>JAWRVZ010000197.1:0-600000 GCA_037043235.1 Rhodeus uyekii
AGGAAAGGAAGTTGCCTAATAATTATGCAAACCTGATATAGGGTGTTGATGTCATTAGACCACACCCCTTCTCATTAAAGAGATGCACATCACCTAATATGCTTAATTGGTAGTAGGCTTTCCAGCCTATACAGCTTGGAGTAAGACAACATGCATAACGAGGATGATGTGGTCAAAATACTAATTTGCCTAATAATTCTGCACTCCCTGTATATATACACACACAGAGACACACAAAACATGAATTTTGCATTGATTTCATCAAAACAGATGCACCATCTGTGTCTACTGGCTGACATTACAACTGTCCTTTTTACTTGCAAATTTACAATAATTTCAGAATTAACAGCTTCATAAATTCCTTAAGTACAGTGTATCAAACACTGTACTTAGTACACCCCCCCCCCCCCCCATGTTGCATTAAATAGCTTGACCAGTAAAATGGGCCGGCAAATTGTACAAATTGTTTTTGTAAAAAATGACTTTCACTGCAGTAACCATTTTGCACATTGTCATTATCCTTTAACCATGAAAGCAAGCTCATTAATATTAATGATGGTAGTAATTGTTACAGACGACTGGGGATGTGCACTGGTTCCAGACAGCTGGAGCCTTCGGCAGGACATCACACCATGGGACCAGGGTTCTTTATCTCCGGCAGAGGAACATCTCAGCATTTATTTTTAAGTGCAGGGAACATCTTAGCTGGATAGAGGCAGAGCGGTATTAAACTAGGGATTATTACTTGATGCTTGGTCAGAATGCTATGTACCATGCCATTGTGGTGTGAGAGTGAGTGAGTCTCCATCACTGAATGAGGAAAAAGTCACTTCCTCTTTCACAACGATTGCCATAATTAAAAACTCTGGTTCATTTATTTAGAAAGAATGTATTCAGACTAAGTGCTCTATATACGAGTGGACTTTAGAGGTAGATTACAAGGGCATTCATCGTCTCTTCCTCAACTTTGTCCTCCTCCTCAAGTTCACCTCAAACCTGACGCTGACAAAGCACACTATTAAGTAAGCACACTAAGCACTGAGTTTGTTATCATAATGGTCCCCACTTTGAGCATCTAACTTAATGTAAAACATTGGAGTCTGCCTTCGATATTAATCCAAACCTGATTTATGCCTCTTGCTTGCAACACAAGATGTCATTTGTATTCATTTGTGTCTCCTTTTGGAGCATAGATTTGTTACATTTGCTCATCTCATATGGTTTTCACGTTGTTGTTGATATCGCCCAGCAATGCTACTAGAATGTACTTTTAAGAAATTGGTTAATTCAAACAATGTTTGTGATTCTCAGGAAGTGGACGCGTAGAAATTTGCATAGCGAGATTTGTTTCTCTGGTGCATGAATGCATTTTAATACGCACATGCTAAGTGATCCCGTGCCTTGGATGTTTTCATTGCACTTACATTGCATATTCTTCCTACCTTTAGAAAGCCTGATATTTGTCTCCTTATTCTGATCACTTTCAGATGGCACCAGGGGCGTCACTAGGCCCTTTTTAGGCTTCTAAACTTCTGCCCAGCCCCCCTAAAAAATATATTTGATTAATACATTTTTGATCGCTTCAGTCCCCTTTAAAAAAACTCATTTGAAACGGCGGCAAGCTGCGTCAAGTTTCGGCTCCTCCCCTTATCTGAGTCTGCTTGGTTTTAGCGCATTTTTCAATCTGCAGGGGCGCCGAGCAGAGTGAACATCAAAGTGTGTGTCGTGTGTGCGTGCATTTATTGATAGATTGCTAATGCTTTGATATTACACCTGCATCGGTGCAGTTCTTTGTCATAAATGCATTGCAGTTTACATAATGTAATGTTACTGGAGTATTGGGAGCACACGGGACGGCTCGGTTTCTCATCCAATACCAATACGTTTCGCTGTGTTCACCTAGTTTTTCCATTACTTCTGATAGTTAACCACAGCCCCCACTTAATCCATTGTCCAGCCTCATACCTGTGTTGTTTATATTGCTGATATGAATGATCAAAGTTTATGGCTTTTATGTTATTTTCTGGTTAAAATTTTATTTAATTTTGTCAGAAAAATTCCTATCTGAGGTTTGTATGTGAGCATAGAAATGCAAACAGTAAAATGTTGTGTTTGTACTGGAAACGTGTGTGTGTGTTTGTACAGTGAATGAATCAGGAGGTCTTCATTGTAAAAAAATAAAAAATAAATCAACATTCCCTATTTTCTAGTGGTCACATCCAATAATTATTTTTTTATTACAGTGTTGTATATGGCTCAGTCAGTACTCCTACTCCCATATATGAAATACAGGGAATACAATGGAATAGTGGATTGCAGTAAGGTTAGTAGCATACCACCCTACCATAATAGTCAAATAATATTTTTTTCATCATACCCTTATTGGTGGCTGAGCCCAACTAAAATCAAAATCCTAGAATCGCCCCTGGATGGCACACTCACAATCCATAACTATGTAAACCATACTTCATTAAAATTGGTTGCAATTCTAGGACCAATTTGATATACAGGGTATTCCTTTTTCTTTTTTGTTATGTAGTAAGTCATGGATTGACACTGCTGTACTTAAAACAGTCCTTAAAAATTCAAATCTTGTTTTAGCTTTAATAATTTAAATTTTTGATCAGATCTCTTCCTGTATATAGTGGATGGTCAGTCATAATAAAGGAGATAAAAAGGTCAAAATTCTTAAAGATAGAACATGTTTCATAAAGATACTGTAAAAATGAAATTCCAGAGCTTCCAATGACTTTTCAAGGATTATTTTTTTGGTTCTCAAGGACTACAAGTAGAGTCCAAACAATATCTGTTATCTTTCAAATTCTAAAAAAAGATGAAAAGCTCTATAGAATATTAGAAATATAGGATCAATCATGCTCATAGTCATATGCATGTGGACGCAGTGTTAATCTATCTATCTATCTATCTATATCCACAAAAAACAAATGAGTTTTGAATGACCTCAATATTTACACAGCAAAGAGCAATTCATTTTTTGCAAGCTCTGTGTGAAACGTTTAGCAGCAGGCTTCTGCAACTTATTTTGCTTTTCATATTCAAGCATACTTCTCAGGGCATAAGGATCAAGGCATACCTTACTAATCATCATTAAGACAACATTAGCGTTTACAGTGTATATTTACTCGAATACGATGTACTGAAAACTTTTTTCACGTTCAGATGATAGTAAAAAAATCCCCATTCAAAAGCATCTGTGAAAACTACTAAAAACACCGTATTAATCATAACAGCCCAGAAGTTGGCAAGGTCACTTTGTAAAGAAACACTAAGTGCCTATAGACTGAAAATGTAATACGCATGAAATCACCAATTTTAATAATTCATGTTTTTGTAGTTTACATGGAGACAATATATAATAAAATTTTCACAAACCTGCACTTTGAAACTAATCCAATTCCAAAAGCTTTAATTTACAGGCTGGCAAAAATCTGCTGTCTTGTAAATTAATGGCAAAAACGCATACAAATATTCTGAAAATTGTGTAGTTTAATTTCAGCTAATTGCATCTATTGTATATTTAAACTACAGTAGGCCTATGCTTTGATTTAATTATAATTAGTTTGCATTTAACGTTATCGTGGCGAGCAGGGCGGGTTGAGGGACCGTGAGAGCTTCACGAGAGCTGGTGGCGTGATCGATAGAGCCACTGGTCTCTTGTCTCGCGGCGGAGTGGGGGCATAAAGGAGGAGCAACGACAGTGAAGGACAAGGACCAGGCCTGGACTTTATGCTGTGTTCTGTGTGTGTGGGCGGCAGTCGTCCATGAGGGACTGCCACCATTATGTTTATTTTGTATTTAGCTTTTATTTGAGTCAGTAAAGTTGTTAAATGTTCGCCGGTTCCTACATCCTTCCTCCCTGGACATTGAACAAGGAGGAGCCATCAATGGCCGACAGGAGGCGGAGGAGCGTCGGACCGTCCACGGATCAGCGTCCAGTGCCATCGCACGGCTCCGCGAGGAAGTACCAGTCAGCGTGTCTTGGAAGCGGACAAAGATTTTTTTTCTTTCTTTTTCCTCTCTCCCCTCTCTCGTCTCTGTCGCTCCTCCTGCCTCCGTTTCCTTTTCCCTCGCCTCATCTGTCCTTACCCCCAGGTGCCGCGTCCAAAGGGGGTGGGGAGTGTGGGTTGAGTACCCCCCCGGCCTGCGAAGGGCGTTGGGGGTATGTGGCGAGCAGGGCGGGGTCGAGGGACCGTGAGAGCGTAACGAGAGCCGGTGGCGTGATTGATAATGAGCCTCACCTGCGAGCCTCACCCCGCCCTACTCGACACAGTTATATTTTCTCTATAATAAGTACTCTTTTTAAAAATAAATTATGATGTACTTCTTTTTACAAGGGATCTTGAGACACCAGATGGATATCTATTCCCCTTTAACAACAAGTGGAATGCTGACATGTAGATGGGACTGCATTCTTTGGTATACATTTAAAAAAAAGTGAAAAGTAAGAATCTCTTTCAGCAAAATGGGCTTCAGATGATTGCATCGGGCACAAGCATTGCTTTCAAATCCACGCTCAGTATTAAATAACACATGAGAAGCTGGAGGTATGGAAAATTGCAGATTACATCAAAGGAAAGTGTGCATGTCAAGGAAAATCAGAGGCTGTTAGGCAGAAGAAAAACACTGTTGCTGGTTTCACAGCAGCAATGAATTAGAAATTCACTTTTGCCATAGCTTCACTACCTTCTGCTCTCTTTAGGACCATAGTAGTTCCAAACAACCCATGGCCCTTTACTTTAATGGTCTGCCAGAGACAGGAACTCTCCAATCCAATTACAGATTCACTCTTCACGTGCACAAATAGCAACAGAAGCACGTCAGCAGGACCATCAAAGAAGTGTTTAGGTGTACACTGGAGGTAGTACAAACCCCTGTGGGCCAGTGGACTGTCATCATCACTTATCAGTACATATCAGAGAGGAGAGTGCAGCAGAAGTACTCTAGAGCTCTATAAGAAGATGAAGACCTCTGTAATTCAGTACTTAAAAAAAGCATAATAAAAAACTTTTTTGATCCAATAGAGATTTGATCCAATAGAGTCTATAGAGTAAATGGATTCTCTGGAGAGCAGAGCTGCCAGAGGTAATGTATAAAATGTACAAAAGATTTTGAGGCAAACCTTGGACACAAGTTAATAATAATAAATAACAATAAAAATAATAAATATAGCTGCAAGCAGCAATGACTGGGGTTCAAACGTCGCAAGACCATCTGAGCTGTCAAGACGGTTTGTGGTCAATCTGACTAGTTCTCCTAATGTGCACAGTTCTGTGAAGTTTCTACTCTGTACAAACAATGTATAGACATCTTTCAAAGATGTTCAGAATGAGAAGATCAAATGATATTGACATTGTGAACTGAACATATGAACAGTTATGTCGGTTTATGTCGGTCTATGTCAATCTGACTTGTTCTCCACATACACAAAGCTTTATGAAGTTTCTAGTTTGTGTAAATGATATATAGACATGTTACAAATTTTTTTCAGTATGGGAAGATCTACCAAATGATAACAATGTGGATATGTTTAACACTGCACGTCATATCATTTGAACTGTTATGACCTTTTTTTGTCAATCTGACTAGTTTTCCTAATGAGCACAGTTCTGTGAAGTTTCTACTCTGTGCAAACAATGAATAGACATCTTTCAAAGATGTTCAGACTGAGAAGATTAAATGATATTAATTTTGTGAACTGAACATCTGAACTGTTCTGTCGGTTTATGTCAGTCTATGTCAATCTGACTTGTTCTCCACATAAAAAGATTTTCTAGCCTGATGGTGCCTCTTGTGGACAAAAGTAGTATTACAGCTTTTCTAAGATTTTAAAATGTACATCGTTTGTAATTTATTGTGAGCCCTATGAGCATCAGAAATACATGAGACCTGACACATTTCTTCAAAATGACTTGTTCTCAACATGTTCACAGATCTGTGACATTTCTCTTGTGGACAAAACTAGTATGACAGCTTTTCTAAGATTTCAAAATATAGAAAGTTTATAATTTATTGTGAGCCGTACGAGCATCAGAAATACATGAAACCTCACAAGTTTCTTCATAATGTCTTGTTCTTAACATTTACACAGTTTTGTGAAGTTTCTTGTTTTTGGACATGATATATAGACATTTTAATCACAATAGGACAAATCACAAATATATGAAAAATTGTATCTGCTGAACGGTTTAACTAATCAAAAATCCTTTGACAACTTTTTGCCTTGAGTGTCCCTAGATGATGCGTGTGAATTTTCAAGCCAGTGAGATTGACGGGCTATGACGAGTTCGAAAAATTTGAAATTTCAAAAATCTCCAATATTTCGCAAACAATTTGATTGACAGCAGTGGTTCTTGAGGCAAAGTTGTTCAGTATGAGGAGATCTATCAGATGATATCAATATTTTGTGGATGCGTGAAACACCACGTGAGTAGAGACGCAAAAAACTCGTTAGCGCCAACTAGTGACCGATTTTCTTCAAAATTCTGACAGACCACTAGGGCTCTGAGTCAAACTCGCCCATCGAGTTTCGTTCCGATCGACCTTCGTTAAGCTAGTCTAATTGATGCTCAAAGTTCATTGGCCGATGACGGTCATGTTTTTTGAGATACACCAATGTCCTCATAGACCATGATGGACCCTTGGAGAAAGACCGTGCATGACAAGTCTCAGGTCAATTGGACTAACATGTGACCCTGTACAGGTGATTGAGTGTTTTTTTCGCAATATAGCGCCACCAAGTGGTCAATCGTCGCAGTTTTTTTGGTGTGACCACAAATTGAGCTTATACATGACTATGTGAAGTTTGGTGAGATTATCTCTTTGCGTTCCAGAGCTATTACGATTTTAGCAAAAGTGTCTCCGCCTTATCCGAACGTTTTATTGTCTTGTTGCAAGCGTGAATCACCGATCAAAATTCCTTTGACAACTTTTGGTCATGAGAGTCTCTAGATGATGCGTGTGAAATTTTGCGTGATTTGGACAAACGGCCTATGAGGAGTTCGAAAAAATTTTTTTTCAGAAAATTCAAAATGGCGGAAAATTTTTATGGGCGGAAATGAAATCGGAGATATACATTTTCTAAGTCTTGAGCCAAGGATTCCAGAGATATAAGACACTTGAGTGTACGACAAACGGTTTACGAGTTACGAGCGTGTACGCGTTTGTAGTCGCTGTAGCGCCACCTATTGCCCGATTTGCGTCATATTTTGATACGTTCTCCCCAAATTGAGACCTACCATCTGACCAACTTTCAAGTCTCTAGACCTTACGGTTTGGTCTGCACGATAAGAAGTACGGCAGAATAATAATAATAAATATAGCTGCAAGCAGCAATCACCGGGGTTCAAACTTAGCAAGACCATCAAGGCCCATTGGACAAAGAACGTGCATAACAAGTTTGAAGTCAATCGGACTAACAAGTGCACATGTACAGATGTTTAAGTGTTTTTTTCATAATATAGCGCCACCAAGTGGTCAATCGTTGCAGATTTTTTAGTATTACCACAAAATGAGCTCTTACATGAGTATTTCAAGTTTGGTGAGATTATCTCTTTGCAATCCAGAGTTATTAAGATTTTAGCGAAAGTGTAAATTTTATATCCATACATAAAAAAGATTTCTTATCCTGTGGTTCCCTATTGTGGACAAAAATAATATGACAGCCATCATCTTTCAGTTGGTAATGAGTTGTTCATTATGAGGAGATTTATCAAACAATATTAATATTGTGTAGCTGTTTTTAGCACCACATTTAATCCAAACACTCCTATCAAGTTTCGTTGCAATCGACCTTTGTTAAGTTGGTCTAATTGATGCTCAAACTTATTTGGCCGATGACGGCCATGTTTTTTGAGATATGGCAATATCTTCATAGGCCATCATGGACCCTAGGATAAGGACAGTGCATGACAAGTTTCAAGTCAATCGAATAAACGAGTGTACCGTGAGAGCCAATTTAGAAATTGTTCACATATTAAAAGAAAAACAAAATTCAGAAATTGGAATAAAAAGATTTATTATCCTGTGGCTCCCTCTTGTGGACAAGTAATATCACAGCCATCATTTTTTCAGTTTTAATTGGTTATTGTTCAGTATGGAAAGATCTATCAAATACTAAAATACTGTGGATGTGTGAAACAAGATGTGAGCAAAGATTCTTCTAACTGAAATTGGAATAAAAAGATTTCCTAGCCTGACGGTGCCTCTTGTGGACAAAACTAGTATTACAGCTTTACTGAGATATTTAAATATAGATAGTTTATAATTTATTGTGAGCCCTATGAGCATCAGAAATACATGAAACCTGACACATTTCTTCAAAATGACTTGTTCTTAAAATGTTCACAGTTCTGTGATGTTTTTTTTTGTTTGAGCACAAGATATATAGACATTTTAATCACAATAGGCTAAATCAGAAATATATGAAAAATTGTATCTGCTGAACGGTTTAACTGATCAAAATTCTTTTGATAACTTTTTGCCTTGAGTGTTCCTTGATGATGCGTGTGAATTTTCAAACCAATCGTATCAACGGCCTATGACTAGTTCGAAAAAGTTGAATTTTCTAAAATCGCTAATATTTCTCTAACAATTTGATTTACAGCAGTGGTTCTTGAGGCAAAGTTGCTCAGGGTGAGACGATCTAACAGATGATATCAATATTGTGAGGATGTGTGAAACACCACGTGAGTAGAGATGCAAAAAATCTCGTTAGCGCCAACTAGTGGCCGATTTCTTTAAAAATTCTGACAGACCTTTAGGGCCATGAGTCAAACACGCTCATCGAGTTTCATTCCGATCGACATTCGTTAAGTTGGTCTAATTGATTCTCAAATTTCATTGGCTGATGACAGCCATGTTTTTTGAGATACGCCAATATCCTCATAGATCGTCATGCGCCATTGGACAAAGACCGTGCATAACAAGTTTGAAGTCAATCGGACTAAAGAGCGCACATATACAGATGTTTTAGTGTTTTTTTCGTAATATAGCGCCACCAAGTGGTCAATCGTTGCAGATTTTTTAGCGTGACCACAAAACTAGCTTATACATGAGTATTTCAAGTTTGGTGAGATTATCTCTTTGCGTTCCAGAATTATTACGATTTTAGCAAAATAGGCTCCGCCCTATTCAAACGTTTGGACAACCTGTTGCGAGTGTGAATCACTAATCGAAATTCTTTTGATAACTTTTGCTCATGAGAGTCTCTAGATGATATTTGTGAAGTTTCACGTGATTTGGACAAACGGCCTATGAGGAGTTCGAAAAAATTTTTTTTCAGAAAATTCAAAATGGCGGAAAATTTTTCTAGGCGGAAATGAAATCGGAGATATACGTTTTGTTCGGCTTGAGCCAAGGATTCCAGAGATATAAGACACTTGAGTGTAGGACAAACGGTCTAGGAGTTATTAGCGATTTAGCTATTTTGATCGCTCTAGCGCCACCTATTGGCCGATTGGCGTCATATTTTGATACGTTCCCCCCAAATTGAGACCTACCATCTGGCCAGGTTTCAAGTCTCTAGACCTTACGGTTTGGTCTGCACGATCGGAAGTTCGACAGAATAATAATAATAAATATAGCTGCTAGCAGCCATCACGGGGCCAAGCGCAAGGAGGGCATTAAATGTCATGCCGACATGGCTGGCATCATCAGACCAACGGCAGTAAGAATCTAAAGACACTTCAATATGACTTAAGTCTAAATGGCTGAAAAATCAACAATACGGTCTTTAGTAATTCGATTTAATGGTTTATCACGTTCAACCAACAGGCATCGCTGTAACCAAATTGTAGTGTCAATTCATGTGGTACATTGAGAGTGTGGTGACATTGACACATGCAAAGTTTGCTTTCAATTGGGTAAACCATTGCTGACAGAGCACTAAAGTCATGTGTTTGTTAAACATAGCATCTTATAAGAAAAATCGAAATGGCAGACGCTCAAAATGGCCGATATGGGAATATTTGGTATCGCAGGACTCGGCATGACCCACTGGATCTAAAGAGACCAGTTTCATGATTTTTGGCCAAAGGGTTCAGAAGTTATAAGCAAAAAAGTCAGTTTTTTATTATCTCCTGACCACTAGGGGGCAGAGCGCCAAAACTCTGCAGGTAGCCTCAGACCATGATTGACATAATACACACCTAGTTTGGTCAGAAAAGGCTAATGCCTTGCGGAGATAAAGCCTCACTTTCATTTTGGCGACTTTTACCTCAGATTCTTTCGCGAGTTATTCGTAAACGGTTTGGCGAGTCAACTTTCTTTATATATCGTTTTGTCCACATTGTCTGGAGATGATATGGTTCAATTTTCGTGAACATCGGACAAACGGCCTAGGAGGAGTTCGAAAAAGTAGGTTTTTCATAAAATTCAAAATGGCGGGAAAATTTTCATGACGGAAAATGACGTCATATGGTGCAATCGAATCGTCTTGAGCCAAGGAATCAGTGGACGAAAGAATTTTGTTTCTAGGACATACGGTTCAAAAGTTATTTACGTAAACGTGAGTGCAACTTTGGACAGTTGGTGGCGCTATAGAGATTGAGTTAGAGACTTCAATTTTGCTATGGTCAAAGATTGGACTGTCCTTTATGAGTGTGCCAACTTTTTTTCATTTTCCCGCTTACGGTTCTATGGGCTGTCATAGACTTCAATGGCAGAAGAAGAATAATAATAAATATAGCTGCTAGCAGCCATCACGGGGCCAAGCGCAAGGAGGGCATTAAATGTCATGCCGACATGGCTGGCATCATCAGACCAACGGCAGTAAGAATCTAAAGACATTTCAATATGACTTAAGTCTAAATGGCTGAAAAATCAACAATACGGTCTTTAGTATTTCGATTTAATGGTTTATCACGTTCAATCAACAGGCAGCGCTGTAACCAAATTGTAGTGTCAATTCATGTGGTACATTGAGAGTGTGGTGACATTCACACATGCAAAGTTTGCTTTCAATTGGGTAAACCATTGCTGACAGAGCACTAAAGTCATGTGTTTGTTAAACATAGCATCTTATAAGAAAAATTGAAATGGCAGATGCTCAAAATGGCCGATATGGGAAAATTTGGTATCACAGGACTCGGCATGACCCACTGGATCTAAAGACAGCAGTTTCATGATTTTTAGACAAAGCGTTCAGGAGTTATAATCAAAAATGTCAGTTTTTTAATATCTCCTGACCACTAGGGGGCAGAGCGCCAAAACTCTGCTGGTAGCCTCAGACCATGATTGACATAACACACACCTAGTTTGGTCAGAAAACGCTAATGCGTTGCGGAGATAAAGCCTCAATTTCATTTTTGCGACCATTACGTCGGATTCTTTCGCGAGTTATTCGTAAACGGTTTGACATATCAACTTTCTTTGGATAACTTTTTGTCATGATGGTCTGGAGATGATGTGGTTTAATTTTGGTGAAAATTGGACAAACGGTCTGGGAGGAGTTCGACAAAGTAGGTTTTTAAAGATAAACAACATGGTGGACAAGAAGTTTGGCTGACTATGACAAATTTGGTATCTGTGTTCTCGGTTTGACCCAAGGAACGTATAAAGATAATTTGTTTTACCATAGGTTAACGCACTCAAAAGTTATTAGCATATTTGTAAATTTGGTTATAATTTTTGACCACAAGGGGGTGCTGCCTCGAAACTTTTTGAGTCGTATCAAGGTTAGGTGCCGAAGACACATATTGAGTTTCGTAACGATACGTCAATGTCTTTGTTAAATATAGCAATTTATGACAATATTCAAAATGGCCGACGCTCAAAATGGCCGATATGGGAAAATTTGGTATCGCATGACTCGGCATGATGCACTGAATCTAAAGAGATCAGTTTTATTATGTTTGGCCAAAGCGTTCAGAAGTTATAAGCAAATATATAACTTTTTCATATCTCCTGACCACTAGGGGGCACTGCGCCAAAACTCTGCAGGTAGCCTCAAACCATCATTGTCATAACACACACCTAGTTTGGTCAGAAAAGGCTAATGCATTGCGGAGATAAAGCCTCAATTTCATTTTGGCGACTTTTACCTCGGATTCTTTCGCGAGTTATTCGTAAACGGTTTGACGAATCAACTTTCTTTATATACCGTTTTGTCCACATTGTCTGGAGATGATGTGGTTCAATTTTCGTGAAAATCGGACGAACGGCCTAGGAGGAGTTCGAAAAAGTAGGTTTTTCATAAAATTCAAAATGGCGGGAAAATTTTCATGACGGAAAATGACGTCATAGGGTGCAATCGAATCGTCTTGACCCAAGGAATCAGTGGACAAAAGAATTTTGTTTCTAGGACACACGGTTCAAAAGTTATTTACGTAAACGTGAGTGCAACTTTGGACAGTTGGTGGCGCTATAGAGATTGAGTTAGAGACTTCAATTTTGCTATGGTCAATGATTGGACTGTCCTTTATGAGTGTGCCAAAATTTTTTCATTTTCCCGTTTACGGTTCTATGGGCTGCCATAGACTCCCATGGCACAAGAAAAAGAATAATAAATATAGCTGCTAGCAGCCATCACGGGGCCAAGCGCAAGGAGGGCATTAAATGTCATGCCGACATGGCTGGCATCATCAGACCAACGGCAGTAAGAATCTAAAGACATTTCAATATGACTTAAGTCTAAATGGCTGAAAAATCAACAATACGGTCTTTAGTATTTCGATTTAATGGTTTATCACATTCAACCAACAGGCAGCGCTGTAACCAAATTGTAGTGTCAATTCATGTGGTACATTGAGAGTGTTGTGACATTGACACATGCAAAGTTTGCTTTCAATTGGGTAAACCATTGCTGACAGAGCACTAAAGTCATGTGTTTGTTAAACATAGCATCTTATAAGAAAAATCGAAATGGCAGACGCTCAAAATGGCCGATATGGGAAAATTTGGTATCACAGGACTCGACATGAGCCACTGGATCTAAAGACAGCAGTTTCATGATTTTTAGACAATGCGTTCAGGAGTTATAATCAAAAATGTCAGTTTTTTAATATCTCCTGACCACTAGGGGGCAGAGCGCCAAAACTCTGCAGGTAGCCTCAGACCATGGTTGACATAACACACACCTAGTTTGGTCAGAAAACGCTAATGCGTTGCGGAGAGAAAGCCTCAGTTTCATTTTTGCGACCATTACGTCGGATTCTTTCGCGAGTTATTCGTAAACGGTTTGACATATCAACTTTCTTTGGATAACTTTTTGTCATGATCATCTGGAGATGATGTGGTTTAATTTTGGTGAAAATTGGACAAACGGTCTGGGAGGAGTTCGAAAAAGTAGGTTTTTAAAGAAAAACATGGTGGACAAGAAGTTTGGCCGACTATGACAAATTTGGTATCTGTGTTCTTGGTTTGACCCAAGGAACGTATAAAGATAATTTCTTTTACCATAGGTTAACGCACTCAAAAGTTATTAGCATATTTGTAAATTTGGTTATAACTTTTGACCACAAGGTGGTGCTGCCTCGAAACTTCTTGAGTCGTATAAAGATTAGGTGCCGAAGACACATATTGAGTTTCGTAACGATACGCCAATATCTTTGTTAAATATAGCAATTTATGACAATATTCAAAATGGCCGACGCTCAAAATGGCCGATATGGGAAAATTTGGTATCGCACGACTCGGCATGATGCACTGAATCTAAAGAGACCAGTTTTATGATTTTTGGCCAAAGCATTCAGAAGTTATAAGCAAATATTTCACTTTTTCATATCTCCTGACCACTAGGGGGCACAGCGCCAAAACTCTGCAGGTAGCCTCAAACCATGATTGACATAACACACACCTAGTTTGGTCAGAAAAGGCTAATGCATTGGGGAGATAAAGCCTCAATTTCATTTTGGCGACTTTTACCTCAGATTCTTTCGCGAGTTATTCGTAAACGGTTTGACGAATCAACTTTCTTTATATATCGTTTTGTCCACATTGTCGGGAGATGATGTGGTTCAATTTTCGTGAACATCGGACGAACGGCCTAGGAGGAGTTCGACAAAGTAGGTTTTTCATAAAATTCAAAATGGCGGGAAAATTTTCATGACGGAAAATGACGTCATAGGGTGCAATCGAATCGTCTTGAGCCAAGGAATCAGTGGACAAAAGAATTTTGTTTCTAGGACATACGGTTCAAAAGTTATTTACGTAAACGTGAGTGCAACTTTGGACAGTTGGTGGCGCTAGAGAGATTGAGTTAGAGACTTCAATTTTGCTATGGTCAATGATTGGACTCTCCTTTATGAGTGTGCCAACTTTTTTTCATTTTCCCGCTTACGGTTCTATGGGCTGTCATAGACTTCAATGGCAGAAGAAAAAGAATAATAATAATAAATATAGCTGCAAGCAGCAATGACCGGGGTTCAAACGTAGCAGGACCATCTGAGCTGTCATGACGGTTTGTGGTCAATCTGACTAGTTCTCCTAATGTGCACAGTTCTGTGAAGTTTCTACTTTGTGTAAACTATGTATAGACATCTTTTAAAGATGTTCAGAATGAGAAGATCAAATGATATTGACATTGTGAACTGAACATATGAACTGTTATGTCGGTCTATGTCAATCTGACTTGTTCTCCACATAAACAGAGCTTTATGAAGTTTCTAGTTTGTGTAAATGATATATAGACGTTACAAAAAAATTTCAGTATGGGAAGATCTATCAAATGATAACAATGTGGATATGTTTAACACTACACGTCATATCATTTGAACTGTTATGACCTTTTTTTGTCAATCTGACTAGTTTTCCTAATGAGCACAGTTCTGTGAAGTTTCTACTCTGTGCAAACAATGAATAGACATCTTTCAAAGATGTTCAGACTGAGAAGATTAAATGATATTAATATTGTGAGCTGAACATCTGAACTGTTCTGTCGGTTTATGTCAGTCTATGTCAATCTGACTTATTCACCACATAAAAAGATTTTCTAGCCTGATGGTGCCTCTTGTGGACAAAAGTAGTATTACAGCTTTTCTAAGATTTTAAAATGTAGATCATTTGTAATTTATTGTGAGCCCTATGAGCATCAGAAATACTTGAGACCTGACACATTTCTTCAAAATGACTTGTTCTTAACATGTTCACAGATCTGTGACGTTTCTCTTGTGGACAAAACTAGTATTACAGCTTTTCTAAGATTTTAAAATGTAGATGGTTTATAATTTATTGTGAGCCGTACGAGCATCAGAAATACATGAAACCTCACAAGTTTCTTCATAATGTCTTGTTCTTAACATTTACACAGTTTTGTGAAGTTTCTTTGTTTTTGGACAAGATATATAGACATTTTAATCACAATAGGCCAAATCAGAAATATATGAAAAATTGTATCTGCTGAACGGTTTAACTAATCGAAAATCCTTTGACAACTTTTTGCCTTGAGTGTCCCTAGATGATGCGTGTGAATTTTCAAGCCAGTGAGATTGGCGGCCTATGACGAGTTCGAAAAATTTGAAATTTCAAAAATCTCCAATATTTCGCAAACAATTTGATTGACAGCAGTGGTTCTAGAGGCAAAGTTGTTCAGTATGAGGAGATCTATCAGATGATATCAATATTTTGTGGATGCGTGAAACACCACGTGAGTAGAGACGCAAAAAACTCGTTAGCGCCAACTAGTGTCCGATTTTCTTCAAAATTCTGACAGACCACTAGGGCCATGAGTCAAACACGCCCATCGAGTTTCGTTCCGATCGACCTTCGTTAAGCTAGTCTAATTGATGCTCAAAGTTCATTGGCCGATGACGGTCATGCTTTTTGAGATAAACCAATGTCCTCATAGACCATCATGGACCCTTGGACAAAGACCGTGCATGACAAGTCTCAGGTCAATCGGACTACCATGTGACCCTGTACAGGTGATTGAGTGTTTTTTTCGCAATATAGCGCCACAAAGTGGTCAATCATCGCAGTTTTTTTGGTGTGACCACAAATTGAGCTTATACATGACTATGTGAAGTTTGGTGAGATTATCTCTTTGCGTTCCAGAGCTATTACGATTTTAGCAAAAGTGTCTCCGCCTTATGCGAACGTTTTATTGTCGTGTTGCAAGCGTGAATCACCGATTAAAATTCCTTTGACAACTTTTGGTCATGAGAGTCTCTAGATGATGTGTGTGAAATTTTGCGTGATTTGGATGAACGGTCTATGAGGAGTTCGAAAATTTTTTTTTTCAGAAAATTCAAAATGGCGGAAAATTTTTATAGGCGGAAATGAAATCGGAGATATACATTTTTTAAGTCTTGAGCCAAGGATTCCAGGGATATAAGACACTTGAGTGTACGACAAACGGTTCACGAGTTATGAGCGTGTACGCGTTTGTAGTCGCTGTAGCGCCACCTATTGCCCGATTTGCGTCATATTTTGATACGTTCTCCCCAAATTGAGACCTACCATCTGACCAACTTTCAAGTCTCTAGACCTTACGGTTTGGTCTGCACGATAAGAAGTACGGCAGAATAATAATAATAATAATAATAATAATAATAAATATAGCTGCAAGCAGCAATCTCCGGGGTTCAAACTTAGCAAGACCATCAAGGCCCATTGGACAAAGAACGTGCATGACAAGTTTGAAGTCAATCGGACTAACAAGTGCACATGTACAGATGTTTTAGTGTTTTTTTCATAATATAGCGCCACCAAGTGGTCAATCGTTGCAGATTTTTTAGTGTTACCACAAAATGAGCTGTTACATGAGTATTTCAAGTTTGGTGAGATTATCTCTTTGCAATCCAGAGTTATTAAGATTTTAGCGAAAGTGTGAATTTTATATCCATATATCCATAAAAAAGATTTCTTATCCTGTGGTTACCTATTGTGGACACAAATAATATGACAGCCATCATCTTTCAGTTGGTGATGAGTTGTTCATTATGAGGAGATTTATCAAACAATATTAATATTGTGTAGTTGTGTTTAGCACCATATTTCATCCAAACACTCCCATCAAGTTTCGTTGCAATCGACCTTTGTTAAGTTGGTCTAATTGATGCTCAAACTTCATTGGCCGATGACGGCCATGTTTTTTGAGATATGCCAATATCTTCATAGACCATCATGGACCTTTGGATAAGGACAGTGCATGACAAGTTTCAAGTCAATCGAATAAACGAGTGTACCGTGACAGCCAATTTAGAAATTGTTCACATATTTAAAAAAAAAAACAAATTCAAAAATTACATGAAGGACATCATGGACATTACAATGGACATCAAAAATTTCTATGAAGGAGTTATGAATTTTTTTTTTTTTTGACTCCTTAATTTATGCCCTATGCCCTCCCTAATTTAATGGTATTTTATTTTACTTTTTTTTTCCTGGGACCTATTTCAGGTCTTAAGGGGTTTTAAAAGAAAAACAAATTCAGAAATTGGAATAAAAATATTCCTTATCCTGTGGCTCCCTCTTGTGGACAAGTAATATTACAGCCATCATTTTTTCAGTTTTAATTGGTTTTTATTCAGTATGGAAAGATCTATCAAATACTAAAATAGTGTGGATGTGTGAAACAAGATGTGAGCAAAGATTCTTCTAACTGAAATTGGAATAAAAAGATTTCCTAGCCTGACGGTGCCTCTTGTGGACAAAACTAGTATTACAGCTTTACTGAGATTTTTAAATATAGATAGTTTATAATTTATTGTGAGCCCTATGAGCATCAGAAATACATGAAACCAGACACACTTCTTCAAAATGACTTGTTCTTAACATGTTCACAGTTCTGTAACGTTTTTTGTTTGTGCACAAGATATATAGACATTTTAATCACAATATCTGCTGAACGGTTTAACTGATCGAAATTCTTTGAATAACTTTTTGCCTTGAGTGCCCCTAGATGATGCGTGTGAATTTTCAAGCCAATCGTATCGACGGCCTATGACTAGTTCGAAAAATGTAAATTTTCTAAAATCTCCAATATTTCGCTAACAATTCGATTTACAGCAGTGGTTCTTGAGGCAAAGTTGCTCAGTATGAGACGATCTAACAGATGATATCAATATTGTGAGGATGTGTGAAACACCACGTGATTAGAGATGCAAAAAAACTCGTTAGCGCCAACTAGTGGCTGATTTCTTTAAAAATTCTGATAGACCTCTAGGGCCATGAGTCAAACACACTCATCAAGTTTCATTCCGATCAAGGTTCGTTAAGTTGGTCTAATTGATGCTCAAACTTCATTGGCCGATGACAGCCATGTTTTTTGAGATACGCCAATATCCTCATAGATCATCATGGGTCATTGGACAAAGACCATGCATGACAAGTTTCAAGTCAATCGGACTAACGAGTGCACATGTACAAATGTTTTAGTGTTTTTTTCATAATATAGCGCCACCAAGTGGTCAATCGTTGCAGATTTTTTAGCGTGACCACAAAACTACCTCATACATGAGTATTTCAAGTTTGGTGAGATTATCTCTTTGCGTTCCAGAATTATTATGATTTTAGCAAAAGAGGCTCCGCCCTACTCAGACGTTTGGACGTCCTGTTGCGAGCGTGAATCACTGATGAAAATTCTTTGAATAACTTTTGGTCAGGAAAGTCTCTAGATGATGCGTGTGAAGTTTCACGTGATTTGGACAAACGGCCTATGAGGAGTTCGAAAAAATTTTTTTTCAGAAAATTCAAAATGGCGGAAAATTTTTCTAGACGGAAATGAAATCGGAGATATACGTTTTGTTCGTCTTGAGCCAAGGATTCCAGAGATATAAGACACTTGAGTGTAGGACAAACGGTCTAGGAGTTATTAGCGATTTAGCTATTTTGATCGCTGTAGCGCCCCCTATAGGCCGATTTGCGTCATGTTTTGATACGTTCCCCCCAAATTGAGACCTACCATCTGGCCAGGTTTCAAGTCTCTAGACCTTACGGTTTGGTCTGCACGATCGGAAGTACGGCAGAAGAATAATAATAAAAATCCTAACAGATACAATAGGTATTCAACGCTACGCGTTTGAACCCCTAAAAATCCTAACAATTACAATAGGTTTTCAACGCTTCGCGTTTGAACCCCTAAAAATCCTAACAATTACAATAGGTTTTCAACGCTTCGCGTTTGAACCCCTAATAATAAGAACCGGAACAAAAACAATAGGTGCCTCCGCACCTTCGGTGCTTGGCCCCTAATAAATATAGCTGCTAGCAGCCATCACGGGGCCAAGCGCAAGGAGGGCATTAAATGTCATGCCGACATGGCTGGCATCATCAGACCAACGGCAGTAAGAATCTAAAGACATTTCAATATGACTTAAGTCTAAATGGCTGAAAAATCAACAATACGGTCTTTAGTAATCCGATTTAATGGTTTATCACATTCAACCAACAGGCAGCGCTGTAACCAAAGTGTAGTGTCAATTCATGTGGTACATTGAGAGTGTGGTGACACATGCAAAGTTTGCTTTCAATTGGTAAACCATTGCTGACAGAGCACTAAAGTCATGTGTTTGTTAAACATAGCATCTTATAAGAAAAATCGAAATGGCAGACGCTCAAAATGGCCGATACGGGAAAATTTGGTATCACAGGACTCGGCATGACCCACTGGATCTAAAGAGACCAGTTTCATGATTTTTAGACAAAGCGTTCAGGAGTTTTAATCAAAAATGTCAGTTTTTTAATATCTCCTGAACACTAGATGGCAGAGCGCCAAAACTCTGCAGGTAGCCTCAGACCATGATTGACATAACACACACCTAGTTTGGTCAGAAAAGGCTAATGCATTGCGGAGATAAAGCCACAATTTCATTTTGGCGACTTTTACCTCGGATTCTTTCGCGAGTTATTCGTAAACGGTTTGGCGCATCAACTTTCTTTATATATTGTTTTGTCCACATTGTCTGGAGATGATGTGGTTCAATTTTCATGAACATCGGACGAACGGCCTAGGAGGAGTTCGAAAAAGTAGGTTTTTCATAAAATTCAAAATGGCGGGAAAATTTTCATGACGGAGAATGACGTCATATGGTGCAATCGAATCGTCTTGAGCCAAGGAATCAGTGGACGAAAGAATTTTGTTTCTAGGACATACGGTTCAAAAGTTATTTACGTAAACGTGAGTGCAACTTTGGACAGTTGGTGGCGCTATAGAGATTGAGTTAGAGACTTCAATTTTGCTATGGTCAAAGATTGGACTGTCCTTTATGAGTGTGCCAACTTTTTTTCATTTTCCCGCTTACGGTTCTATGGGCTGTCATAGACTTCAATGGCAGAAGAAAAAGAATAATAATAATAATAATAAGAACCGGAACAAAAACAATAGGTGCCTCCGCACCTTCGGTGCTTGGCCCCTAAATATAGCTGCTAGCAGCCATCACGGGGCCAAGCGCAAGGAGGGCATTAAATGTCATGCCGACATGACTGGCATCATCAGACCAACGGCAGTAAAAATCTAAAGACATTTCAATATGACTTAAGTCTAAATGGCTGAAAAACCAACAATACGGTCTTTAGCAATTCGATTTAATGGTTTATCACATTCAACCAACAGGCAGCGCTGTAACCAAATTGTAGTGTGTGGTACATTGAGAGTGTGGTGACATTGACACATGCAAAGTTTGCTTTCAATTGGGTAAACCATTGCTGACAGAGCACTAAAGTCAAGTGTTTGTTAAACATAGCATCTTATAAGAAAAATCGAAATGGCAGACGCTCAAAATGGCCGATATGGGAATATTTGGTATCACAGGACTCGGCATGACCCACTGGATCTAAAGAGACCAGTTTCATGATTTTTGGCTAAAGGGTTCAGAAGTTATAAGCAAAAAAGTCAGTTTTTGATAACTCCTGACCACTAGGGGGCACAGCGCCAAAACTCTGCAGGTAGCCTCAAACCATGATTGACATAACACACACCTAGTTTGGTCAGAAAAGGCTAATGCATTGGGGAGATAAAGCCTCAATTTCATTTTGGCGACTTTTACCTCAGATTCTTTCGCGAGTTATTCGTAAACGGTTTGACGAATCAACTTTCTTTATATATCGTTTTGTCCACATTGTCGGGAGATGATGTGGTTCAATTTTCGTGAACATCGGACGAACGGCCTAGGAGGAGTTCGACAAAGTAGGTTTTTCATAAAATTCAAAATGGCGGGAAAATTTTCATGACGGAAAATGACATCATAGGGTGCAATCGAATCGTCTTGAGCCAAGGAATCAGTGGACAAAAGAATTTTGTTTCTAGGACATACGGTTCAAAAGTTATTTACGTAAACGTGAGTGCAACTTTGGACAGTTGGTGGCGCTAGAGAGATTGAGTTAGAGACTTCAATTTTGCTATGGTCAATGATTGGACTCTCCTTTATGAGTGTGCCAACTTTTTTTCATTTTCCCGCTTACGGTTCTATGGGCTGTCATAGACTTCAATGGCAGAAGAAGAATAATAATAATAAATATAGCTGCTAGCAGCCATCACGGGGCCAAGCGCAAGGAGGGCATTAAATGTCATGCCGACATGGCTGGCATCATCAGACCAACGGCAGTAAGAAATGGCTGAAAAATCAACAATACGGTCTTTAGTAATTCGATTTAATGGTTTATCACATTCAACCAACAGGCAGCGCTGTAACCAAATTGTAGTGTCAATTCATGTGGTACATTGAGAGTGTGGTGACATTGACACATGCAAAGTTTGCTTTCAATTGGGTAAACCATTGCTGACAGAGCACTAAAGTCATGTGTTTGTTAAACATAGCATCTTATAAGAAAAATCGAAATGGCAGACGCTCAAAATGGCCGATATGGGAAAATTTGGTATCACAGGACTCGGCATGACCCACTGGATCTAAAGACAGCAGTTTCATGATTTTTAGACAAAGCGTTCAGGAGTTATAATCAAAAATGTCAGTTTTTTAATATCTCCTGACCACTAGGGGGCAGAGCGCCAAAACTCTGCAGGTAGCCTCAGACCATGATTGACATAACACACACCTAGTTTGGTCAGAAAACACTAATGCGTTGCGGAGATAAAGCCTCAATTTCATTTTTGCGACCATTACGTCGGATTCTTTCGCGAGTTATTCGTAAACGGTTTGACATATCAACTTTCTTTGGATAACTTTTTGTCATGATGGTCTGGAGATGATGTGGTTTAATTTTGGTGAAAATTGGACAAACGGTCTGGGAGGAGTTCGAAAAAGTAGGTTTTTAAAGAAAAACAACATGGTGGACAAGAAGTTTGGCCGACTATGACAAATTTGGTATCTGTGTTCTTGGTTTGACCCAAGGAACGTATAAAGATAATTTGTTTTACCATAGGTTAACGCACTCAAAAGTTATTAGCATATTTGTAAATTTGGTTATAATTTTTGACCACAAGGGGGTGCTGCCTCGAAACTTTTTGAGTCGTATCAAGGTTAGGTGCCGAAGACACATATTGAGTTTCGTAACGATACGCCAATATCTTTGTTAAATATAGCAATTTATGACAATATTCAAAATGGCCGACGCTCAAAATGGCCGATATGGGAAAATTTGGTATCGCACGACTCGGCATGATGCACTGAATCTAAAGAGACCAGTTTTATTATTTTTGGCCAAAGCGTTCAGAAGTTATAAGCAAATATTTAACTTTTTCATATCTCCTGACCACTAGGGGGCACAGCGCCAAAACTCTGCAGGTAGCCTCAGATCATGATTGACATAACACACACCTAGTTTGGTCAGAAAACGCTAATGCGTTGCGGAGATAAAGCCTCAATTTCATTTTTGCGACCATTACGTCGGATTCTTTCGCGAGTTATTCGTAAACGGTTTGACATATCAACTTTCTTTGGATAACTTTTTGTCCACATTGTCTGGAGATGATGTGGTTCAATTTTCGTTGAAATCGGAAAAACGGCCTAGGAGGAGTTCGAAAAAGTAGGTTTTTCATAAAATTCAAAATGGCGGGAAAAATTTCATGACGGAAAATGACGTCATAGGGTGCAATCGAATCGTCTTGAGCCAAGGAATCAGTGGACATAAGAATTTTGTTTCTAGGTCATACGGTTCAAAAGTTATTAGCATAAACGTTAGTTCAACTTTGGACAGTTGGTGGCGCTAGAGATATTGAGTTAGAGACTTCAAATTTGTTATGGTCAATGATTGGACTGTCTTTAATGAGTGTGCCAACTTTCATCATTTTCCCGCATACGGTTCTATGGGCTGCCATAGACTTTCATGGCGGAAGAAGAAGATGAAGAATAATAATAAGAACCGGAACAGAAACAATAGGTGCCTTCGCACCTTCGGTGCTTGGCCCCTAAATATAGCTGCTAGCAGCCATCACGGGGCCAAGCGCAAGGAGGGCATTAAATGTCATGCCGACATGGCTGGCATCATCAGACCAACGGCAGTAAGAATCTAAAGACATTTCAATATGACTTAAGTCTAAATGGCTGAAAAATCAACAATACGGTCTTTAGTAATTCGATTTAATGGTTTATCACATTCAACCAACAGGCAGCGCTGTAACCACATTGTAGTGTCAATTCATGTGGTACATTGAGAGTGTGGTGACATTGACACATGCAAAGTTTGCTTTCAATTGGGTAAACCGTTGCTGACAGACAACTAAAGTCATGTGTTTGTTAAACATAGAATCTTATAAGAAAAATCGAAATGGCAGACGCTCAAAATGGCCGATATGGGAAAATTTGGTATCACAGGACTCGGCATGACCCACTGGATCTAAAGAGACCAGTTTCATGATTTTTGGCCAAAGGGTTCAGGAGTTATAATCAAAAAAGTCAGTTTTTTAATATCTCCTGACCACTAGGGGGCAGAGCACCAAAACTCTGCAGGTAGCCTCAGACCATGATTGACATAATACACACCTAGTTTGGTCAGAAAACGCTAATGCGTTGCGGAGATAAAGTCTCAATTTCATTTTTGCGACCATTACGTTGGATTCTTTCGCGAGTTATTCGTAAACGGTTTGACATATCAACTTTCTTTGGATAACTTTTTGTCATGATGGTCTGGAGATGATGTGGTTCAATTTTGGTGAAAATTGGACAAACGGTCTGGGAGGAGTTCGAAAAAGTAGGTTTTTAAAGAAAAATAACATGGCAAATCGGAGGTTTGGCCGAATATGACATATTTGGTATCTATGGTCTCGGCTTGACCCAATGAACACATTAAGACCATTTGTTTTACAATAGGTTAACGTCATCAAAAGTTATTAGCATATTTGTAAATTTGGTTATAACTTTTGACCACAAGGTGGCGCTGCCCCCAAACTTTTTGTGCCGTATTAAGGTTAGGTGCCGAAGACACATATTGAGTTTCGTAACGATACGCCAATCCATTTGTTAAATATAGCAATTTATGACAATATTCAAAATGGCCGACGCTCTAAATGGCCGATATGGGAAAATTTGGTATCGCACGACTCGGCATGATGCACTGAATCTAATGAGACCAGTTTTATGATTTTTGGACAAAGCGTTCAGGAGTTGTAAGGAAAAATGTCACTTTTTCATATCTCCTGACCACTAGGGGGCACAGCGCCAAAACTCTGCAGGTAGCCTCAGACCATGATTGACATAACACACACCGAGTTTGGTCAGAAAACGCTAATGCGTTGTGGAGATAGAGCCTCAAGTTCATTTTTGCGATCATTACGTCGGATTCTTTCGTAAGTTATTCATAAACGGTTTGACATTTCAACTTTCTTTGGATAACTTTTTGTCACCATGGTCTGGAGATGATGTGGTTCAATTTTCGTGAAAATCGGACAAACGGCCTAGGAGGAGTTCGAAAAAGTAGGTTTTTCATAAAATTCAAAATGGCGGGAAAATATTCATGACGGAAAATGACGTCATATGGTGCAATCGAATCGTCTTGAGCCAAGGAATCAGTTGACAAAAGAATTTTGTTTCTAGGACATACGGTTCAAAAGTTATTAACGTAAACGTGAGTGCAACTTTGGACAGTTGGTGGCGCTATAGAGATTGAGTTAGAGACTTCAATTTTGCTATGGTCAATGATTGGACTGTCCTTAATGAGTGTACCAACTTTTTTTCATTTTCCCGTTTACGGTTCTATGGGCTGCCATAGACTCCCATGGCACAAGAAAAAGAATAATAAATATAGCTGCTAGCAGCCATCACGGGGCCAAGCGCAAGGAGGGCATTAAATGTCATGCCGACATGGCTGGCATCATCAGACCAACGGCAGTAAGAATCTAAAGACATTTCAATATGACTTAAGTCTAAATGGCTGAAAAATCAACAATACGGTCTTTAGTAATTCGATTTAATGGTTTATCACATTCAACCAACAGGCAGCGCTGTAACCAAATTGTAGTGTCAATTCATGTGGTACATTGAGAGTGTGGTGACATTGACACATGCAAAGTTTGCTTTCAATTGGGTAAACCATTGCTGACAGAGCACTAAAGTCATGTGTTTGGGAAAATTTGGTATCACAGGACTCGGCATGACCCACTGGATCTAAAGAGACCAGTTTCATGATTTTTGGCCAAAGGGTTCAGGAGATATAATCAAAAATGTCAGATTTTTAATATCTCCTGACCACTAGGGGGCAGAGCGCCAAAACTCTGCAGGTAGCCTCAGACCATGATTGACATAACACACACCTAGTTTGGTCAGAAAACGCTAATGCGTTGCGGAGATAAAGCCTCAATTTCAATTTTGCGACCATTACGTCGGATTCTTTCGCGAGTTATTCGTAAACGGTTTGACATATCAACTTTCTTTGGATAACTTTTTGTCATGATGGTCTGGAGATGATGTGGTTCAATTTTGGTGAAAATTGGACAAACGGTCTGGGAGGAGTTCGAAAAAGTAGGTTTTTAAAGAAAAATAACATGGCAAATCGGAGGTTTGGCCGAATATGACATATTTGGTATCTATGGTCTCGGCTTGACCCAATGAACACATTAAGACCATTTGTTTTACAATAGGTTAACGTCATCAAAAGTTATTAGCATGTTTGTAAATTTTGTTATAACTTTTGACCACAAGGTGGCGCTGCCCCCAAACTTTTTGTGCCGTATCAAGGTTAGGTGCCGAAGACACATATTGAGTTTCGTAACGATACACCAATCCATTTGTTAAATATAGCAATTTATGACAATATTCAAAATGGCCGACGCTCTAAATGGCCGATATGGGAAAATTTGGTATCGCACGACTCGGCATGATGCACTGAATCTAACGAGACCAGTTTTATGATTTTTGGACAAAGCGTTCAGGAGTTGTAAGGAAAAATGTCACTTTTTCATATCTCCTGACCACTAGGGGGCACAGCGCCAAAACTCTGCAGGTAGCCTCAGACCGTGATTGACATAACACACACCAAGTTTGGTCAGAAAACGCTAATGCGTTGCGGAGATAAAGCCTCAATTTAATTTTTGCGACCATTACGTCGGATTCTTTCGCGAGTTATTCGTAAACGGTTTGACATATCAACTTTCTTTGGATAACTTTTTGTCAGCATGGTCTAGAGATGATGTGGTTTAATTTTGGTGAAAATTGGACAAACAGTTTGGGAGGAGTTCGAAAAAGTAGGTTTTTAAAGAAAAACAACATGGTGGACAAGAAGTTTGGCCGACTATGACAAATTTGGTATCTGTGTTCTCGGTTTGACCCAAGGAACGTATAAAGATAATTTGTTTTACCATAGGTTAACGCACTCAAAAGTTATTAGCATATTTGTAAATTTGGTTATAATTTTTGACCACAAGGGGGTGCTGCCTCGAAACTTTTTGAGTCGTATCAAGGTTAGGTGCCGAAGACACATATTGAGTTTCGTAACGATACGCCAATATCTTTGTTAAATATAGCAATTTATGACAATATTCAAAATGGCCGACACTCAAAATGGCCGATATGGGAAAATTTGGTATCGCACGACTCGGCATGATGCACTGAATCTAAAGAGACCAGTTTTATTATTTTTGGCCAAAGCGTTCAGAAGTTATAAGCAAATATTTAACTTTTTCATATCTCCTGACCACTAGGGGGCACAGCGCCAAAACTCTGCAGGTAGCCTCAGACCATGATTGACATAACACACACCTAGTTTGGTCAGAAAACTCTAATGCGTTGCGGAGATAAAGCCTCAATTTCATTTTTGCGACCATTACCTCGGATTCTTTCGCGAGTTATTCGTAAACAGTTTGACATATCAACTTTCTTTGGATAACTTTTTGTCCACATTGTCTGGAGATGATGTGGTTCAATTTTCGTGAAAATCGGACCAACGGCCTAGGAGGAGTTCGAAAAAGTAGGTTTTTCAAAAAATTCAAAATGGCGGGAAAATTTTCATGACGGAAAATGACGTCATAGGGTGCAATCGAATCGTCTTGAGCCAAGGAATCAGTGGACGAAAGAATTTTGTTTCTAGGACATACGGTTCAAGAGTTATTTACGTAAACGTGAGTGCAACTTTGGACAGTTGGTGGCGCTAGAGACATTGAGTTAGAGACTTCAAATTTGCTATGGTCAATGATTGGCTTGTCCTCTATCAGTGTGCCAAATTTTATCATTTTCCCGCAAACGGTTCTATGGCCTTACATAGACTTCCATGGCGGAAGAAGAAGAAGAAGAAGAAGAAGAAGAAGAAGAAGAAGATGAATAATAATAATAAAGAACCGGAACGGAAACAATAGGTGCCTCCGCACCTTCAGTGCTTGGCCCCTAATAAGAACCGGAACAAAAACAATAGGTGCCTCCGCACCTTCGGTGCTTGGCCCCTAAATATAGCTGCAAGCAGCCATTACGGGGCCAAGCACAAAGAAGGCATTAAATGTCATGCCGACATGGCTGGCAGCATCAGACCAATGGCAGAAAGCATCTAAAGACATTTCAATATGACTTCAGTCTAGATGGCTGAAAAATCATCAATACGGTCATTAGTAATTCGATTTAACGGTTTATCATGTTCGACCTACAGGCAGCGCTGTAACCAAATTGATGTGTCAAATCATGTGGCATATCCAGATTGAGGTGACAATGACACATGCAAAGTTTGGTGTCAATAGGGTAAAGCATTGCTGACATCCAGCTTTAAAGTCATGTGTTTGTTAAGCATAGCATTTCATGACAAAATTCTAAATAGCCGATGCTGAAAAAGGCCGATATGGGAAAATTTGGTATCACAGGACTCGGCATGATGCACTGAATCTAAAGACAGCAGTTTCATGATTTTTGGACAAAGCGTTCAGGAGTTATAATCAAAAATGTCAGTTTTTCATATCTCCTGACCACTAGGGGGCAGAGCGCCAAAACTCTGCAGGTAGCCTCAGATCATGATTGACATGACACACAGAAAGTTTGGTCAGAATATGCTAATGCGTTGCGGAGATATAGCCTCGCTTTATTTGGTGGCCATTTGGTCAAATTTGTTCGCAATTTTATCGAAACCTGTTTGACGAATCAACTTTATTTTAATAACTTTTTGTCAGCATGGTCTGAAGATGTTATGATTCAATTTTGGTGAAAATTGGACAAACGGTGTGGGAGGAGTTCAAAAAAGTAGGTTTTTAAAGAAAAACAACATGGCGGACAGGAAGTTTGGCCGACTATGACAAATTTGGTATCTGTGTTCTCGGTTTGACCCAAGGAACGTATAAAGACAACTTGTTTTACCATAGGTTAACGTGTTCAAAAGTTATTAGCATTTTTGCAAATTTGTTTATAACTTTTGACCACAAGGTGGCGCTGCCTCGAAACTTTTTGTGTTGTATCAGGCCCAGATGCCGAAGACACATATCGAGTTTCGTAACGATACGCCAATGTGTTTGTTAAATATAGCAATTTATGACAAAATTCAAAATGGCCGACCCTCAAAATGGCTGATATGGGAAAATTTAGTATCGCACGACTTGGCATGATGCCCTGAATCTAACGAGACCAGTTTTATGATTTTTGGTCGAATCGTTCAGAAGTTATAAGCAAATATTTCACTTTTTCATATCTCCAGACCACTAGGGGGCAGAGCGCCAAATCTCCGCAGGTAGCCTCAGACCATCATTGCCATAACACACACCAAGTTTGGTCAGAATACGCTAATGCGTTGCGGAGATATAGACTCGCTTTCATTTATGCTGCCATTTTGTCGATTTCTTTCGCAAGTTATTCGTAAACAGTTTGACGTATCAACTTTCTTTTAATAACTTTTTGTCAGCATGGTCTGGAGATGATGTGGTTCAATTTTCGTGAAAATCGGACAAACGGCCTAGAAGGAGTTCGAAAAAGTAGGTTTTTCATAAAATTCAAAATGGCGGGAAAATTTTTATGACGGAAAATGACGTCATGGGGTGCAATCGAATCGTCTTGAGCCAAGGAATTAGAGGACGAAAGAATTTTGTTTCTAGGACATACGGTTCAAGAGTTATTTACGTAAACGTGAGTGCAACTTTGGACAGTTGGTGGCGCTAGAGACATTGAGTTAGAGACTTCAAATTTGCTATGGTCAATAATTGGCTTGTCCTCTATCAGTGTGCCAAATTTCATCATTTTCCCGCAAACGGTTCTATGGCCTGCCATAGACTTCCATGGCGGAAGAAGAAGAAGAAGAAGATGAATAATAATAATAAAGAACCGGAACAGAAACAATAGGTGCCTCCGCACCTTCGGTGCTTGGCCCCTAATAATAATAATAAGAACCGGAACAAAAACAATAGGTGCCTCCGCACCTTCGGTGCTTGGCCCCTAATAATAAAAATCTTAGCGATTACAATAGGTATTCAACGCTACGCGTTTGAACCCCTAATAATAAATATAGCTGCAAGCAGCAATCACCGGGGTTCAAACTTAGCAAGACCATCAAGGCCCATTGGACAAAGAAGGTGTATGACAAGTTTGAAGTCAATCGGACTAACAAGTGCACATGTACAGATGTTTTAGTGTTTTTTTTCATAATATAGCGCCACCAATTGGTCAGTCGTTGCAGATTTTTTTGTGTTACCACAAAATGAGCTCTTACATGAGTATTTCAAGTTTGGTGAGATTATCTCTTTGCAATCCAGAGTTATTAAGATTTTAGCGAAAGTGTGAATTTTATATCCATATATACATAAAAAAGATTTCTTATCCTGCGGTTCCCTATTGTGGACAAAAATAATATGACAGCCATCATCTTTCAGTTGGTAATGAGTTGTTCATTATGAGGAGATTTATCAAACAATATTAATATTGTGTAGTTGTGTTTAGCACCACATTTCATCCAAACACTCCCATCAAGTTTCGTTGCAATCGACCTTTGTTAAGTTGGTCTAATTGATGCTCAAACTTCATTGGCCGATGACGGCCATGTTTTTTGAGATTTGCCAATATCTTCATAGACCATCATGGACCCTTGGATAAGGACAGTGCATGACAAGTTTCAAGTCAATCGAATAAACGAGTGTACCGTGACAGCCAATTTAGAAATTGTTCACATATTAAAAGAAAAACAAATTCAGAAATTGGAATAAAAAGATTTATTATCCTGTGGCTCCCTCTTGTGGACAAGTAATATTACAGCCATCATTTTTTCAGTTTTAATTGCTTATTATTCAGTATGGAGAGATCTATCAAATACTAAAATAGTGTGGATGTGTGAAACAAGATGTGAGCAAAGACTCTTCTAACTGAAATTGGAATAAAAAGATTTCCTAGCCTGACGGTGCCTCTTGTGGACAAAACTAGTATTACAGCTTTACTGAGATTTTTAAATATAGATAGTTTATAATTTATTGTGAGCCCTATGAGCATCAGAAATACATGAAACCTGACACATTTCTTCAAAATGACTTGTTCTTAACATGTTCACAGTTCTGTGATGTTTTTTTTTGTTTGAGCACAAGATATATAGACATTTTAATCACAATAGGCTAAATCCGAAATATATGAAAAATTGTATCTGCTGAACGGTTTAACTGATCAAAATTCTTTTGATAACTTTTTGCCTTGAGTGTTCCTTGATGATGCGTGTGAATTTTCAAACCAATCGTATCAACGGCCTATGACTAGTTCGAAAAAGTTGAATTTTCTAAAATCGCTAATATTTCTCTAACAATTTGATTTACAGCAGTGGTTCTTGAGGCAAAGTTGCTCAGGATGAGACGATCTAACAGATGATATCAATATTGTGAGGATGTGTGAAACACCACGTGAGTAGAGACGCAAAAAATCTCGTTAGCGCCAACTAGTGGCCGATTTCTTTAAAAATTCTGACATACCTTTAGGGCCATGAGTCAAACACGCTCATCGAGTTTCATTCCGATCAACATTCGTTAAGTTGGTCTAATTGATGCTCAAATTTCATTGGCTGATGACAGCCATGTTTTTTGAGATACGCCAATATCCTCATAGATCGTCATGCGCCATTGGACAAAGACCGTGCATGACAAGTTTGAAGTCAATCGGACTAAAGAGCGCACATATACAGATGTTTTAGTGTTTTTTTCGTAATATAGCGCCACCAAGTGGTCAATCGTTGCAGATTTTTTAGCGTGACCACAAAACTAGCTTATACATGAGTATTTCAAGTTTGGTGAGATTATCTCTTTGCGTTCCAGAATTATTACGATTTTAGCAAAATAGGCTCCGCCCTATTCAAACGTTTGGACAACCTGTTGCGAGTGTGAATCACTAATCGAAATTCTTTTGATAACTTTTGCTCATGAGAGTCTCTAGATGATATTTGTGAAGTTTCATGTGATTTGGACAAACGGCCTATGAGGAGTTCGAAAATTTTTTTTTTCAGAAAATTCAAAATGGCGGAAAATTTTTCTAGGCGGAAATGAAATCGGAGATATACGTTTTGTTCGGCTTGAGCCAAGGATTCCAGAGATATAAGACACTTGAGTGTAGGAAAAAACGGTCTAGGAGTTATTAGCGATTTAGCTATTTTGATCGCTCTAGCGCCACCTATTGGCAGATTGGCGTCATATTTTGATACGTTCAACCCAAATTGAGACCCACCATCTGGCCAGGTTTCAAGTCTCTAGACCTTACGGTTTGGTCTGCACGATCGGAAGTTCGACAGAATAATAATAATAATAATAAAAATCTTAGCGATTACAATAGGTATTCAACGCTACGCGTTTGAACCCCTAATAATAAAAATCTTAGCGATTACAATAGGTATTCAACGCTACGCGTTTGAACCCCTAATAATAATAATAAAAATCCTAACAATTACAATAGGTTTTCAACGCTTCGCGTTTGAACCCCTAAATATAGCTGCAAGCAGCAATGACCGGGGTTCAAACGTAGCAGGACCATCTGAGCTGTCATGACTGTTTGTGGTCAATCTGACTAGTTCTCCTAATGTGCACAGTTCTGTGAAGTTTCTACTTTGTGCAAACAATGTATAGACATCTTTCAAAGATGTTCAGAATGAGAAGATCGAATGATATTGACATTGTGAACTGAACATATGAACAGTTATGTCGGTGTATGTCGGTCTATGTCAATCTGACTTATTCTCCACATAAACAGAGCTTTATGAAGTTTCTAGTTTGTTTAAATGATATATAGACATGTTACAATTTTTTTCAGTATGGGAAGATCTATCAAATGATAAAAATGTGGATATGTCTAACACTACCAGTCATATCATTTGAACTGTTATGACCTTTTTTTTTGTCAATCTGACTAGTTTTCCTAATGAGCACAGTTCTGTGAAGTTTCTACTCTGTGCAAACAATGAATAGACATCTTTCAAAGATGTTCAGACTGAGAACATTAAATGATATTAATATTGTGAACTGAACATCTGAACTGTTCTGTCGTTTTATGTCAGTCTATGTCAATCTGACTTGTTCTCCACATAAAAAGATTTTCTAGCCTGATGGTGCCTCTTGTGGACAAAAGTAGTATTACAGCTTTTCTAAGATTTTAAAATATAGATCATTTATAATTTATTGTGATCCCTAAGAGCATCAGAAATACATGAAACCCCACACATTTCTTCAAAATGACTTGTTCTTAACATTTACACAGTTTTGTGAAGTTTCTTGTTTGTGGACAAGATATATAGACTTTTTACTCACAATAGGCCAGACCAGAAATATTTGAAAAATTGTATCTGCTGAACGGTTTAACTAATTGAAAATCCTTTGACAACTTTTTGCCTTGAGTGTCCCTAGATGATGCGTGTGAATTTTCAAGCCAGTGAGATTGACGGCCTATGACGAGTTCGAAAAATTTGAAATTTCAAAAATCTCCAATATTTCGCAAACAATTTGATTGACAGCAGTGGTTCTTGAGGCAAAGTTGTTCAGTATGAGGAGACCTATCAGATGATATCAATATTTTGTGGATGCGTGAAACACCACGTGAGTAGAGACGCAAAAAACTCCTTAGCGCCAACTAGTGTCCGATTTTCTTCAAAATTCTGAGAGACCACTACGGCCATGAGTCAAACACGCCCATCGAGTTTCGTTCCAATCGACCTTCGATAAGCTAGTCTAATTGATGCTCAAAGTTCATTGGCCGATGACGGTCATGTTTTTTGAGATACACCAATGTCCTCATAGACCATCATGGAACCTTGGACAAAGACCGTGCATGACAAGTCTCAGGTCAATCGGACTAACATGTGACCCTGTACAGGTGATTGAGTGTTTTTTTCGCAATATAGCGCCACCAAGTGGTCAATCATCGCAGTTTTTTTGGTGTGACCACAAATTGAGCTTATACATGACTATGTGAAGTTTGGTGAGATTATCTCTTTGCGTTCCAGAGCTATTACAATTTTAGCAAAAGTGTCTCCGCCTTATCCGAACGTTTTATTGTCTTGTTGCAAGCGTGAATCACCGATCAAAATTCTTTTGACAACTTTTGGTCATGAGAGTCTCTAGATGATGTGTGTGAAATTTTGCGTGATTTGGACAAACGGTCTATGAGGAGTTTGAAAACTTTTTTTTTCAGAAAATTCAAAATGGCGGAAAATTTTTATAGGCGGAAATGAAATCGGAGATATACATTTTTTAAGTTTTGAGCCAAGGATTCCAGAGATATAAGACACTTGAGTGTACGACAAACGGTTTACGAGTTATGAACATGTACGCGTTTGTAGTCGCTGTAGCGCCACCTATAGCCCGATTTGCGTCATATTTTGATACGTTCTCCCCAAATTGAGACCTACCATCTGACCAACTTTCAAGTCTCTAGACCTTACGGTTTGGTCTGCACGATAAGAAGTACGGCAGAAGAATAATAATAAATATAGCTGCAAGCAGCAATGACCGGGGTTCAAACGTCGCAAGACCATCTGAGCTGTCAAGACGGTTTGTGGTCAATCTGACTAGTTCTCCTAATGTAAACAGTTCTGTGAAGTTTCTACTTTGTGTAAACAATGTATAGACATCTTTCAAAGATGTTCAGAATGAGAAGATCAAATGATATTGACATTGTGAACTGAACATATGAACTGTTATGTCGGTCTATGTCATCTGACTTGTTCTCCACATAAACAGAGCTTTATGAAGTTTCTAGTTTGTGTAAATGATATATAGACGTTACAAAAAAATTTCAGTATGGGAAGATCTATCAAATGATAACAATGTGGATATGTTTAACACTACACGTCATATCATTTGAACTGTTATGACCTTTTTTTGTCAATCTGACTAGTTTTCCTAATGAGCACAGTTCTGTGAAGTTTCTACTCTGTGCAAACAATGAATAGACATCTTTCAAAGATGTTCAGACTGAGAAGATTAAATGATATTAATATTGTGAACTGAACATCTGAACTGTTCTGTCGGTTTATGTCAGTCTATGTCAATCTGACTTGTTCTCCACATAAAAAGATTTTCTAGTCTGATGGTGCCTCTTGTGGACAAAAGTAGTATTACAGCTTTTCTAAGATTTTAAAATGTAGATCATTTGTAATTTATTGTGAGCCCTATGAGCATCAGAAATACATGAGACCTGACACATTTCTTCAAAATGACTTGTTCTTAACATGTTCACAGATCTGTGACGTTTCTCTTGTGGACAAAACTAGTGTTACAGCTTTTCTAAGATTTTAAAATGTAGATCATTTGTAATTTATTGTGAGCCGTACGAGCATCAGAAATACATGAAACCTCACAAGTTTCTTCATAATGTCTGGTTCTTAACATTTACACAGTTTTGTGAAGTTTCTTGTTTTTGGACAAGATATATAGACATTTTAATCACAATAGGCCAAATCAGAAATATATGAAAAATTGTATCTGCTGAATGGTTTAACTAATCGAAAATCCTTTGACAACTTTTTGCCTTGAGTGTCCCTAGATGATGCATGTGAATTTTCAAGACAGTGAGATTGACGGCCTATGACGAGTTCGAAAAATTTGAAATTTCAAAAATCTCCAATATTTCGCAAACAATTTGATTGACAGCAGTGGTTCTTGAGGCAAAGTTGTTCAGTATGAGGAGATCTATCAGATGAAGTCAATATTTTGTGGATGCGTGAAACACCACGTGAGTAGAGACGCAAAAAACTCGTTAGCGCCAACTAGTGTCCGATTTTCTTCAAAATTCTGACAGACCACTAGGGCCATGAGTCAAACATGCCCATCGAGTTTCGTTCTGATCGACCTTCGTTAAGCTGGTCTAATTGATGCTCAAAGTTCATTGGCTGATGACGGTCATGTTTTTTGAGATACACCAATGTCCTCATAGACCATCATGGACCCTTGGACAAAGACCGTGCATGACAAGTCTCAGGTCAATCGGACTACCATGTGACCCTGTACAGGTGATTGAGTGTTTTTTTCGCAATATAGCGCCACCAAGTGGTCAATCATCGCAGTTTTTTTTGTGTGACCACAAATTGAGCTTATAAATGACTATGTGAAGTTTGGTGAGATTATCTCTTTGCGTTCCAGAGCTATTACGATTTTAGCAAAAGTGTCTCCGCCTTATGCGAACGTTTTAGCGTGTCGTTGCAAGCGTGAATCACCGATCAAAATTATTTGAATAACTTTTGGTCATGAGAGTCTCTAGATGATATGTGTGAAGTTTCGCGTTATTTGGACAAACGGTCTATGAGGAGTTCGAAAACTTTTTTTTTCAGAAAATTCAAAATGGCGGAAAATTTTTATAGGCGGAAATGAAATCGGAGATATACATTTTTTAAGTCTTGAGCCAAGGATTCCAGAGATATAAGACACTTGAGTGTACGACAAACGGTTTACGAGTTATGAACATGTACGCGTTTGTAGTTGCTGTAGCGCCACCTATAGCCCGATTTGCGTCATATTTTGATACGTTCTCCCCAAATTGAGACCTACCATCTGACAAAGTTTCAAGTCTCTAGACCTTACGGTTTGGTCTGCACAAGACGCATTACGGCAGAAGAATAATAATAATAATAATAATAATAATAAAAATCCTAACAATTACAATAGGTTTTCAACGCTTCGCGTTTGAACCCCTAATAAATATAGCTGCAAGCAGCCATGACGGGGCCAAGCACAAAGAAGGCATTAAATGTCATGCCGACATGGCTGGCAGCATCAGACCAACGGCAGGAAAAATCTAAAGACATTTCAATATGACTTAAGTCTAAATGGCTGAAAAATCATCAATACGGTCTTTAGTAATTCGATTTAACGGTTTATCACGTTTGACCAACAGGCAGCGCTCTAACCAAACGTCAAATCATGTGGTTTATCCAGAGTGAGGTGACAATGACACATGCAAAGTTTGGTGTCAATAGGGTAAAGCATTGATGAAACACAGCTTTAAAGTCATGTGTTTGTTAAGCATAGCATTTCATGACAAAATTCTAAATAGCCGACACTGAAAATGGCCGATATGAGAAAATTTGGTATCGCAGGACTCGGCATGATGCACTGAATCTAAAGACAGCAGTTTCATGATTTTTGGACAAAGCATTCAGGAGTTATAATCAAAAATGTCAGTTTTTCATATCTCCTGACCACTAGAGGGCAGAGCGCCAAAACTCTGCAGGTAGCCTCAGATCATGATTGACATGACACACAGAAAGTTTGGTCAGAATACGCTAATGCGTTGCAGAGATATAGCCACGCTTTATTTGGTGGCCATTTGGTCAAATTCGTTCGCATTTTTATCGAAACCTGTTTGATGAATCAACTTTATTTTAATAACTTTTTGTCAGCATGGTCTGTAGATGTTTTGATTCAATTTTGGTGAAAATTGGACAAACGGTGTGGGAGGAGTTCGAAAAAGTAGGTTTTTAAAGAAAAACAACATGGTGGACAGGAAGTTTGGCCGACTATGACAAATTTGGTATCTGTGTTCTCGGTTTGACCCAAGGAACATATAAAGATAACTTATTTTACCATAGGTTAACCTATTAAAAAGTTATTAGCATTTTTGTAAATTTGGTTATAACTTTTGACCACAAGGTGGCGCTGCCTCGAAACTTTTTGTGTTGTATCAGGCCCAGGTGCCGAAGACACATATCGAGTTTCGTAACGATACGCCAATGTGTTTGTTAAATATAGCAATTTATGACAATATTCAAAATGGCCGACCCTCAAAATGGCCGATATGGGAAAATTTAGTATCGCACGACTCGGCATGATGCCCTGAATCTAACGAGACCAGTTTTATGATTTTTGGTCGAAGCATTCAGAAGTTATAAGCAAATATTTCACTTTTCCATATCTCCAGACCACTATGGGGCAGAGCGCTAAAACTCTGCAGGTAGCCTCAAACCATGATTGCCATAACACACACCAAGTTTGGTCAGAATACGCTAATGTGTTGCGGAGATATAGCCTCGCTTTCATTTCTGCGGCCATTTTGTCAAATTCTTTCGCAAGTTATTCGTAAACGGTTTGACATATCAACTTTCTTTTAATAACTTTTTGTCCGCATGGTCTGGAGATGATGTGGTTCAATTTTCGTAAAAATCGGACAAACGGCCTAGAAGGAGTTCGAAAAAGTAGGTTTTTCATAAAATTCAAAATGGCGGGAAAAATTTTATGACGGAAAATGACGTCATGGGGTGCAATCGAATCGTCTTGAACCAAGGAATTAGAGGACGAAAGAATTTTGTTTCTAGGACATACGGTTCAAGAGTTATTTACGTAAACGTGAGTGCAACTTTGGACAGTTGGTGGCGCTAGAGACATTGAGTTAGAGACTTCAAATTTGCTATGGTCAATCATTGGCTTGTCCTCTATCATGTGCCAAATTTCATCATTTTCCCGCAAACGGTTCTATGGCCTGCCATAGACTCCAATGGCGGAAGCGGAAGCGGAAGCGGAAGCGGAAGCGGAAGAATAATAATAAGAACCGGAACAAAAACAATAGGTGCCTCCGCACCTTCGGTGCTTGGCCCCTAAATATAGCTGCTAGCAGCCATCACGGGGCCAAGCACAAGGAGGGCATTAAATGTCATGCCGACATGGCTGGCATCATCAGACCAACGGCAGTAGGAATCTAAAGACATTTCAATATGACTTAAGTCTAAATGGCTGAAAAATCAACAATACGGTCTTTAGTAATTTGATTTAATGGTTTATCACATTCAACCAACAGGCAGCACTGAAACCAAATTGTAGTGTCAATTCATGTGGTACATTGAGAGTGTGGTGACATTGACACATGCAAAGTTTGCTTTCAATTGGGTAAACCATTGCTGACAGAGCACTAAAGTCATGTGTTTGTTAAACATAGCATCTTATAAGAAAAATCGAAATGGCAGATGCTCAAAATGGCCGATATGGGAAAATTTGGTATCACAGGACTCGGCATGACCCACTGGATCTAAAGACAGCAGTTTCATGATTTTTAGACAAAGCGTTCAGGAGTTATAATCAAAAATGTCAGTTTTTTTTATATCTCCTGACCACTAGGGGGCAGAACGCCAAAACTCTGCAGGTAGCCTCAGACCATGATTGACATAACACACACCTAGTTTGGTCAGAAAACACTAATGCGTTGCGGAGATAAAGCCTCAATTTCATTTTTGCAACCATTACGTCGGATTCTTTCGCGAGTTATTCGTAAACGGTTTGACATATCAACTTTCTTTGGATAACTTTTTGTCATGATGGTCTGGAGATGATGTGGTTTAATTTTGGTGAAAATTGGACAAACGGTCTGGGAGGAGTTCGAAAAAGTAGGTTTTTAAAGAAAAACAACATGGTGGACAAGAAGTTTGGCCGACTATGACAAATTTGGTATCTGTGTTCTTGGTTTGACCCAAGGAACGTATAAAGATAATTTGTTTTACCATAGGTTAACGCGCTCAAAAGTTATTACCATATTTGTAAATTTGGTTATAATTTTTGACCACAAGGGGGTGCTGCCTCGAAACTTTTTGAGTCGTATCAAGGTTAGGTGCCGAAGACACATATTGAGTTTCGTAACGATACGCCAATATCTTTGTTAAATATAGCAATTTATGACAATATTCAAAATGGCCGACGCTCAAAATGGCCGATATGGGAAAATTTGGTATCGCACGACTTGGCATGATGCACTGAATCTAAAGAGACCAGTTTTATTATTTTTGGCCGAAGCGTTCAGAAGTTATAAGCAAATATTTAACTTTTTCATATCTCCTGACCACTAGGGGGCACCGTGCCAAAACTCTGCAGGTAGCCTCAGATCATGATTGACATAACACACACCTAGTTTGGTCAGAAAACGCTAATGCGTTGCGGAGATAAAGCCTCAATTTCATTTTTGCGACCATTACGTCGGATTCTTTCGCGAGTTATTCGTAAACGGTTTGACATATCAACTTTCTTTGGATAACTTTTTGTCCACATGGTCTGGAGATGATGTGGTTCAATTTTCGTTGAAATCGGAAAAACGGTCTAGGAGGAGTTCGAAAAAGTAGGTTTTTCATAAAATTCAAAATGGCGGGAAAAATTTCATGACGGAAAATGACGTCATAGGGTGCAGTCGAATCGTCTTGAGCCAAGGAATCAGTGGACATAAGAATTTTGTTTCTAGGTCATACGGTTCAAAAGTTATTAGCATAAACGTTAGTTCAACTTTGGACAGTTGGTGGCGCTAGAGATATTGAGTTAGAGACTTCAAATTTGTTAAGGTCAATAATTGGACTGTCTTTAATGAGTGTGCCAACTTTCATCATTTTCCCGCATACGGTTCTATGGGCTGCCATAGACTTTCATGGCGGAAGAAGAAGATGAAGAATAATAATAAGAACCGGAACAGAAACAATAGGTGCCTTCGCACCTTCGGTGCTTGGCCCCTAATAATAATAAGAACCGGAACAGAAACAATAGGTGCCTCCGCACCTTCGGTGCTTGGCCCCTAATAAGAACCGGAACAAAAACAATAGGTGCCTCCGCACCTTCGGTGCTTGGCCCCTAAATATAGCTGCAAGCAGCCATGACGGGGCCAAGCACAAGGAGGGCATTAAATGTCATGCCGACATGGCTGGCAGCATCAGACCAATGGCAGAAAGCATCTAAAGACATTTCAATTTGACTTCAGTCTAAATGGCTGAAAAATCATCAATAAGGTCTTTAGTAATTCGATTTAACGGTTTATCACATTCGACCAACAGGCAGCGCTGTAACCAAATTGATGTGTCAAATCATGTGGCATATCCAGAGTGAGGTGACAATGACACATGCAAAGTTTGGTGTCAATAGGGTAAAGCATTGATGAAAGACAGCTTTAAAGTCATAAACGTTAGTTCAACTTTGGACAGTTGGTGGCGCTAGAGATATTGAGTTAGAGACTTCAAATTTGTTATGGTCAATAATTGGACTGTCTTTAATGAGTGTGCCAACTTTCATCATTTTCCCGCATACGGTTCTATGGGCTGCCATAGACTTTCATGGCGGAAGAAGAAGATGAAGAATAATAATAAGAACCGGAACAGAAACAATAGGTGCCTTCGCACCTTCGGTGCTTGGCCCCTAATAATAATAAGAACCGGAACAGAAACAATAGGTGCCTTCGCACCTTCGGTGCTTGGCCCCTAATAATAAGAACCGGAACAAAAACAATAGGTGCCTCCGCACCTTCGGTGCTTGGCCCCTAATAATAAGAACCGGAACAGAAACAATAGGTGCCTTCGCACCTTCGGTGCTTGGCCCCTAATAAATATAGCTGCTAGCAGCCATCACGGGGCCAAGCGCAAGGAGGGCATTAAATGTCATGCCGACATGACTGGCATCATCAGACCAACGGCAGTAAAAATCTAAAGACATTTCAATATGACTTCAGTCTAAATGGCTGAAAAACCAACAATACGGTCTTTAGCAATTCTATTTAATGGTTTATCGCATTCAACCAACAGGCAGCGCTGTAACCAAATTGTAGTGTGTGGTACATTGAGAGTGTGGTGACATTGACACATGCAAAGTTTGCTTTCAACTGGGTAAACCATTGCTGACAGAGCACTAAAGTCATGTGTTTGTTAAACATAGCATCTTATAAGAAAAATCGAAATGGCAGACGCTCAAAATGGCCGATATGGGAATATTTGGTATCACAGGACTCGGCATGACCCACTGGATCTAAAGAGACCAGTTTCATGATTTTTGGCCAAAGGGTTCAGAAGTTATAAGCAAAAAAGTCAGTTTTTCATTACTCCTGACCACTAGGAGGCACAGCGCCAAAACTCTGCAAGCAGCCTCAGACAATGATTGACATAATACACACCTAGTTTGGTCAGAAAAGGCTAATGCATTGTGGAGATAAAGCCTCAATTTCATTTTGGCGACTTTTACCTCGGATTCTTTCGCGAGTTATTCGTAAACGGTTTGGCGAGTCAACTTTCTTTATATATCGTTTTGTCCACATTGTATGGAGATGATGTGGTTCAATTTTCGTGAACATCGGACGAACGGCCTAGGAGGAGTTCGAAAAAGTAGGTTTTTCATAAAATTCAAAATGGTGTGAAAATTTTCATGACGGAAAATGACGTCATAGGGTGCAATCGAATCGTCTTGAGCCAAGGAATCAGTGGACGAAAGAATTTTGTTTCTAGGACATACGGTTCAAAAGTTATTTACGTAAACGTGAGTGCAACTTTGGACAGTTGGTGGCACTATAGAGATTGAGTTAGAGACTTTAATTTTGCTATGGTCAAAGATTGGACTGTCCTTTATGAGTGTGCCAACTTTTTTTCATTTTCCCGCTTACGGTTCTATGGGCTGTCATAGACTTCAATGGCAGAAGAAAAAGAATAATAATAATAATAATAATAATAATAATAATAATAATAATAATAATAATAATAATAATAATAATAATAATAATAATAATAATAATAATAATAATAATAATAAAAATAATAATAAGAAGAAGAAGAAGAAGAAGAAGAACCGGAACAAAAACAATAGGTGCCTCCGCACCTTCGGTGCTTGGCCCCTAATAATAATAGGAACCGGAACAAAAACAATAGGTGCCTCCGCACCTTCGGTGCTTGGCCCCTAAATATAGCTGCAAGCAGCAATGACGGGGCCAAGCACAAACAGGGCATTGACGTGGCCGGCAGCATAAGAGCAATTGAAGTAATCAACAACTAAATGCATTTTAATATGATTTTAGGCTAAATGGCTGAAAAATCATTAATACAGACACTGTAATTTGAATGAAAAGTTTAGCGCTTTGGACCAATAGTTGGCGCTGTGTCCAAATTGTTAGAATTGGGTCCGAGTAATGTGACAATGAAATTTGCAAAGTTTGGTGTTATTTGGACAAAACATTACTGACATAGAGCATTCAAGTCATTTTGTCACCACTACCTCAAATTTGTAATTGCGGTATACGAAAACGGTTTTGTCTATCGACACGAAATCCATAACTTTTTGTCAACTCAGTCTGAAGATGATACGATTCAATTTTGGTGAAAATCGGACAAACGGTCTGGGAGGAGTTTGAAAAAGTAGGTTTTTGAATAAAACAACATGGCGGACATGAAATTTAGGCAAACTATTTCAAATTTGGTATCTGTGTTCTCGGCTTGTCCCAAGGAACATATTAAGATAATTTGTTTTAAAATAGCTTAATGTAATCAAAAGTTATTAGCATTTTTGTAAATTTTGTTATAACTTTTGACCACAAGGTGGCGCTGCCCCGAAACTTTTGGTGTAGGTTCAAATCAAGGTCCCAAAGACACATACTCAGTTTCGTAATGATACGCCAATGCGTTTGTAAAATATAGCATTTTACGACAAATTTCAAAATGGCCGACGCCCAAAATGGCCGATCTAAGAAAATTTGGTATCGCACGACTCAGCATGATGCCCTGAATCTAAAGAGACCAGTTTTATGATTTTTGACCAAAGTGTTCAGAAGTTATAAGCAAAAAAGTCACTTTTTTATATCTCCTGACCACTAGGGGGCAGTACGCCAAAACTCTGCAGGTAGCCTCAGATTATGACTACTATGACACACACCGATTTTGGTCTGAATATGCAAATGCGTTGCGGAGATATAGCCTCAAGTTCATTTTTGCGGCAAATTCGTCAAACTCTTTCGCATGTTTATCAAAAACGGTTTGACCAATCAACTTGATTCTCATAACTTTTTGTCTCCATAGTCTGGAGATGATGTGGTTCAATTTTTGTGAAAATCAGACAAACGGCCTAGAAGGAGTTCGACAAAGTAGGTTTTTCATAAAATTCAAAATTGCGGAAAAATTTTCATGACGGAAAATGACGTCATAGGTTGCAATCGAATCGGCTTGAGCCAAGGAATCAGTGGACAAAGGAATTTTGTTTCTAGCCCTTATGGTTCAAGAGTTATTAGCATAAATGTAAGTGTAACTTTGGACAGTTGGTGGCGCTAGAGGGATTGAGGTAGAGACTCCAAAATTGGTGTGGTCAATGATTGGACTGTCCTCTATGAGTGTGCCAAATTTCATCATTTTCCTGCATACGGTTCTATGGGCTGCCATTGACTTGTGTTGGAAGAAGAAGCGGAAGAATAAATATAGCTGCTAGCAGCCATCACGGGGCCAAGCGCAAGGAGGGCATTAAATGTCATGCCGACATGGCTGGCATCATCAGACCAACGGCAGTAAGAATCTAAAGACATTTCAGTATGACTTAAGTCTAAATGGCTGAAAAATCAACAATACGGTCTTTAGTAATTCGATTTAATGGTTTATCACATTCAACCAACAGGCAGCGCTGTAACCAAATTGTAGTGTCAATTCATGTGGTACATTGAGAGTGTGGTGACATTGACACATGCAAAGTTTGCTTTCAATTGGGTAAACCATTGCTGACAGAGCACTAAAGTCATGTGTTTGTTAAACATAGCATCTTATAAGAAAAATCGAAATGGCAGACGCTCAAAGTGGCCGATATGGGAAAATTTGGTATCACAGGACTCGGCATGACCCACTGGATCTAAAGACAGCAGTTTCATGATTTTTAGACAAAGTGTTCAGGAGTTATAATCAAAAATGTCATTTTTTAAAAATCTCCTGACCACTAGGGGGCAGAGCGCCAAAACTCTGCAGGTAGCCTCAGACCATGATTGACATAACACACACCTAGTTTGGTCAGAAAAGGCTTATGCATTGCGGAGATAAAGCCTCAATTTCATTTTGGCGACTTTTACCTAGGATTCTTTCGCAAGTTATTCGTAAACGGTTTGACGAATCAACTTTCTTTATATACCGTTTTGTCCACATTGTCTGGAGATGATGTGGTTCAATTTTCGTGAAAATCGGACAAACGGCCTAGGAGGAGTTCGAAAAAGTAGGTTTTTCATAAAATTCAAAATGGCGGGAATATTTTCATGACGGAAAATGACGGCATAGGGTGCATTCGAATCGTCTTGAGCCAAGGAATCAGTGGACAAAAGAATTTTGTTTCTAGGACATACGGTTCAAAAGTTATTTACGTAAACGTGAGTGCAACTTTGGACAGTTGGTGGCGCTATTAAGATTGAGTTAGAGACTTCAATTTTGCTATGGTCAATGACTGGACTGTCCTTTATGAGTGTGCCAACTTTTTTTCATTTTCCCGCTTACGGTTCTATGGGCTGTCATAGACTTCAATGGCAGAAGAAGAATAATAATAAATATAGCTGCTAGCAGCCATCACGGGGCCAAGCGCAAGGAGGGCATTAAATGTCATGCCGACATGGCTGGCATCATCAGACCAACGGCAGTAAGAATCTAAAGACATTTCAATATGACTTAAGTCTAAATGGCTGAAAAATCAACAATACGGTCTTCAGTAATTCGATTTAATGGTTTATCACATTCAACCAACAGGCAGCGCTGTAACCAAATTGTAGTGTCAATTCATGTGGTACATTGAGAGTGTGGTGACATTGACACATGCAAAGTTTGCTTTCAATTGGGTAAACCATTGCTGACAGAGCACTAAAGTCATGTGTTTGTTAAACAAAGCATCTTATAAGAAAAATCGAAATGGCAGACGCTCAAAATGGCCGACATGGGAATATTTGGTATCACAGGACTCGGCATGACCCACTGGATCTAAATAGACCAGTTTCATGATTTTTGGCCAAAGGGTTCAGAAGTTATAAGCAAAAAAGTCAGTTTTTCATAACTCCTGACCACTAGGGGGCACAGCGCCAAAACTCTGCAGGTAGCCTCAGATGATGATTGACATAACACACACCTAGTTTGGTCAGAAAACGCTAATGCGTTGCGGAGATAAAGCCTCAATTTCATTTTTGCGACCATTACGTCGGATTCTTTCGCGAGTTATTCGTAAACGGTTTGACATATCAACTTTCTTTGGATAACTTTTTGTCCACATTGTCTGGAGATGATGTGGTTCAATTTTCGTTGAAATCGGACAAACGGCCTAGGAGGAGTTCGAAAAAGTAGGTTTTTCATAAAATTCAAAATGGCGGGAAAATATTCATGACGGAAAATGACGTCATAGGGTGCAATCGAATCGTCTTGACCCAAGGAATCAGTTGACAAAAGAATTTTGTTTCTAGGACATACGGTTCAAAAGTTATTTACGTAAACGTGAGTGCAACTTTGGACAGTTGGTGGCGCTATAGAGATTGAGTTAGAGACTTCAATTTTGCTATGGTCAATGATTGGACTGTCCTTTATGAGTGTGCCAAATTTTTTTCATTTTCCCGTTTACGGTTCTATGGGCTGCCATAGACTCCCATGGCACAAGAAAAAGAATAAATATAGCTGCTAGCAGCCATCACGGGGCCAAGCGCAAGGAGGGCATTAAATGTCATGCCGACATGGCTGGCATCATCAGACCAACGGCAGTAAGAATCTAAAGACATTTCAATATGACTTAAGTCTAAATGGCTGAAAAATCAACAATACGGTCTTTAGTATTTCGATTTAATGGTTTATCACATTCAACCAACAGGCAGCGCTGTAACCAAATTGTAGTGTCAATTCATGTGGTACATTGAGAGTGTGGTGACATTGACACATGCAAAGTTTGCTTTCAATTGGGTAAACCATTGCTGACAGAGCACTAAAGTCATGTGTTTGTTAAACATAGAATCTTATAAGAAAAATCGAAATGGCAGACGCTCAAAATGGCCGATATGGGAAAATTTGGTATCACAGGACTCGGCATGACCCACTGGATCTAAAGAGACCAGTTTCATGATTTTTGGCCAAAGGGTTCAGGAGTTATAATCAAAAAAGTCAGTTTTTTAATATCTCCTGACCACTAGGGGGCAGAGCACCAAAACTCTGCAGGTAGCCTCAGACCATGATTGACATAATACACACCTAGTTTGGTCAGAAAACGCTAATGCGTTGCGGAGATAAAGTCTCAATTTCATTTTTGCAACCATTACGTTGGATTCTTTCGCGAGTTATTCGTAAACGGTTTGACATATCAACTTTCTTTGGATAACTTTTTGTCATGATGGTCTGGAGATGATGTGGTTCAATTTTGGTGAAAATTGGACAAACGGTCTGGGAGGAGTTCGAAAAAGTAGGTTTTTATAGAAAAATAACATGGCAAATCGGAGATTTGGCCGAATATGACATATTTGGTATCTATGGTCTCGGCTTGACCCAATGAACACATTAAGACCATTTGTTTTACCATAGGTTAACGCACTCAAAAGTTATTAGCATATTTGTAAATTTGGTTATAATTTTTGAACACAAGGGGGTGCTGCCTCGAAACTTTTTGAGTCGTATCAAGGTTAGGTGCCGAAGACACATATTGAGTTTCGTAACGATATGCCAATATCTTTGTTAAATATAGCAATTTATGACAATTTTCAAAATGGCCGACGCTCAAAATGGCCGATATGGGAAAATTTGGTATCGCACGACTTGGCATGATGCACTGAATCTAAAGAGACCAGTTTTATTATTTTTGGCCAAAGCGTTCAGAAGTTATAAGCAAATATTTAACTTTTTCATATCTCCTGACCACTAGGGGGCACAGCGCCAAAACTCTGCAGGTAGCCTCAGACCATGATTGACATAACACACACCTAGTTTGGTCCGAAAACGCTAATGCGTTGCGGAGATAAAGCCTCAATTTCATTTTTGCGACCAGTACGTCAGATTCTTTCGCGAGTTATTCGTAAACGGTTTGACATATCAACTTTCTTTGGATAACTTTTTGTCCACATTGTCTGGAGATGATGTGGTTCAATTTTCGTTGAAATCGGAAAAACGGCCTAGGAGGAGTTCGAAAAAGTATGTTTTTCATAAAATTCAAAATGGCGGGAAAAATTTCATGACGGAAAATGACGTCATAGGGTGCAATCGAATCGTCTTGAGCCAAGGAATCAGTGGACATAAGAATTTTGTTTCTAGGTCATACGGTTCAAAAGTTATTAGCATAAACGTTAGTTCAACTTTGGACAGTTGGTGGCGCTAGAGATATTGAGTTAGAGACTTCAAATTTGCTATGGTCAATGATTGGACTGTCCTTAATGAGTGTACCAACTTTTTTTCATTTTCCCGCTTACGGTTCTATGGGCTGCCATAGACTCCCATGGCGGAAGAAGATGAAGAATAATAATAAGAACCGGAACAGAAACAATAGGTGCCTCCGCACCTTCGGTGCTTGGCCCCTAATAATAATAAGAACCGGAACAAAAACAATAGGTGCCTCCGCACCTTCGGTGCTTGGCCCCTAATAACTAGCAGCCATCACGGGGCCAAGCGCAAGGAGGGCATTAAATGTCATGCCGACATGGCTGGCATCATCAGACCAACGGCAGTAAGAATCTAAAGACATTTCAATATGACTTAAGTCTAAATTGCTGAAAAATCAACAATACGGTCTTTAGTATTTCGATTTAATGGTTTATCACATTCAATCAACAGGCAGCGCTGTAACCAAATTGTAGTGTCAATTCATGTGGTACATTGAGAGTGTGGTGACATTGACACATGCAAAGTTTGCTTTCAATTGGGTAAACCATTGCTGACAGAGCACTAAAGTCATGTGTTTGTTAAACATAGCATCTTATAAGAAAATTGAAATGGCAGACGCTCAAAATGGCCGATATGGAAAAATTTGGTATCACAGGACTCGGCATGACCCACTGGATCTAAAGACAGCAGTTTCATGATTTTTAGACAAAGCGTTCAGGAGTTATAATCAAAAATGTCATTTTTTAATATCTCCTGACCACTAGGGGGCAGAGCGCCAAAACTCTGCAGGTGGCCTCAGACCATGATTGACATAAAACACACCTAGTTTGGTCAGAAAACGCTAATGCGTTGCGGAGATAAAGCCTCAATTTAATTTTTGCGACCATTACGTCGGATTCTTTCGCGAGTTATTCGTAAACGGTTTGACATATCAACTTTCTTTGGATATCTTTTTGTCACGATGGTCTGGAGATGATGTGGTTTAATTTTGGTGAAAATTGGACAAACGGTCTGGGAGGAGTTCGAAAAAGTAGGTTTTTAAAGAAAAACAACATGGTGGACAAGAAGTTTGGCCGACTATGACAAATTTGGTATCGGTGTTCTCGGTTTGACCCAAGGAACGTATAAAGATAATTTGTTTTACCATAGGTTAACGCACTCAAAAGTTATTAGCATATTTGTAAATTTGGTTATAATTTTTGACCACAAGGGGGTCCTGCCTCGAAACTTTTTGAGTCGTATAAAGGTTAGGTGCCGAAGACACATATTGAGTTTCGTAACAATACGCCAATATCTTTGTTAAATATAGCAATTTATGACAATATTCAAAATGGCCGACGCTCAAAATGGCCGATATGGGAAAATTTGGTATCGCACGACTCGGCATGATGCACTGAATCTAACGAGACCAGTTTTATGATTTTTAGACAAAGCGTTCAGGAGTTATAATCAAAAATGTCAGTTTTTTAATATCTCCTGACCACTAGGGGGCACAGCGCCAAAACTCTTCAGGTAGCCTCAGACCATGATTGACATAACACACACCTAGATTGGTCAGAAAAGGCTAATGCGTTGCGGAGATAAAGCCTCAATTTCATTTTGGCGACTTTTACCTCAGATTCTTTCGCGAGTTATTCGTAAACGGTTTGACGAATCAACTTTCTTTATATATCGTTTTGTCCACATTGTCTGGAGATGATGTGGTTCAATTTTCGTGAAAATCGGACGAACGGCCAAGGAGGAGTTCGAAAGAGTAGGTTTTTCAAAAAATTCAAAATGGCGGGAAAATTTTCATGACGGAAAATGACGTCATAGGGTGCAATCGAATCGTCTTGAGCCAAGGAATCAGTGGACAAAAGAATTTTGTTTCTAGGACATACGGTTCAAAAGTTATTTACGTAAACGTGAGTGCAACTTTGGACAGTTGGTGGCGCAATAGAGATTGAGTTAGAGACTTCAATTTTGCTATGGTCAATGATTGGACTGTCCTTTATGAGTGTGCCAACTTTGTTTCATTTTCCCGCTTACGGTTCTATGGGCTGTCATAGACTTCAATGGCAGAAGAAAAAGAATAATAATAATAATAATAAATATAGCTGCAAGCAGCCATGATGGGGCCAAGCACAAGGAGGGCATTAAATGTCGCATCAGACCAATGGCAGAAAGCATCTAAAGACATTTCAATATGACTTCAGTCTAAATGGCTGAAAAATCATCAATAAGGTCTTTAGTAATTCGATTTAACGATTTATCACATTGAACCAACAGGCAGCGCTGTAACCAAATTGATGTGTCAAATCATGTGGCATATCCAGAGTGAGGTGACAATGACACATGCAAAGTTTGGTGTCAATAGGGTAAAGCATTGATGAAACACAGCTTTAAAGTCATGTGTTTAAGTATACCTTTTCATGACAAAATTCTAAATAGCCGACGCTGAAAAAGGCCGATATGGGAAAATTTGGTATCGCAGGACTCAGCATAATGCACTGAATCTAAAGACAGCAGTTTCATGATTTTTGGACAAAGGAATTCAGGAGTTATAATCAAAAAATGTCAGTTTTTCATATCTCCTGACCACTAGGGGGCAGAGCGCCAAAACTCTGCAGGTAGCCTCAGATCATGATTGACATCACACACAGAACGTTTGGTCAGAATACGCTAATGCGTTGCAGAGATATAGCCTCGCTTTATTTGGTGGCCATTTGGTCAAATTCGTTCGCATTTTTAATCGAAACCTATTTGACGAATCAACTTTATTTTAATACCTTTTTGTCAGCATGGTCTGAAGATGTTATGATTCAATTTTGGTGAAAATTGGACAAACGGTGTGGGAGGAGTTCGAAAAAGTAGGTTTTTAAAGAAAAACAATATGGCGGACAGGAAGTTTGGCCGACTATGACAAATTTGGTATCTATGTTCTCGGTTTGACCCAAGGAACGTATAAAGACAACTTATTTTACCATAGGTTAACGTGTTCAAAAGTTATTAGTATTTTTGTAAATTTAGTTATAACTTTTGACCACAAGGTGGCGCTGCCTCGAAACTTTTTGTGTTGTATCAGGCCCAGATGCCGAAGACACATATCGAGTTTCGTAACGATACGCCAATGTTTTTGTTAAATATAGCAATTTATGACAAAATTCAAAATGGCCGACCCTCAAAATGGCCGATATGGGAAAATTTAGTATCGCACAACTCGGCATGATGCCCTGAATCTAACGAGACCAGTTTTATGATTTTTGGTCGAAGCATTCAGAAGTTATAAGCAAATATTTCACTTTTTCATATCTCCAGACCACTAGGTGGCAGAGCGCCAAAACTCTGCATGTCGCCTCAGACCATGATTGACATAACACACACCAAGTTTGGTCAGAATACGCTAATGCGTTGCGGAGATATAGCCTCGCTTTCATTTCTACGGCCATTTTGTCGAATTCTTTCGCAAGTTATTCGTAAACGAGTTGACAAATCAACTTTCTTTTAATAACTTTTTGTCAGCATGGTCTGGAGATGATGTGGTTCAATTTTCGTGAAAATCGGACAAACGGCCTAGGAGGAGTTCGAAAAAGTAGGTTTTTCATAAAATTCAAAATGGCGGGAAAATTTTCATGACGGAAAATGACGTCATAGGGTGCAATCGAATCGTCTTGAGCCAAGGAATTAGTGGACGAAAGAATTTGGTTTCTAGGACATACGGTTCAAAAGTTATTTACGTAAACGTGAGTGCAAATTTGGACAGTTGGTGGCGCTATAGAGATTGAGTTAGAAACTTCAAATTTGCTATGGTCAATTATTGGACTGTCCTCTATTTGTGTGCCAAATTTCATAACTTTCCCGCAATCGGTTCTATGGGCTGTCATAGACTTCAATGGCGGAAGAAGAAGATGAATAATAATAATAATAGGAACCGGAACAAAAACAATAGGTGCCTTCGCACCTTCGGTGCTTGGCCCCTAACAAGCAGCCATGACGGGGCCAAGCACAAAGAAGGCATTAAATGTCATGCCGACATGGCTGGCAGCATCAGACCAACGGCAGGAAGCATCTAAAGACATTTCATTTATCACGTTCGACCAACAGGCAGCGCTGTAACCAAATTGATGTGTCAAATTTATGTGGCATATCCAGAGTGAGGTTACAATGATACATGCAAAGTTTGGTGTCAATAGGGTAAAGCATTGATGAAACAGCTTTAAAGTCATGTGTTTGTTAAGCATAGCATTTCATGACAAAATTCTAAATAGCCGACGCTGAAAATGGCCGATATGAGAAAATTTGGTATCACAGGACTCGGCATGATGCACTGAATCTAAAGACAGCAGTTTCATGATTTTTGGACAAAGCATTCAGGAGTTATAATCAAAAATGTCATTTTTTGATATCTCCTGACCACTAGGGGGCAGAGCGCCAAAACTCTGCAGGTAGCCTCAGATCATGATTGACATGACACACAGAAAGTTTGGTAAGAATACGCTAATGCGTTGCGGAGATATAGCCTCGCTTTATTTGGTGGCCATTTGGTCAAATTCGTTCGCAATTTTATCGAAACCTGTTTGACGAATCAACTTTATTTTAATAACTTTTTCTCAGCATGGTCTGAAGATGTTATGATTCAATTTTGGTGAAAATTGGACAAACGGTGTGGGAGGAGTTCGAAAAAGTAGGTTTTTAAAGAAAAACAACATGGCGGACAGGAAGTTTGGCCGACTATGACACATTTGGTATCTGTGTTCTCGGTTTGACCCAGGGAACGTATAAAGACAACTTATTTTACCATAGATTAACGTATTCAAAAGTTATTAGCATTTTTGTAAATTTGTTTATAACTTTTGACCACAAGGTGGCGCTGCCTCGAAACTTTTTGTTTTGTATCAGGTCCTGGTGCCGAAGATACATCTCGAGTTTCGTAACGATACGCCAATGTGTTTGTTAAATATAGCAATTTATGACAATATTCAAAATGGCCGACGTTCAAAATGGCCGATATGGGAAAATTTGGTATCGCACGACTCGGCATGATGCACTGAATCTAACGAGACCAGTTTTATGATTTTTGGCCAAAGCGTTCAGAAGTTATAAGCAAATATTTCACTTTTTCATATCTCCAGACCACTAGGGGGCAGAGCGCTAAAACTCTGCAGGTAGCCTCAGACCATGATTGACATAACACACACCAAGTTTGGTCAGAATACGCTAATGCGTTGCGGAGATATAGCCTCGCTTTCATTTCAGCGGCCATTTTGTCAAATTCTTTCGCAAGTTATTCGTAAACGGTTTGACAAATTAACTTTCTTTTGATAACTTTTTGTACGCATAGTCTGGAGATGATGTGGTTCAATTTTCGTGAAAATCGCACGAACGGCCTAGGAGGAGTTTGAAAAAGTAGGTTTTTCGTAAAATTCAAAATGGCGGGAAAATTTTCATGACGGAAAATGACGTCATAGGGTGCAATCGAATCGTCTTGAGCCAAGGAATTAGTGGACGAAAGAATTTTGTTTCTAGGACATACGGTTCAAAAGTTATTTACGTAAACGTGAGTGCAAATTTGGACAGTTGGTGGCGCTATAGAGATTGAGTTAGAAACTTCAAATTTGCTATGGTCAATTATTGGACTGTCCTCTATTTGTGTGCCAAATTTCATAACTTTCCCGCAATCGGTTCTATGGGCTGTCATAGACTTCAATGGCGGAAGAAGAAGATGAATAATAATAATAATAGGAACCGGAACAAAAACAATAGGTGCCTTCGCACCTTCGGTGCTTGGCCCCTAAATATAGCTGCTAGCAGCCATCACGGGGCCAAGCGCAAGGAGGGCATTAAATGTCATGCCGACATGGCTGGCATCATCAGACCAACGGCAGTAAGAATCTAAAGACACTTCAATATGACTTAAGTCTAAATGGCTGAAAAATCAACAACACGGTCTTTAGTAATTCGATTTAATGGTTTATCACGTTCAACCAACAGGCAGCGCTGTAATCAAATTGTAGTGTCAATTCATGTGGTACATTGAGAGTGTGGTGACATTGACACATGCAAAGTTTGCTTTCAATTGGGTAAACCATTGCTGACAGAGCACTAAAGTCATGTGTTTGTTAAACATAGCATCTTATAAGAAAAATCGAAATGGCAGACGCTCAAAATGGCCGATATGGGAAAATTTGGTATCACAGGGCTCGGCATGACCCACTGGATCTAAAGACAGCAGTTTCATGATTTTTAGACAAAGCGTTCAGGAGTTATAATCAAAAATGTCAGTTTTTTAATATCTCCTGACCACTAGGGGGCAGAGCGCCAAAACTCTGCAGGTAGCCTCAGACCATGATTGACATAACACACACCTAGTTTGGTCAGAAAACACTAATGCGTTGCGGAGATAAAGCCTCAATTTCATTTTTGCGACCATTACGTCGGATTCTTTCGCGAGTTATTCGTAAACGGTTTGACATATCAACTTTCTTTGGATAACTTTTTGTCATGATGGTCTGGAGATGATGTGGTTTAATTTTGGTGAAAATTGGACAAACGGTCTGGGAGGAGTTCGAAAAAGTAGGTTTTTAAAGAAAAACAACATGGTGGACAAGAAGTTTGGCCGACTATGACAAATTTGGTATCTGTGTTCTTGGTTTGACCCAAGGAACGTATAAAGATAATTTGTTTTACCATAGGTTAACGCACTCAAAAGTTATTAGCATATTTGTAAATTTGTTTATAACTTTTGACCACAAGGTGGTGCTGCCTCGAAACTTTTTGTGTTGTATCAGGCCCTGGTGCCGAAGACACATCTCGAGTTTCGTAACGATACGCCAATGTGTTTGTTAAATATAGCAATTTATGACAATATTCAAAATGGCCGACGCTCAAAATGGCCGATATGGAAAAATTTGGTATCGCACGACTCGGCATGATGCACTGAATCTAAAGAGACCAGTTTTATTATTTTTGGCCAAAGCGTTCAGAAGTTATAAGCAAATATTTAACTTTTTCATATCTCCTGACCACTAGGGGGCACAGCGCCAAAACTCTGCAGGTAGCCTCAGACCATGATTGACATAACACCCACCTAGTTTGGTCAGAAAACGCTAATGCGTTGCGGAGATAAAGCCTCAGTTTCATTTTTGCGACCATTACGTCGGATTCTTTCGCGAGTTATTCGAAAACGGTTTGACATATCAACTTTCTTTGGATAACTTTTTGTCAACATCGTCTGGAGATGATGTGGTTCAATTTTCGTGAAAATCGGACAAACGGCCTAGGAGGAGTTCGAAAAAGTAGGTTTTTCATAAAATTCAAAATGGCGGGAAAATTTTCATGACGGAAAATGACGTCATAGGGTGCAATCGAATCGTCTTGAGCCAAGGAATCAGTGGACATAAGAATTTTGTTTCTAGGTCATACGGTTCAAAAGTTATTAGCATAAACGTTAGTTCAACTTTGGACAGTTGGTGGCGCTAGAGATTTTGAGTTAGAGACTTCAAATTTGTTATGGTCAATGATTGGACTGTCCTTAATGAGTGTGCCAACTTTCATCATTTTCCCGCATACGGTTCTATGGCCTGCCATAGACTCCCATGGCGGAAGAAGAAGAAGATGAAGAATAATAATAAGAACCGGAACAGAAACAATAGGTGCCTTCGCACCTTCGGTGCTTGGCCCCTAAATATAGCTGCTAGCAGCCATCACGGGGCCAAGCGCAAGGAGGGCATTAAATGTCATGCCGACATGGCTGGCATCATCAGACCAACGGCAGTAAGAATCTAAAGACATTTCAATATGACTTGTCTAAATGGCTGAAAAATCAACAATACGGTCTTTAGTATTTCGATTTAATGGTTTATCACATTCAATCAACAGGCAGCGCTGTAACCAAATTGTAGTGTAAATTCATGTGGTACATTGAGAGTATGGTGACATTGACACATGCAAAGTTTGCTTTCAATTGGGTAAACCATTGCTGACAGAGCACTAAAGTCATGTGTTTGTTAAACATAGCATCTTATAAGAAAAATTGAAATGGCAGACGCACAAAATGGCTGATATGGGAAAATTTGGTATCACAGGACTCGGCATGACCCACTGGATCTAAAGACAGCAGTTTCATGATTTTTAGACAAAGCGTTCAGGAGTTATAATCAAAAATGTCAGTTTTTTAATATCTCCTGACCACTAGGGGGCAGAGCGCCAAAACTCTGCAGGTAGCCTCAGACCATGTTTGACATAACACACATCTAGTTTGGTCAGAAAACGCTAATGCATCGCGGAGATAAAGCCTCAATTTCATTTTTGTGACCATTACGTCGGATTATTTCGCGAGTTATTCGTAAACGGTTTGACATATCAACTTTCTTTGGATAACTTTTTGTCACGATGTTCGGGAGATAATGTGTTTTAATTTTGGTGAAAATTGGACAAACGGTCTGGGAGGAGTTTGAAAAAGTAGGTTTTCAAAGAAAAACAACATGGTGGACAAGAAGTTTGGCCGACTATGACAAATTTGGTATCTGTGTTCTCGGTTTGACCCAAGGAACGTATAAAGATAATTTGTTTTACCATAGGTTAACGCACTCAAAAGTTATTAGCATATTTGTAAATTTGGTTATAATTTTTGAACACAAGGGGGTGCTGCCTCGAAACCTTTTGAGTCGTATCAAGGTTAGGTGCAGAAGACACATTTTGAGTTTCGTAACGATACGTCAATATCTTTGTTAAATATAGCAATTTATGACAATATTCAAAATGGCCGACGCTCAAAATGGCCGATATGGGAAAATTTGGTATCGCACGACTCGGCATGATGCAATGAATCTAAAGAGACCAGTTTTATTATTTTTGGCCAAAGCGTTCAGAAGTTATAAGCAAATATTTAACTTTTTCATATCTCCTGACCACTAGGGGGCACAGCGCCAAATCTCTGCAGGTAGCCTCAGATCATGATTGACATAACACACACCAAGTTTGGTCAGAAAACGCTAATGCGTTGCGGAGATAAAGCCTAAATTTCATTTTTGCGACCATTACGTCGGATTCTTTCGCCAGTTATTCGTAAACAGTTTGACATATCAACTTTCTTTGGATAACTTTTTGTCCACATTGTCTGGAGACGATGTGGTTCAATTTTCGTTGAAATCGGAAAAACGGCCTAGGAGGAGTTCGATAAAGTAGGTTTTTCATAAAATTCAAAATGGCGGGAAAAATTTCATGACGGAAAATGACGTCATAGGGTGCAATCGAATCGGCTTGAGGTCATACGGTTCAAAAGTTATTAGCATAAACGTTGGTTCAACTTTGGACAGTTGGTGGCGCTATAGAGAATGAGTTAGAGACTTCAATTTTGCTATGGTCAATGATTGGACTGTCCTTTATGAGTGTGCCAAATTTTTTTCATTTTCCTGTTTACGGTTCTATGGGCTGCCATAGACTCCCATGGCACGAGAAGAATAATAATAATAATAGGAACCGGAACAAAAACAATAGGTGCCTCCGCACCTTCGGTGCTTGGCCCCTAAATATAGCTGCAAGCAGCCATGACGGGGCCAAGCACAAAGAAGGCATTAAATGTCATGCCGACATGGCTGGCAGCATCAGACCAACGGCAGGAAGCATCTAAAGACATTTCAATATGACTTCAGTCTAAATGGCTGAAAAATCATCAATACGGTCTTTAGTAATTCGATTTAACGGTTTATCACGTTTGACCAACAGGCAGCGCTCTAACCAAACGTCAAATCACGTGGTTTATCCAGAGTGAGGTGACAATGACACATGCAAAGTTTGGTGTCAATAGGGTAAAGCATTGATGAAACACAGCTTTAAAGTCATGTGTTTGTTAAGCATAGCATTTCATGACAAAATTCTAAATAGCCGACACTGAAAATGGCCGATATGAGAAAATTTGGTATCGCAGGACTCGGCATGATGCACTGAATCTAAAGACAGCAGTTTCATGATTTTTGGACAAAGCATTCAGGAGTTATAATCAAAAATGTCAGTTTTTCATATCTCCTGACCACTAGAGGGCAGAGCGCCAAAACTCTGCAGGTAGCCTCAGATCATGATTGACATGACACACAGAAAGTTTGGTCAGAATACGCTAATGCGTTGCAGAGATATAGCCACGCTTTATTTGGTGGCCATTTGGTCAAATTCGTTCGCATTTTTATCGAAACCTGTTTGATGAATCAACTTTATTTTAATAACTTTTTGTCAGCATGGTCTGTAGATGTTTTGATTCAATTTTGGTGAAAATTGGACAAACGGTGTGGGAGGAGTTCGAAAAAGTAGGTTTTTAAAGAAAAACAACATGGTGGACAGGAAGTTTGGCCGACTATGACAAATTTGGTATCTGTGTTCTCGGTTTGACCCAAGGAACATATAAAGATAACTTATATTTTAAAAATATTTTACCATAGGTTAACCTATTAAAAAGTTATTAGCATTTTTGTAAATTTGGTTATAACTTTTGACCACAAGGTGGCGCTGCCTCGAAACTTTTTGTGTTGTATCAGGCCCAGGTGCCGAAGACACATATTGAGTTTCGTAACGATACGCCAATGTGTTTGTTAAATATAGCAATTTATGACAATATTCAAAATGGCCGACCCTCAAAATGGCCGATATGGGAAAATTTAGTATCGCACGACTCGGCATGATGCCCTGAATCTAACGAGACCAGTTTTATGATTTTTGGTCGAAGCATTCAGAAGTTATAAGCAAATATTTCACTTTTCCATATCTCCAGACCACTATGGGGCAGAGCGCTAAAACTCTGCAGGTAGCCTCAAACCATGATTGCCATAACACACACCAAGTTTGGTCAGAATACGCTAATGTGTTGCGGAGATATAGCCTCGCTTTCATTTCTGCGGCCATTTTGTCAAATTCTTTCGCAAGTTATTCGTAAACGGTTTGACATATCAACTTTCTTTTAATAACTTTTTGTCCGCATGGTCTGGAGATGATGTGGTTCAATTTTCGTAAAAATCGGACAAACGGCCTAGAAGGAGTTCGAAAAAGTAGGTTTTTCATAAAATTCAAAATGGCGGGAAAAATTTTATGACGGAAAATGACGTCATGGGGTGCAATCGAATCGGCTTGAGCCAAGGAATCAGTGGACAAAGGAATTTTGTTTCTAGCCCTTATGGTTCAAAAGTTATTAGCATAAATGTAAGTGTAACTTTGGACAGTTGGTGGCGCTAGAGGGATTGAGGTAGAGACTCCAAAATTGGTGTGGTCAATGATTGGACTGTCCTCTATGTGTGTGCCAAATTTCATCATTTTCCTGCATACGTTTCTATGGGCTGCCATTGACTTCTGGGTGGAAGAAGAATAATAATAAATATAGCTGCAAGCAGCAATGACGGGGCCAAGCACAAACAGGGCATTGACGTGGCCGGCAGCATAAGAGCAATTGAAGTAATCAACAACTAAATACATTTTAATATGATTTTAGGCTAAATGGCTGAAAAATCATTAATACAGACACTGTAATTTGAATGAAAAGTTTAGCGCTTTGGACCAATAGTTGGCGCTGTGTCCAAATTGTTAGAATTGGGTCCGAGTAATGTGACAATGAAATCTGCAAAGTTTGGTGTTATTTGGACAAACCATTACTGACTTAAAGCATTAAAGTCATTTTGTCATCACTACCTCAAATTTGTAATTGCTATATACGAAAACGGTTTTGTCTATCGACACGAAATCCATAACTTTTTGTCAGCACAGTCTGAAGATGATACGATTCGATTTTGGTGAAAATCGGACAAATGGTCTAGGAGGAGTTTGAAAAAGTAGGTTTTTGAATGAAACAACATGGCGGATATGAAATTTAGGCAAACTATGTCAAATTTGGTATCTGTGTTCTCGGTGTGACCCAAGGAACATATTAAGATCATTTGTTTTAAAATAGCTTAATGTAATCAAAAGTTATTAGCATTTTTGTAAATTTTGTTATAACTTTTGACCACAAGGTGGCGCTGCCCCGAAACTTTTGGTGTAGAGTCAAATCAAGGTCCCAAAGCCACATACTAAGTTTTGTAATGATATGCCAATGCGTTTGTTAAATATAACATTTTATGACAAATTTCAAAATGGCCGACGCCCAAAATGGCCGATATAAGAAAATTTGGTATTGCACGACTCAGCATGATGCCCTGAATCTAAAGAGAGCAGTTTTATGATTTTTGGCCAAAGTGTTCAGAAGTTATAAGCAAAAAAGTCAATTTTTTATATCTCCTGACCACTAGGGGGCAGTGCGCCAAAACTCTGCAGGTAGCCTCAGATTATGACTACTATGACACACACCAATTTTGGTCTGAATACGCAAATGCGTTGCGGAGATATAGCCTCAAGTTCATTTTTGCGGCAAATTCGTCGAACTCTTTCGCAAGTTTATCAAAAACGGAATGACCAATCAACTTGATTCTCATAACTTTTTGTCTTCATAGTCTGGAGATGATGTGGTTCAATTTTCGTGAAAATCGGACCAACGGCCTAGGAGGAGTTCGAAAAAGTTTGTTTTTCATAAAATTCAAAATTGCGGAAAAATTTTCATGACGGAAAATGACGTCATAGGGTGCAATCGAATCGGCTTGAGCCAAGGAATCAGTGGACAAAGGAATTTTGTTTCTAGCCCTTATGGTTCAAGAGTTATTAGCATAAATGTAAGTGTAACTTTGGACAGTTGGTGGCGCTAGAGGGGTTGAGGTAGAGACTCCAAAATTGGTGTGGTCAATGATTGGACTGTCCTCTATGTGTGTGCCAAATTTCATCATTTTCCCACTTACGGTTCTATGGTCTGCCATTGACTTCTGGGTGGAAGAAGAATAATAATAAATATAGCTGCAAGCAGCAATGACGGGGCCAAGCACAAACAGGGCATTGACGTGGCCGGCAGCATAAGAGCAATTGAAGTAATCAACAACTAAATGCATTTTAATATGATTTTAGGCTAAATGGCTGAAAAATCATTAATACAGACACTGTAATTTGAATGAAAAGTTTATCGCTTTGGACCAATAGTTGGCGCTGTGTCCAAATTGTTAGAATTGGGTCCGAGTAATGTGACAATGAAATCTGCAAAGTTTGGTGTTATTTGGACAAAACATTACTGACTTAAAGCATTAAAGTCATTTTGTCATCACTACCTCAAATTTGTAATTGCGGTATACGAAAACGGTTTTGTCTATCGACACGAAATCCATAACTTTTTGTCAGCACAGTCTGAAGATGATACGATTCGATTTTGGTGAAAATCGGACAAACGGTCTGGGAGGAGTTTGAAAAAGTAGGTTTTTGAATGAAACAACATGGCGGATATGAAATTTAGGCAAACTATGTCAAATTTGGTATCTGTGTTCTCGGTGTGACCCAAGGAACATATTAAGATCATTTGTTTTAAAATAGCTTAATGTAATCAAAAGTTATTAGCATTTTTGGAAATTGTGTTATAACTTTTGACCACAAGGTGGCGCTGCCCCGAAACTTTTGGTGTAGGTTCAAATCAAGGTCCCAAAGACACATACTGAGTTTCGTAATGATACGCCAATGCGTTTGTAAAACATAGCATTTTACGACAAATTTCAAAATGGCCAACGCCCAAAATGGCCGATATAAGAAAATTTGGTATCGGACGACTCAGCATGATGCCCTGAATCTAAAGAGACCAGTTTTATGATTTTTGACCAAAGTGTTCAGAAGTTATAAGCAAAAAAGTCAATTTTTTATATCTCCTGACCACTAGGGGGCAGTGCACCAAAACTCTGCAGGTAGCCTCAGATTATGACTACTATGACACACACCAATTTTGGTCTGAATATGCAAATGCGTTGCGGAGATATAGCCTCAAGTTCATTTTTGCGGCAAATTCGTCGAACTCTTTCGCAAGTTTATCAAAAACGGAATGACCAATCAACTTGATTTCCATAACTTTTTGTCTCCATAGTCTGGAGATGATGTGGTTCAATTTTTGTGAGAATCGGACAAACGGCCTAGGAGGAGTTCGACAAAGTAGGTTTTTCATAAAACTCAAAATTGCGGAAAAATTTTCATGACGGAAAATGACGTCATAGGGTGCAATCGAATCGGCTTGACCCAAGGAATCAGTGGACAAAGGAATTTTGTTTCTAGCCCTTATGGTTCAAGAGTTATTAGCATAAATGTAAGTGTAACTTTGGACAGTTGGTGGCGCTAGAGGGATTGAGGTAGAGACTCCAAAATTGGTGTGGTCAATGATTGGACTGTCCTCTATGTGTGTGCCAAATTTCATCATTTTCCTGCATATGGTTCTATGGGCTGCCATTGACTTCTGGGTGGAAGAAGAAGAAGAAGAAGAATAATAATAAGAACGAGAACGATTACAATAGGTGCCTCCGCACCTTCGGTGCTTGGCCCCTAATAATAAGAACGAGAACGATTACAATAGGTGCCTCCGCACCTTCGGTGCTTGGCCCCTAAATATAGCTGCAAGCAGCAATGACGGGGCCAAGCACAAACAGGGCATTGACGTGGCCGGCAGCATAAGAGCAATTGAAGTAATCAACAACTAAATGCATTTTAATATGATTTTAGGCTAAATGGCTGAAAAATCATTAATACAGACACTGTAATTTGAATGAAAAGTTTAGCGCTTTGGACCAATAGTTGGCGCTGTGTCCAAATTGTTAGAATTGGGTCCGAGTAATGTGACAATGAAATCTGCAAAGTTTGGTGTTATTTGGACAAAACATTACTGACTTAAAGCATTAAAGTCATTTTGTCATCACTACCTCAAATTTGTAATTGCGGTATACGAAAACGGTTTTGTCTATCGACACGAAATCCATAACTTTTTGTCAACACAGTCTGAAGATGATACGATTTGATTTTGGTGAAAATCGGACAAACGGTCTGGGAGGAGTTAGAAAAAGTAGGTTTTTGAAGAAAACAACATGGCGGACAGGAAATTTAGGCAAACTATGTCAAATTTGGTATCTGTGTTCTCGGTGTGACCCAAGGAACATATTAAGATCATTTGTTTTAAAATAGCTTAATGTAATCAAAAGTTATTAGCATTTTTGTAAATTTTGTTATAACTTTTGACCACAAGGTGGCGCTGCCCCAAAACTTTTGGTGTAGATTCAAATCAAGGTCCCAAAGACACATATTGAGTTTCGTAATGATATGCCAATGCGTTTGTTAAATATAACATTTTATGACAAATTTCAAAATGGCCGACGCCCAAAATGGCCGATATAAGAAAATTTGGTATCGCACGACTCAGCATGATGCCCTGAATCTAAAGAGAGCAGTTTTATGATTTTTGACCAAAGTGTTCAGAAGTTATAAGCAAAAAAGTCACTTTTTTATATCTCCTGACCACTAGGGGGCAGTGCGCCAAAACTCTGCGGGTAGCCTCAGATCATGACTACTATGACACACACCAAGTTTGGTCAGAATACGCAAATGCGTTGCGGAGATATAGCCTCAATTGCATTTTTGCGGCAAATTCGTCGAAATCTTTTGCATGTTTATCAAAAACGGTTTGACCAATCAACTTGATTCTCATAACTTTTTGTCTACATAGTCTGGAGATGATGTGGTTCAATTTTCGTGAATATCGGACCAACGGTCTAGGAGGAGTTCGAAAAAGTTGGTTTTTCATAAAATTCAAAATTGCGGAAAAATTTTCATGACGGAAAATGACGTCATAGGGTGCAATCGAATCGGCTTGAGCCAAGGAATCAGTGGACAAAGGAATTTTGTTTCTAGCCCTTATGGTTCAAGAGTTATTAGCATAAATGTAAGTGTAACTTTGGACAGTTGGTGGCGCTAGAGGGATGGACTTAGAGACTCCAAAATTGGTGTGGTAAATGAGTGGACTGTCCTTTATGTGTGTGCCAAATTTCATCATTTTCCTGCATACGGTTCTATGGGCTGCCATTGACTTGTGTTGGAAGAAGAAGAAGAATAATAATAATAAATATAGCTGCAAGCAGCAATGACGGGGCCAAGCACAAACAGGGCATTGACGTGGCCGGCAGCATAAGAGCAATTGAAGTAATCAACAACTAAATGCATTTTAATATGATTTTAGGCTAAATGGCTGAAAAATCATTAATACAGACACTGTAATTTGAATGAAAAGTTTATCGCTTTGGACCAATAGTTGGCGCTGTGTCCAAATTGTTAGAATTGGGTCCGAGTAATGTGACAATGAAATCTGCAAAGTTTGGTGTTATTTGGACAAAACATTACTGACTTAAAGCATTAAAGTCATTTTGTCATCACTACCTCAAATTTGTAATTGCGGTATACGAAAACGGTTTTGTCTATCGACACGAAATCCATAACTTTTTGTCAGCACAGTCTGAAGATGATACGATTCGATTTTGGTGAAAATCGGACAAACGGTCTGGGAGGAGTTTGAAAAAGTAGGTTTTTGAATGAAACAACATGGCGGATATGAAATTTAGGCAAACTATGTCAAATTTGGTATCTGTGTTCTCGGTGTGACCCAAGGAACATATTAAGATCATTTGTTTTAAAATAGCTTAATGTAATCAAAAGTTATTAGCATTTTTGGAAATTGTGTTATAACTTTTGACCACAAGGTGGCGCTGCCCCGAAACTTTTGGTGTAGGTTCAAATCAAGGTCCCAAAGACACATACTGAGTTTCGTAATGATACGCCAATGCGTTTGTAAAATATAGCATTTTACGACAAATTTCAAAATGGCCAACGCCCAAAATGGCCGATATAAGAAAATTTGGTATCGGACGACTCAGCATGATGCCCTGAATCTAAAGAGACCAGTTTTATGATTTTTGACCAAAGTGTTCAGAAGTTATAAGCAAAAAAGTCAATTTTTTATATCTCCTGACCACTAGGGGGCAGTGCACCAAAACTCTGCAGGTAGCCTCAGATTATGACTACTATGACACACACCAATTTTGGTCTGAATATGCAAATGCGTTGCGGAGATATAGCCTCAAGTTCATTTTTGCGGCAAATTCGTCGAACTCTTTCGCAAGTTTATCAAAAACGGAATGACCAATCAACTTGATTTCCATAACTTTTTGTCTCCATAGTCTGGAGATGATGTGGTTCAATTTTTGTGAGAATCGGACAAACGGCCTAGGAGGAGTTCGACAAAGTAGGTTTTTCATAAAACTCAAAATTGCGGAAAAATTTTCATGACGGAAAATGACGTCATAGGGTGCAATCGAATCGGCTTGACCCAAGGAATCAGTGGACAAAGGAATTTTGTTTCTAGCCCTTATGGTTCAAGAGTTATTAGCATAAATGTAAGTGTAACTTTGGACAGTTGGTGGCGCTAGAGGGATTGAGGTAGAGACTCCAAAATTGGTGTGGTCAATGATTGGACTGTCCTCTATGTGTGTGCCAAATTTCATCATTTTCCTGCATATGGTTCTATGGGCTGCCATTGACTTCTGGGTGGAAGAAGAAGAAGAAGAATAATAATAATAAGAACGAGAACGATTACAATAGGTGCCTCCGCACCTTCGGTGCTTGGCCCCTAATAATAAGAACGAGAACGATTACAATAGGTGCCTCCGCACCTTCGGTGCTTGGCCCCTAATAATAATAAGAACGAGAACGATTACAATAGGTGCCTCCGCACCTTCGGTGCTTGGCCCCTAAATATAGCTGCAAGCAGCAATGACGGGGCCAAGCACTAACAAGGCATTGATGTGGCTGGCAGCAAAAGACCAATTGCAGTAAATGCATTTTAAAATGATTTTAGGCTAAATGGCTGAAAAATCATTAATACAGACACTGTAATTTGATTTAATAGTTTATCGCTTTGGACCCATAGATGGCGCTGTGTCCAAATTGTTAGAATGTGGTCCGAGTAATGTCACAATGAAATGTGCAAAGTTTGGTGTTATTTGGACAAAACATTACTGACATAGAGCATTAAAGTCATTTTCTCATCACTACCTCAAATTTGTAATTGTGGTATACGAAAACGGTTTTGTCTATTGACACTAAATCCATAACTTCTTGTCAACACAGTCTGAAGATGATACGATTTGATTTTGGTGAAAATCGGACAAACGGTCTGGGAGGAGTTAGAAAAAGTAGGTTTTTGAAGAAAACAACATGGCGGACAGGAAATTTAGGCAAACTATGTCAAATTTGGTATCTGTGTTCTCGGTGTGACCCAAGGAACATATTAAGATCATTTGTTTTAAAATAGCTTAATGTAATCAAAAGTTATTAGCATTTTTGTAAATTTTGTTATAACTTTTGACCACAAGGTGGCGCTGCCCCAAAACTTTTGGTGTAGATTCAAATCAAGGTCCCAAAGACACATATTGAGTTTCGTAATGATATGCCAATGCGTTTGTTAAATATAACATTTTATGACAAATTTCAAAATGGCCGACGCCCAAAATGGCCGATATAAGAAAATTTGGTATCGCACGACTCAGCATGATGCCCTGAATCTAAAGAGAGCAGTTTTATGATTTTTGACCAAAGTGTTCAGAAGTTATAAGCAAAAAAGTCACTTTTTTATATCTCCTGACCACTAGGGGGCAGTGCGCCAAAACTCTGCGGGTAGCCTCAGATCATGACTACTATGACACACACCAAGTTTGGTCAGAATACGCAAATGCGTTGCGGAGATATAGCCTCAATTGCATTTTTGCGGCAAATTCGTCGAAATCTTTTGCATGTTTATCAAAAACGGTTTGACCAATCAACTTGATTCTCATAACTTTTTGTCTACATAGTCTGGAGATGATGTGGTTCAATTTTCGTGAATATCGGACCAACGGTCTAGGAGGAGTTCGAAAAAGTTGGTTTTTCATAAAATTCAAAATTGCGGAAAAATTTTCATGACGGAAAATGACGTCATAGGGTGCAATCGAATCGGCTTGAGCCAAGGAATCAGTGGACAAAATAATTTTGTTTCTAGCCCTTATGGTTCAAGAGTTATTAGCATAAATGTAAGTGTAACTTTGGACAGTTGGTGGCGCTAGAGGGATTGAGGTAGAGACTCCAAAATTGGTGTAGTTAATGATTGGACTGTCCTCTATGTGTGTGCCAAATTTCATCATTTTCCTGCATACGGTTCTATGGGCTGCCATTGACTTGTGTTGGAAGAAGAAGAAGAAGAATAATAATAATAAATATAGCTGCAAGCAGCAATGACGGGGCCAAGCACAAACACGGCATTGACGTGGCTGGCAGCATCAGACCAATTAAAGTAAATGCATTTTAAAATGATTTTAGGCTAAATGGCTGAAAAATCATGGATACAGACACTGTAATTTGATTTTTTTAGTTTATCGCTTTTGACCAGTAGTTGGCGCTGTGTCCAAATTGTTAGAATGTGGTCACAATGAAATCTGCAAAGTTTGGTGTTATTTGGACAAAACATTACTGACTTAAAGCATTAAAGTCATTTTGTCATCACTACCTCAAATTTGTAATTGCGGTATACGAAAACGGTTTTGTCTATCGACACGAAATCCATAACTTTTTGTTAGTACAGTCTGAAGATGATACGATTCGATTTTGGTGAAAATCGGACAAACGGTCTAGGAGGAGTTTGAAAAAGTAGGTTTTTGAATGAAACAACATGGCGGATATGAAATTTAGGCAAACTATGTCAAATTTGGTATCTGTGTTCTCGGTGTGACCCAAGGAACATATTAAGATCATTTGTTTTAAAATAGCTTAATGTAATCAAAAGTTATTAGCATTTTTGGAAATTGTGTTATAACTTTTGACCACAAGGTGGCGCTGCCCCGAAACTTTTGGTGTAGGTTCAAATCAAGGTCCCAAAGACACATACTGAGTTTCGTAATGATTCGCCAATGCGTTTGTTAAATATAGCATTTTAGGACAAAATTCAATATGGCCGACGCCCAAAATGGCCGATATGAGAAAATTTGGTATCGCACAACTCAGCATGATGCCCTGAATCTAAAGAGAGCAGTTTTATGATTTTTGAGCAAAGTGTTCAGAAGTTATGAGCAAAAAAGTCAATTTTTTATATCTCCTGACCACTAGGGGACAGTGCGCCAAAACTCTGCAGGTAGCCTCAGATTATGACTACTATGACACACACCAATTTTGGTCTGAATACGCAAATACGTTGCGGAGATATAGCCTCAAGTTCATTTTTGCGGCAAATTCGTCGAACTCTTTTGCAAGTTTATCAAAAACGGAATGACCAATCAACTTGATTCTCATAACTTTTTGTCTACATAGTCAGGAGATGATGTGGTTCAATTTTTGTGAGAATCAGACAAACGGCCTAGGAGGAGTTTGAAAAAGTTGGTTTTTCATAAAATTCAAAATGGCGGACAAATTATCATAGAGGAAATGACGTCATAGGGTCCAATCGAATCAGCATGAGCCAAGGAATCAGTGGACAAAGGAATTTTGTTTCTAGCCCTTATGGTTTAAGAGTTATTAGCATAAATGTAAGTGTAACTTTGGACAGTTGGTGGCGCTAGAGGGATTGAAGTAGAGACTCCAAAATTGGTGTGGTCAATGATTGGACTGTCCTCTATGTGTGTGCCAAATTTCATCATTTTCCCACTTACGGTTCTATGGGCTGCCATTGACTTCTGGGTGGAAGAAGAATAATAATAATAAATATAGCTGCAAGCAGCAATGACGGGGCCAAGCACAAACAGGGCATTGACGTGGCCGGCAGCATAAGAGCAATTGAAGTAATCAACAACTAAATGCATTTTAATATGATTTTAGGCTAAATGGCTGAAAAATCATTAATACAGACACTGTAATTTGAATGAAAAGTTTAGCGCTTTGGACCAATAGTTGGCGCTGTGTCCAAATTGTTAGAATTGGGTCCGAGTAATGTGACAATGAAATCTGCAAAGTTTGGTGTTATTTGGACAAAACATTACTGACTTAAAGCATTAAAGTCATTTTGTCATCACTACCTCAAATTTGTAATTGCGGTATACGAAAACGGTTTTGTCTATCGACACGAAATCCATAACTTTTTGTCAGCACAGTCTGAAGATGATACGATTCGATTTTGGTGAAAATCGGACAAACGGTCTAGGAGGAGTTTGAAAAAGTAGGTTTTTGAATGAAACAACATGGCGGATATGAAATTTAGGCAAACTATGTCAAATTTGGTATCAGTGTTCTCGGTGTGACCCAAGGAACATATTAAGATCATTTGTTTTAAAATAGCTTAATGTAATCAAAAGTTATTAGCATTTTTGGAAATTGTGTTATAACTTTTGACCACAAGGTGGCGCTGCCCCGAAACTTTTGGTGTAGGTTCAAATCAAGGTCCCAAAGACACATACTGAGTTTCGTAATGATACGCCAATGCGTTTGTAAAATATAGCATTTTACGACAAATTTCAAAATGGCCGACGCCCAAAATGGCCGATATAAGAAAATTTGGTATCGCACGACTCAGCATGATGCCCTGAATCTAAAGAGACCAGTTTTATGATTTTTGACCAAAGTGTTCAGAAGTTATAAGCAAAAAAGTCAATTTTTTATATCTCCTGACCACTAGGGGGCAGTGCGCCAAAACTCTGCAGGTAGCCTCAGATTATGACTACTATGACACACACCAATTTTGGTCTGAATATGCAAATGCGTTGCGGAGATATAGCCTCAAGTTCATTTTTGCGGCAAATTCGTCGAACTCTTTCGCATGTTTATCAAAAACGGTTTGACCAATCAACTTGATTCTCATAACTTTTTGTCTCCATAGTCTGGAGATGATGTGGTTCAATTTTTGTGAGAATCAGACAAACGGCCTAGGAGGAGTTCGACAAAGTAGGTTTTTCATAAAATTCAAAATTGCGGAAAAATTTTCATGACGGAAAATGACGTCATAGGGTGCAATCGAATCGGCTTGAGCCAAGGAATCAGTGGACAAAGGAATTTTGTTTCTAGCCCTTATGGTTCAAAAGTTATTAGCATAAATGTAAGTGTAACTTTGGACAGTTGGTGGCGCTAGAGGGATTGAGGTAGAGACTCCAAAATTGGTGTGGTCAATGATTGGACTGTCCTCTATGTGTGTGCCAAATTTCATCATTTTCCTGCATACGGTTCTATGGGCTGCCATTGACTTCTGGGTGGAAGAAGAATAATAATAAGAACGAGAACGATTACAATAGGTGCCTCCGCACCTTCGGTGCTTGGCCCCTAATAACAAGCAGCAATGACGGGGCCAAGCACAAACAGGGCATTGACGTGGCCGGCAGCATAAGAGCAATTGAAGTAATCAACAACTAAATGCATTTTAATATGATTTTAGGCTAAATGGCTGAAAAATCATTAATACAGACACTGTAATTTGAATGAAAAGTTTAGCGCTTTGGACCAATAGTTGGCGCTGTGTCCAAATTGTTAGAATTGGGTCCGAGTAATGTGACAATGAAATCTGCAAAGTTTGGTGTTATTTGGACAAAACATTACTGACTTAAAGCATTAAAGTCATTTTGTCATCACTACCTCAAATTTGTAATTGCGGTATACGAAAACGGTTTTGTCTATCGACACGAAATCCATAACTTTTTGTCAGCACAGTCTGAAGATGATACGATTCGATTTTGGTGAAAATCGGACAAACGGTCTAGGAGGAGTTTGAAAAAGTAGGTTTTTGAATGAAACAACATGGCGGATATGAAATTTAGGCAAACTATGTCAAATTTGGTATCTGTGTTCTCGGTGTGACCCAAGGAACATATTAAGATCATTTGTTTTAAAATAGCTTAATGTAATCAAAAGTTATTAGCATTTTGGAAATTGTGTTATAACTTTTGACCACAAGGTGGCGCTGCCCCGAAACTTTTGGTGTAGGTTCAAATCAAGGTCCCAAAGACACATACTGAGTTTCGTAATGATACGCCAATGCGTTTGTAAAATATAGCATTTTACGACAAATTTCAAAATGGCCGACGCCCAAAATGGCCGATATAAGAAAATTTGGTATCGCACGACTCAGCATGATGCCCTGAATCTAAAGAGACCAGTTTTATGATTTTTGACCAAAGTGTTCAGAAGTTATAAGCAAAAAAGTCAATTTTTTATATCTCCTGACCACTAGGGGGCAGTGCGCCAAAACTCTGCAGGTAGCCTCAGATTATGACTACTATGACACACACCAATTTTGGTCTGAATATGCAAATGCGTTGCGGAGATATAGCCTCAAGTTCATTTTTGCGGCAAATTCGTCGAACTCTTTCGCATGTTTATCAAAAACGGTTTGACCAATCAACTTGATTCTCATAACTTTTTGTCTCCATAGTCTGGAGATGATGTGGTTCAATTTTTGTGAGAATCAGACAAACGGCCTAGGAGGAGTTCGACAAAGTAGGTTTTTCATAAAATTCAAAATTGCGGAAAAATTTTCATGACGGAAAATGACGTCATAGGGTGCAATCGAATCGGCTTGAGCCAAGGAATCAGTGGACAAAGGAATTTTGTTTCTAGCCCTTATGGTTCAAGAGTTATTAGCATAAATGTAAGTGTAACTTTGGACAGTTGGTGGCGCTAGAGGGATTGAGGTAGAGACTCCAAAATTGGTGTGGTCAATGATTGGACTGTCCTCTATGTGTGTGCCAAATTTCATCATTTTCCCACTTACGGTTCTATGGGCTGCCATTGACTTCTGGGTGGAAGAAGAATAATAATAAGAACGAGAACGATTACAATAGGTGCCTCCGCACCTTCGGTGCTTGGCCCCTAACAAGCAGCAATGACGGGGCCAAGCACAAACAGGGCATTAAATGGCATGCTGACGTGGCTGGCAGAAAAAGACCAATGGCAGTAATAAACTAAATGCATTTTAAAAGATTTTAGGCTAAATGGCTGAAAAATCATTAATACAGACACTGTATTTTGATTTAAAAGTTTATCACTTTGGACCAATAGTTGGCTCTCTGTCCAAATTGTTATAAAGTGTTATAAAGTGTTAGTATTAAAGAGTTATAAGGAGTTATAAAATGTTAGTATTAATGTGTTATTAAGCATTAGTCATTTTGTCATCACTACCTCAAATTTGTAATTGCGGTATACGAAAACGGTTTTGTCTATCGACACGAAATCCATAACTTTTTGTCAGCACAGTCTGAAGATGATACGATTCAATTTTGGTGAAAATCGGACAAATGGTCTGGGAGGAGTTCGAAAAAGTAGGTTTTTGAATGAAACAACATGGCGGACAGGAAGTTTAGGCTAAATATATCAAATTTGGTATCTGTGTTCTCGGCATGACCCAAGGAACATATTGAGACAATTTGTTTTAAAATAGCTTAATGTAATCAAAAGTTATTAGCATTTTTGTAAATGTTGTTATAACTTTTGACCACAAGGTGGCGCTGCCCCATAACTTTTGGTGTAGAGTCAAATCAAGGTCCCAAAGCCACATACTAAGTTTCGTAATGATATGCCAATGCGTTTGTTAAATAGAACATTTTATGACAAATTTCAAAATGGCCGACGCCCAAAATGGCCGATATAAGAAAATTTGGTATCGCATGACTCAGCATGATGCCCTGAATCTAAAGAGAGCAGTTTTATGATTTTTGACCAAAGTGTTCAGAAGTTATGAGCAGAAAAGTCAATTTTTTTATATCTCCTGACCACTAGGGGGCAGTGCGCCAAAACTCTGCAGGTAGCCTCAGATCATGACTACTATGACACACACCAATTTTGGTCTGAATACGCAAATGCGTTGCGGAGATATAGCCTCAAGTTCATTTTTGCGGCAAATTCGTCGAACTCTTTCGCAAGTTTATCAAAAACGGAATTACCAATCAACTTGATTCTCATAACTTTTTGTCTCCATAGTCTGGAGATGATGTGGTTCAATTTTTGTGAGAATCAGACAAACGGCCTAGGAGGAGTTCGACAAAGTAGGTTTTTCATAAAATTCAAAATTGCGGAAAAATTTTCATGACGGAAAATGACGTCATAGGGTGCAATCGAATCGGCTTGAGCCAAGGAATCAGTGGACAAAAGAATTTTGTTTCTAGCCCTTATGGTTCAAGAGTTATTAGCATAAATGTAAGTGTAACTTTGGACAGTTGGTGGCGCTAGAGGGATTGAGGTAGAGACTCCAAAATTGGTGTAGTTAATGATTGGACTGTCCTCTATGTGTGTGCCAAATTTCATCATTTTCCTGCATACGGTTCTATGGGCTGCCATTGACTTGTGTTGGAAGAAGAAGAAGAATAATAATAAATATAGCTGCAAGCAGCAATGACGGGGCCAAGCACAAACAGGGCATTGACGTGGCCGGCAGCATAAGAGCAATTGAAGTAATCAACAACTAAATGCATTTTAATATGATTTTAGGCTAAATGGCTGAAAAATCATTAATACAGACACTGTAATTTGAATGAAAAGTTTAGCGCTTTGGACCAATAGTTGGCGCTGTGTCCAAATTGTTAGAATTGGGTCAGAGTAATGTGACAATGAAATCTGCAAAGTTTGGTGTTATTTGGACAAAACATTACTGACTTAAAGCATTAAAGTCATTTTGTCATCACTACCTCAAATTTGTAATTGCGGTATACGAAAACGGTTTCGTCTATCGACACGAAATCCATAACTTTTTGTCAGCACAGTCTGAAGATGATACGATTCGATTTTGGTGAAAATCGGACAAACGGTCTAGGAGGAGTTTGAAAAAGTAGGTTTTTGAATGAAACAACATGGCGGATATGAAATTTGGGCAAACTATGTCAAATTTGGTATCTGTGTTCTCGGTGTGACCCAAGGAACATATTAAGATCATTTGTTTTAAAATAGCTTAATGTAATCAAAAGTTATTAGCATTTTAGGAAATTGTGTTATAACTTTTGACCACAAGGTGGCGCTGCCCCGAAACTTTTGGTGTAGGTTCAAATCAAGGTCCCAAAGACACATACTGAGTTTCGTAATGATACGCCAATGCGTTTGTAAAATATAGCATTTTACGACAAATTTCAAAATGGCCGACGCCCAAAATGGCCGATATAAGAAAATTTGGTATCGCACGACTCAGCATGATGCCCTGAATCTAAAGAGACCAGTTTCATGATTTTTGACCAAAGTGTTCAGAAGTTATAAGCAAAAAAGTCAATTTTTTATATCTCCTGACCACTAGGGGGCAGTGCGCCAAAACTCTGCAGGTAGCCTCAGATTATGACTACTATGACACACACCAATTTTGGTCTGAATACGCAAATGCGTTGCGGAGATATAGCCTCAAGTTCATTTTTGCGGCAAATTCGTCGAACTCTTTCGCAAGTTTATCAAAAATGGAATAACCAATCAACTTGATTTCCATAACTTTTTGTCTCCATAGTCTGGAGATGATGTGGTTCAATTTTTGTGAGAATCAGACAAACGTCCTAGGAGGAGTTCGACAAAGTAGGTTTTTCATAAAATTCAAAATTGCGGAAAAATTTTCATGACGGAAAATGACGTCATAGGGTGCAATCGAATCGGCTTGAGCCAAGGAATCAGTGGACAAAGGAATTTTGTTTCTAGCCCTTACGGTTCAAGAGTTATTAGCATAAATATAAGTGTAACTTTAGACAGTTGGTGGCGCTAGAGGGATTGAGGTAGAGACTCCAAAATTGGTGTGGTCAATGATTGGACTGTCCTCTATGTGTGTGCCAAATTTCATCATTTTCCCACTTACGGTTCTATGGGCTGCCATTGACTTCTGGGTGGAAGAAGAATAATAATAAGAACGAGAACGATTACAATAGGTGCCTCCGCACCTTCGGTGCTTGGCCCCTAATAATAATAAATATAGCTGCAAGCAGCAATGACGGGGCCAAGCACAAACAGGGCAATGACGTGGATGGCAGCAACAGACCAATTAAAGTAAATGCATTTTAAAATGAATTTAGGCTAAATGGCTGAAAAATCATTAATACAGATACTGTAATTTGATTTAATAGTTTATCGCTTTGGACCAATAGATGGCGCTGTGTCCAAATTGTTAGAATGTGGTCCGAGTAATGTCACAATTAAATGTGCAAAGTTTGGTGTTATTTGGACAAAACATTACTGACATAGAGCATTAAAGTCATTTTCTCATCACTACCTCAAATTTGTAATTGTGGTATACGAAAACAGTTTTGTCTATTGACACGAAATCCATAACTTTTTGTCAGCACTGTCTGAAGATGATACGATTTGATTTTGGTGAAAATCGGACAAACGGTCTGGGAGGAGTTAGAAAAAGTAGGTTTTTGAAGAAAACAACATGGCGGACAGGAAATTTAGGCAAACTATGTCAAATTTGGTATCTGTGTTCTCGGCGTGACCCAAGGAACATAATAAGATCATTTGTTTTAAAATAGCTTAATGTAATCAAAAGTTATTAGCATTTTTGGAAATTTTGTTATAACTTTTGACCACAAGGTGGCGCTGCCCCGAAACTTTTGGTGTAGATTCAAATCAAGGTCCCAAAGACACATATTGAGTTTCGTAATGACACGCCAATGCGTTTGTAAAATATAGCATTTTACGACAAATTTCAAAATGGCCGACACCCAAAATGGCCGATATGAGAAAATTGGGTATCACATGACTCAGCATGATGCCCTGAATCTAAAGAGACCAGTTTTATGATTTTTGAACAAAGTGTTCAGAAGTTATGAGCAAAAAACTCACTTTTTTATATCTCCTGACCACTAGGGGGCAGTGCGCCAAAACTCTGCAGGTAGCCTCAGATTATGACTACTATGACACACACCAATTTTGGTCTGAATACGCAAATGCGTTGCGGAGATATAGCCTCAAGTTCATTTTTGCGGCAAATTCGTCGAACTCTTTCGCAAGTTTATCAAAAACGGAATGACCAATCAACTTGATTCTCATAACTTTTTGTCTTCATAGTCTGGAGATGATGTGGTTCAATTTTCGTGAAAATCGGACCAACGGCCTGGGAGGAGTTCGAAAAAGTTTGTTTTTCATAAAATTCAAAATTGCGGAAAAATTTTCATGACGGAAAATGACGTCATAGGGTGCAATCGAATCGGCTTGAGCCAAGGAATCAGTGGACAAAGGAATTTTGTTTCTAGCCCTTACGGTTCAAGAGTTATTAGCATAAATGTAAGTGTAACTTTAGACAGTTGGTGGCGCTAGAGGGATTGAGGTAGAGACTCCAAAATTGGTGTGGTCAATGATTGGACTGTCCTCTATGTGTGTGCCAAATTTCATCATTTTCCCACTTACGGTTCTATGGGCTGCCATTGACTTCTGGGTGGAAGAAGAATAATAATAAGAACGAGAACGATTACAATAGGTGCCTCCGCACCTTCGGTGCTTGGCCCCTAATAATAATAAATATAGCTGCAAGCAGCAATGACGGGGCCAAGCACAAACAGGGCAATGACGTGGATGGCAGCAACAGACCAATTAAAGTAAATGCATTTTAAAATGAATTTAGGCTAAATGGCTGAAAAATCATTAATACAGATACTGTAATTTGATTTAATAGTTTATCGCTTTGGACCAATAGATGGCGCTGTGTCCAAATTGTTAGAATGTGGTCCGAGTAATGTCACAATTAAATGTGCAAAGTTTGGTGTTATTTGGACAAAACATTACTGACATAGAGCATTAAAGTCATTTTCTCATCACTACCTCAAATTTGTAATTGTGGTATACGAAAACAGTTTTGTCTATTGACACGAAATCCATAACTTTTTGTCAGCACTGTCTGAAGATGATACGATTTGATTTTGGTGAAAATCGGACAAACGGTCTGGGAGGAGTTAGAAAAAGTAGGTTTTTGAAGAAAACAACATGGCGGACAGGAAATTTAGGCAAACTATGTCAAATTTGGTATCTGTGTTCTCGGCGTGACCCAAGGAACATAATAAGATCATTTGTTTTAAAATAGCTTAATGTAATCAAAAGTTATTAGCATTTTTGGAAATTTTGTTATAACTTTTGACCACAAGGTGGCGCTGCCCCGAAACTTTTGGTGTAGATTCAAATCAAGGTCCCAAAGACACATATTGAGTTTCGTAATGACACGCCAATGCGTTTGTAAAATATAGCATTTTACGACAAATTTCAAAATGGCCGACACCCAAAATGGCCGATATGAGAAAATTGGGTATCACATGACTCAGCATGATGCCCTGAATCTAAAGAGACCAGTTTTATGATTTTTGAACAAAGTGTTCAGAAGTTATGAGCAAAAAACTCACTTTTTTATATCTCCTGACCACTAGGGGGCAGTGCGCCAAAACTCTGCAGGTAGCCTCAGATTATGACTACTATGACACACACCAATTTTGGTCTGAATACGCAAATGCGTTGCGGAGATATAGCCTCAAGTTCATTTTTGCGGCAAATTCGTCGAACTCTTTCGCAAGTTTATCAAAAACGGAATGACCAATCAACTTGATTCTCATAACTTTTTGTCTTCATAGTCTGGAGATGATGTGGTTCAATTTTCGTGAAAATCGGACCAACGGCCTGGGAGGAGTTCGAAAAAGTTTGTTTTTCATAAAATTCAAAATTGCGGAAAAATTTTCATGACGGAAAATGACGTCATAGGGTGCAATCGAATCGGCTTGAGCCAAGGAATCAGTGGACAAAGGAATTTTGTTTCTAGCCCTTACGGTTCAAGAGTTATTAGCATAAATATAAGTGTAACTTTAGACAGTTGGTGGCGCTAGAGGGATTGAGGTAGAGACTCCAAAATTGGTGTGGTCAATGATTGGACTGTCCTCTATGTGTGTGCCAAATTTCATCATTTTCCCACTTACGGTTCTATGGGCTGCCATTGACTTCTGGGTGGAAGAAGAATAATAATAAGAACGAGAACGATTACAATAGGTGCCTCCGCACCTTCGGTGCTTGGCCCCTAATAATAATAAATATAGCTGCAAGCAGCAATGACGGGGCCAAGCACAAACAGGGCAATGACGTGGATGGCAGCAACAGACCAATTAAAGTAAATGCATTTTAAAATGAATTTAGGCTAAATGGCTGAAAAATCATTAATACAGATACTGTAATTTGATTTAATAGTTTATCGCTTTGGACCAATAGATGGCGCTGTGTCCAAATTGTTAGAATGTGGTCCGAGTAATGTCACAATTAAATGTGCAAAGTTTGGTGTTATTTGGACAAAACATTACTGACATAGAGCATTAAAGTCATTTTCTCATCACTACCTCAAATTTGTAATTGTGGTATACGAAAACAGTTTTGTCTATTGACACGAAATCCATAACTTTTTGTCAGCACTGTCTGAAGATGATACGATTTGATTTTGGTGAAAATCGGACAAACGGTCTGGGAGGAGTTAGAAAAAGTAGGTTTTTGAAGAAAACAACATGGCGGACAGGAAATTTAGGCAAACTATGTCAAATTTGGTATCTGTGTTCTCGGCGTGACCCAAGGAACATAATAAGATCATTTGTTTTAAAATAGCTTAATGTAATCAAAAGTTATTAGCATTTTTGGAAATTTTGTTATAACTTTTGACCACAAGGTGGCGCTGCCCCGAAACTTTTGGTGTAGATTCAAATCAAGGTCCCAAAGACACATATTGAGTTTCGTAATGACACGCCAATGCGTTTGTAAAATATAGCATTTTACGACAAATTTCAAAATGGCCGACACCCAAAATGGCCGATATGAGAAAATTGGGTATCACATGACTCAGCATGATGCCCTGAATCTAAAGAGACCAGTTTTATGATTTTTGAACAAAGTGTTCAGAAGTTATGAGCAAAAAACTCACTTTTTTATATCTCCTGACCACTAGGGGGCAGTGCGCCAAAACTCTGCAGGTAGCCTCAGATTATGACTACTATGACACACACCAATTTTGGTCTGAATACGCAAATGCGTTGCGGAGATATAGCCTCAAGTTCATTTTTGCGGCAAATTCGTCGAACTCTTTCGCAAGTTTATCAAAAACGGAATGACCAATCAACTTGATTCTCATAACTTTTTGTCTTCATAGTCTGGAGATGATGTGGTTCAATTTTCGTGAAAATCGGACCAACGGCCTGGGAGGAGTTCGAAAAAGTTTGTTTTTCATAAAATTCAAAATTGCGGAAAAATTTTCATGACGGAAAATGACGTCATAGGGTGCAATCGAATCGGCTTGAGCCAAGGAATCAGTGGACAAAGGAATTTTGTTTCTAGCCCTTATGGTTCAAGAGTTATTAGCATAAATGTAAGTGTAACTTTGGACAGTTGGTGGCGCTAGAGGGATTGAGGTAGAGACTCCAAAATTGGTGTGGTCAATGATTGGACTGTCCTCTATGTGTGTGCCAAATTTCATCATTTTCCCGCTTACGGTTCTATGGGCTGCCATTGACTTGTGTTGGAAGAAGAATAATAATAATAATAAATATAGCTGCAAGCAGCAATGACGGGGCCAAGCACAAACAGGGCATTGACGTGGCCGGCAGCATAAGAGCAATTGAAGTAGTCAACAACTAAATGCATTTTAATATGATTTTAGGCTAAATGGCTGAAAAATCATTAATACAGACACTGTAATTTGATTTAATAGTTTATTGCTTTGGACCAATAGATGGCGCTGTGTCCAAATTGTTAGAATGTAGTCCGAGTAATGTCACAATGAAATGTGCAAAGTTTGGTGTTATTTGGACAAAACATTACTGACATAGAGCATTAAAGTCATTTTCTAATCACTACCTCAAATTTGTAATTGTGGTATACGAAAACGGTTTTGTCTATTGACACGAAATCCATAACTTTTTGTCAACACAGTCTGAAGATGATACGATTCGATTTTGTTGAAAATCGGACAAACGGTCTGGGAGGAGTTCGAAAAAGTAGGTTTTTGAAGAAAACAACATGGCGGACAGGAAATTTAGGCAAACTATGTCAAATTTGGTATCTGTGTTCTCGGCGTGACCCAAGGAACATAATAAGATCATTTGTTTTAAAATAGCTTAATGTAATCAAAAGTTATTAGCATTTTTGTACATTTTGTTATAACTTTTGACCACAAGGTGGCGCTGCCCCGAAACTTTTGGTGTAGATTCAAATCAAGGTCCCAAAGAAACATATTGAGTTTCGTAATGATACGCCAATGAGTTTGTAAAATATAGCATTTTACGACAAATTTCAAAATGGCCGACACCCAAAATGGCCGATATGAGAAAATTTGGTATCGCATGACTCAGCATGATGCCCTGAATCTAAAGAGACCAGTTTTATGATTTTTGAACAAAGTGTTCAGAAGTTATGAGCAAAAAACTCACTTTTTTATATCTCCTGACCACTAGGGGGCAGTGCGCCAAAACTCTGCAGGTAGCCTCAGATCATGACTACTATGACACACACCAATTTTGGTCTGAATATGCAAATGCGTTGCGGAGATATAGCCTCAAGTTCATTTTTGCGGCAAATTCGTCAAACTCTTTCGCATGTTTATCAAAAACGGTTTGACCAATCAACTTGATTCTCATAACTTTTTGTCTACATAGTCTGGAGATGATGTGGTTCAATTTTTGTGAGAATCAGACAAACGGCCTAGGAGGAGTTCGACAAAGTAGGTTTTTCATAAAATTCAAAATTGCGGAAAAATTTTCATGACGGAAAATGACGTCATAGGGTGCAATCGAATCGGCTTGAGCCAAGGAATCAGTGGACAAAGGAATTTTGTTTCTAGCCCTTATGGTTCAAAAGTTATTAGCATAAATGTAAGTGTAACTTTGGACAGTTGGTGGCGCTAGAGGGATTGAGGTAGAGACTCCAAAATTGGTGTGGTCAATGATTGGACTGTCCTCTATGTGTGTGCCAAATTTCATCATTTTCCTGCATACGGTTCTATGGGCTGCCATTGACTTCTGGGTGGAAGAAGAATAATAATAAGAACGAGAACGATTACAATAGGTGCCTCCGCACCTTCGGTGCTTGGCCCCTAATAATAAGAACGAGAACGATTACAATAGGTGCCTCCGCACCTTCGGTGCTTGGCCCCTAATAAATATAGCTGCTAGCAGCCATCACGGGGCCAAGCGCAAGGAGGGCATTAAATGTCATGCCGACATGGCTGGCATCATTAGACCAACGGCAGTAAGAATCTAAAGACATTTCAATATGACTTAAGTCTAAATGGCTGAAAGATCAACAATACGGTCTTTAGTATTTCGATTTAATGGTTTATCACATTCAACCAACAGGCAGCGCTGTAACCAAATTGTAGTGTCAATTCATGTGGTACATTGAGAGTGTGGTGACATTGACACATGCAAAGTTTGCTTTCAATTGGGTAAACCATTGCTGACAGAGCACTAATGTCATGTGTTTGTTAAACATAGCATCTTATAAGAAAAATCGAAATGGCAGACGCTCAAAATGACCGATATGGGAAAATTTGGTATCACAGGACTCGGCATGACCCACTGGATCTAAAGACACCAGTTTCATGATTTTTAGACAAAGCGTTCAGGAGTTATAATCAAAAATGTCAGTTTTTTAATATCTCCTGACCACTAGGGGGCACAGCGCCAAAACTCTGCAGGTAGCCTCAGACAATGATTGACATAATACACACCTAGTTTGGTCAGAAAAGGCTAATGCATTGCGGAGATAGAGCCTCAATTTCATTTTGGCGACTTTTACCTCGGATTCTTTCGCAAGTTATTGGTAAACGGTTTGACGAATCAACTTTCTTTATATATCGTTTTGTCCACATTGTCTGGAGATGATGTGGTTCAATTTTCGTGAAAATCGGACGAACGGTTTGGGAGGAGTTCGAAAAAGTAGGTTTTTAAAGAAAAACAACATGGTGGACAAGAAGTTTGGCCGACTATGACAAATTTGGTATCTGTGTTCTCGGTTTGACCCAAGGAACGTATAAAGATAATTTGTTTTACCATAGGTTAACGCACTCAAAAGTTATAAGCATATTTGTAAATTCAGTTATAATTTTTGACCACAAGGGGGTGCTGCCTCGAAACCTTTTGAGTCGTATCAAGGTTAGGTGCCGAAGACACATATTGAGTTTCGTAACGATACGCCAATATCTTTGTTAAATATAGCAATTTATGACAATATTCAAAATGGCCGACACTCAAAATGGCCGATATTGGAAAATTTGGTATCACACGACTCGGCATGATGCACTGAATCTAAAGAGACCAGTTTTATTATTTTTGGCCAAAGCGTTCAGAAGTTATAAGCAAATATTTAACTTTTTCATAACTCCTGACCACTAGGGGGCACAGCGCCAAAACTCTGCAGATAGCCTCAGATCATGATTGACATAACACACACCTAGTTTGGTCAGAAAACGCTAATGCGTTGCGGAGATAAAGCCTCAATTTCATTTTTGCGACCATTACGTCGGATTCTTTCTCGAGTTATTCGTAAACGGTTTGACATATCAACTTTCTTTGGATAACTTTTTGTCCACATTGTCTGGAGATGATGTGGTTCAATTTTCGTTGAAATCGGAAAAACGGCCTAGGAGGAGTTCGAAAAAGTAGGTTTTTCATAAAATTCAAAATGGCGGGAAAACTTTCATGACGGAAAATGACGTCATAGGGTGCAATCGAATCGTCTTGAGCCAAGATATCAGTGGACATAAGAATTTTGTTTCTAGGTCATACGGTTCAAAAGTTATTAGCATAAACGTTAGTTCAACTTTGGACAGTTGGTGGCGCTAGAGATATTGAGTTAGAGACTTCAAATTTGTTATGGTCAATGATTGGACTGTCCTTAACGAGTGTGCCAACTTTCATCATTTTCCCGCATACGGTTCTATGGCCTGCCATAGACTCCCATGGCGGAAGCGGAAGAAGAATAATAATAAGAACCGGAACAAAAACAATAGGTGCCTCCGCACCTTCGGTGCTTGGCCCCTAATAAGAACGAGAACGATTACAATAGGTGCCTCCGCACCTTCGGTGCTTGGCCCCTAATAAGAACGAGAACGATTACAATAGGTGCCTCCGCACCTTCGGTGCTTGGCCCCTAAATATAGCTGCAAGCAGCAATGACGGGGCCAAGCACTAACAAGGCATTGATGTGGCTGGCAGCAAAAGACCAATTGCAGTAAATGCATTTTAAAATGATTTTAGGCTAAATGGCTGAAAAATCATTAATACAGACACTGTAATTTGATTTAATAGTTTATCGCTTTGGACCCATAGATGGCGCTGTGTCCAAATTGTTAGAATGTGGTCCGAGTAATGTCACAATGAAATGTGCAAAGTTTGGTGTTATTTGGACAAAACATTACTGACATAGAGCATTAAAGTCATTTTCTCATCACTACCTCAAATTTGTAATTGTGGTATACGAAAACGGTTTTGTCTATTGACACGAAATCCATAACTTTTTGTCAACACAGTCTGAAGATGATACGATTTGATTTTGGTGAAAATCGGACAAACGGTCTGGGAGGAGTTAGAAAAAGTAGGTTTTTGAAGAAAACAACATGGCGGACAGGAAATTTAGGCAAACTATGTCAAATTTGGTATCTGTGTTCTTGGCGTGACCCAAGGAACATAATAAGATCATTTGTTTCAAAATAGCTTAATGTAATCAAAAGTTATTAGCATTTTTGTAAATTTTGTTATAACTTTTGACCACAAGGTGGCGCTGCCCCGAAACTTTTGGTTTAGATTCAAATCAAGGTCCCAAAGACACATATTGAGTTTCGTAATGATATGCCAATGCGTTTGTTAAATATAACATTTTATGACAAATTTCAAAATGGCCGACACCCAAAATGGCCGATATAAGAAAATTTGGTATCGCACGACTCAGCATGATGCCCTGAATCTAACGAGACCAGTTTTATGATTTTTGAACAAAGTTTTCAGAAGTTATAAGCAAAAAAATCACTTTTTTATATCTCCTGACCACTAGGGGGCAGTGCGCCAAAACTCTGCATGTAGCCTCAGATTATGACTACTATGACACACACCAAGTTTGGTCATAATACGCAAATGCGTTGCGGAGATATAGCCTCAAGTTCATTTTTGCGGCAAATTCGTTGAATTCTTTTGCAAGTTTTTCGTAAACTGTTTGATCAATCAACTTGATTTCCATAACTTTTTGTCTCCATAGTCTGGAGATGATGTGGTTCAATTTTTGAGAGAATTGGACAAACGGCCTAGGAGGAGTTCGACAAAGTAGGTTTTTCATAAAACTCAAAATTGTGGAAAAATTTTCATGACGGAAAATGACGTCATAGGGTGCAATCGAATCAGCATTAGCCAAGGAATCAGTGGACAAAGGAATTTTGTTTCTAGCCCTTACGGTTCAAGAGTTATTAGAATAAATGTAAGTGCAACTTTGGACAGTTGGTGGCGCTAGAGGGATTGAGTTACAGACTCCAAAGTTGGTATGGTCAATGATTGGACTGTCCTCTATCAGTGTGCCAAATTTCATCATTTTCCTCCATACGGTTCTATGGGCTACCATTGACTTCTGGGTGGAAGAAGAAGAAGCGGAAGAATAATAATAATAAGAACGAGAACGGATACAATAGGTGCCTCCGCACCTTCGGTGCTTGGCCCCTAATAATAAGAACGAGAACGATTACAATAGGTGCCTCTGCACCTTCGGTGCTTGGCCCCTAATAAGAACGAGAACGATTACAATAGGTGCCTCCGCACCTTCGGTGCTTGGCCCCTAATAATAATAAATATAGCTGAAAGCAGCAATGACGGGGCCAAGCACAAACAGGGCATTGACGTGGCCGGCAGCATAAGAGCAATTGAAGTAATCAACAACTAAATGCATTTTAATATGATTTTAGGCTAAATGGCTGAAAAATCATTAATACAGACACTGTAATTTGAATGAAAAGTTTAGCGCTTTGGACCAATAGTTGGCGCTGTGTCCAAATTGTTAGAATTGGGTCCGAGTAATGTGACAATGAAATCTGCAAAGTTTGGTGTTATTTGGACAAAACATTACTGACTTAAAGCATTAAAGTCATTTTGTCATCACTACCTCAAATTTGTAATTGCGGTATACGAAAACGGTTTTGTCTATCAACACGAAATCCATAACTTTTTGTCAGCACAGTCTGAAGATGATACGATTCGATTTTGGTGAAAATCGGACAAACGGTCTAGGAGGAGTTTGAAAAAGTAGGTTTTTGAATGAAACAACATGGCGGATATGAAATTTAGGCAAACTATGTCAAATTTTGTATCTGAGTTCTCGGTGTGACCCAAGGAACATATTAAGATCATTTGTTTTAAAATAGCTTAATGTAATCAAAAGTTATTAGCATTTTAGGAAATTGTGTTATAACTTTTGACCACAAGGTGGCGCTGCCCCGAAACTTTTGGTGTAGGTTCAAATCAAGGTCCCAAAGACACATACTGAGTTTCGTAATGATACGCCAATGCGTTTGTAAAATATAGCATTTTACGACAAATTTCAAAATGGCCGACACCCAAAATGGCAGATATAAGAAAATTTGGTATCGCACGACTCAGCATGATGCCCTGAATCTAAAGAGACCAGTTTTATGATTTTTGAACAAAGTGTTCAGAAGTTATAAGCAAAAAACTCACTTTTTTATATCTCCTGACCACTAGGGGGCAGTGCGCCAAAACTCTGCAGGTAGCCTCAGATCATGACTACTATGACACACACCAATTTTGGTCTGACTACGCAAATGCGTTGTGGAGATATAGCCTCAATTTCATTTTTGCAGCAAATTCGTCGAACTCTTTCGCAAGTTTATCAAAAACGGAATTACCAATTAACTTGATTCTCATAACGTTTTGTCTACATAGTCTGGAGATGATGTGGTTCAATTTTTGTGAGAATCAAACAAACGGCCTAGGAGGAGTTCGACAAAGTAGGTTTTTCATAAAATTCAAAATTGCGGAAAAATTTTCATGACGGAAAATGACGTCATAGGGTGCAATCGAATCAAATCAGCATGAGCCAAAGAATCAGTGGACAAAAGAATTTTGTTTCTAGCCCTTATGGTTCAAGAGTTATTAGCATAAATGTAAGTGTAACTTTGGACAGTTGGTGGCGCTAGAGGGATTGAGGTAGAGACTCCAAAATTGGTGTGGTCAATGATTGGACTGTCCTCTATGGGTGTGCCAAATTTCATCATTTTCCCACTTATGGTTCTATGGGCTGCCATTGACTTCTGGGTGGAAGAAGAATAATAATAATAAGAACGAGAACGATTACAATAGGTGCCTCCGCACCTTCGGTGCTTGGCCCCTAATAATAATAATAAGAACGAGAACGATTACAATAGGTGCCTCCGCACCTTCGGTGCTTGGCCCCTAATAATAATAATAATAAGAACCGGAACAAAAACAATAGGTGCCTCCGCACCTTCGGTGCTTGGCCCCTAATAAGAACGAGAACGATTACAATAGGTGCCTCCGCACCTTCGGTGCTTGGCCCCTAATAAGAACCGGAACAAAACAATAGGTGCCTCCGCACCTTCGGTGCTTGGCCCCTAATAATAATAATAAATATAGCTGCAAGCAGCAATGACGGGGCCAAGCACAAACAGGGCATTGACGTGGCCGGCAGCATAAGAGCAATTGAAGTAATCAACAACTAAATGCATTTTAATATGATTTTAGGCTAAATGGCTGAAAAATCATTAATACAGACACTTTAATTTGATTGAAAAGTTTATCGCTTTTGACCAATAGTTGGCGCTGTGTCCAAATTGTTATAATGTGGTCAGAGTAATGTGACAATGAGATGTGCAAAGTTTGGTGTTATTTGAACAAAACATTACTGACATAGAGCATTAAAGTCATTTTGTCATCACTACCTCAAATTTGTAATTGCGGTATACGAAAACGGTTTTGTCTATCGACAAAAAATCCATAACTTTTTGTCAGCACAGTCTGAAGATGATAGGATTCGATTTTGGTGAAAATCGGACAAACGGTCTGGGAGGAGTTCGAAAAAGTAGGTTTTTGAATGAAACAACATGGCGGACAGGAAGTTTAGGCTAAATATATCAAATTTGGTATCTCTGTTCTCGGCATGACGCAAGGAACATATTGAGACAATTTGTTTTAAAATAGTTTAATGTAATCAAAAGTTATTAGCAGTTTTGTAAATTTGGTTATAACCTCAATATGGCTATTTTTTTGTTTTAAAATAGCTTAATGTAATCAAAAGTTATTTGCATTTTTGGAAATTTTGTTATAACTTTATTTGTTTAACTTTATCAAAAACGGAATTACCAATTAACTTGATTCTCATAACGTTTTGTCTACATAGTCTGGAGATGATGTGGTTCAATTTTTGTGAGAATCAAACAAACGGCCTAGGAGGAGTTCGACAAAGTAGGTTTTTCATAAAATTCAAAATTGCGGAAAAATTTTCATGACGGAAAATGACGTCATAGGGTGCAATCGAATCAAATCAGCATGAGCCAAAGAATCAGTGGACAAAAGAATTTTGTTTCTAGCCCTTATGGTTCAAGAGTTATTAGCATAAATGTAAGTGTAACTTTGGACAGTTGGTGGCGCTAGAGGGATTGAGGTAGAGACTCCAAAATTGGTGTGGTCAATGATTGGACTGTCCTCTATGGGTGTGCCAAATTTCATCATTTTCCCACTTATGGTTCTATGGGCTGCCATTGACTTCTGGGTGGAAGAAGAATAATAATAATAAGAACGAGAACGATTACATTTTCAACGCTTCGCGTTTGAACCCCTAATAACTAAAAAATTATCATTAACAACACGATATTCACATATGCACTCTCTGGAAGAGCTTGTAAAGTTTGGATGCTTAGTGACTAGTGAGGTTTGACAGTTAATTTCCAATTTCGTTGTTATCAATTACAGTCAATGTGATGCTTTCACATCGTAGTGGATTTTATAAATGCCCCAGACTAATGTTGACACCAGACACCAAACGATACATAGAAACATAGATGGGCCATTCTACAGAATTGATGACAACTGCTGTCCCCCATCCAAAAAACACATTTGACAAGCATTTAAATTAAATCAAATTTTTTGCAATTTTTTCCATTCTTCTTTTTAACCGCATCTTTTTAGTTTTGTTTTAAAAAATGAAGTCAAAAAAAAATATAGATTTTTGATTTTATTTTTAAATCATGAATGTTTATGTAAAAAAAAAATGGCGGAAGTCCCATATTTTCATGTCACTACCAAAACACTGAATGTTTTAGTCCATTGGGTGAGACTGATTTTAACCACAGCGCTACATTTTTGATCAGGAAATATTCATGTGTTCCTTTCTCTCATGTGCTACATGGTGAGTAGATTGATCCCATCAATTTGAGGTAAATGTGTTCTAAAGTAATCTGTGTTTAACTTTAAGGAATGTCACTACCAAACACATTTTATCTGCTATTAAGAAAACTTTTTTGGATGTTAGTCCATAAAATTTAGTTTTTATATGTGATTGCTAACCATGTGCTAATTACCATCTTATAGCTAGGCTCAAAATTATCTAAAATTTTCACTACCGAAACAGTCACGACAGAAACATGTCCAAACATCATTTTTGTACACAGTACAAAATCCAACTTATGTTTTGTATGACAAATTCAGCTTTTAAAGTTTAATCAACTATTTAACAGGAAAAAAAGTTTGATAACTCAAATAAAGTTTGTACAACTATTGGCCCTAAGTTGAGAAAACTCAAAAATGTTCTGCAGCTGGTTGCCTTTAACTTTTAAGTTTTATCAATTTTTTTTTTTTTTTTTACAGTTATGGAAATCATTACTACAGTAGTATGTTTTAGTAGTGTTTTAGTATGCAAGTTAAAATTATGTAATGTGATAAGGTTACTGTCACAGACTCAGCCACGCCCCCTGCACCAGGCTCCCACGCTCCGCCCACTCGTTCCCAGTCACCGGAATACTAAGCACCTGCACCTGTTCCCAATCACAGAAGCCCTATATCACCAGCCCTCACCCTGCACTCAGTGTCTGGTCACAGCTCATGCTAGTCAGACTGCATTGCTACGCTGCGCTACTCCTGGCTTTCCAGAGACCTGTTTCCAAGACTCAAAGTATTTCCAAGACTCCAAGATTCTCCGTGATATTCTCCATATTCACCATTCAAGGTAAGCCTCTCACTATTCCCTGTGTGTTCACCTGTTCCCCAGTTCACTGTTTCGTGTCCTGACTCCAATAAACCTAATTCTGTTTGCTAACCTCTGTGCCCTCGAGTCTATCATGACAGATGACCAGACCAGCAGTCAGGCCGAAGCAGTGGCTGGTGATCCCCCATCACCGGCATCGCTTCTGCTCACGGATCTCACCCAAGCCTTCCTGCACGCCATGCATCTGGGATCTTCCTCGTTGTCTGCCTCAGCCAGTCCCGTGGCCCGACCAGTGCCCTACACTGGTGAGGCGGCGGAATGCAACGGTTTTCTCTTACAATGTTCACTCTACTTTGAAATGCAGGCACATCAACCTCACCGACCGATCCAAAATCGCCTTCATTGTTACCCACCTCTCTGGAAGAGCGCTCCAATGGGCCCAAGCCATCATGGACATCAATGGCCCGGTAACTCAGTCTATCGAAGCTTTTACTCACCACTTCCGTGAAGTATTCAGCAGAACTTCAGGACCCACTACCATACACAATAAACTACTAAATCTCCAACAAGGTACTCAATCACTCCACGATTATAATATCTACTTTCGCACCCTAGCTGCCGCGAGCGGATGGAACGAGACTGCACTACTTTCTGTCTACCGTGCTGGTTTAAACCCTCAACTCAGAGTTCCCCTAGCTATCTACGACAACCACACTGGACTAGAAAACTTCATACATCAAGCCACACTCGTTTCTCAAAACCTCGCTGCCAGCTTCAACCCAGTTCATCCGTTGCATTCCCTGCCTCCACCTTGGGAGTCTACCCCTCCAGCACCAGAACCCATGCAAATCAACAATCACCGTCTAACACCCACGGAAAGAGACCGACGTATGCGTTTGCACCTCTGTCTCTACTGCGGGGGTCGGGTTGGGCAAGTGGCTCGGTAATGACCCGACCCCCGCACCCAGCGGTGAGTACTATTCACACTGACCCTGTTATGCTGTCCCTTCCTGAAACCACTGTTCTGTTAACTACCCCGTTTGGTTCGGTTTCAGCAAAACCCCTCATAGACTCCGGCTCAGCAGGAAACTTCATTTCATCAGAACTGCTGCTCAAGATCCACATCAAGACATCCCCCCTATCAAGTCCGTACCGAGCACATTCCATCTTGGGAAAACCGCTGGGTCGGAGGTGCATTCGCTACGTCACTGATCCGCTCACCGTACAGATCGGCTGTCTCCACCAGGAGCAGCTTCCCCTACTGGTGCTGGAGGGATCTACCACCGACCTCGTCCTGGGACGCCCATGGCTTACTGCACATTCTCCAACCATAAACTGGTCAACTGGGGAGGTCTTGCAATGGAGCGATATCTGCAAGCAAAACTGCCTACTCCCCATCAAGAGGAACTGCACCGCCGCCTCACCACCGCAAGAATCCACCTCTATTTCCGTGGCCACCACATCCCTGGACAAACCAGCTACTACTCCTGTGCAAGCCACTCCCGTCGAGTACCGGGCGTTCCAGGACGTGTTCAGTAAACAACGGGCCACCGAACTCCCCCCACATCGGCCATGGGACTGTGCTATTGACCTGCTGCCTGGGGCGTCACTTCCCCACGGACGTATCTACCCCCTGTCCATCCCGGAGCAACAGGCCATGGAGGAGTACATCCGGGAGGCTCTCAATCAAGGGTTCATCCAGCCATCCAACTCCCCTGCCGCTTCTAGTTTCTTCTTTGTGGGCAAAAAGGACGGGGGCTTGAGGCCGTGCATCGACTATCGGAAGCTCAATGCCCAAACCATCAAGATCAGGTACCCACTTCCCCTGGTTCCCGCCGCTCTGGAGCAGCTGCGGGGAGCTCGCTGTTTCACCAAGTTGGACCTGCGCAGCGCCTATAATTTGATCAGAATCAGAGAAGGAGATGAATGGAAAACTGCCTTTATCACACCCTCCGGACATTATGAGTACAAAGTTATGCCATTCGGATTATCCAACGCCCCGGCCATCTTCCAAGGGTTCATGAATGAGATTCTACGAGATTTCCTCAACAGATTTGTAATCGTCTATATCGATGACATCCTGGTTTACTCCCATAACACACATGAACACCATCATCACATTGCGCAGGTCCTCCAACGACTCAGAGAACACCATCTGTACCTGAAGCTTGAAAAATGCGAGTTCCACCGCAGCTCAACTCAATTCCTTGGCTACATCATGGATCAGAGTGGCGTCAAGATGGACCAGGGGAAGGTACAAGCAGTGCGGAGCTGGCCCCAACCAAACACGGTCAAGGATCTTCAGCTCTTCCTGGGGTTTGCTAATTTCTACCGTCGATTTATTCATCGATGCAGCACCCCTCTCCGCACTGCTCCGAGGTGGGCCCAAGTCCCTGTCCTGGACAACAGAAGCTCAACAAGCCTTCCACGAACTCAAGATGGCCTTCAGTACGGCTCCGGCCCTCGTTCATCCCAACCCGGAAATCCCATTCGTTGTGGAAGTGGATGCTTCAAGTGTGGGGGTAGGAGCCGTACTGTCCCAGCGGCAGGGGGAGCCTCCACGACTCCATCCATGTGCCTACTTCTCCAAGAAGCTGTCCCCGGCGGAACGTAACTACGACATCGGGAATCGCGAGTTGCTGGCCATCAAGTTGGCATTGGAGGAGTGGCGACACTGGCTGGAGGGAGCCAAGCATCCGTTTCAGGTCATCACCGACCATCGCAACCTCGAGTACTTGCGAGATGCCAAGAGACTCATCCCCCGACAAGCCTGGTGGGCGTTGTTCTTCACCCGTTTTGATTTTTCAGTAACCTACCGTCCCGGGGAGAAAAACATCAAAGCAGATGCTCTCTCTCGTCAGTTCCTGCCCGGCAATCCCTCGTCACATCCAGAACCCATCCTCCCTCCAGCCGTCATTGTCAGTCCCATTCAGTGGTCCTTAGATCGACAAATTGCCGACGCAACTCACGATGACCCCATTCCGCCGGGGTGTCCTGAGGGACGGACATATGTTCCAGCAAGTCTCCGGCCGTCCCTCATGGACCAAGCTCACTCCTCTCCGGGCTCTGGACACCCAGGCAGCCAGCATACCCTCTCGCTCATTCAAGGATGCTACTGGTGGCCCAGTATGGCTCGGGACGTCTCCCGCTTCATTCGAGGATGCTCAGTCTGTGCTACCACTAACACTCCCCGCCACCTTCCTGAAGGCAAACTGGTTCCCTTACCCATCCCACGCCGCCCCTAGTCACATCTCGGTATCGACTTCCTCACAGATCTCCCTCCCTCTGATGGTCACACCTGTATCCTTGTAGTCGTTGACCGGTTTTCAAAGGGGTTCAAGCTCACTCCCCTGCCAGGACTACCCACAGCACTAGAAACGGCGGAGGCCTTGTTCCATCAAGTCTTCCGACACTACGGCCTCCCAGAAGACATAGTCTCTGACAGGGGTCCACAATTCATCTCACGCGTTTGGAAGGCCTTCTTTTCACTTCTGGGTGTCACTGTCAGTCTCAGCTCCGGATATCACCCCGAAACCAATGGCCAGACTGAGCGGAAGATTCAGGAGATCGGGAGATATCTTCAAGCCTACTGTGGTCGTCACCAGGACAGCTGGAACCGTTTTATTCCGTGGGCTGAGTATGCACAGAATTCACTTCGGCAAGAATCCACTCACCTCACCCCCTTTCAATGCATCTTAGGTTTCCAACCCCCACTGTTTCCCTGGTCAGGAGAGCCCACGGATGTTCCAGCGGTCCATCACTGGTTTCAAGAGAGCGAGAGGGTATGGGACTCAGCGCACGTCCACCTGCAACGGGCAGTCCGTAGGCAGAAGCTTCAAGCCGACCGTCGTCGTGGGCCGACCCCCAGGTATCACCCCGGCCAGTTGGTTTGGCTTTCTACCCGAGACATCCGCCTACGGCTGCCCAGCCGCAAGCTGAGTCCCCGCTATATTGGTCCCTTCAAGGTTCTGAGGCAGATCAACGAGGTCACCTACAGGTTACAGTTACCAGCACAGTATCGCATCTCACCCTCCTTTCACGTGTCCCTACTCAAGCCTTACACTTACCCTGTTCTACCTTCCTCCGCAGAGTCTGGTGCAGACGCGGTACCTCCCCCTCCGGTGGACCCGGCGGACCAAAACATCTACCGCGTCACCACCATCCTCGACTCCCGGCGACGAGGCGGTTCTTTACAGTATCTCGTGGATTGGGAAGGATTCGGCCCTGAGGAACGCTCATGGGTGGTACGGGACGACATTCTGGATCCCTCGCTCTTGGACGATTTCCACGCTGCCCACCCAGACCGTCCAGCACCTCGGGGCCGAGGCCGTCCTCGTCGTCGTCCGCCGCGGTCCTCTGGAGCTGCCCGTGAGGAGGGGGGTACTGTCACAGACTCAGCCACGCCCCCTGCACCAGGCTCCCACGCTCCGCCCACTCGTTCCCAGTCACCGGAATACTAAGCACCTGCACCTGTTCCCAATCACAGAAGCCCTATATCACCAGCCCTCACCCTGCACTCAGTGTCTGGTCACAGCTCATGCTAGTCAGACTGTATTGCTACTCTGCGCTACTCCTGGTTTTCCAGAGACCTGCTTCCAAGACTCCAAGATTCTCCGTGATATTCTCCATATTCACCATTCAAGTTAAGCCTCTCACTATTCCCTGTGTGTTCACCTGTTCCCCAGTTCACTGTTTCGTGTCCTGACTCCAATAAACCTAATTCTGTTTGCTAACCTCTGTGTCCTCGAGTCTATCATGACAGTTACAATTAAGAGTGGAGTCAATGATATGTAACAGTCCAACTCTCATACCGGCGGACCAAGGTTTGAGTCCCGCTTGGAGCGGGCGATTCGAAAAGGAGGGGTTATAGATAGGATGATAGTTTTTTATTGTTAGGTTGTTGTCAATAATGTTAACCTCTATGATATTAATGCCTAGAAAGACTACAAGAGAGAGACAGAGAGTGTCTCTATGTGGTTCTGGATAATTATCTGAATGAATGTGTTATACACTCACCTAAAGGATTATTGGCAACACCCGTTCTATTTCTCATTAATGCAATTATCTAATCAATCTAATCAACACGGCAGTTGCTTCACTGCATTTAGGGGTGTGGTCCTGGTCAACACAATCTCCTGAACTCCAAACTGAATGTCAGAATGGGAAATAAAAGTGATTTAAGCAATTCTGAGCGTGGCATGGTTGTTGAGGCTAGACGGGTTACTGGGATTTTCACGCACAACCATTTCTAGGATTTACAAAGAATGGTGTGAAAAGGGAAAAACATCCAGTATATGTCAGTCCTGTGGATGAAAATGCCTTGTTAATGCTTGAGGTCAGAAGAGAATGGGCCAACTGGTTCAAGCTGATAGAAGAGCAACTTTGACTGAAATAACCAATCGTTACAATTGAGGTTTGCAGCAAAGCATTTGTGAAGCCACAACCTTGAAGTGGATGGGCTACAAAGCAGAAGACCCCACCGGGTACCACTCATCTCCACAACAAATATGAAAAAGAGGCTACAATTTGCACAAGCTCATCAAAATTGTACAGTTGAAGACTGGAAAAATGTTGCCTGGTCTGATGAGTCTTGATTTCATTTGAGACATTCAGATGGTAGAGTCAGAATTTGGTGTAAACAAAATGAGATCATGCCTTGTTACCACTGTACAGGCTGGTGGTGGTGTAATGGTGTGGGGGATGTTTTCTTGGCACACTTGCCACGGCCTGCCTGAGCATTTTTTCTGACCATGTCCATCCCTTCATGACCACCACGTGCCTATGCTGCTTCCAGCAGGATAATGCACAATGTCACAAAGCTCGAATCATTTCAAATTGGTTTCTTGAACATGACAATGAGTTCACTCTACTAAAATGGCCCCACAGTCACCAGATCTCAAACCAATAGAGCATCTTTGGGATGTGGCGGAACGGGAGCTTTGCATCCTACAAATCTCCATCAACTGCAAGATGCTATCCTATCAATATGGCCAACATTTCTAAAGAATGCTTTCAGCACTTTGTTGAATCAATGCCATGTAGAATTAAGGTAGTTATGAAGGCGAAAGGGGGTCAAACACAGTATTAGCATGGTGTTCCTAACAATCCTTTAGGTGAGTGTATGTGTATGTGTATGTGTAATATAATTAGTTATTTGTATTAACATAAAATGTTGAATTTCTGATTCAACTATGGCAAACTAAGTATTGTGGTCACTACCAAAACATTACTGTCACTACCGAAAATGTGCTGTCACTACCAAAACATGGAAAGTGTTGTCAAAAATAAAGTATATTGAAATATCAACTAAGACGTTATGATAGTGTTTGGTTTAATGCATATTCAATCTAATGAATCCTTTACTTTCAAATCAGTATGATAAACTTCATGCCTTCTACAAAGAAATATTGGGTTCAAAATACAACAAATCTCATAAATTACACTTAAAATATTATTAAATTGGTTATTTTTATTGATTTAACCTGTAAAAAAAAAATATATATATATATTTAAACAGAAAAAAATACTACTAATATTTATACTAATAGTGTGCCATATTACTAATTTACTAATACTAATATTTACAAGGTTGATGAAATCTTAATAGGTCATTATAAGCCTGCTTAATATATGATATATTATTGTGTTTTGGTAGTGACAAATTTGGGGTGTAAGAAAATATTCCAGCATTTTCTGAAAATACAATTTGAGAACTAACCGCACAATTATATATATCTTGGATATTGTACATTTTGCATACGTGCAAAATTTGTGGGGGAAAAATTCAGGATGTTTCCAACTCTGATTTGTCACCAATTCTGTAGAATGGCCCATATAAGAATGGTTATCAATCAAGCGCAAACCAAGACTATAAAAACACAAGGATGATTAACACAACTCAGAACAGCAACTAAATTAGTAACTAATGCAACTAACACTAATAAAACAAGTGGAAAAACTAGCACACACACAGAAAACCAAAAATACCTCTAATTTTATTCAAGTGATAATACAAAAAAATATAAAAAACAGAATCTATATATTGGTTTTGGTCAGTCATTTGTTACTTTTTTTTATTTAATTTTTTACTTTTAATTGTATATTATTTTATTACCATTTAACTGTAAGTATGCTGTATGTGTCACGGCACAGAAGATGAGACTTGAAGAACGTGAAGGAGTCGGGTAAGACGTCTGCATACACTGACGAGACCGGACAAGGAGTGGATGGAACTCTGTAGATATATATAGTCCTTAATGGCTGGTGCAGGTGTGTGTGATTAAAACTCGGGTGAGCAGGATCGTGTGGGCGGAGTGTTGTGATCTGGTGTTGCGGCTTCTGGTGGTTCTGTGACAGTACCCCCTCCCCCAGGGGCTACTCCTGAAGACCTCCGAAGACGGCGACGTGGGCGACCTCTGCCTCTGGGAGCTGGGCGATTAGGGTTGGTTTGATGGAATTCCGTGAGCAAAGTGGGGTCAAGGATGTCCTTCCGAGGTACCCATGAACGCTCCTCGGGTCCATACCCCTCCCAGTCAACCAAATACTCGAGATGGCCAGCTCGCCTACGAGAGTCCAAGATAGCCCTCATGGTGTAGATGGAGCCCTCTTCGGATTCTATGGGAGGAGGTACGTCAGCAACACCAGATCCTGTGGAAGGAGAGACCAGAGGGTTAGTATAAGGTTTGAGTAACGATACATGAAAGGTTGGAGAAATACGGTACTGGGCAGGCAGGTTGAGACGGTAAGTGACTTCATTTATTTGTCGCTGGATGGTGAAAGGCCCAATATAACGAGGACTTAGCTTGCGGCAGGGGAGTCGGAGACGAATATCCCTGGTGGACAACCAGACTTTTTCTCTAGGGAGGTAAGAGGGATTGGCTGACCTCCTCATGTCAGCTTGGATCTTATGTTTCCTAATAGCTCTCTGAAGGTGGGTGTGCGCAGAGTCCCAAACTCTCTCGCTTACCTCAAACCAGTGGTTCACTGCGGGTACTTCTGAAGGTTCCCCAGACCAAGGAAATAAGGGTGGTTGGAAGCCAAGCACGCACTGGAAAGGTGTTAACCCTGTGGTCGGTTGTCGAAGGGAATTCTGGGCATATTCCGCCCATGGAAGAAATTGGGACCAGTTGTGCTGATGATTGTGACAGTATGATCTTAGGTAGCGGCTGATCTCTTGAATCTTTCTTTCTGTTTGTCCATTGGTTTGAGGATGATAACCTGAAGAGAGGCTGACCGAGACTCCCAATAACTTAAAGAATGCATGCCAGACACGAGAGACAAATTGAGGGCCACGATCAGAGACTATATCTTCAGGAAGCCCAAAGTTTCTGAATACATGATGAAATAGCATTTGTGCCATTTCCATGGCGGTCGGGAGGTTCTTAAGAGGAATTAGGCGGCAGGCCTTGGAGAATCTATCTACCGCGATCAGAATACAGGTTTGGTGGTCGGACGGTGGAAGGTCAGTCACAAAATCAACTCCAATATGCGACCAGGGTCGTCTAGGGATCGGCAAAGGAACTAACTTGCCCTCAGGTAAGCGACGTGGGTTCTTGGCCATTGCGCAGGTGGAGCAACCCTTGATGAATCGAGCAACATCCCTGGACATCCCTGGCCACCAGTATCTTTGACGGAGAAGTGATAGGGTTTGATGGTTACCCGGGTGACCTGTGCCTGGAGACGAGTGAACTGTATCTAAGAGAGGAATGCGTAAGCTCCTAGGTACATAGGTCTTCCCTACAGGAACACCCGGTGGAGCTGGGTCTGACTGTAGCGCAACCCCAATTTGTTCGTCGAGAGACCACTGGATCGGATTGACAAAGATTGTCGGAGGAAGTATTGGTTCAGGGGAAGCTGGACTAACCTCAGGGACATGTTGACGCGACAGGGCATCCACCTTACAATTACGATCACCAGGTCGATATGTAACCCTGAAGTTAAATCTTGTGAAGAACAGAGCCCATCTGGCTTGACGGGGATTGAGCCGACGTGCTTCTCGGATGTACTCCAGATTTCGATGATCCGTGGTGATCTCAAAAGGATGTTCCGCACCTTCCAACCAGTGTCTCCACTCTTCGAGGGCCAGTTTCATGGCCAACAGTTCCCGGTTCCCTATATCATAATTCTGTTCTGCAGAGGATAATTTCCTTGAGAAGAAGGCACACGGGTGAAGTGTGGATGGGATTCCCTGGCGTTGGGATAGTACAGCTCCAACCCCTGTCGAAGAAGCGTCAACCTCCACAACGAAAGGCAATTTGGGGTCAGGATGGACCAGGATTGGGGCCGTGCAGAAGGCGTCCTTTAGGTATTGGAAGGCCTCACTGGCCGAGGTGTTCCAGGATAAGGATTTGGGTCGGTTCTTGAGAAGGGATGTGAGCGGAGCGGAGATCTTACTGTAATTAGCGATGAAGCGGCGATAGAAATTAGCAAACCCAAGGAAGCGTTGAAGTGCCTTTATGGTAGATGGAACTGGCCAGTTCTGAATAGCCCTCACCTTCCGTTGGTCCATCTCAATTCCACGGTCACTGATTACATATCCCAGGAAGGAGATGGATGACTTGTGAAACTCACATTTCTCTAACTTGAGATACAAGTGATGGTCACGGAGTCTCTGTAAGACCTTGATGACATGTTGCCGATGAGTGACGATGTCCGGGGAGTAAATAAGGATATCGTCAATGTAGATGATGACGAAGTGGTTGAGGTACTCTCGAAGAACCTCATTCATAAAATCCTGAAAGACTGCTGGGGCATTTGATAAACCGAAGGGCATGACCAGGTATTCATAATGTCCAGCAGGGGTAATGAAGGCAGTTTTCCACTCATCACCCCTACGTATGCGGATTAAATTATACGCACTACGTAGGTCTAACTTGGAAAAAATGTGAGCCCCTCGCAGTTGCTCGAGAGCTGACGGAACTAAGGGGAGTGGATATCGGTTCTTCACAGTCTGTGAGTTGAGGGCTCGATAGTCTATGCACGGCCTTAAGCCACCATCCTTCTTTGCCACAAAAAAGAAACTGGAGGCTGCTGGAGATGTTGAGGGTCGAATGAAACCTTGGGCAAGAGCTTCGTTGATATAGTCTACCATGGCCCTCTGCTCAGGAATTGACAGGGGATAAATCTTCCCTCTAGGTAATACCGCTCCGGGGTGCAGATCTATGGCGCAATCCCAAGGTCTGTGTGGTGGGAGTTTAGTGGCTAGGGTCTTACTGAAGACATCCTTGAATGCCAAGTATTCACAGGGAAGCTCTACCTCACTGTGGGTTTGTGGACTTTCAATGGAAGTAGAGTTAAGACAGATGGTTGAAGGAGTCAGAGTAGAATAGTTGAATGACGACACCTTAGATAGACAAGTTTGTATACACTTTTCACTCCATTTAATTATCTCTCCATCGGCCCAAGCGATCATGGGTTGATGTTCTGCAAGCCATGGGCGCCCTAAGATGATATCTGTAGTAGAGCCTTCCAGCACCATGAAAGAAGCCTCCTCCTTATGGAGGCAACCAACAGTTAGTGTGATAGTGGGTGTGCGATGGGTTATGGTACCTAGAGGTCTTCCCAGGATGGTATTAATACTCAGGGGTTGTGTGTAGGAGATCGTCTGGACGTGGAGACGTTTGAGGCAGCGGTCGGAAATGAAGTTCCCCGAGGAGCCGGAGTCGATGAGGGCCTCCGCTGAAACGGAGTATCGAGGAGTACTAAGAATTATCGGAGTAAGATTCAGGTGTGAAATGGCAGGCATTAAAGTAATGTTACTCACGGCTGGACGAGGTGGTCTTACAGGGCATTCTGACAGCAGATGATTGTTAGCTCCACAATAGAGGCAGAGATGTTGATTAATGCGCCGATTACATTCACAGCTGGTGAGATGGTAAGCGTCCACTTGCATAGGTTCGGGTGAAGATGCTAAAGGGCTGGCTGTAGCGACCGGAATCTGATGCTGCCGAGGAACTGGGTTCTGATCTATAGCTGAGAGGTGTTGGGCAATCTTAATAGATTTGGTAATGAACGTCTCCAATCCCGTGTTGTCATCATAAATGACCATCTGTGAGCGGATAGTTGGTGACAAACCTTGACGGTATGCGGTGAGCAAGGCTGTCTCGTTCCAGCCGCTGGCTGCAGCGAGTGTACGGAAACGAACTGCATAATCTGCAACGGTGGACAGACCCTGGCGCAGGTGGTAAAGTTGATCGTGAACTGAGAGCACCTCATTGGATAGACTAAACACCTCTCTAAAGTGTGACGTGAAGGCCTCAATGGAGCGTATAGCTGGGGAGTTGGACTCATATAAAGATCTCGCCCATTGTAGTGCTTGGCCGGTTAACAAGGACATAATATATGCAATCTTGGACTTATCTGTAGGAAATCGCCGTGGTTGCATGTCAAAAACCAGAGAGCACTGCATTAAAAAGCCGTTGCAATCCCCTGCCACGCCAGAGAATGGCGCTGGTTGGGCTACGGGACTCGACGCCCCATCCTGCGAGGAAGTCAGCGCCGAGGTGAGAGTGGATAGTGTCTGTTGGAAACTCTGGACAAGTTCAGTGACCAGATCAGGAGAGGGATTTGCGGTGGCATTGTCCTCCATAATTCACCCTTCCTTTGGGAGGTCCGGTCTTCTGTCACGGCACAGAAGAGGAGACACAGGACTGAATGTACAATCGTTTTATTGTGCAAAGTAAGGCAAAAGCTACCAGGCGTTGTAGGGTGACACTGAATGAAAGCTGGAGGATGAGGATGAAGATGAGGATGACCTCGGAAGACGAAGGCTTCGGTCAGGCTTGAAGAACGTGAAGGAGACGGGTAAGACGTCTGCATACACTGACGAGACCGGACAAGGAGTGGATGGAACTCTGTAGATATATATAGTCCTTAATGGCTGGTGCAGGTGTGTGTGATTAAAACTCGGGTGAGCGGGATCGTGTGGGCGGAGTGTTGTGATCTGGTGTTGCGGCTTCTGGTGGTTCTGTGACAGTATGCAGCATCATTTTTACAATTTAGAGACACTGTGTTGTCTCTAATTCAGGATCTATAAGGTTACTGTTAATCAGCAGTAGTTTGTCATTATCTTTAGAGATAACATCAAGCTGAGCTTTTACAAAGATAAAATTAAGCTTATTCCATAAATCTGCTAGGTTAAAAGGTTATACAGTAATACCTCGGTTTACGAGTTTAATTCGTTCCAAGAGCGAGCTCGTAAACCAAAATGCTCGTACACCAAAACAATTTCCCCCATAAGAACGCACTAAAAATCACTTGATTCGTTCCACACGACCATAAATGTCCATTTTAAATATTTTTTTAGTTTTAACCTATTAATTACATTTAAAATTATAACCATTAAGATCTCATATAAATACTAATTAAGTATTTTAAGAGTTTAACTGTCATTATTAACTATTTACTGTAACATGCACTTTACCTCTTCACTGCTGGCATGATCGAGACGAGAGGAGAGGGGAGGGGGGGTGGGGTTACTGCTTATATATTTCACTACATTGTAACGTTGCTTCTTTTAATAACCAGACAGGTTCCTTCTCATTCAGAGATTTTATTGAGAACTATCGGATTGCGGTTCTAGCTTCAGCCCACGCCGTACATAACAGAAGAATCAAAACTATCTCTGCTTACGAGCTCTCTCTCAAATCCCTCAGAACTCAACTCTCTCTAGCGCCGACTGAAACCCCGCCCTCTTAAAGTGACAAGACTCTTAACTTAACATTTATTGACACATCAGATTAACTAGTTCCTTCAACATTTGTAACGATATTACAACGTGAAGAATAGCGATCACAATTAATGCAACAACACGAGGTAAAACCACTGTAAATCACTTATGTATATGATCTGTACAGAGTTATAACTGTTATAGTATGCTGTTCTCTAAAAGTGTTTGGCCCTTTAAGAACGTCATTGAACGTCATTGGTGCGTTGGACTGTGAACACACGTGAGTCTCATTAGTATGCAATGTGTGGTGTTGGTAACATGCTCCATTAATAAAGTTTCATCATATTCACATGTAATCATATTCACAACAACTTATAAAATAATGCACTGTGGTGAATGATGCACCCAAACTGAGTGATGCTGAGAGAATGAACAGTTAAGGGTGATAAAGGGAGTTAAGGGGTGATAAAGGGATCTTTTCGATGCAAAACTGCGCATGGGTGAGGGAATTTTTTCTCGTACACCGAGACAATGCTCGTACACCGATACGACCCTCCGTGCTCGTACACCGATTTTCTCGTATACCAAGTCGCTCGTAAACCGAGGCATTACTGTATTTGGTTATTGGTCCCCAACAAATACAGTGGAGTTTGGTTATGTCGACGGCCTCGGGGGTTGCAAATAGACATCGAGATAACCGTTTAGTGAGATAACCAACACCTAATATGCCGATTTGTTTGATGAAGTGATCGGCAGGCTAAAAAAAATGTGCACACTGTATATGTTTGCTAACAGCAAAAGGCATATGTGCACCAACTAACAGCAGATATTCACCAGAATACAATAAAAATTACCTTCCATTCTCTGTACAAAACTTTAATTAGATTCTCCAACATTGCAAACACAATGATCGCTCACAGTGTAAATACAGGCACAACACACGTGTAAACACATTCCCTCATAACAGTCCTTTCGCACGGACACAGTTCTGAAAAGTATTGCACTATGGTTAATATGGTTTATTTACACACTCTAAAATGGATTGTTGCTTTTTGCCTTTAACGGTCTGCTTGAAAACAAATGCTTCTATCAGTAACGACTTCTTTGTCTCACTGAACACACACTCGACTCACTGAAGACACAGACTCACTGCAGAGGCGCTTGACTCACTGAACACACTCACATTAAGAAGGCATGATGGACAAAGTTGGCCAATTTTATGACCACAGAGAGTCAGGACCTCGGTTTAACGTCTCATCCGAAGGACGGTGCTTGTTGCAGTACATTGTCCCCGTCACTATACTGGAGCATTAGGACCCACACAGCCTGCAGGGTGAGCACCCCCTGCTGGCCTCCTAACACCACTTCCAGCAGCAACCAAGTCGTTCCTAGGAGTCTCCCATCCAGGAAATAACCAGCCAACCAGAATAGTACCTTAGTGATATTTCATTAGCATTTGTAAGTATTTGCAAGCTTTTCTGCTTTAAAGATGCAGAATAGGAATGTAGCTATGGGCAATTTCTGAAAAGTGAACCCTTAAGGTTTGTGTAACAGTTGGGATGACGAAGGCACGGAGAGCAGGGTGCAACTGAAAACTCGATTCATTTAAATTTTTCAGCAAAAACAAAAACACCCTAAATATAAACAAAAAGGACATAATGGAAGATTACTAAGATAACTTCTCGGTTTACATATGTAACCTTAGTTCCCCAACGGGGAATGAGACGCTGCGTCAAAACACTAGGGAACTCCTTGGCATGTAGTCTCGTGAAGCATTTTGAAATCAATCGAACAATTGTGGAATGATCGTGACATCATGCTCCAGGATCATAAAAGGGCTCCAGAAACCAAAAGTGGCAGCTCACAGAGTGTCTGAAGAAACCCCAGAGGCGCAAGGAGCAGAGGCAAACAACGTTGTTGTTCTTGGGGAACACCTAGGTTGAATGCTCTAGAGCCCTTTTCGGAGGAGGCAACTCCCCCAGAGCAACCTGACTTGGGGGTGGCAGATGGGGAAGATCGCCTATGTGAAGCCTGGAGCACTATTATCAGGTTCTCTTGCTATTAGCCTACTGATTTACTCAGATCCATAGATTTACACAGAGCCTCTGAGCCGTTAGCCCAAAGGAGTTAATGAGTGGTAACACTCTGCTTTGAGTGGCCCTAAGAGATGAGCTGTGAGGCTGCGGCTAGCAGGGTAGAGCTTCATGGTTGCCACCTGCTGCCAGAAGCTTCCTGAAAACTCTCAACGACAGGTTATTTTTCTTTTTTTCTCCATAGCTGCCAGAAGCCATTTTCTTGGAGCAGCCAATAGAACAGGCCAGCTCCCTAGTGGCCTGGAGAGAGAGCCCTGGCCCTGGTCGAGGTCCCCAAGCAACTCCACTTGTGAAGCCCACAGTGGAACAGTAGGGTGTAAGCCTACCACTGCCAGGCTAGAGTGGAATATGTTCTGCCCACCAGAGTAAAATAACCAGCATGGCTTGGTGTGCAACGCCGGGGATTTACCCCCAACGCTGGGGTAAATTGATTAGAATTAGCATCTCTTGTCTCGTTAGCAAGATCTTTAATATTTGGCCGTGAGACAGTGCGAGTCACAACCTTGATGAGTTCTTAATAGGCCGGGGAGAAAAATGGTGAAAGTTCCTCTACAGCCTTGACACTAACACGTCCAACTCCTCAGAGCTGGATCGTTGCAGCAGCATTGCCTTTTGCCTGGTCGGAAGAAACTGCACTAGAGCATGCCTACAGATCCAGGTATTGGCACTCAGAACTGCCAGGTAAGGACTGAGATAGGACAGAGCTCCCCCTCCCGGAAGGTGCAACCTCATGCCTATACTGGAACAACAGCGGAGGGAGGTGGACCCAAGGTGGAGCGATGAGCACAGAGGTTGGAGGTGTAATCCAGGGGACCTCTTTGCCTGGCGATGCTGGTGGACCCCCGACACACAGTAATGGGGTGTCGGACACCGGAAGATGCAGGGCAGAATGTTGGACTGAAGAGGCAAGCGATGCAGGAGGCAGTTCAGTGAGCTTGGGATCTGGGCAGAGTTCAGAGAGCTCGGACGGAACCAGCAGGTATAAGAGTTCTGGGTTGGATGGGACCTGTGCAGAAAACAGTGTCAGGGCTTTCCTCCCAGCTCTCAAGCTCCACTAAACCTCCCTCGTCGACAAATGACGTTAGTCTGCGGTGGGCTCATGTGATGTACTCTTGTCGGGGCTGGTGTAGTCCTCTGCCTGGCCAATGGTGAACGGTGAATCGTTGTTCACCAGCACCCTCTTCTTGTAAGTAGCAGAGTTCTCCATAGGACCGTCCGCTGGGAGGCATGTCTTGGGCCGCTCACTTAGCCGATGCGGTAGAAAGTAGGTTTTGTGGGTCAGCCCGGGTAGTGGTTATGGCACGCTAGATTTAGAAAGTCCGATTGAAACAACTCTCATTCCCAAAATCCACCCCACTAATCACAATACATTTACATTTATGCATTTGGCAGATGCTTTTATCCAAAGCGACTTACATTTCATTCAAGGAACACATTGAATCAGTTCTTGCTTTCAAGATCTGATACATCTTTGGCAAGAGTTGAATGAGTGATGTCAGATGGAAATTTAATTTCATGCAGTTAAGGGTGACAAAATCACTTTTCTTTTTCCTTTCTCTCTATTTTAAAACAGGTCAATATTTCCGGAATGACACATTGTTCTACATGAAGACAAAGCAGAAGGTGTGAAAACGTTTATAGCGGTGTCCATATTAATGAAACACGAAAGTCAATAATGGCGACAATGTCCTCTAAATGTGCAGAATTATTAGGCAAATTAGTATTTTGTCTTACTAGTAGTATATTAGTAGTATGTTGTCTTACTCCAAGCTGTATAGGCTGGAAAGCCTACTACCAATTAAGCATATTAGGTGATGTGCATCTCTGTAATGAGAAGGGGTGTGGTCTAATGACATCAACACCCTATATCAGGTGTGCATAATTATTAGGCAACTTCCTTTCCTTTGGCAAAATGGGTCAAAAGAAGGACTTGACAGGCTCAGAAAAGTCAAAAATAGTGAGATATATTGCAGAGGGATGCAGCAGTCTAAAAATAGCCAAGCTTCTGAAGCGTGATCATCGAACAATCAAGCGTTTCATTCAAAATAGTCAACAGGGTCGCAAGAAGCGTGCGGAAAAACCAAGGCGCAAAATAACTGCCCGTGAACTGAGAAAAGTCAAGCGTGCAGCTGCCAAGATGCCACTTGCCACCAGTTTGGCCATATTTCAGAGCTGCAACATCACTGGAGTGCCCAAAAGCACAAGGTGTGCAATACTCAGAGACATGGCCAAGGTAAGAAAGGCAGAAAGTCGACCACCACTGAACAAGACACACAAGCTGAAACGTCAAAACTGGGCCAAGAAATAAAAAAAAATAAAAAAAAATTCAAGACTGATTTTTCTAAGGTTTTATGGACTGATGAAATGAGAGTGAGTCTTGATGGGCCAGATGGATGGGCCCGTGGCTGGATTGGTAAAGGGCAGAGAGCTCCAGTCCGACTCAGACGCCAGCAAGGTGGAGGTGGAGTACTGGTTTGGGCTGGTATCATCAAAGATGAGCTTGTGGGGCCTTTTCGGGTTGAGGATGAAGTCAAGCTCAACTCCCAGTCCTACTGCCAGTTTCTGGAAGACACCTTCTTCAAGCAGTGGTACAGAAAGAAGTCTGCATCGTTCAAGAAAAACATGATTTTCATGCAGGACAATGCTCCATCACACGCGTCCAAGTACTCCACAGCGTGGCTGGCAAGAAAGGGTATAAAAGAAGAAAATCTAATGATATGGCCTCCTTGTTCACCTGATCTGAACCCCATTGAGAACCTGTGGTCCATCATCAAATGTGCGATTTACAAGGAGGGAAAACAGTACACCTCTCTGAACAGTGTCTGGGAGGCTGTGGTTGCTGCTGCACGCAATGTTGATGGTGAACAGATCAAAACACTGACAGAATCCATGGATGGCAGGCTATATTGGTCACTGATTTGTTTTTGTTTGGTTTTTGAATGTCAGAAATGTATATTTGTGAATGTTGAGATGTTATATTGGTTTCACTGGTAAAAATAAATAATTGAAATGGGTATAAATTTGTTTTTTGTTAAGTTGCCTAATAATTATGCACAGTAATAGTCACCTGCACACACAGATATCCCCCTAAAATAGCTAAAACTAAAAACTACTTAAAATATTGATACAAAAATATTCAGCTTTGATATTAATGATTTTTTTGTGTTGTTGTTCAATAATAAAATGAATCCTCAAAAATACAACTTGCCTAATAATTCTGCACTCCCTGTATAACCACTGAGTTGATTACAAAAAACTTGTATTGTAAGCGATATATTAACACGGTGAATTCTGTTCCCTTTGCACAGACGGTTTGTGCAAATACTCAAATTCTATATGAATAAACCTTAAGAAATGGTCCTCAATTTCCAACCCAAGGAGTAAAGCATTTTGGGTCTGTGGATTATCCTGTGGGTGGACTGATCTCCACAGACTGAAGGACACAGCATGTCTCATCACATATGACAATTGTGCTGAGACCTTGAGGTCTCCAGCAGATTAAACTGATTGAAATTTCATTTGTCTCTTTTCTACCTCTCTCTTTTCTCCTCTCTCCCTCTCTCCTTTCTCTTCCCCTCTGGTGTCCCACTTTTGTGTACTTGTATCTGGAACAATATCGAACTTATATATATATATATATATATATATATATATATATATATATATAATATATATTTATATATCAGCAGCAGCTGTAGAGTATGTGCCTTACAAGTTCGATATTGTTCCAGATACAAGTACATATATGTATGTATATGTATTTTTATATTATTTTTTTATCGAAAATCATATCTGATTGCTTTGATAGCACGTCTTCTTAAAAAGCCACATGTACAGAGTGCATACTGTATTAGGACTGCCTTAGACCTCATAAAAGGCTTAAAATCTCAGGTAAAAATGTCAGATGTTAGTTCTTGTACAAATAAGCATCTGTCACCACAACTTTAGACATTTAATTTTGTTTTTAGACATTTAAGTTTGCAATGTATCAATACTATATATCTCGTCTGTGTGCCACTGCCTTGGTTTCCTCATTATTGCATTTAATTTGTTGACATTTATTGACATCATGTGTCACAAAGCACAGTGCTGCACCTTGAATTGCACATTTACAATAACTTTTTAAATTAATTTACATTTAATTTCAGTTTACTCTGTTGTAGTTCAACTATAAAACAAACAAAATTGTTATGTCAAATTAGAAATGACAATCTGTGTCGAAGGTATCTCTCTGTCTGTCTGTCTCTCTCTCTCTCTCTCTCCTCGGACGGTATGGCGGGCCAAATCAAAGGTTACCACGGGCCAACTTTGGGCATCTCTGCTTTAAACTGTTTATCATTGTTTTAATACAAACATGCATCAAATCTTGTCATCAAATCTTATCCTTGTTTTGATACATTCAACAACTACTTTCAATATACCTGAATTATTTTCTCACTTAGACACAAACACCACCAAAACATTATGTACCTACAGGCAAATTTACATGTTTACATATTCTTTTCAAAACAGTTTAACTTGGTCAAAATTACCACTAAAAATGCTAAACCAAAAAAAAAAAAATTTATAATGTCTAAGTAAATACCAAAATGTATATTCCTACTGATCAAAATCGGAACTCAACTGTATTTAGGACCCAGTAGAACAATTTGTTTGCTCCATATAGGTCTATCAGGCCACCTAGTGGCAGAAGTATGTAAATAACTTTAGGAATTTACTTTAAGGATTTGTTACAAAGTGAGAGGGAAGGATGTGGCAGTTCTGTCCAATACTTTTATATCTGAGGCTGTTTCATCTGCAGTGGAATCTCTTTGCATTATGCTCTTGCTTATTTTATAAGAAACGTATTAGAGACATTCATCACAAAATCATCTGATCTCACATTGCATATGAGTATAATAAATAAGAGTATATCTGGCAGGAATTATAGCCTACCATACACACCAACTATTAGAGGTCTGATAAATTATAGATTGGTCTGTAATAGTTTTAAGGGTAGTACAATGTTTTGATTAATAGTTCCCCAAATTTGATCTTACCATCCACACAAGCCGGCCTGGCTCTTGTTGTCCCAGCAATCTGTCCTTTCTTACATGCGCAGCGGGCCGTCTGTCTGGCAATTGTCCTGCGTGGCTGACTGCTGTCTCTGTCTAGAGTAACAATCTCACAGGTGCCTGCTGCCAGTTGACCTGCAGGACAGAAGAAGGGTTCAGAGGGGAATGTTGTAAGATTTTTTTTTTTGTCATCAACTTTTATTCATCTTAAAAGAGGCAAATGAGGCAACTGTATGCATGCAATAAGAACAATGTAATGATGGTAGCGAATAATTTGAATTTGATTAGAAATGTTTGATATTAAAATGAAAAATTGAGATTTCTTCAGTAAAGAGGAGAGTGAAGAAATAAGTATCAAGCTACAATCTTGTCGCCCTTTCTACATCAGTGTGTGCTGCAGATGAAAATTTCATTGTAATGCTAAGTAACTTCAGCAACAAAAAATTCAGTGAGTAATTAGACTGTAAGACCAGTAATTCTCAACCCTGATCCTGGAAGCACACCGACACAACATACTTTACAATTCTTCCTAATCAAACACATCTAATTCAACTCATCAGCTCATTAGAAGAGACTCCAAGACAGGGGTAGGCAAAGTCGGTCCTGGAGTGCCACTGTCTTTTGGAGTTTAGCTCCAACCTTAAAAACACCTGAACAAGTTGAACAATGTCTTCAGGATTGCTAAGTATACAGGCAGAGTTTTTGTTTTGTTTTTGAGATTGATTTTTTGAAAACTAATTTCACAGAAAATAAAACTTTTTCAGAATTCAGTCTACAGTTTAACAGCAAAGAGCTTGTTTACATTTTAGACAAGTTAAGTTGGGACACCGAATAGGACCGCACCTAATCCAACCTCCTTGACCTGACTGCATGTACACAGATCCATTCAGAATTATTAAATTTGCCAGCGCCAGAGCCTGCAACGACCTGTCAGCCAGCACCAGAGCCTACAATGACCCGTCAGCAAGCACCTGAGGTACCGCTTCCCACCCCATCCTACCCTTTATCATCTATGTTCACGTCTTCTGTCAGTCCTCCAGTCCTGCCTCCACTGGAGATCTTCAGTCCTGCACTGTCGCTGGATGCATCCTGCTGGGTGGTAACGTCGTAGGTCCTGCCGCCTCCAGCCTCATCGGCAGCCGGGGATTCCTTGGCTCTACCCTCCAGCCTTGGATCCCTTCTCTCAACCTCAGCCCGTCGACCTGTTGGCTTCACCCTGGCTCTTCCCATCCTCAGCTGCACCCGTGACCCTCGACCTGGTAGTTCCACCGGGTTCCCTCGTCCCAACGGCTCCTCCTCGGTCAGGCATCACTCCACTTTCATGACGGACTTACGACACTTCCGCTACGCTTTGTACCTCCACCCCTTCGGCTGCAGCAGGCTCCTCCATCCCTGCGTCGTCACTTCTGTTCTCTGTCACACCGGCTCTGCTCCAGTCCTCGGGCACACTGGCTTCACCTCGGGAGGTCGTCACCATGCCTACAACTCGGTCTAATGAACCAGCAGCATTGATCGGGTCCTTCGGGTCTTCAGCTACGCCCTGGGAGCTTCCAGACCCTGGTCCGTTCCCCCGGCACCACCCTGGAACCTTGTACTTTGAGCGCCGCCATGGAGGTCCGTGGTGTCTCTCGTTTCCTCATGCCAGGAATGAATTATGAATATAATTATGAATATGAGTTCTGTTATGAATATGAGCTCCGCGCCTCCCCTCTTTGGCCACCGGAGGGAACTCGCACGTATACTGACACATACACACGCACTACATTTCCCATGATACTGTTCATTGGACTGATTACTGCACCACCTGTAAGCCATTAAAGAAACTATAAAAGACTCTGTCAATCGCACTGTCAGCACAAAGTCTTGTTTGCCATAGTGCACAATTCTAAGCATTTTCATAGTCCTGTCTGTTTGCTTGTCTACTCTGATCTGTTTGCCTATTTCTTGACCACTACCTTGCCTATTCCTTGTATTCCTGTTTGTTCCTGTTTTGACCCTGCCCACTCGACTATCCTGTGTTTAAATAGAGACATGCATTTGGATCTCTGCCTGTGAGTCCCACGTTACACTGTGTGAGTCTTGTATGACACCACATTCATCTTCACCCTTACTTTTAGGGTGACCAGACGTCCTGTTCCGGTGTTAGTGAAGGTGGGATAACGGGGAGCAAGGAGGAGATCAATTTAGACGAAGATGTCAAAGAAGACCAGTCAATCCAGTTCTATATTCCCAATACCTTGATTATAGTCCTCCTCTATCAAAACTTTACTAGCGAGATACTGCTCTATCCACCCAAGAAACGTCTCAGGTTTCTCAGGAACGAGACGGTGCGTCGAACGCTTTGGGGAATACTTGGACGCTGTCTCACGAAGCACAATATGTAAACTTCCGTCGCGTGCATGAGTGACGGTCGCAGGTCAGTGACGTCACGAATCAGGTACTTGAAAATGGAACGTAGTTTGCATATCATCTGGCCGTACAACAGTATTCTGTTCAGTCTGTATTTCACATTTTCAGAAGCAATCACAGAATAGCACAGAGCTCTTTTTTTAAAAGTAACAAAACTTAATTCACTGACAATGTGATCTCTGATGTAATCAGCCTAGTGTTCTTTAAATAAGAGCTGTTTTGGACTGATAATTTGAATTAATTCGCTTACTGGTTCATTGGCTTGAAAACTTAATTTAGTGTAATCTGACTTGCAAACTTAAATGGTTAACTTCGGGTTAAATAGTTATAATAGAAATTTTCGCCCACAAGGGATACAATTACTGGCACTATTTGTAAATGCTCGTAGTGATAAACTCCTGACATCTAAGATCATCTAACTGTGTGATGTAAATTATGTTAATAATGCTTTTTTTTTTTTTGCTTCAGCAATATATTTGTGTGAAAGATGCAGAATGTGATTTTTCAAAATCGTTGAACATGGTTTATATCTTAAACAAACACACCCCTCCCTATTTTGCTCCAGCCCCAGAATGTAGGAACACATGATGCAAGGGGTCTTTCCCAGATAGCACTCATATATCTGCAAGATGTTTCATCTGGAAAGCATCTGCTATGTACAAACATCTGAGAAAGAGCTTTACGATGTCAGTTTTACAGTCATTCTAAATCCTAAATGTCTTAAAGACATTTTCTAAATGCCTATAGACATCTGACAGGAAACCTCCTGGAGACTTATTGCAGATGAGCAAACTCAAAAAAAATGTCTTCCAGATGTAAACACACATATAAAATAGACATCTCTGAGTGCTATCTGGGTCTTTAATCATAGAAGAAGCGACACAAAATAATGCTTTGAAAAAATGTAGTGAAAGGGTAAACAAAAAGAGTGAACAAACCAACAAAGCAGCACAAAAGTGAATATTTGATACACATTACAATCAAAAAGTCACCAGCAGCAAACACTCAAAACCAATGTTTTTAATGTATAAAGAAGAAACCTTTTTTTCAGGCCTTGTCTCTACAGTTTTTCTAATATGAACGCGCATCCTAAAGCTCTTGCTTGATCATAACCATTTTTCCAGTGATTTTCCTCTGACCTTTTCTAACTTGTAATGTCTCTCTCAGCCATCCCTTCTTATAATTCTTTTTGTTTTAATGATGACAGCCATGTTTCTTTCAACAGTCTTTCCTCAAATCTACCTTTTACTCACTTTCTCTCTACTCCATCACGAGTGTTTACTATTGATTGGCTACAAGTTTGTTGTGGTTCTCGTCCAATCCACTTTCAACAGTGTTTTTCAATAATCGCTCACTGCACCTTTAACACATTAAAGATTTTAAACATATTACATGCAAAAACATCGACAGCTCAAATATTGAGGCATGTCCAGTTTCAGGATTAAACTTAAAATTATTCAAGTTATAGCATGAGATCTTGTACCCTTTTTTATTAATTTGAGGAATTTCAAACAAAACCGAACACATTAAAATGTAAAAAAATCATCAAAAATATACATTTATTGCTTATAATTCAAGGAATATAATATTAGGCCAATGACACAACTTCAAAGCATGTTAACGTTTCGCTTATGGCCATTAGTCATCTTCTGCCCCTCGGTGCAGCTCTCACATTAACCGTTCTAAATGTGAAGCTGGTCTACAGGGAATCTGCTTCTTGCTCCAGACCTGAGAAATCTGATTGGCAATGAGTCAGAACAGGGATTTAAACTGACCTAGGGTCAGCATGCTGAGGTAGAACAGGGTTAATTAACTTAACACAAAGGTCACATTCAGGCTAATGGAGAATCTTTAGATACACAGCCGTGTTGCCACATCAAATGTGCGTCTGTGTGGTCAAAGGTAAAGCATCAAGCTTAACAAGATGTTTGTGTTTTCATGGAATTTACACAACTTTTAGCCTAAAGATTGCAGAGTATGTGAGATGGAGTACGTAAAAATAAAATTTGTCCATGTGTTTGTTATCTAGATGAGACTTCTTAAGCTCAGCAGGTGATGAGATAACGTCATGATATTTCATAATTTGGCTGCTTTTCTGTTCATAAAGCCAAACTTTCTGATAGGTGGGTTTCACAAATACTTTAACAATACTTTCCCCCAAGGTTTCTTTTTTCTTCTCTAGATTGCTTTAAAATTCAAGATGGATTTAACTTTTCAGTACTCATTAGAAGTGTACTGAATTAGAACATTAGATTTAACCAACTAGAAATCTGAAACTTGAGATATGAAACTTGAACAAACAACAATATATATTTTCTGCATGCAAGCTCTTTAAATGCATATTTGTGGTTGTGCAAGTTTCCTTGCTTCCTCCAATTTCCATTTCCATCAAACCATAAAAAGGTATGAAAAAAAAAAAAAAAAACGGTGAACTTTATTAAATAGAAGAAGAAAACATTCTCTCCTTTAAAGGCTGTCTCTATCTCTATGATAAAAGCTTTTTTCTTTATTTCTCTTTGCATCAACTCTCATTTCATTTATATTCTTCCCCTTCTCCATGCTTCTGCATGATGTGGGATAATGATATGTCATATGCACATAGCAGCGGGAAATCCATCTTTCTCTTTAACACTGATTTCTGCAGAGATTGCATTTTTCTGCCAGATCTGAAAATCCCCAACAGGAACTGCAAAAAACCTCTCCCTTACATTGCTATAAGCATAGTATGACACCAAGATTTGAGATGAAGCCTTTTTGAAAATCTCCTTTTTAATCAGCAATTCTTTCCTATCAACATTCATACATTGAACAACATTATTCTGCTTTTTTAAATAGTTTAGACTGCATTTTGTTATTCTGTGCTCCACTGGGATTGAATAAATATATTGTTTGAATATTATCATACTTCTAGTGCTGCTTTTTAATGTATTAAAGGGCTCAAAATTGTGTCTATCTTTTGTGAAAGAGCTAGAAAGATTAATATGAAAACATACTATAGCTTCTATTAGCTGCTTCTCCTCTCAATGAAATGTAGTTATGATAATCAGATATACTTTTTTTTCTTTTTTAAAGTTATGTTATGCAGTGATCAATAACTGTGGAAAGTTGCCAGTATTTATGTGAAGGACCTTTTACTGGTGGTTTAGAAGGTATTCATCCTGATTAATGTCAAGGCTGCATAAATTTACACTTAAGTTAACACAAGGTGTTCAGAACCATGTGTGATAGATGATCCCAATTACAGGATAGATAATATTATTTCTAAAGACTAGAAGCATTAATGATACGAATACAATTTTGTCAAGGCTGTCAAATATTTTGAAACACCCATTGCTCTGCATATCCTTCTGAATAAATGAGCCTGATACATATTGAAGATTTCTTAGAGGAAGAGAGAGGAAGGTAGAAATGAAAAAAATATAAATATTTTTTGGTGATAATTTTTTTTAACTTAACTCAGGGAAGAATATAAAGAATTTTCTTAAACTATGACTCTTAATACAGCGTAAATCACAATCACATGCCTGTTTGTTGGCCAGAGGAGAACTGTTCTCCACGACTGAGCCTGGTGTCTCCCAACGTTTTTTCTCCATTCAGTCACCTGATGGAGTTTGGGAACCTTGCCACTGTCCCCTCTAGCTTGCTTGGTTGGGGACACTTAACATTGAACAATATTTATGATCTGATTGTTCTGATACTGTTGTATGAAAACTGAACTGAGCTGGACGATGACAATGTTTTGCAGAACTGCTGCAAAACTGATTAAATTTACAACTGCTCTGAATCAACACTTCAGCTAAAGAACAGCCAAAATGCATATTTTGCTTTTTTATCACTTTAAAGCTGCTTTGAAACAATCTGTATTGCATATGAAGCACTATATAAACAAAGGTGACTTGATATGCACATGTTGAGTTTTCATGTTCTTTGTTTTTAATCAAAAGGCATTTAAATGTGAGTAATAGTGATGCTTACCATAGCTATACAAATCACAGGTCTCAGCACAGCTCTTTATTGCTGATGTTTCTAGAAACTTTTTGTGGATTTTTAATTTTTATTTTTAAGATTTGTTGCTTCAGAGGTCAGCTCTATGACCTTCCCAGCTCATCTGTCAAGTCAACACAACAGAATAACAAGAAAAGCATTCATCGCTATTCTTAACACACTTCCTTATCGCTTACAGTTTTGATCTACTCTGGTGAAAAAATGTTTAGTCTTCCTGGTAAATCTTGTTGATGGTCCCCTTCAACCCTTGGCAATAAATAGAAACAGTTGTCCACGAAGGAAAGTTGGTATTGAGTATATATAAAATTTTCGGATTCGTTCTTCTCGTGATTTCCTACTGTGTTTTGTAAAATTAAATTACTATACTATGGACATGGGGCCATCATAACACAATTCATGTCTTCATTTTTGCTCTTTATACCAGCTTTGTATCTCTGGATCTTTTTGTTACAGACTCAGCCACACCCTCTGCACCAATCTCATTCACCCGCTCTCAATCTCCGGAATTCTGAACACCTGGCACTCATCAATGACTCTATTTAACCAGCATTCACCCAGTATCCTGTGTCTGGTCTCGTCTACCGAACCTAGACTGCTGTTTAGCACACTACTACGCCTGAGTTTAATATTTCCTTCCGTGTTCCCCATTGTCCTCGCCAACTTGAATCCGTCTGCAAAACTTCCATTGCCTGTTTGGTGAGATCTGCTACCTCTCATTAAACCACTGTTAACCACGTCTGAGTCCTGCCTGTTGTGTTGTGACAGAAGACCAGACCAAAACATGCAAGAGGAAACAACCGCCAGAGATTCACCCGCACCGAACCCCGGATCCATTTCGGAACTCACCCAAGCCGTTCAACAGGTGCTACATGCCATCTCCACCTCACCATCTGCCGCTGCCAGCCCCATGGCCCGACCGACACCTTTCTCCGGCGAGGCGGCGGAGTGCAGCGGATTTCTTCTGCAGTGCTCGCTGTATCTGGAAATGCAGAGCCGGCTTTTTGATTCTGAGCGCTCCAAGGTAGCTTTCATCATTTCGCTGCTATCTGGACGCGCACTTCAATGGGCCCAGGCCATCTGGGAAGCAGACGGTCAGTTAACCCAGTCCCTCGCGGCCTTCACCACTCACTTCCGGGAAGTGTTCGGACAAACTACGGCTCACTATCCGTCTCTGATCAGCTGTTCCGCCTTCAGCAAGGAAATCAGTCCATCCATAATTACTCAGTACAATGACGTGGGACGTGTTTTTGTACAAGCAAGTCTCCGTCAGTCCCTCATGGATCAAGCGCACTCTTCTCCGGGCTCTGGACACCCAGGCAGCAGACAGACCCTCTCGCTCATCCAACATCGTTACTGGTGGCCCGGTATGTCTCGAGATGTCTCCCATTTTGTAACCGCTTGGTCAGTCTGCGCCACATCCAAGACGTCACGTCATCTGCCTGAAGGCAAATTGCTTCCCCTACCGGTCCCGCGTCGGCCATGGTCCCACCTAGGGATCGATTTCATGACTGACCTACCCCCTTCGGATGGATACACCTGCATCCTGGTAGTGGTTGACCGTTTCTCCAAAGCCTGCAAGTTAATACCCTTGAAAGGTCTCCCCACAGCGCTGGCCACCGCAGAGGCTCTGTTCCAACAGGTGTTTAGACACTTTGGACTGCCCGAAGATATTGTATCGGACCGGGGTCCCCAGTTCATCTCGAGAGTATGGAAGTCCTTCTTCCGCCGCCTTGGAGTCACAGTGAGTCTCAGTTCCGGGTATCATCCACAATCCAATGGCCAGACTGAGCGGAAGATACAGGAGATCGGGAGGTATCTTAGAGCATACTGTGGTCGCCAGCAGGACAGCTGGAACCGCTACCTCCCTTGGGCCGAATATGCCCAGAACTCACTCAGGCAAGATTCCACTCATATGACACCATTTCAATGTATCCTTGGTTTTCAGCCTCCCCTGTTTCCTTGGTCAGGTGAACCATCGGATGTTCCAGCTGTCAACCACTGGTTCCAGGAGAGCGAGAGGGTGTGGGACTCAGCTCATGTACATCTTCGACGGGCAGTGCGTAGACAGAAGGATCAGGCTGATCGTCGTCGACGATCCCCACCGAGATATCACCCGGGGCAACTTGTCTGGCTTTCCACCAGGGACATCCGTCTGCGCCTGCCCTGTCGTAAGCTGAGTCCCCGTTTCATCGGACCTTTTAAGATTTGCGGCAGATCAATGACGTTACCTACCGTCTTCAACTCCCTCCTTAATATCGGATTTCACCTTCTTTCCACGTGTCACTCCTCAAGCCATTTACTAAACCCCTCTCCTCTTCCTCCTCAGGATCTGATGCTGTAGCAGAACCTCCTCCTCCTGTGGACCCGGCAGGCCAGGACATCTATGCCGTGAACACCCTTCTGGACTCTCGACGGCGAGGCGGAGCTCTAGAGTATCTGGTGGATTGGGAGGGGTTCGGCCCTGAAGAACGGTCCTGGGTCCCTCGAGATGACATCCTCGACCCGGCCCTGCTCGAGGAGTTCCACACCAACCATCCGAATCGACCGGCGCCTCGGGGCCGAGGCCGTCCTCGCCGTCGCCCGCTAGGGTCCGCTAGAGCGGCCCGTGGGGAGGGGGGTACTGTTACAGACTCAGCCACACCCTCTGCACCAATCTCATTCACCCGCTCTCAATCTCCGGAATTCTGAACACCTGGCACTCATCAATGACTCTATTTAACCAGCATTCACCCAGTATCCTGTGTCTGGTCTCGTCTACCGAACCTAGACTGCTGTTTAGCACACTACTTCGCCTGAGTTTAATATTTCCTTCCGTGTTCCCCGTTGTCCTCGCCAACTTGAATCTGTCTGCAAAACTTCCATTGCCTGTTTGGTGAGATCTGCTACCTCTCATTAAACCACTGTTAACCACGTCTGAGTCCTGCCTGTTGTGTTGTGACACTTTTGCTGTATTTTAATATTTTGTATTCATTATAAAAAATTTCACATACAAACCCACAGTATTATTAGAGTAGTATTGTTAGAGTTCAGGTTAGCAGTTTTGCAAAAGCTGACATGTAGTTATTAATAGTCAACAGAATATCTGTTGGGGGACAAGCAGTCACAAAATAAAATGTTAGCAGATATTAAACAGACATTCTACTAATGCTCGAATGAGAGTTAGTTGACATGTAGTTGGCAAAGTTACTTATAGTTACAAGAAAGTCTAAGTGGACCATTAAAATAAAGTTAATACTAGTGCTTGAGTTCCAACTTGCTCTGTTTTAGCAACATCGATTGTTTGGAAACTTCATGTGAACTAAAATCAATGTAAAGCCACTCAATTAAGCAAGCTATGATTCCAAATAGACTTAAAAAACTCTTAACTCTGTTACTCTTTGATGGTCATGTCTTCTAGCCAGCAGTGTAGTTTTCAACGATGCCCTTAACAAGCATGAACAGTGTGAGCTCACGCTGCGCCAAACGCTAGGGGAACGATATACCAACACCACCTTACTAAGAGAGGACCTGTGTTCCCAGAGCAGAGTTGAGGTCGAGCTGATAAAACCTCAAGAATGTGTGCAAGAAGGACCAGCCTGCGCAATCACAGACATTAGACAGGGAAACACCTGATAGAAGAGCCTTAGAGGTCGCCACGCTCCAAATGGAGTAGGCATGAACCCTCAGAGGATCTGGACGACTCATAAGCCAGAGAGATAGCCTCAACTATCCATTTGCTTAGGGTTGGTTTGGATGCCACCAGGCGCAAATTTAGGATGGGCCGCAATTCTCCATCCCTCTTGGACTGATGAAGTAATGGCCGTAAGCCTGACTTTCTGTCTTAGAGGGGGTTCAAATTCTATGGCCGATTGCCTCAACAGAGTATTTACTTCCTGTTCCGTGACCAGAGCCTGCTCAGGGTTCACTTCGGTGGGTAGAACCCTGCTAAAGGAAAATAATATATATTTTATGTTTCTGGGGCAGGTAGCGGGTTGTGACATTTCGCCTAAGAGCGGCCTGTTGTGAGGAGCTCTGGGGCTGTGGCTGGCTCAAAGTCCCTAATTTGAGAGTGACGAGGCAGTAGCACGCTGAACGTCACCTGCTGCTTAGGAACCTCCTAGAACTTATCGGCAACCATCTTAACAGTGTCGCTGAAAAGCCCAGAAGACAAGAGAGGGGCGTCCAGCAGGAAGTTATTTTCCTTATCTTTTAAAGATGTTAAATTGAGCCACAGATGCCTCTTTTATATATATATACAGGGTTTGGGAGTGATGAAATACATGTAACGATGTTAACTATTTAAAATACAAAATTTGAGTAACTGTATTTCGTTACAGTTACATTTTAAATTGATGGTAATCAAATTACAGTTACATTCAAAAAGTATTTTAGATTACCAAAGTGATTACTTTGAATTTTAATGTCATTTATTTATTAATATTAACGTAAGCTGTCTAATGATTCTCCGACTTAGCAAGCTTCAGTTAGCAAGCTGGAGAGTGTAGACCTGCAATCGCATTAAAAAATGGACGGGAAAACAGCGCGTAATGCATTTCTTTAGTGGAAATTCAAAGAAAATTTTACTTATAAACAAGAAAAAGGACGTAACATCACAGTGCAATGCAAGCTATGTCTACCTGCAACAATATTCCTATCGGCTTCAAAGGATTCAACATCTAATCTGAAAAAGCATCTTGAGGTAAGTTGTTCTTGGTCTTTGAAAATTATTTTCTTTATTTATTCCTTATTTTCCCATTTACTCATACTTTGAGCTTTGTATTGTTATCATTAGCCTACATTTAATATTTATAAGAATTTGGTCTAATTGACATCCAATTAATCATGCGTTAAATAATGTTTTATAAAGCCAATGACTTTGTGTACTTAACAGACAAACTTTAAATTTTTAATAATTCATTACAAATGTTCAGGTAAATGGCGTCTTTGTGCGAGTTCATTATTCGAATTGTGAACAAATTATTGTTTATTTCCCCATCTTTTTAAATGAATCATTTGTTTTGTTTACAAAAATATTGTCAATGAATTATTCATGAATTTGATAGATTGGGGTGTTTGCCAACACCCCAATCTGGGGTGTTTCCCAATAGGTTTCCTGTGGTGGGGCCTCTGGAAAGGTCTTAGCAACTTCGGTTGCAAGACCAGCACCATGCGCTAGACCCCCTCGGAGGCCGAGCGCATCCACTCCAGAGCTCCCTGGAAGCGGTGAAAGTGCGAGGAGACAAGCCAGGCTGAACGGAAGAACATAAGCCTTGCCCCCAAAAGTGAATCTGAGGAACTTCCGGTGCTGTGGAAGGATAGATGAGAAAATATGCGTCCTTGAGATCTATCGTGACAAACCAATCGTCGAACCTGGTTTGTGCTACGATCTGCTTCAGAGTCAACATTCTGAACTTCAGTCGCCTGACGATTTCGTTCAGCACGCAAAGATCTAAGATAAGACGCAAGCCTCAAAACTTCTTTGGAACGATGAATTATCGGCTGTAAAAGCCTCTTTTCTCAGCAATGAGTTGACTTCCTGTTCCATGACCAGAGCCTGCTCGGGGTCCACCAAGGTTGGCAGAACCCCCGAAAATCTGGGTGGATGGACCCGGAACTGAATCCTTCTGATACGGTGGGCAGGACCCACTGAGAGATACCTGGCAGACGTAGCCACGCTGCCATGAATTCTACTAGGGGTATCAGCCTCTCGAGACCGACCTCTGGACAGATCTATTTTTCCACTCCGGGGCCCTGGCGGATACCAGAGAGCCGCCGGAGCGGATGCCCCTAAGAGGGGGCAACCTGTCCAGCGCGTCCCATGTGGAGCGCGACTGGAAGGAGCTGCCTGCGAAGAGCGTGACCCGCCCCCCTTGAGGTACGGGCCTGCTACCGCGCTTGCAGGGCACTGATCAACCCTTCGAGGTAGACCTGTGCCTTCTTAGCCTGGAGGAGAGTAATCAGACCTTTCCTCCTGCCAGAAGGCTGCGGCTGAGTGCAATGACCCGCACCGTCACCCAACTGAGGGGGCTGTCGTAGGCTGGCTCGCAGGCCCAGATGCTCGAGAGTGACGGGGAAGAATTTTCCTGAATGCCACCTCCTGCTTAGCACACTCCTGAAACCTCTTGACAGGATCACCAAAGAGGCCACGAGGCATAAGAGGGGGATCAAAGAGGACATTCTTATCTCTCTCCTAGTGTGGTCAAGTTGCCGTAGCACAGAGAGAGACCAGTGACCCTGCGCAGCTCGGCGACTGCCTAAGGGCCAATTCCCCTGCCCTCATTGAGGATGTGGGCAGCATCAAGGTTTTCAGGGGCGGAGATGAGTGGTAGGGGAAATAATTCACCAACCTCCACTCTAGGCAATGCCCCGTAACCGCTCTTTAGCTCCCACAAGAGTAGCATAGTTAGCAGCAGTGCTGCTATACACTCTGCGGGAGGCGGGCCACTTCCAGGACCTCAACACCTCGATGTGGAGGTCCAGGAAGAAAGGCAAACCTCGACGCTGAGGCTGCACTTGGGCTGCAGGTAGTGCTCGTCCACTTTTTCTTGGACGAGTGTCCCTCCGCTTAGCTGGTCACTCGATACCAAGCCTCACCGTCGCCCGAGTCACCACCTCGAGCAGCTCCTCAAACGCGGGTGAAGCAGATGGCGGCTCAACCTCACCCACGTCGACACTGACGACATCCACCTCCAGCTCCTGGAGAGGTTCAGTATCGTATCCTCACCCAGGCCGGTATTAACCACCACATGGTGTGCTTCCGAATCCTGAGTGAGGGCGGATCAGGCAGGTAAGGGAGGAGATAAGGCATTGCCCGTCTCCATCCTCGCTGCTAAATCCCTATGAGCATGACTGCCACTGAGCCTCAGCTGCAGTGGGGCCAGACCCACAAGGGCCGCGAGCCTGAGCAGTTTTCTCGAAAACTGCCAGGTGTGAACGGAGAGTGTGCAGCGCAGCTGCAAACACTCTGCACACTGAGCGCTCGAGCGCTGAGCGTGCATGCCCAAAGAAGTCACACACAGAGAGTGTGTATCACTGCTCGTGATAAAACACGGCAGGGAGTGACACAACGTCTGAATGAACATCCGCCATAATAAGAGGTAAGTGTTAGAAAAAACAAACTTACCGCCAACACAACACTTCACACACGTTAGCTTCTTGTTGAAGACACTAAAGCTGCCGCTTCCGGGTCACGGCATGCTCTATATACTCCTGGCTCATGACATCACCCTCGGCGACGTGCACTCGCCCACCTGGATTTCATTGCGCTTCAAGAGACAATCACGCTAACGCGTTCCCATATGCCCTCGACACAGTGTTGAGTTCCCTTGACAGGGAACTGCTTTCTCAACTGGTACAGGACTTTATCAATTTTGTATGATGCCAATGGGAATCTCTAATGCTCTGCCCAGTTTCCAGCGCTTAAAGGAGCTTGTACTTAGGGGTCTGCACTGGAGTATTTGTTTAATCTAATGATATTGTGTGAAGTCTTTCAACGATTTCGTACTGCTGGACTTAAACCTAAGGCATCCAAGTGCCATCTGCCACACTCTTCGGTTACTTTTCTGGGCCACCGTGTTTCTAGTGCCGGTGTTGAGCCAGACCCAGAGCGGAGCAGTTGTCCTCTCTGTGCTTGCGGAGCGCAGAGTAGGACAGAGTCGCTAAGTTGGCTACTGAAACTTTTCTATTTTCTACCCATGAACAGGACGAAAACCACCCTTATGGAGGCTATGTTCCTCTTCTCCATACCTCAGGCCCAGTTTAGACGCCTTCTCATTCATAATGGAGTGTTATACAGACGTTTGCGCTGTTTATCGACACCAGGCACGCCAGCAGAGTATGCAAATATCCAAATCTTTCCAATTTACGCCAAGTAATCTACACTACACAACTTCCTAGATACGAACGGCAGGGAGATCCACACAAACAACGTCGAGAACATGTGAAATAAAAAATAGAAATAAAAATATGTTATAACACTTAAAGGCAAATAAACAATATTCTAAGCCGGCAAAATAAACTAAACCCCCTTAGTTACCCCACACTCTATCCTCTCGATGCTCACAACTAGAATCAATCCAGTCGTCAAATTATCCAAAGTGAACACAAATGCAATGCCTGCTTTCGTTCTCCTTTGCACCGATTGCAACCGCAGACAATTCACTTAGAATTTGCCAGCGGTTCTTCTGCTTGTGTCTGTGACGCCCTTGAAAATCTCGAACTCTGTGGTTACGCTTAGCCAGCAGTAACACCATTCAAAGTCCTCTCTAATGTCCTTGAGATGAACTAAAATCAAAATTTATTTTATTTATATAAATAAATAGTAATAAATCATCAAATAAAAGTGTATCAATTTAATTTATTTTACTTTAATTTGCTAAAAATCTATAGGTGGCCGTATGGGTTTATGGGGTTTACGGGTTTATGGGGTTTACGGGGCCACGGCGGCTCAGTCTCTGGCGGGTCGGGCCACGGCGGCTCAGTCTCTGGCGGGTCGGGCCCTCGGGGAGAGCCCGGGTCCTTTTCGGCCGCTCGGGGAGAGCACTGTTCAGGGTGGTCGGCCGCTCGGGATGAACTCTGTTCGGGTTCGGCCGCTCGGGATGAACTCTGTTCGGGTTCGGCCGCTCGGGATGAACTCTGTTCGGGTTCGGCCGCTCGGGATGAACTCTGTTCGGGTTCGGCCGCTCGGGATGAACTCTGTTCGGTTTCGGCCGCTCGGGATGAACTCTGTTCGGTTTCGGCCGCTCGGGATGAACTCTGTTCGGTTTCGGCCGCTCGGGATGAACTCTGTTCGGTTTCGGCCGCTCGGGATGAACTCTGTTCGGTTTCGGCCGCTCGGGATGAACTCTGTTCGGTTTCGGCCGCTCGGGATGAACTCTGTTCGGTTTCGGCCGCTCGGGATGAACTCTGTTCGGTTTCGGCCGCTCGGGATGAACTCTGTTCGGTTTCGGCCGCTCGGGATGAACTCTGTTCGGTTTCGGCCGCTCGTGATGAACTCTGTTCGGTTTCGGCCGCTCGGGAAGAACTCGGTTCGGTTTCGGCCGCTCGGGAAGGACTCGGTTCACTCGGCTGGCTGGGACTCACTGTAGGATGTGCCGGCAGCTCTTGCTGTTCAGATCGGGGGTAAGCTCTGTCCATACATTTCCTCACGGCTTCCGGCCAGCTTAGCCCTGAAATGTCTGGAAGATTTCCAGATAGGCATTGGATTGCCCCGATCTGAAACAGTGACTTGATGGTACTCTCGTGCAACGGAGCGCGGCAGGCGGTGTAAATGAATTCCAGCGCGAACTGTGCGAAATCCTTGTGGCTTTGAGCGATAAACAGGAGCTGTTGTTCCCACTCCATTTTAAAGTCTTCAAAGGCGACTAATCTGGTCGGTTATTCTGTCACAGCGCTGGACGCAGTGTGTGATGCGGAGGCAAGCGCGGACACGGAGCTCCAAACAAAAACACTTTATTTATAAAACGAGAAACAGAAAAGGCACACGATGGTGCAAAACCATAAACTCTGGGAAACACGGGAGGGAGCATCCACACACTCTCACAACTACCATCGACATCCAATAACCGACAATGACAAGGGGGATGCGAGAGGTATAAATACACAAGGAAATGGGACACAGCTGGGATGATTAATTGGGTAATTACTAACTAAACAGGAGAGGGAAGGATCTGGAAAACACTGAGGAACCCGGATGTGAAAGACGCGACAGGACTGTGACATGGTGATGCTGTGCTATTCTTCTATTTATTGTTTTTATTCTTGGATTACAGACCTACCTTAATTTTTGTGTGCTTTCCCTACAACTTACAACATTCTCTAATGTCTTTCTCATTAGGAAAAAGACAACAATAAAAAGTAAATAAGTATTGCTGAATAAAAGATTAAATGTCAAATCAAATGACAAATGATTAATGCTTATATAAAAATCATATAAAAAGCAAATAAAACACTTATGTCGTTGCTCTCATTAAGTAAATCGCACTTAGATTTATTCGCTAGTAACAGCATGGGGAGAAAAAAAAACTATACAAATTAATTTCTGAGCCATTTAGATAGACATTTAGTTTTGTGTTTCACGAATAAGGTTCACTAACTTATTGGGCTTTTACTGAACTGCAAGCTTCTTACAATTCACAGTTATGGTATTGGAAGAGAGTCTATAAGTAGTGTGCTTTGTGAGATATTCGTATTGCAGACCAACTTTAATCAAATCACAATCCCTTACTGTAATTTCTCTGTAAATTTTAAGCATTTTCTGAAGAATATTGACTTTAAACAATAAGCTGAGATAAACTGATTAAATTGTACATAATGTTTTATGGTGCTTTTATGCTCAAAGAACAATCACACAACCTTCAGGGACTTGTGGGGTGTGCTTGCGTTTGTGTGGAATCGCAGGGATATATGATCTGTGAGCAGGTTTGGGGTCCATGAAGCCATTCATTGTGCTTCATCAGCATGCAGTGAGGAGGACTTTTCGCCTTCAGAGCTTGAATGCCGCCTTGAGATGGTCTGTCTTTAATCTCAGCTGGTGGGGTCTGATGCAGGATAAAGACACCACACATCCTCTCATCCGCCTCTTCCTCCAGGTCCCCTCTAGACTTCCCAGTATCTCACTATCTCTTAATTCTCATCATATCAACTCTTGATGTGTTTAAATCCCTCATGATCCTGGTGGTGACTGGTATGCTTGACTAAGAAGTGTGTTACAATTTTGAGGGGTTTTAGATGAGAAACACTCTGCTAAAAACCTGTATAGAAAATTGTGAAACCAAACAAGACAAATGTTAATGAAAAAACTTAAACACGCATTGTTTACGTTAAGACTACGAAACCTGACAGTTCTTTTCAGCGGCTGTAATACTGTGCATCTATACATGCTGCCCAATGTCTACAAATAAGAATGTCCAAGAGGATGAGAACATTTACATTTTAATAACATGCCATTTTTGTAGAAATGAATATTTCATGTTTGTTTTTATGAATATTTCCACAATTACTTTTAACAAAAGTAATATCATGAATCTAAATATGTCAATTGTTGTAAACTTAAAGCAGAAATTCAGCATATTTCCTTACACCTTTATTACATTTGGGAATACAGATGTTTCAAGGTAAAATATATTATCATAATTATTATTATCTAAATTTCATAGTTTTTTTTCATGAATATGTCTTGTTTGGGTAATTCCACTAAACACTGCCATATCCTAAAATTGCTAATTTACATTATTTACAGCATTTATCATTGACCCTTAAATAATTAAACCCTTACTTGAAGTCCATTATGCTTACTTGCTGTGCAGCTGATTGGTAAACGGTAGTAACGGAAACAGGAAAACAGGCAGTGGAAATAATATATATATATATATATATATATATATATATAATTAACAACTATATAATATATATATATATATATATATATATATATATAATTAACAACTATATAATATATATATATATATATATATATATAATTAACAACTATATAATATATAGTTGACAGAAATGTCAACTAGGGCTAAACAAGACTTCGCATTGAGGTGCTGGGTAATCAGGTTTATATAGTCTATGGGAGTGAGTAACACCTGAGATGGTGATTAGTTCCCTTCTGGGAAATGTAGTGTTTGTATGCATGTGTGTGTGTGTGTTAGTATTCGGGCGAAGGCGACCTACGATGGCCAGATGAGGGAATCACGTAGTTTGTCTCTGTGACAGTCATGTCATCTTCTCCTGTATTTGTTTCATGTACTGCCTGCTTCATGTATAGCTTGTCTGTCTCTGTCAGCAGTAAGGGCTTCACATGTGATAAATTTAGGAACATAGTCAGGCTGAAAGAGAAGATCTCAGAATTAGAGACACGCATCCAAACTTTAATCGAGGATAGTAAGAATGCAAGGGCTTTAGATACTACTTTGGATGCGACTAGCTTAGCAAGCACTGTACATTGTTCGGTTCCTGTTGTAGAGCCCGTGCAGCAGGGCAACTGGGTGACTGTGAGACGGCCTAATCGCGGGTCAAAAAACTACTGTTCCATTCTGATTAGAACATCAAACAGGTTCTCCCCTCTCAGTGATGCACCCACTGGGAAACCTGTTGAAAGTACCCTAATCATTGTCGATTATATTACTCGGAATGTGAAAATAGAGACTCCAGCCACCATAGTCACATGTTTGCCGGGAGCCAGAGCGCCTGTGGAGCGCCGTCAAGGTACATTTAAAAGTGCTGGCTAAGGCTAATCGTAAATATTCTAAGATTGTTATTCATGGCGCTAATGATGTCTGATTTCGCCATTTGGAGATCACTAAAACTAATATTAAAGAGGTGTGTGAACTCGCAAGTATGATTTCAGGCACTGTAATTTGCTCTGGCCCTCTTAGAGGCTTAGCAGATTATCCTCATTCAATGGCTGGATGTCTAAGTGGTGCCCGCAGAGCAACATGGGGTGATAGAAAATTGGAAAAGTTTTTGGGGCAGACCTGACCTGTTGAAAAAAGATGTTATTCATCCCACCTGGGATGGTGCCGCTCTTCTCTCTAGTAATTTGGCACATAGTCTTAGAGCTGAACCTTGACTGACTCGGGCCCAGGTCAGGAAGCAAATAAACTGGCTAAACTGACCGTCTGCTAGCTGTCTCACGTCACAGAGGTCAGATAAATTCCAACACATAGAGACTCTTTTACCTAGATATCCTATAGAGACTGTGTCTGTTCCCCGAATTAGCAAATACAAATAACTCTCAAAACTGTTTAAGGGTAAAACTTTTATTGATTTACAAAAACTAAGAACAACTTTATCAAATAATTTGTTGGTTTTCTCTCAGAATTAGTAATGGCTGCAGATAAAGTCATAATTGTCGGTGATTTTAATATCCATGTAGATAATTAAAAAGATGCATTGGGATCGGCATTTAGAGACATTTTAAACTATATTGGAGTTACACAACATGTATCGGGACCAACTCATTCTTGTAATCATACTTTAGATCTAATATTGTCGCATCAGTGTTGAAATTCTGTTCAAATTCTGCAGCTCAGCGATGACATCTCAGATCAGTAGTTGCGTGTAGATTAACCTTAGCCAAAGTTGAAAAATGAACTCCCTGTTCACTATCACTCCTAACACAAAAGATAGCTTTATAAACAATCTTACTGATCAGTTTGATCTACTTAACATGCCAGATAGCCTAGAAGAACTTGATGTTGCAACAGAAACTAACTCTCTCTTTTCCAGCACTTTAGACACTATTGCTCCGTTGCGCTTAAAGAAGATTGAAGAAAATAGTCCAACACCGTGGTACAACAAGCACACCCGGGCCCTCAAGGGAGGAGCCAGAAAAATGGAGAGGAAAAAAAAACTAAGCTAGAGGTTTTTCACATTTCATGGAAAGACAGCTCTATTGCATTCAGAAAGGTCTTAAAATCAGCTAGATCTGCATACTTTTATACCCTCTTAGAAGAAAACAAATACAACCCTAGGTATTTATTTGATACAGTGACTAAACTAACAAGAAATAAAGCCTCAACCCCAGAGGCTTTAAAACAGCACAGCAGTAATGACTTCACGGACTTCTTTACTTGCAAAATTCATAATATTAGAGAGAAAGTTATAACCATGCAACCGTCTACTACAATATCACAAAAAACAGTAAATTTTAGTGTCCCTGAAGAAAAATTCCTCTCCTTCATTGCTATTGGGGAGGAATAATTGTCTAAACTTATAATCAACAACAACATCAAAATCAACAACATGTATGCTAGACCCAATACTAACTAAGCTACTGAAAGAGATGCTTCCAGAAATCATAGGTCCTCTTCTCAATATTATTAATTTCATCTTTGTCATTAGGATATGTACCAAAAACATTTAAGCTGTCCATAATTAAACCGCTTATTAAAAAACCACAACTTGATCCTACAGAATTAGTTAATTACAGGCCGATATCAATCAACCTTTTTTGTCAAAGATTCTAGAAAAAGCAATATCTTCACAACTATGTTCCATTCTAGAAAGAAACACCATCCACGAGGATTTCCAGTCAGGATTTAGACCAGGGGTCTCAAACTCAAATGACCTGGGGAACGCAGGAGGCAGAGTCTGGGTGAGGCAGGGCCGCAGCAAGAATTTCACAAAAAAATATTTTCTCAATCGTCATTATTGACAGTTCTTTAAATTCAGTGGGTTCTTCTGAACATGAACTGTCCTGAACATAAACAGAATATTGAAGAACATGAATGGTTCTTCTGAATATGACTTGCCAATAGTTCTTGCTGCCAGAGACCTGCAGCGCTTCCTCTCACATTGCTGAGCCACATTTGGCTTGAGAGAGGAAACAGTTGAGACACTTAGTATAGCTTGAAGATGATCGTCAGTAAGTAGACCTGGACTTACTGAAGTTCAAGGCTGAGGAAAAACTATTTTTTTCGAGATACTAAGTTAATATTATGAGAAATTTTCTCATTATTTTAAGATATTCATTCAATATTACGAGAAACTTTCTCATTTTTCAAGATACGTAATCATTATTATGAGAAACTTTCTCATTTTTTCGAGATAAAAAGTCATTATTATGAGAAACCCTCTCATTATTATGACTTACATAATCCTTTTTTTCTCAACTGTGGCGGAAACGGGCTTCAATACTTTCCTGATGACATGATCATTGTAATATATGTACATGGTAGAAAATACTGAGATAGAAGACTGCTGTTAATTATCAGTTGGGGCTGTGGGACACCTTTATTTATTATATACAAACAATGGGATACAGCCACGGAGGAGTTACTTACTGAAGTTTATTTCTATATTATTACCCCGTGGGTTCATCGGGACAACCCTGATGTCCCGTTGACTATGTAACCGGGGCGAGTAATTGAGGCCACTGATGAGCCTCGAGCCAGACTCTGAAGCGGGACGGGGGGCGGGATCTGGCTGAGTGTCCCAGCATAGCTCCACTCCCCTCGGTGACATTGTCAATGGAAGATAGATGTTGGTCATTAATTTGCAGATTCGTCATGATAAAATATCATTCGCATGGATAGTGGCAATCATATCGCTATTAACTTTTAAGCAAATAAGCCCATTTCAAATGATGGAAAAACAAAATACAATCCGAATGACGCTAAATCCAACGCCGAAAACAGTAACATTCACTTTGTCCATCTCAAAGTAAAAAATGCTCAATTTCAAACACAATAAGAAGTAATAATTCTATGACGGCTTTGACAAATGTGATGTTACATGGGCAGCTCCATAGTTGTGAAATGTTTCTGTCTGCATCAAGCCCATCCGATGCCCCGCCCCCAGGTGTCATTTACTGCACTGTGATTGGCCCCCAGGAGTCATATACTCAACTGTGATTGGTTGGTTTGTACAGCTCTATTGGTTAGTTTGTTCCAGTTTCAGCTCGCACAAAAAAGGAACCTTCCGCACACAACGCGGTAAAGCGCTATTCATTCAAAACTTACGGGCTGCACTTACATTAAACTTTTATATTGTCCCGCGGGCCACAAAATATCATTTCGCGGGCCGCATGTTTGAGACCCCTGATTTAGACCATATCAAAGTACTGAGACTGCTCTCATTAGAGTTCCAAATGATTTGCTCTTATCACCTTATCGTGGTTGTATCTCTCTTTTAGTGTTACTGGACCTTAGTGCTGCATTTGATACAATCGACCACAAAATCCTTCTAAATAGACTTCAAAACTGTGTTGGCATTAGTGGAATTGCATTAGCCTGGTTCAAATCATACTTATCTGACCGTTATCAGTTTGTAGCAGTAAATGAGGAGATGTCATATCGATCACAGTTCAGAATGTCCTCAAAGTTCAGTACTAGGACCATTGCTTTTCACCCTGTACATGCTTCCTTTGGGTACAATTATTAGGAAGCATGGCATTAGCTTTCACTGTTACGCTGATGATACTCAGCTCTATATTTCTTCTCATCCTGATGAAACATACCAATTCACTAAATCAGAGGTTTTCAAAGTCTGAGACAGTGGGCCTCTCTTTTGACACAACCCACCCAATGCCGCCGCCCCCCAGTTTTTTTTTTTTTTTTTTTGGGGGGGGGGGTTGGACGTGATGCAAGACAGAATGACATCACAGTGAAATGTAAAATGAAGGAGGTTTAATACAAGTTCGGCGAGTTATTATTAGACTATCATTTATTACAACTCTCCGCGCTTCATAATAACTGACATAAAAAATTGGATGACTAATAAATATCTACTGCTTAATTCTGAAAAAAACAACAGAGATTCTAATTGTTAGACCAAAAAGTTCCGCACGTAATAATCTAGACTAGACTAACACTCCATGGCTGTTCTGTCAAGTCTTCGTCGTCAGTTAGAAACCTGGGTGTGCTCTTTGATACCAATCTTTCATTTGAAAGACACGTTTCTAGCATCTGTAAAACAACATTCTTCCATCTTAAAAATATTTTAAGATATTAAAATATTTTAATATCTTAAAAAAATATCTTAAAATATTTTAATATCCAGGGGCACCGGTCCGCGGCAAAATTATCACACGCGGCACAAAAAAGGTTGGGGACCACTGCTTTACAGGGTGGTTGCCCTGCACGCTTAATAAACAAATTCCAGCTGGTCCGTAATGCAGCACCTCAAATTCTTACTAGAACCAGGAAGTATGAGCACATTAGCCCAGTTCTGTCAAACCTGCACTGGCTTCCCATTAATCACCAAATACATTTTAAAATCTTGCCAATTACTTACAAATCATTAAATGGTTTAGCTCCACAGTACTTGAGCGATCTCTTAACACATTATAGTCCTTCATGTCTATTGCGATCTCAAAATACTGACCAGCTAATTATACCTAGAATATCAAAGTCAACTGCTGGCAGTCGATCATTTTCCTATTTAGCTCCTAAACTCTGGAACAGTCTTCCTAATACAGTTCGGGAAGCAGACACACTCTGTCAGTTTAAATCTAGACTAAAAACACATCTCTTCAACCTGGCATACACATAACACATTATACATACATTTTTAATCCAAATCATGTAAAATGATTGTTAGGCTGCATAATTTAGGTCAGCAGGAACTGGGAACATTCCCATAACATCTGATGTACTCAATACATCAGAAGAAGAATGGCATCGACGCTGATATTAGTCTCTGTTTATTCCGAGGTTACCGTGGTCAGCCAGATTCGGGCTGTATCCAGATCAGATGAAGGACCTGCACCTCGACATGAGTACAGCACTGCCCTGAAGTGTCTGCGGAGACCGTGACTCTACTAAACCCTCCCCTGTGACGATAATGAAGCCATCTCCAATTGGACCAAATTGGACTTAATATTGGACTTGAATTGTTGTCAATATAATAATCAAACTATCAATCAATCAGTAATAAAAACTTAACACTTAATATTCATCAATTGTATTAATTCGCCTGCTCTTTTAAGGCTGCTGTTCAGCCAAACAAACCTTGTTTATATTGTTTTCCTCTGACCACTGTAAAGCTGCTTTGAAACAATCTGTATTGTAAAAAGTGCTATATAAATAAAGGTGACTTGACTTGACTTGCATGTGATAACTGAGCTTCCCTTCCTAGCCCTAAATGACCTTAATTAGATTAGGGGGCAGCGTTATGTCAAATAGTTTTTCCACTTGGAAATATCTGAATTGTCATGTAGCTCACAAACAACTTATAGAATTGTAAGCTCATGGAATCTGACAGAATTAAAATATTTGTTCATCGTAAAGTGCAAACTGTAATCCAGTACCACCACATAATATATGTACAAGTTTTGTCATTTAATCAAATATATTCAAAAAGACAAAGGGCAAAGTGGAAGAAAAATAAATAAATAGAATAAAATACATTTATTTTAGAACGCTTTGAGAATGCCTCAATGTGACTACATCTGAAGGATGTGTGTCAACTAGTCCAATGGTGAGACAAAACGTCACAGGTAGGTGACATGGCCAGGAAAGCATGAAAGCAGATCTACAATGACCTCAGTTGTGGTCTGTTCGTCTGTTTGTCTTATTTATGGTTCTCTGTCCCAAAATAGTGCAGTACATATAATGAATAACCAGACATTAATATTGTGTATTCCTCCCTACATTCATTAACTTATGGGTGGGAATAAACACAATTTGTGTTATGTGTTTGTGAGCAGAGCATGTTCTGTCAGCTTTTAAGGAGGCTGACTACAAGCATTATGAGAGGCTGTTAAACGTTGAAGTTAAACATCAAAATTAAACATTGATTAGCTAGCTAAGAAACGGGTTACTCATCCAAAAAGCAAACTATGAGTGTTTTTTGGCAACAAATACAATACCTTCAACACAGGGCCTTCCATTCTTTCCCGACCTCTTCAAAGAAATACCAAGATTGTGGAACAAGCAATACTCATCCCATGTTTTCAGCCCCCAAGTGTATGTGTTGTTCAAATTTTACTGAGTTGAAAGAGAATGCCTATGGGACAATGCCTAAGGTAGAAAAGATGCTTGCAAGCTGTCTGTCCCCTAGCTCAGCATCATCCCTGAAGGCCTCAATGCTGCCCTTTAAGCCCCTAAGAACACCTTCAGCGCTAATGGGTAAAGCATATACAGTGGTAAGTCAGGCTGGCGCATGTCTGCACACAATGTCAATTCTGCAAGGATATCAGGCTGATCCTCTGAGGGACCTGGAGAATAGTGATGAGGGGGTTTATCCCGAGAAATGCGTTAGGGGCACAGCTTTGTATCTCTGGGCCACATTGGAGACCGTTAGAGCTATTAGGTGGCCAATCTCTGGCCAAATTTATCTGAGTTAAAAGAAAAAAAAGAACCTTTTTGTTTGATGCTCCGTTTTCCCCTTCTGGCCTCTTCAGTGACGTAATGAATATGGTCATTGAAAGGTTTCAGGAGGCCAAAAATCAGGGCACAGAGATTTCTAGCAAGCTTATGACTCAAGGTCCACTACAAGACATTGCATCAGGCTCATATCAAAAATCAATTTCCCACCAGTTCGCTTCAGGTCCCGAAGCGTCCAGGTCCCATTAAGTACACTAGTGAACAGATATATGACAGAAGGGAGGCTTCTGCCAAACGTACCTCGATGGGCCCTACTGGTTGTAGAAAAAGGTCACAGAATTTAGTTTGGTTCTTGTCCACCATTCAACATGATTATACTCGTGCAGCCGGTACTTCATTATTCCCAAAAAGGATGGAGATTTGTGCCATACATTAAATCTTCATCATACATTAAATCTTACCATACATTAAATCTTACCATACATTAAATCTTCAAGTTCAAGATGTTGAATTTGAAGCAAATTGTGACTCTTATCAGATCCGAGTACTGATTTATAAATACTTGGATACTTCCACATCTCCATCCTTCCACAACACAGGACATTCCTGAGGTTTATTTTCAGGTTCTTCCCTTCAGACTAGTTCTGTCACCCCACACATCTCGGTTTTTGTACCATTCTTTATTTATGACTGTGTTCTTAGGCAAACTTGTGAGTGAGCCCACACGTGAATGGTCTCAGAATAATTTCCTGTTTGCAAGACTGATTGTAGCATTTAATTTTTCTTCTCCAGACAAGCTTTTTTTCTGGATGCTTCAAACAATTGGAAAGAGGATTCATTACTAGAAAATTACTTTAACCCAGTCCTCAGCAGTCCAATCCCTGTACCTTTGCAGAATATCAATTTGTCCGTGATGTTTTTTTTGAGGAGAGACGTGGCTTCTTTGCTGCCCTTTTTGACACAAGGCCATGTTCTTAAAGTCTTTGCCTCACTGTGGGTGCAGATGTACTCACACCTGCCTGCTACCATTCTTGAGTAACCTCTGCAGTGGTGGTACCCCGATGCGGCAGCTGCATCAACTTCAGGAGAAAGTCCTGGCACTTGCTGAACCTTCTTCACAACAATTGAACCTCCCTTCTAAAAATGATGTTTTATTTACAAAGTTCGGGAGGAACACGTTCAAAAATAAAAGCAATCAACTCATCATCAGCAATTACACCTCATCCTATCAGCATGAGAGGAAGCATGTATATATAGTCATGTTTGACTCACCTACATCCCTCGACAGTTTACAGTAGCTGAACAGTTTACGGCATACGGCTCCACCTTCCGGTCACGATACAGCCGGAATCGAACTCTACACGTTAGATTGATTTTCTACAAAAACCTCCGGAATCTGGAGCGATTCTCATCCGCCTAACACCATGCTGACTATGTTATATCACCCTTGGCATTTCATCACGGGTGCCAGACCAAACAAACGGATCCCAAGCAAGAAACAGCCAAACGCACAGTGAGACATGAGGCCTGTTCTCGCCACCGCAAGCGAAACATCCGCATTCATAAAGCTCATTGTCAAGCTTGAGTCTCAAGCAATGCCGCCCTCTTCCCGCAAGGAACGGGCTTTCCACGCTGCAGTTAAAGCTCACACTCTCTCTCCGTCAGCTCACACAAACAAGAGCAGCTGTAATCCTCCTAGCACTTTGATTTCAGCAAATGCTAAATAACGAGCAGTTTGTGCCATCTCGATGCTACTGTTTCGTGGAATCCACGTCTGAAATGTGTTTTGGACTGGCGCTCTGCCGCCTCGCAACTCAAGCAGTGGCGCGCACCGAAGTCAGATCGCGTGCAGTACAGCCCGATCGCACGTGCTGCTTCCAGATCGCGCGCTCAACCGCCCGCAAAACAATCAAGAACTCATTGCCAACACTGCCTGGATGATTCAACTTAATCACCTATTAAGTGGACTCTCTGTAAAAGAAACCAAATGCACTTCTTATTTCTTCACGTCTTCAATCATTTAAGTCTATGATAAGTCTTATAAGTCTATGATATTTGAATGAGTTATTTAAATCTATGATCTATGTCTATTTAAAGTCAATAAGTTTGTGAACTTTCATCAATTTTGATATTCCGAATTCCAACAGGTAAGTGTGTTTAGTCATTAAATATGCAACATGCACTTGATATAAATTAAACTCCCTGTCAATTTTATAATTGAAAGGTTATATACTTTATGGAAATCAGCGTATTTTACAAACCATAGTGGAGTTTGTTATTACTTGCGTATATATTTAGATGTCTGTAAATAATCTTCAAGAGATTGAAAACACTGAATAGCAACAAGTGTTGAGCGCTTTCTCTGGCTCAGCGCCAGCCAACGTGTTGGAATTTAGCAAGCGATCATGTGATGCCCCGCCTTTCCGCCACAATGTCCAAGATTGAGATGTACCTGTTTGAAAAAATAAAAAAATTCCTCACTCAAGTTCCTTAGCCGTATCCCACTGATGAAAGGAGCTCCCAAGCTCAACAAACACTGCAACCGAGCTTCCAACATCACCACGCGGTCATCGCACCCTATGACGCCGAGGCTTACACTCACCTCCACCATCAAGACATCCGCCATCTTCTTACTCAACTTCCTACGACGCCTCAGCACTTGCATCAATAGTGAAAGGAAAACGACCAAAGCAAAACTAACTAGAATACAGGTCTCAGCTGTACCATCTCCAAATTCACTCTACCTTCAAAATGCCTCAAACCTTCGCTCCCTAAATCTTCATCTCTCTCCCTTGCAACACCAGATCTTCAAGCGTTAAGTCGCAGCAGCAGCGCACTGCACCTTACTTGCCAGTCTTTAGTGAGACACGCCGCCCCCCAAGCGTGAGCTTGCCTCCGCCAGCGGTGTAGACTCAGCACGGAAGCATGTACCTAACCTTTCCCTTATGTTTGGCCTGCAGCCCTACAATACGGTTCTAGCGTGAGGCTGCCCCCGCTAGCGGCGCAGGCCCAGACACTGTTTTATCTTCCCTTTCTACCCCTTCTGTCTCTCTCCAAGTTCCAGCCGTCAACCCAACCCTAAATCTCCTTTCATCCTGTTCTCTGCAATGCTCATGCCATTCCACACACACTCCACAACAGTAGAACACAAATCCTCACTGAAGTTAAGGCTGCTGCCACCAGAGGTGGACCCATTCCCAACCAGTATTTCAATATTCTGAGTTGATATTTCTCAACGCCTCTAAATTTCCATTCTTCAAGCCTTTTTCTCTTCAAACCACTCATTTTGGAAGATTACATGTGGAGTGGAAGAGTTCAAGACTTTCCACTCCACATATAATCTGCTTCATGTTGTCTCTATCCACCACCACCGATTCATATTGCATTTCAACAACACCAATAACCCCCAATCCAGCTTCACCATGGGTTAACTAGGTGAAATCTACTTCCCTCTGCTGAAATCTAATCCTCTGCTCATCAGAGGTATCTCAAGAACCCAACCCACCAGCTCAGACTCCAGACAACCAATTACGTTGGAAATCCGTATCCCCACTCTCCGCTAAGGATTCCACCCAAATGTTGTCTGACCACTCAACGCCATGATCGAGCCATGTTGATTCAGTTTCCTCAGATTCTATCACATCCAACCTTAATCCAAATCCATCCATATTCCGACTCGTCAGCGCTGCATGACAAAAGTAAGGTAGACCAAACCATAAAGGCCTTTATTTTCCACGAACAACAACAATCCTTCGTAGCCTACCTTAATTAAGAGATCAGGCCATCCGACCCACTCTTCACAGGCGACTTCAATCACCCCATCACATGTTTCGTTCTAAAACTAGCAGATCCAAGCACTGGGAAGCCAAGAGTTACATTCGATAAAATCAGTCTCTCCGGAAATGGCTTTCACTGCCACAGAGACAACAGAAGATGAGGAAAGAGACAATCTCCATCATCCAACACGTGATAAGTTTCCAGAGGAAGTTCTCCACTACCGCAGCAGCGATGCACCTCCACACTCCTGTATGAGATCAGTTCAAATGGAAATTATCCCACTGCCGCAGCAGTGAAGCTATCTTCATACTTGCTTTTCGGTTTCCTCAGATGCTCATAACTCACCATTACATTCAACAATTTCAGACTGGACGACGAAACCATTTCTTACTTCATCAAACGAAGAAAGGCCATCTCACCTACATCTCTAATCTTCCATCACCAATCCAACCATATCAAATCCTCCTAGCCTACCCCAATTTCAGAAACTCGCAGGCTAAACTCCCATTTCAGAAACTCGCTGGTTAAACTCCCATCCGACCCACTCTCCATGGACGATTCCAACGATTCCAAACCCATTACATGTTTGGTTCCAAACTTCTTAAAGCTACGCTACTTCAAACCGGATTCCCAACAGACCATTTATCCAGCCATTCATTTCGCATAAGCACAGCAACCATGGCTGCACAAAAAGGCCTTTCCCGACAGCTAATACAAACATTGCGCCGCTGGTCTTCAGAAACTTTCAAGAGCCAAATCAGATCAAACAGATCGCACATCAAACAAGCTCCTCAAACTCTCATCAGTCAAGCATCAGCTCCTCCCCACTTACAACTTCATGGCCACTGCTTTCCATTACCGCCAGCAGTGACGCTCCCGCAGGAGTCAGGTCTCTCAATTATCCACTGCCGGAGCAGCAAAGCTCTGCCAGTTCTCTCTAATTATCCACTGCCGCAGCAGTGACGCTCCCGCAGCACGCAGATCTCAAATTCTCCACTGCCGCAGCAGTGACACTCCCGCAGGATCCAGATCTCAAATTCTCCACTGCCGCAGCAGTGACGCTCCCGTAGGAGCCCAGTTCTGAACTCCCATTGCCGCAGCAATGATGTTCCCCCAGACTCCCGCAGCAGTCAGCCTAAGGGGAAATTACTCCACTGCCGCAGCAGTGAAGCTCCTGCAAGAGCTCAGTTCCGAACTTCCTTCCATTGCCGCAGCAATGACTTTCCCCCACACTCCCGCAGGAGTCAGCCTAAGGGGAAATTACTCCACTGCCGCAGCAGTGAGGCTCCCGCAGGAGCTCAGTTCCGAACTTGCTTCCATTGCCGCAGCAATGACGTTCCCCCACACTCCCGCAAGAGTCAGCCTATGGGGAAATAACTCCACTGCCGCAGCAGTGACGTTCTCGCAGGAGCCAAGTTTAACAAATCATCCACTACCGCAGCATTGACGTTCCCGAAGGAACAAGGTCTCTCGAATTTTCCACTGCTTTGGCATCAATGCTCCCACCAGAGCCCAGCCACAGGTATGAGCCCAGCCCATACTCCCAAGGGAGCCAAATCTCTTCAAATTGGTTTCCACCACCGCAGCGGCGATGTATCTCTTTGGTCCCGCAGCGGCCCAGAGGGCTTTCCACTGTCACGGCAGCGACGTGCCTCCTGCTCCCACAGCGTCCCAGAGGGGTTTCCGCTATCACAGCAGTGATGTACCTCCTGCTCCTGCAGCGACCACGGGGGATTCCACCGCCGCGGTGGCGACGTGCCTCCCTGCTCTTACGGCAGCCCGAGGGGAAGGGTTCCAGAGGTACCCCTATATACTCCCAGGAACCAAGTTTCACCGAGTTCGCCTTCTTGCAACAATTGAACAAGCACATCTCCAACGCTAAAGCAATATCATCTCCTCTATGCCTCAGGCCTTCTACAGCCACCCAACAGTGAGTCTGATCTTTCTGGAAAAACGAATACCAAACTTCCCTACCGACGAGACAAGAAGCCCTCCCGAACTCGAGACTAACCCCCTCAGCTATCACCTCGCAATTTTTTTGGGGTCATCAACATCTTTCAGCGGCTGTCCGACTGGGTTGCAATTTTTGGGGGAGTGCTCCAGGTTTGGGCTAAATACAGAGCTGGGAGCCCTCTCCTCGGACAGCACACCAAATACGCATAGCTTTAATACTCCTGAATCATTGGTAAGTGTGAACTCGTGAAATTATGTTTTATTAACAAAGTTTGGGAGGATCACGTTCAAGGATGAAAGCAATCAACTCATCATCAGCAATTACACCTCATTCTATCAGCATGAGAGGTTAAGAACAATGATTTCAAGGTTAAGAACAATGATTTCAAGCACCATCCTTCTTTTAAAGCCTTCAGTCTGTTTTTCAAACTTAATCGGGAATCTGGGATAAACTTATACAGGGATTTGCAGCCTTGTCTTCACCTGTCACCTGTGTTAATGAGATAATCCCTGATCTGATGTCAGCTGGTCCTTTTGTGACAGGGCTGAAATGCAGTGGAAGTGTTTTTTTTTTTGTTTTTTTTTTTGTTCCCTTTCAAGGTGGGGGACCTTTCATTTGGTGTCTAACTTTGGTGTCCCTTTCATTTAAACATTCAAATCTTAGATGTTTACTAAGATCCTTAAATTATTTATTGAAACCCTTACATGTAAATTTCAACTTGTGAAAATGATATTTAAATATTTTTTTGCAATTTTTCCATTCTTGTTTTTAAACGCATCTTTTTTTTTTTTAAGTGAAGTAAAAAAAAAAAGATTATTTTTTTTTTTTTTAAATCATCAATCTTTATGTAAAAAAATATGTCCCGTATTTTCATGTCACTACCAAACCACTGAATGTTTTAGTCCATTGGGTGAGACTGCTTTTAACCACAGCCCTACATTTTTGATCAATAAATATTCCTATGTCCCTCTCTCTCATATGCAGTATGGTGAGTAGATTGATCCCATCATTTTGAGGTAAATTTGTTCTAAAGTCTGAAAATCTGTGTGTAACTTTAAGGAATGTCACTACCAAACACATTTTTTTCTGCTATTAAGAAATTTTTTTTGGATGTTATTCCATAAAATGTAGTTTTTATATGTGTACCACTGTTCTGACCAGTGATTGCTAGCCATGAGCTGATTTGCATCTTCGAGCTCGGCTCATTATCTAAAATTGTCACTACCAAAACAGTCACGACCGAATCATGCCTTGAAGTTTCGGTTGTGACATCATTGTTTTGGAAGTGACAAAAGGGAACACATACTGCTTTATTAATCCGTAATAAACAAAAATTTTGTACACTGTAAAAAATCCAACTTAATGTTTTGTATGAAAAATTCAGCTTTTAAAGTTTAATCAACTATTTAAAAGAAAAAAAGTTGACATAACTGGCCCTAAGTTGATGTTTTGCAGCTGGTTGCCTTTAACTTTTAAGTTTTCTCAACTTTTTTTTTTTTTTTTTTTACAGTTATGCAAATCATTACTACTGTAGTATTTTTTAGTAGTGTTTTAGTATGCAAGTTTAAATTATTTAATGTGATAAGGTTACAATTAAGGGTGCAGTCAATGATATGTAACAGTCTGACTCTCATACCAGCGGACCAGGGTTTGAGTCCTGCTTGGAGCAGGCAATTCGAACAGGAGGGGTTATAGATAGGATGATAGCGTTGGATTGTTAGGTTGTTGTCAATAATGTTAATTTCTATGATATTAATGCCTAGAAAGACTACAAGAGAGAGACAGAGAGTGTCTCTATGCGGTTCTGGATAATTATCTGAATTAATATGTTATACACTCACCTAAAGGATTATTAGGAACACCTGTTCAATTTCTCATTAATGCAATTTTCTAATCAATCTAATCAACACGGCACTTGCTTCAAATGCATTTAGGGGTCAAGACAATCTCCTGAACTCCAAACTGAATGTCAGAGTGGGAAAGAAAGGTGATTTAAGCAATTTTTAACGTGGCGTGGTTGTTGGTGCCAGGTCTGAGTATTTCAAAATCTGCTCAGTTACTTGGATTTTCACGCACAACCATTTCTAGGGTTTACAAAGAATGCTGTGTAAAGGTTAAAACATCCAGTATGTGGCAGTCCTGTGGGTGAAAATGCCTTGTTGATGCTAGAGGTCAGAGGAGAATGGGCCGACTGATTCAAGCTGATAGTCAAGTCAAGTCACCTTTACTTATATAGCGCTTTTTACAATACAGATTGTTTCTAAACAGCTTTACAGTGGTCACATGAAAACATTATAAACAAAGTTTGTTTGGCTGAACGGCAGCCTTAAAAGAGCAGGCAAATTAATACAATGGATGAATACTAAGTGTTAAGTTATGATTATTTGATTTGATTGATTGATAGTTTGATTATTGATGATTCAAGTCTAATTTGGTCCGATTGGAGATGGGTTCATGATCTACACAGGGGAGGGTTTAGTAGAGTCACGGTCTCCGCAGACAATTCAGGGCAGTGCTGTGCTTGTGTCCAGGTCCAGGTCCTTCATCTGATCTGGATACGGCCTGGATCCGGCTGACCATGGTAACCTCGGAATAAACAGAGAACAAAATCAGCATAGATGCCATTCTTCTTCTGATGTATCGAGTACATCAGATGTTATGGGAATGTTCCCGGTTCCGGCTGACCTAAATTATGCAGCCTAACAATCATTTTACATGATTTGGATTAAAAATTTATGTATAATGTGTTGTGTATGCCAGGTTGAAGAGATGCATTTTTTGTCTAGATTTAAACTGACAGAGTGTGTCTGCTTCCCGAACTGTATTAGGAAGACTGCTCCAGAGTTTAGGAGCTAAATAGGAAAAAGATCGACCGCCAGCAGTTGACTTTGATATTCTAGGTATTATAAGCTGGTCAGTATTTTGGGATCGCAATAGATGTGAAGGACTATAAATTAAGACATCACTCAAGTACTGTGGAGCTAAACCATTTAATGCTTTGTAAGTCATTAGTAAGATTTTAAAATGTATTCTGTGATTAATAGGAAGCCAGTGCAGGTTTGACAGAACTGGGGTAATATGCTCATACTTCCTGGTTCTAGTAAGAACTCGAGCTGCTGCATTTTGGACCAGCTGGAATTTGTTTATTAAGCATGCAGGGCAACCACCTAGTAAAGCATTACAATAATCTAGCATTGAACTCATGAACGCATAAACTAACTTTTCCGCATTTGTCTTTGAGAGCATATGTCGCAATTTAGATATATTTTTAAGATGGAAGAATGCCGTTTTACAGATGCTAGAAACATGGCTTTCAAATGAAAGCTTGGTATCAAAGAGCACACCCAGATTTCTAACTGACGACGAAGACTTAACAGAACAGCCATCAAGTGTTAGGCAGTAGTCTAGATTATTACGTGCAGAACTTTTTGGTTTAATAATTAGAATCTCTGTTTTTTTCAGAATTAAGCAGTAGAAAGTTATTAATCATCCAATTTTTTATATCAGTTATGAATTCTGTTAATTTAGTGAATTGGTACGTTTCATCAGGATGAGAAGAAATATAGAGCTGCGTATCATCGGCGTAACAGTGAAAGCTAATACCATGCTTCCTAATAATTGCACCCAAAGGAAGCATGTACAGGGTGAAAAGCAATGGTCCTAGTACTGAACCTTGAGGAACTCCATACTGAACCCGTGATCGATATGACATCTCCTCATTTACTGCTACAAACTGATAACGGTCAGATAAGTACGATTTGAATCAGGCTAATGCAACTCCACTAATGCCAACATAGTTTTCAAGTCTATTTAGAAGGATTTTGTGGTCGATTGTATGAAATGCAGCACTAAGGTCCAGTAACACTAACAGAGAGATGCAACCACGATCGGATGATAAAATTAAATCATTTGTAACTCTAATGAGAGCAGTCTCAGTACTATGATTTGGTCTAAAGCCTGACTGGAAATCCTCGTAGATGCTGTTTCTTTCTAGAGGAAATTGTATGTTCATTTGGCAGAAGGCGGAACCTTCAGAGCGGCTGATTGTTTCAGACGGACCGTTTTGACTGCTGCACTTGTCACGAAACGTTCAGGGAGGACTCAAGTGCAGGGGAAAATATGGGATTTATAAGAATAACAAAAGAACACAAAATGCAAACAAAAACCCACAATGGGGAAAACATAACATAAACATGATCATAAATACTAAACATAAAACAAACCGGATGGAATGGGGAAAAGCTGACACAGGACCAGACATGAAATGACAACGACACCACACAGGACAGCAAACACACTGGGATTAAATAGGGCACATGAGGGAAGGTAGTGATGAGACACAGCTGGGAATGATTACGGGAAACAAGGAGGTGGGGCAGACACTAACGAGACACAAACACACGGAAGAGAGAGCAGTGCCACGGTTCTGTCCACTAGAGCACTAATAACACTGGAAACAGAGACAGAACCGTGACACTACCCCCCCTCTAAGGAACGCCACCTGGCGTTCCAACATGAAACAAGACAACTGAAATAGACCACAAAACAAACAAATCAACAAAGACAGGGGAACAAATACTACATGAAACAGGGGAGGGAGGGAGAGCAAGTCAAGCAAAAAACAAGAAACAACAACAAAAGTCCTTGATAAGAAAAAAAAATAAAGTCCAGGGGGGAACAAGCCAAGCGGGCTCAGTCCATACTGGCGGGTCTGGTTGCACCGGAGGGGTGAGCCAGGCAGGCTCAGGCAAAGCCGGCGGGTCAGGCGGCGCCGGAGGGGTGAGCCAGGCGGGCTCAGGCAAAGCCGGCGGGTCAGGCGGCGCCGGAGGGGTGAGCCAGGCGGGCTCAGGCAAAGCCGGCGGGTCAGGCGGCGCCGGAGGGGTGAGCCGTGTGGGCGGCGCCGACAGTTCAGGCCACAGGAGTTCAGGGTCCAGCCACAAGAGTTTAAGGTCGCCCAGGGGTGCAAGCAGGGCGAGCAGTATCGGGGGCGCCGGCAAGGCGAGCAGTCTCGGGGGCGCCGGCAGGGCGAGGCGCGCACGGGGCGCCGGCAAGGCGAGCAGTCTCGGGGGCGCCGGCAGGGCGAGACGCGCACAGGGGGCTGGCAAGGCGAGCAGTCTCAGGGGCGCCGGCAGGGCGAGGCGCGCACGGGGCGCCGGCAGGGCGAGGCGCGCACGGGGCGCCGGCAGGGCGAGGCGCGCACGGGGCGCCGGCAGGGCGAGCAGTCTTGGGGGCGCCGGCAGGGCGAGCAGTCTTGGGGGCGCCGGCAGGGCGAGCAGTCTTGGGCGCGCCGGCAGGGCGAGCAGTCTTGGGGGCGCCGGCAGGGCGAGCAGTCTTGGGGGCGCCGGCAGGGCGAGACGCGCACGGGGCGCCGGCAGGGCGAGCAGCACTGGCAGGGCCTCTGGAACTGACGGACCGGAGGAGGTCTTTCTCCTCCTCCTCCGCTTCCGAAGGCAACGAGCTGGCTCTGGGAAGGCGGCCTCCGGGCCGGCAGCGGGCTCTGGGAAGGCGGCCTCTGGGAAGGCGGCCTCCGGGCCGGCAGCGGGCTCTGGGAAGGCGGCCTCCGGGCCGGCAGCGGGCTCTGGGCATGCCCTGTTCCTCCGCCGCCTCCTTTTCTGTTTCCTAGGAGGACTGGGATTCCCACTGACTACAGGGAAGTAGGAAAGGTAGTCAGTGGTTTGGGAGTTCGTTTGGGGTGCCCGTACTGGCTCCCCCAGATGGCAAATGTGATCAATGAACTCCCAAAAGCTCAGGCTTTCTAGCCTTTCCATCTCCCAGTAGACGATGGGTTTATCTAAGCAGAGGTTGAACACCTCTTTAAGATCCTCCTCCACATAGTCAAAATGGTCCACCTCGATTAAGAACTTGCAGGCGAACCCTCTCACCTCCGCCCCCAGCTGGCGGAAGTAGACTGAGTTTACCAGCTGAAACATCTGCTGGCGAACTGATGGTCCTGAAGGTGTAGTTGGAACAAAAAAAAGCCCCATGACTGCAAAGTTCTCTCCCTAGAGAAAACTCGCAAAAAATGGAAAAAGAAAAAATCCACAAAATAATTCCTTCCCCGCTGGGTCCTTAACTGGTGGTGTCGTTCTGTCACGAAACGTTCAGGGAGGACTCAAGTGCAGGGGAAAATATGGGATTTATAAGAATAACAAAAGAACACAAAATGCAAACAAAAACCCACAATGGGGAAAACATAACATAAACATGATCATAAATACTAAACATAAAACAAACCGGATGGAATGGGGAAAAGCTGACACAGGACCAGACATGAAATGACAACGACACCACACAGGACAGCAAACACACTGGGATTAAATAGGGCACATGAGGGAAGGTAGTGATGAGACACAGCTGGGAATGATTACGGGAAACAAGGAGGTGGGGCAGACACTAACGAGACACAAACACACGGAAGAGAGAGCAGTGCCACGGTTCTGTCCACTAGAGCACTAATAACACTGGAAACAGAGACAGAACCGTGACAGCACTGCTGCTGTTTCCTGTTTGCTTGAGTGGATTGCTTTTGTTTGTGTCGTATAAACTTGTTTTTGTTTTAGATTTCAAACTTGACGTTCGTTCATATTGCTAAATATAATACTAGATTATTTAATATATTGTAATCGTTAGCTTTAATCTAAGTCGCTAAAACGCGTTAGCATTGTGCTATCTTACTGTCCGTGCACACAGCATTTTTCTCGCTCGCGCCTTTTTTCCCGACTTCATCAAACAACTGGTCAACAAGTTGGATCAACACACGCGGTGAGTCATGTCATCTTCTCTCAAAATTGTCACTTGCACTGCCTGCTTCATGCATAGTCTGTCTGTCTCTGTCAGCTGTCAAGGCTTCACATGTCATAAATGTAGGGACATAGTTAGGCTGACAGAGAAGATTTCAGAATTAGAGACACGCATCCAAACTTTAATTGAGGATAGTAAGAATGCAAGGGCTTTAGATACTACTTTGGATGCGACTAGCTTAGCAAACCCTGTACATTGTTCGATTCCGGCTGTAGAGCCCGTAGAGTAGGGCAACTGGGTGACTGTGAGACGGCATAATCATGGGTCAAAAAAACACTGTTCCATTCCGATCAGAACATCAAACAGGTTCTCCCCACTCAGTGACGCACCCACTGAGAAACCTGTTGAAAGTGCCCTAGTGATTGGTGATTCTATTACTCGGAATGTGAAAATAGAGACTCCAGCCACCATAGTCACATATTTGCCGGGAGCCAGAGCGCCTGACGTCAAAGCAAATTTAAAAGTGCTGGCTAAGGCTAATCGTAAATATTCTAAGATTGTTATTCACGTCGGCGCTAATGATGTCCGACTTCGTCAGTCGGAGATCACTAAAACTAATATTAAAGAGGTTTGTGAACTCGCAAGTACGATGTCAGGCACCGTAATTTGCTCTGGCCCTCTTCCTATGCGCAGGAGTGATGAGATGCTTAGCAGATTATCCTCACTCAATGGCTGTTTGTCTAAGTGTTGCCCGCGGAATAACATAGGGTTCATAGACAATTGGAAAACTTTTTGGGGCAGACCTGACCTGTTGAAAAGAGATGGTATTCATCCCACCTGGGATGGTGCCGCTCTTCTCTCTAGTAATTTGGCATTTAGTCTTAGAGCTAAACCTTGACTAACTGGGGTCCAGGTCAGGAAGCAGACAAACTGGCTAAACCGACCGTCTGCTAGCTGTCTCACGTCACAGAGGTCAGATAAATTCCAACACATAGAGACTCTTTCACCTAGATATTATCCTATAGACATTGTGTCTGTTCCCCGAATTAGCAAATACAAAAATCTCTCAAAACCATTTAAAAGTAAAAATGTAATTGATTTACAAACAACTAAGAACGGATATAACATAAATGAACAAATGATAAAGCTTGGGTTACTTAATATACGATCCCTTTCCTCAAAAGCACTTATTGTAAATGATATGATTACAGATCATAAACTAGATGTGCTGTGTTTGACAGAAACTTGGCTAAAACCAGACGATTATATTACTTTAAATGAGTCCATAAAGTCTCAGGGTTTGCTAAGCTAGTCACATCCAAAGCAGTATCTAAAGCCCTTGCATTCTTACTATCCTCGATTAAAGTTTGGATACGTGTCTCTAATTCTGAGATCTTCTCTGTCAGCCTGACTATGTCCCTACATTTATCACATGTGAAGCCCTGGCTGCTGACAGAGACAGAAATAGTATGCATGAAGCAGGAAGTGCAAGAATGTAAGAATTAAAGGAGATGACATGGCTCACCGTGTGTGTTGATCCAATTCACCAGTTGGTTGATGTTTGATGAACTCGGGAAAAAAGGCGCGAGCGATAAAACGCTGTATGCACGGACAGTAAGATAGCACAATGCTAACGCGTTTAGCGACTAAGATTAAAGCTAACGATTACAGTTTATTAAATAATCTAGTTTTGTATTGTATTTAGCAGTAAGAACGAACGCCGAGTTTAAGATCTGAAATAAAAACAAGTTTTTACGATGCAAACAAACGCAATCCACTCGAGCAAACAGGAAAGTCAAAATGCAGTCAAAATGGTCCGTCTGAAACAATCAGCCGTACAGAAGGTTCCACCTCACACAGGGGGAGTAATCTAGAAGAGCAACTTTGACTGAAATAACCATTTGTTACAACTGAGGTTTGCAGCAAAGCATTTGTGAAACCACAACATGCACAACCTTGAGGCGGATGGGCTACAACAGCAGAACACCCCACCGGGTACCACTCATCTCCACTACAAATAGGAAAAAGAGGCTACAATTTGCAGGAGCTCATCAAAATTGGACAGTTGAAGACTGGAAAAATGTTGCCTGGTCTGATGATTCTCGATTTCTGTTGAGACATTCAGATGGTAGAGTCAGAATTTGGCGTAAACAAAATGAGAACATGGATTCATCATGCCTTGTTACCACTGTGCAGGCTGGTGATGGTGGTGTAATGGTGTGGGGGATGTTTTATTAGCACACTTTAGGCCCTTTAGTGCCAATTGGGCATCGTTTAAATGCCACGACCTGCCTGAGCATTGTTTTTGACCATGTCCATCCCTTTATGACTACCATGTACCCATCCTCTGATGCTGCTTCTAGTAGGATAATGCACCATGTCACAAAGCTCGAATCATTTCAAATTGGTTTCTTGAACATGACAATGAGTTCACTGCACTAAAATGGCCCCACAGTCAACAGATCTCAACCCAAAATGGTGGTGGAACGGGAGCTTCGTGCGCTGGATGTGCATCCCACAAATCCCCATCAACTGCGAGATGCATTGATAACTATCAGTATGGGCCAAAATTTCAAAAGAATGCTTTCAGCACCTTTCTTAATCAATGCCAGTAGAATTAAGGCAGGTCTGAAAGTGAAAGGGGGTCAAACACAGTATTAGTATGGTGTTCCTAATAATCCTTTAGGTGAGTGTACGTGCTGACTGCATATGTGCAATATAATTAGTTATTTGTATCAACATAAAATGTTGAATGTCTGATTAAACTATGGCAAACTAAGTATTGGGGTCACTACCAAAACATTACTGTCACTACCAAAACATGGAAAGTTTTGTCAAAAATAAAGTATATTGAATTATCAACTAAAATGTTATGATAGTGTTTAGTTTAATGCATATTCAACCTAATGAATCCTTAACTTTGAAATCAGTATGATAAACTTTATGCCTTTTACAAAGAAAGATCGGGTTCAAAATACAACAAATCTCATAAATGACATGTCATTTTTATTGATTTAACCTGTAAAAAAAATAAATAAAATAGAGAAAAAATATATTTACAAGGTTAATGTAAACAAAATCTTAATAGGTCATTATAAGCCTGCTTAATTTATGATATATTGTTGTGTTTTGGTAGTGACAAATTTGGGGTGTATGAACATATTCCAGCATTTTCTGAAAATACAATTTGAGAACTAACCGCACAATTACTTGAAATGTATACCTTGGATATTGTACAATTTGCATACGTGCAAAATTTGTGTGAAAAAAAAAAATTCAAGATGGTTCCAACTCTGTTTTGTCACCAATTCTGTAGAATGGCCCATATAGCAACATACAATCCTGGAAGAAAATCACAAGAGCACTGGGACTTTGAACTCAACTGAATGACAATTTATCTTCAACAGTGACCCGAAATATACCACAAAACCCAATACAGTGGCTTATAAAACAAACAAAGTACATTTCCTGGAGTGGTTGAGTTAGAACCTGGAACTTAATCCAATTGAGCATCTGCAAAATGACATAAAATAACCATCCAAACAACAGTTCCCATCTAACATGATGCAGCTTGAGTGATTCTGCCAGAACGTATGGCTAAAGGTTTCAGATTTACATTAACATTTGTGCATTTGTCATTGTGGCGAGCAGGGCAGGGTCGAGGGACCGTGAGAGCGTCACGAGAGCCGGTGGCGTGATGGATAATGAGCGACACCTGCGAGCCATCGGTCTCTTGATTCTCACGGAGGAGCGGAGGCATAAAAGGAGGAGCGACGACGGTGAAAGCGAGAGAGGACCAGGCCTGGAACTTTATGTTGAGTTTTGTGTGGGCGGCAGTGGTCCGTGAGGAACTGCCGCCATTACTTTCGTTTTGAGTTTATGTTTTATTTCACCATTAAAGTCTGTTAAATGTCTGCCGGTTCCCGCCTCCTTCCTCCCTGTACGTTCAACATTGTTACAGTCATATATATACAGTGGAATCCGGTTATCTCGACAGCCTCGGGGGTTGCAAAAAAGCGTTGAGATGATCGAGATAACCAACAGCCAATATGGCGATTTGTTTGATGAAGCGATCGGCATGCTATAAAATGTACATACACTATATATGTTTACTAACAACAAAAGGCATATGTGCACCAACTAACAGCAGAGATTTACCAGTATACAGTAAAAAACACCTTCGTTCCTCGATACAAACCTTTATTTATATTCTCCAACATTGCAAACACAATTTCGCATATAGTATTGCACATGTGTTTAATATAGACTCACTGAACACACACTCACTGCAGACGTGCTCGACTCACTGAAAACATACTCACTGCAGACGCGCTTGACTCAGCTCAACTCGGCTCAACTCCTGCGCCTCCTCTTCCAAAATAGCATCTAGAAGGCTTTGGACTTCCGTGTTTCTTAGACACCCGCCACTTCTGCGAGTTCTTCTGCGGGCGCTCCTGCGGCTATACGTGCAATGCAAACTCAGTCAGCGCATGCGCAGTGAACTAGGTATGATCTTCGTTATGAGATAACCATGTGAAGTGACAAATTTGTCCCTCTTTTGGGCTCGAGATACTAGGGTTCGGCAGCTCCACTTCAAAAACTTTGACATAATAGGGTTGGCGTGCTAACCAAGTCACTAGTTAACACACTGCACTTGGAGTGTGCCCTTCTCTCCCTTTAAGAAGCATCTCATCTGACACAGGAAGAGCCTGCCCTCATGACAGCGTCTTCTTGCATGATTGGTATCACACAAGGTATCACACAAGAAACATCTCATGATGGGTAAAAAGAATAGAACTCTCTCAAGACCTTCACAACCTTATTGTTCTCATGGCATTGGTCATAGAAGGATTGAAAAACTTCTGAATGTTCCAGTGAGCACTGTTGGGGCCACAATCCATAAGTGGAAAGGACACGACCAGGAGCCAGCCATCGTAGACTTAATTCTCATATTTCAGCAGGTTTTGAAATGCACATTAGCTTCATGGTTATCTTACCCTTGTGAAAAAGAAGGTATTTTATATTATACCATAATATAAAAAATATTATTGTAATTACATTTATTAATTGCAATTAGTTAAACTTGAGAATGTTTTTTGACTCAAAGGGACTTAAAGGGATAGTTCAACCAAAAGGAAAATTCTGTCATCATTTACTCACCCTCAAGCTTTTCCAAACCTGTATGAATTTATTTATTCTGCTGAAAACAAAATTATGTATTTTGATGAATATGGGTATCCATACAGTTGGGGGAAAAAAAGGAACCTAATGGTGGCAAACAATTTTGTTACCCAAATTCTTCTAAATTAGTTATTTTCAAATTCTGCTTAATTAAATGAAATAAATACCTCAATTTATAAACAGCACTTCACATGGGCTTTCTTTTCTACTATTTATGTTAAAACAAAATAACGTTTAAACAAATAGATTAATCAGCGAAAAGCCAATTCATTGAGTTTATATTCCAAAACCATGTGTAGGATTTGCTACCAAGCCTTCTAGAATTGCATTCTGTTCTGTTCAATGGCACTGGTTCTCTGGTTTATGTGTGTTTAAGTGACTGTTATGCTAAATGCTACACAGGACAAGCAAATTAATGGAAAAATCAGGGTTCTGTACTATTATGAAGATAACCACAAGAACCTGGGTAATTATTGTTCAGTTTAGTTGCCCACTGAACCTTATGAGGATGTTTAATGTTGAGTGCTTGGGTAACTTGGGGTATTGATGTTTTGTATGTAGTCTCTGGTGCATGTTTGTGTTCCAGGTGGGCTTTTCCCCAAGTTAATTTACTGGAAGCTGTGATTGGTTCCCCTTCTCATCTGATACACTTATAAGGACCGACCCAAACACTCAGAGGGGGCTCTGTGACATTGTGTTTGATTGTTTTTTGCAATTTCTTCGTATCGTTTTTGTATTGAAAAAGAGTTTTGTATCAAAGAGATTGTTAGTGTTTATTTTGTGATAGATTGTGAGATTGTTTGTGAGTTTAATTATGATTGTGAGTTTTGTACATATTAACCTGTTGCCTGCTTGACTACTGATTTCGCATTGTTCGCCATTTCTACATGTTTCTTTGTCTAATTTCACCTGTATATATTTTGAGCACGTTAAGGGAAGTAGAGGGTTTGACGCCATTTTGTTTGACATCTTTTCACCTTGTTTTGTTGAGAGAGGTAGGTAAGTCAAAATATATATTTGTATTCATATTTATTTCATATAGATCATTTCTGTTTGCTATTTTGGGCCACCCCCCAAGCACCATGTTGTACGTTATGTCCCCTGTTTGTACAGGCGATAATTGCAATGTGTGTGTGTTAAAATCTGTTTGTTTGAAATCAGTAATAAAAACAAATACTTGTTCACAAAAAGAGTTGTTTCTTCCTCATTCTGTCAGTACAATGTCGCTTGCCCTGCCTCAGAGCAATGCAGAGCCGCAGTATGCACTTGTTCCCTCACTAGTAGCTAACATTCCACTCCGCTCTCAACGTCCCCACTGGTCGAGCAGTGTGCAGCCTACCCTCTGCTTCATAATTTTCTGGAAGTATGGAGGGCCATTTCAGGTATCTCAGGCTGGTTGCTGGGAATAATTCAGCACGGTTATTCTCTTCAGTTCAGACGCAGACCGCTGCATTTCAATGGTGTGGTCCCATATTTGGCACTCCCTTGGAGCGCCCTTGGAGGTTCACAATCTGCTCGTGAAAGGAGCAATAGAGTGCATCCCTCCGAGTGAGTTAGAGAGCGGATTCAACAGCCGCTACTTCGTGGTGCCTAAGAGAGATGTCGGTTCCCCTGAGGAATTTCCAGAGGCTTCTCGGTCTTATAGCACCAGCATCTTCACTGTGCCACCTGGGTCTGCTGTGAATGAGGCCACTACAGTTGTGGCTGAAGACCCGAGTCCCGTGGAGGGTGTGGATATCGGGGCGCATGCGTGTCATGTTCTCTCACAGCTGTGTCAGCACTCTGGGACCAACTGGCTCTTGATGACATGCACTGTCGTGTAGACAGACGCGTCAAGCTCGGATTGGGTGGCAACATTTGAGGGTGTACTGACATCTGGTCTATGGTCGGAGTCACAGAGCGAGCGGCATATCAACCACCTGGAGCTGAATTTTGTTCATGCATATATCGCCAAGGCAGCGTGCGCTCCAGAGCCCTTTTCAAACTGGCCACAATCGTCTTTCTGTGGGCAGATCATCGTTTCATAAACGTAAATCAAAAGGTAAATCTCATAAAAGGTAAATCTCTGCTGTTAGTTGGTGCACATATGCCTATTGTTGTTAGCAAACATATACAGTGTATGTACATTTTATGGTATGCCGTTCGCTTCATCAAACAAATCGCCATATTGGCTGTTGGTTACCTGGTATACTAAACCGCAGAGCAGACATGCTTTCGAGGGATGATATTATTCACAGAGTGTGGAGGCTTCACCCCAAGGTGGTGCACATGATCTGGGATCGCTTCTGGGGGGCAGTTGTGGATCTGTTTGCAACGGGCGAGAAAGCGAACTGCCTTAGAAAAGCTTGCATTGCCTTCTCGTGTGCTAGACACTCTCGCGGAGTCTCGCGCACCCTCCACGAGGAGCCTTTATGCTCTGAAATGGGGAGTTTTTGTGAAATGGTGCAACAGACACAATATCAGCCTGGTGAGCTGTCCCGTGTCAGACATGTTTTGGTTTTTACAGTTCCAGTTGGATGAGAGGAGTCTCCATCTACTCTTAAGGTCTATGTGGCCACTATTGCCACGTTTTGTTCCCCTGATGATCAATCAATCGGGAGACATCCACTGATGGTCAGATTTATCAGGCGTGCGAGGAGGTTACACCCCCTCCGCCCTCCATCGGTTCCGCCATGGGATTTGGCACTGGTTCTGAGAGCTCTCTCTTTGCCGCTGTTCAAGCCCTTGGAATCGCTTGCGATTAAGTAGCTTTTGCTAAAAACTGTGTTGCTTCTCACACTGGCATCGGCTAAGCACATTGGGGACTTGCAAGCGTTCTCTGTGAGCGACGATTGTATTCATTTTGAGCTGGAAACTGCAGTATTACTCTCCGTGCCAAAATCACTTTCTACTCTCTTTAAAGCAAAAATACTTTCTGTGCTCACTTTGTCTTCAGAACCATCGAACTCACACAACTTTGGCGCTCAGAGGGATGTCTGCCCCGTCAGGGCTTTGCGGATTTACTTGGAGAGTTCCGCTTCTTTCCGACAGTTGGACCAGCTCTTTGTGTGATATGGTGGTGGTACTTGGGTAAATGTTGTCTCTAAACAGAAACTTTCACACTGGAGAGTGGATGTTATTGCTTTGGCTTATGCAAACCAGGAACAGGAATGCCCTCTCAACATCAGAGCTCACTCGACAAGGGCAAATGTTTTGTCGTGGGCCTGGTCCAAGGGCATGTCAATGCTGAATATCTGTTTTGCTGCTGGCTGGTCTTCTTAAAATACCGTTGCCAAGTTTTATAAACTAGATATTCCATCTTTGGCTTCTCAAGTGCTTTTGGTGAGTAACGGAATGGACAAATAACGGACAAATCACACTCAACTATAAGCGCATTAATACGCACTGCATTGAGGTGAAATACACTTCCTTGAGCATATTCGCCTAAACAAAACGATGTTTTCACACAGCACACATACAAGGAAGTTTTGTGTATGCTTAAATAAATAAGCAGAAAATGAAATTATATTACATTTATAATTAATTACATTAGGCCTATGGATTTACCAGGGAGAGTCAGATTTTCACAGCAGAAAAATACACCTGTGAAAATCTCAATCATTTATTTATTTAAGTGTACACAAAACTTCTGTGGACTTTCAGAGTGTTTGTTGTGTGAAAACATTGGTTTGTAGCGAATATGCTCGATGCAGCGCGTATTAATGCGCACGTGTAGGGGAGTGAGATTTGTCCGGGCAGTCAGATTTCGGTACAACACCTGTTAGGGAATGTAATCCTACGTTATTTATATAATGTTGATTAAATATGCATCTTGAACACCATTTGATTTACTAATAAATAGCGTTTCATGTGATTGATTCTAGTCTGTTGCGCATATGTAGAGTGATCGTATTTTTTGTTTTTCTTCTCTTAACCAGTCCACGCAACTCAGTCTCGTAATAGAATTTGTGTCACCGCGAGACATCGCGCACATTCCGCTGTTCAGTAAGTGCTTGTATTTCAATATTGTCCACTATTATACTAATATTATATACTATAGAGCAGGGGTGGCCAACCTGTTCAGCATGATGAGCCACAAAATAAAGCTCATGACTGCGGAGAGCCGCATAAAAGATTGTTGGGGGGGGGGGGGGGGGGGGGGGGGGTGTTGTTTTCAATTATTTAATATTATTTTATTCAGTTATTACTTAATAACACATTGATACACTACACATGGACACCTGTATTAGTGGGAATGGTGAAATTGTTTCCTGGACGCCAAAATAGCAGACATTTCTGGCTTTAGATTTGATGTCCCTAACACCAACAGTGACCTGAGATTATCATCGGATATATTTGTTCTCAAATTGATCTTCACGTATTTTATTTTTTAAAATGTTTGTTCACACATGTATGTTGTTCAAAAGATTGAAAGGTACATTGATGCAAAAGTTTTGACATTAGGAATGTCTTCCTTAGGCTAAAACGGGGGAAAAAAACATACCAGTCACACATTTTATTTATTTCTACATAACATTTTTATACATTTTACATATCACACCCGTGAGCTATATGAGGGTGCAAAAGACATATCCATCCTTCTGCGGATTATGTATGCAGAAAAAAAACAATATATTATCTCATTGACAGTGACCGGAAGTAGAAAAAATAGCGAATAAGGTTTTGTAATGTAGTAGGTTTTTCGAAATCTGTTATTTTTCCATATTCCGTTTAGAGAAGTGTGAAGGAAATATTCTGACGCAATTGAATTGAACGTCAATTATTCTGATGCAATATTCTGACGTGCTTATGCTATTTATACTGTGTGTCTGTCAGAGCCGCATCGTGCTACGATTGGCCAGTTGTCATCTGGCGTTATCCTATAATGTTTCAGATATAACGTGAAGGGGAGGAGTTCCCAAATGTATTTCATTGCAACATCTCGTTCCCACTCTCAAAAGGGAACGCGCTTCTGCGCACCTCTATTTGTATTCAGTAAAAAATAACGTCCACATAAGCGGCGGCTGATCTTGGCAGGATACACGTAAATTTATGTATTTTTTTCCGTAGACAAAAAGGTCTCCGCGGGCCGTAGTTTGGGGACCCCTGATGTGGAGACTGAAGAGCCGCAAAAGAGCAGTCAAAGAGCCACATGCGGCTCGCGAGCCGCGGGTTGGCCACCAGAGGTTTGTTGATTTTGTTATAAGACATTATGTGTGTTTCCAGAAGGCTGATCAAACAATGTAAAACCAGATTGGCGTGTCAGGATGCTAAAAAAAGCAAAGGCATACAATCTATTCTCTTTAAATAAAGTTACTTATTCTTATTCTTTACTTTCTCTAAAACAGTCTGATGTCCTCCAGTGTTTCTTCAGGAGTGATTATTAATGTAGCCGAACGATTTTCTCACAACTCTTTGGATAAGATTGTGACAAATGCACCATTTCATGTTACTTTAAAGTTTTTTTTTATTTTACTAATACTTTTTAACTAACACTTAAGCACTCAGATAAAACTTAAAGAGATGTATGAGAAAAGGATGTTCCAACTATTACCATCTTCTTTGACACACACAAAACAAAACAATGATGGGATGTTCTATGAAAGCGACACAATTTACAGTTATTCTCCTACTTTCGTGTTTATGTCCAAGTAGTAGCGCTAAAATCTTTGTGTATTATTATGTACATACCAACATATTTTGTCAAGGGCTGTGTTACACTGCAGAGATACAAAGGTCCACACTCTTGTAAAGGCTTTGAGGGTAACTTTACAAACATAATCTTTATACAGAAATTGCTGTATGTGTGTCCTCAAACAACTATGTACAATTTAGACCAAGACCAAATTACTAAGAAAAGAGGCTACAATATTTATTGGGAACAGGTCTGTTTATAATAAATACACAAAATCCATTTGTAACCAATTGTGAAAGTTTGTAAATGGGGTTATGTAAATTATTTTTTGGTTTTATAACTCCAGTAGAGTACAGGCGGATAGTCAGGACAGGCAGAGAGTATACACAAATGATAATCTAGGCGAGGTTCAAAAAGGCAAGCAGACAGAATCAAGAGTCGCTGTACAGGCAGGGAAGTCAGGGCAGGCGGAGAACAATCACAAGCGAAAACCAGGCAGAGATCAGGACAGGCAGACAGAATCAATAACAGGAAAACAACAGTGTTGGTAAGGGTTAGGGTTAGATACAGGTATAACAACACTTAGTAATGTTCACAGCAAAAAAATAGTCTTTTAAAGTTTATGTTGCAGGCTCTGGCACTGACTGATAGGTCGTTGCAGGCTCCGGGATGACAGACCAACCCAGCTACCAGGCTCACACGGCTGCCACGACATAAAACAAATCCACCGCACTCTTGACCATGGCTGGGGTGACTTGCACTGACTGGGTTGTGGGGCTCGGGAGCAAGGATTTAGTCACTTCCTCGACCTCAAAGTTGAAGTCTACCCTGTTTAGCCATAGCACAAGGTTCACATAATCAACGAGGGCAGGTTCCTGGCACCCCACTGCTCGGATAACCCAAGCAGCAAAACAAGACTTCACGCCAGCAGTGCATTTGACAGAGTCTTTTATAGTTTGTGTAATGGTTCGCAGCTGGTGCAATAATCAGTCCAATGAACAGCATCATGGGAAATGTAGTGTGTGTGTGTGTGTGTGTGTGTGTGTCAGTATATGTGTGAGAGCTCCCTCCGGTGGCCAGAGAGGGGAGGGGCAGAGCTCATCATAACATTTATACTACGTTTTTCAACTATTATCACCATATACTTAAACTATACTTATCCTAATTTTATAACTAACATATATCCACAGCTCTGGTGTACTTTACATCAGTTGTAATAACCATCAGCAATATGTTTTAATAATCTTTGTAAATGTGTAACACTTCTGTCAGATTTGTCAGAGGGTCTATGCCATACTTTTCTAAATGATATGCATAACTATGAAACACAATCTCTATACAGGAATTATGTTAACACAAAAGTCAATGCAAATGGTCATTTTACCACGAAAGAGTGAATGGCATTTAGAAAGAGACAATTAGCTATAAAGAATATGTAATACAGTAATCCTCCCTTCTAATCTTTTGTGGAAGTTTATGTTGATTTGTAAATTATTTTTTTCCCCACTATTCAATGAGGCTGTTTACATTTTGTTTATTTTGTTCTCTCATACAGTTTGTACTGTAAAGACTACATTCTGAGCATGGTGAATTGAAGGAAAACATGAAGAAATAAATCATTAAGAGAATTAAATGACAGTCCTTCTACACGAGAAACTAAACTAAAACTGTCATTGTTTTTGGTCATCTGTCTGATCGCGGCTCACAAGACATGACGCCCTTAGCATGAAAAGTGAGTCTTACTGTTATTTGTTTTTTGTTATTTACAACTACTACACTTAAATTATGTCTATTAGACTTTTAGTCACACACCACAAGTCGAGGCTTTCACAGCATTTGCATATTTCATTAAAACCTAATGGACTGAAAAAACAAGTTACCCCACCACATTTCATGTTATACAGCAAATCTATGTGAACCATTTACTTAATTTGTTAATACAGAATGCGAAACAATCTCACAGACACTCAACTGTTTTGCTCTATATTATATATTGAATATTGTTATTGCACCGCATGTTTAACAGTGCTAGTGTTCTAGGCATCGTCACAACATTGTCATTGTAGTAGACTAGCTATGAAACGACAATAGATACTAGCATGAGCCTTAGTTTGGAGCAGTATGGAGATTGAGTTTTAAGTTGGACGGAAGATGGTGCCTGTGTGTATGGCTGGCCGTCTGCTGTTCTCCCATATGATCAGTATTTTACTGTTTTTATATACATTCGTGAGTTGCAACTGTTCCACATCTCTGGTCTATGATCGCCAGACACTATTGGATATAAAAAATTCATTCTTGAAACAACACAATACGGTACTAGGATGTCACGCTTGGAAACCATGCGAGAACCTAGCGCCCGACATTCCAGAATTCCTATGCCGGTGGCCCCGTGATCTCACACAGAGGAAGCGCCGAAGGTGACGTGGCAGACACGGAGGGGTAATTGTCAGGCTAAAGGCTTACCTGCGGGCTAATAGCCGTCACGGTGCCGATTTCAAGACATGGAATGCCGTCCCTAGCCGCTTTGCGGTTTACTGGTTGCCGGACAGTTCATCGCGCTGGCTTCGTCCGGTTGACCCTGGTCTACCTGATCCTCCAATCTGGCCTCAACAACACTCTTCTCCACGGATCGGTCTAAGACCTTACCGTCAAGGAGGCGTCTCATCTGTCAACCTTCGCCCATTGAGTAAAACACCGGTCTTACGCAACATCATCGAAACCGCATCTCATTCAAAAATGGCTATGATCAATGTGCGTTCCATTGTCAACAAAACTTTTATACTCAGTGACTTCATCTCCATTCATAAGCTGGATTTCTTGTTCATCACTGAAACGTGGACAAAGGTTGGAGACTTAAGCCCTTTTACCGAGCTGGTCCCAGCTGACTATTCTTTTTACAACTGCCCTCGACCTTCTGGCAGAGGCGGCGGGCTAGCTGTCATTATTAGGAAGACTATTAGACCTCGGTGTCGACTATTACCGACCACCGTGTTCAACAGTTTTGAAGTCCATCTTTTACAACTTGACTGGTCTGGACCGGTTGCCATAGCAACAATCTATCGGCCACCACATTCAACAAAAGACTTTCTGAACGAATTTTCGGAGTTTGTAGGAGATCTTATTACTAAATTTGATCGTATACTGTTTTTAGGAGATTTTTATATTCATGTGTGCCGTCTCTCGAAACCACTATCAAAAGAGTTCTTGGACATTATTGACTCTTTTAACTTGCTTCAGTGGTCTAAGCGTCCAACACACATCCATGGTCATAAACTGAATTAAGTACTGTCATATGGGTTGTCTATCACTGATATCTGTGTCGTTGAATCTCTTATTTCTGATCATTTTCCTGTTATGTTTCATCTGTCTCTACCGCAACTTTCTCAGAAATCAGTTCCTGACACAAAGCGTGTACGTTTTTATTTGTCTCAATTCTGCGAAGATTTTATCAGACTATTTAATGAGGTCTGTACTTCCATGTCTCTTGAGTCTGAACTACCTGACTTAGATGCAGACCAACAATTTAATGTCTTAAGTATGGCATGGCTTGATATTTTAAACAGAACTGCACCTTTTAGGGTGTATAAACCAAAAACTAAATTAGGTCCTTGGATGAACCAAAATATTCGCACTTTGAGACAAGCATGCAGGCAAGCGGAAAGAAAATGGAAAATCGACAAATTGCAAATCTCTCATGAAATCTTAAAAAAATGTTTTGTCTTTGTATCAGCGAGCTGTCAAGAAAGCCGAGGCAAAATATTTTTCAGACATGATTACCAAACCATCATACTCCGAAAATATTGTTTTCTGTTAAACCAAATTTCAGACCCTTCTGCTGCACTATGTGAGGCTTTTTTGCATTTTTTTCCGTGAAAAAATCATACTCTTAAAGAGCCAGTCAAAGGTGGTAGATGTAGATTTTGACATGTTTTAATTCTATACATGTCTATACAATTCTAACGCATGTATGTGTTCTACGATTATATTTTATAATGTCTTGTTATGTTTTCTTGTTTTCTTGGCTCAACTTTGATAGTGTCTCATTACAACAACTCAAGGAAGTAATTGCCAATCTTAAACCCTCTGTGTGTCCTAATGATGTAATCCATCCGAGATACTTCAAACAAATAGTGGACTTTGTCGGTCCAGGGCTGGTGTCATTTTTAAATAAAAGCCTTCAAACTGGGTCTGTTCCAGACAGCCTGAAAATAGCCACTGTTACACCTTTGCTAAAGAAACCCTCACTAGACACTGCTATTTTTACACATTTTTGCCCGATTTCCACCTTACCTTTTATTTCAAAAGTATTAGAAAAGACAGTTCTTATACAACTTCAAGCTTTCCTAATGGATAATATGATTTTTGAAGAATTTCAATCTGGTTTTAAGACTCGACACAGTACTGAAACTGCCTTATTAAAAGTTCTTAATGATATTTTAATTTCTACAGATGCAGGTAGTTCAGTAGTTTTAGTTATGTTAGACCTATCCTCTGCCTTCGATACCATCGATCACAATATTTTAATCTCCAGATTAATATCTTGTGTGGGCCTAGGAGGAATGGTTTTAAAATGGTTCAAGTCTTTTTTAACAAATAGAAAGTTCACGGTTAGATTAGGAAACATCACCTCTCCTTCAGAAAACCTGACCTGTGGAGTACCACAAGGCTCTGTTTTATCACTAGCTCTTTTTTCACTATTTATGCTCCCCCTGGGTGATATTTTTAGGAAACATGGAGTGTTGTTCCATTGTTATGCTGACGACACACACATTTATTTGCCTGTGGTAGGGAACGATCAAACTGCCCTTAAATCACTATTTACCTGTTTAGAGGAAGTAAAATGTTGGCTCTCAAAAAAATTCCTGTCCTTGAATGCGGATAAAACTGAGGTTATTGTCTTTGGCCCCTGTACTTCAAAGAATAGTAACCAGATCAATCTGGGAAGTCTTCAGCCTTTTATCTCTCCCACTGTGAGGAACTTGGGTGTGAAGTTCGACAATTCTCTCACTTTTAATAAACACATTAGCTCCGTGATTAGCTCAAGTTTCTTCTAGCTTCGCTTACTTGCAAAAATTAAACCTTTTTTACCAGAGAGGTCTTTGGAAGTTGCAATCCATGCCCTTATTACGTCGAGGCTGGATTATTGCAACTCCATCTACTACGGAATAGCGAAGTCTCAAATTATGCGTTTACAAGTAGTTCAAAATGCAGCAGCACGGTTTCTGAAAGGTTGTAAAAAATACACACACGTCACCCCCCTCTTGGAGGAATTGCATTGGCTACCAGTTAAATACAGAATTGATTTTAAAATATTACTCTTAGTCTACAAATCTTTACATAATCAAGCACCAAGCTATTTGACCAGTGTTCTCCGGCCTTATAATCCATCACGTAGCCTAAGGTCTGGAGTTCAAAACCTGCTGGAAATCCCTAGAACCCGGCTGAAGAGCCGTGGTGATAGAGCGTTTCCTGTGGCTGGTCCTACCTTATGGAACAGCCTTCCCAATAGCATAAGGGCTGCTTCTACTCTCTCCACATTCAAATCCAGCCTCAAAACACATCTCTTTTCATTGGCTTTTAATATTTTATAATGTCTTGTTATGTTTTCTTGTTTTCTTTTAACTATTTTAGCTACTTAAATGTAAAGCACTTTGGTCCGCCTTATGGCTGTTTTTAAATGTGCTATACAAATAAAATGAACTTGAAATGAACTTAAGTTTCTTTTGATCTTGGTCATATGTGTGTGTGTGTCTCTGGCTGTCTCTGTTTTTCCCACACTTTCCCCAGAAAAAAGTTGCTCGTTATTGTGTGCTCTACGTTATGTGAGTGGGCGCAGTTTCAAGCTCTGCTTGTACCGCGTGCTCTTATGTCTTTGTGCTGTGTTGTAAGAATGCAGTTCATGTTTATTTCGGTCGTGTGCTTTCATGTTGTGTTTTGGTGTAATCTTTGTTTAATGTGAACATGCGGCGATGCGCGTCCACATTGGCTGCGTGTTCGTGTCGTTAGTTCCTTGTCATTAGTTTTATTTGCCCCAGCTGTTTCCAACTCAATTATCCTCCCTCCTGTGTGTACTTGTAGCAAATGGACGGTGCTCATGAATGATCGATCAGATCCATTATTTGATTGAAAAAAGTTGTTTTCACTGATGGCTCCGACCAGTCTACGAACTGACAGTTTAACACCTCTAAAACATAAACCATCCTCCTTCACTCTCTCTCTCTCCTCTGCATTTCAAAGGACACCATCGTAAAACGGTGCCCATCCTCACACACACACACACACACACACATATACCAAAAAACACCCAAATGTGCCATGTGACTTTAACTTAGTTATTTTTCATTTTAGATGTGCTGTGTACTTATGCCCTTCGTGTTTGCTATCCTGTGTCGAAGTCGTTGTCATACCTGTCCTGTTATTCTGCTTGTCAGTCTGCCAGTTAAGTTCATTAGTAAGTCAGTCCTGTGTTTCGCCCATGGGGTAGTTTTGTTTGAGTTTTGTTTTGTTGTTGAATAAAAGCCCTTTCACCCTGCAATACTGAGTCCTCGCTTCCTGTAACCTGACACAATCTGTATATGGAAATATTGTATAATTTTATGTTGAAGCATACTCATTTTAAAATGACTTCCCTAATATTTTATTTTATTATGAAGCATTTTCTGGATCAACACAATTTTTTTGTGTTTTGACCTAAGAAATATACAAAAACACCAAGATGAGCTTTCTTAAGCACAGCATGATTTCATTAGGCCTGAAACTTGAAACTACGAATATAGACCTCAAGCCCCCTAACTGGGCAGCCTCTCTTGTTCTGCCGCAGTATCAAAAGGTGGAGATGATTGTGAAATTCAGAAGAAACTGTTATCGAGTTGGTTTTGTGCCCTTCTATATCTGTCTGGCTTGGATCAGTAAGCAAATCAGTCATTAGAAGACTGCTAAGACAGCTGAAAGTATTGTCAGTTTGCACATGCCTAGCTCCAGCTTCAGGGCTTTCACCCTGGCCACTATCTGTTTGCACTTCTCCCATTCTTCCATTTGAATCCCATATAAGGCATGCTTTGGACTGGAGTGAGCATGCTCTTTTGGGATTTAGTCTTAACCCCAAGCACTTTATATGGTCGACACAACATCTCAAGGGAATAATGCTATGCTGAACGGAAGAACCTGATATTGGTACACTTCTCTCCTGAAAGCAAACCTCAAGGACGTCCTGTGCTATGAAAGGATAGATATGTGGGAGTATGTGTTCTTTAGATCTATGCAAACAAACCAGTTGTTAGACTTGATTTGACTTACAAAAAGAGGAATCATCAAGATCTTGAACCTGAACATTTTCAGAGAACAGTTCCAGGGATGAAGATCTATTACTTAAACTGTTCTCTTTGACACTTCCAGGGTTGGGTAGGTTACTTTTAAAATGTATTTCACTACAGATTACAAAATACATGCTTTAAAAAGTAATTTGTAACGTATTTCGTTACATTACTCAAGTTTTGTAACGTAATCTAAATACTTTGAAATACTTAACACAAAAGACCATGTTAACTTGATGTCCTGTATTAAGTTTACAACCTGTAAATAAAAATGAACTCTACCCATCATAGGATTTGGTTTTCTGCTACATTTTATTTTTAACATCAGTTTTTTGACGTTTCTTGACGTCATGTGTCGCAAAGCACGCAGTGCTGCGCCTTGAATTGCGCATTTACATTAATTCTTTAAATTAATTTAAACATTTAATTTCAGTTTACTCTGTTGTAGTTAACTATAAAACAAACAAAATTGTTATGTCAAATTAGAAATTACAATCTGTGTCGAAGGTATGTCTCCGTCTGTCTCGCGCTCTCTCTCTCTCTCTCTCTCTCTCTCTCTCTCTCCCTCCCCTCGGACGGTACGGCGGGCCACAAATCAAAGGTTGGCCCTAGTTTGGGCATCTCTGGCTTATATATTCATAGCTGACTCACCTACAGTGTCGCAACAGTTTTTTGCATCCCTCCACCACCATTATTCTCTTTTTATGTTTCACAAGAAAGTAATAATAGCACAATTCTCCAAGTAACACAACAGATTTAGGTAATGAATGGAGAAAACTTTGAGTGATTCTTTCACTTATTATCCTCTCTATTAAAGGTTACCGCCACAACAGAATCGAGAGAGTCAACAGTCAAACTTAGTCAAGTTGCGTTTCGCAAATTAAATATGGACGCAATGAAGTTCGATGGAATTTATGACTATAGTTATCTAGCGATGCTTTTGGGAAATACACCCCAGATCTATCAAATTTGTGAATAAATTATTGACAATATTTTTGTAAACAAAACAAATTGATTCATTTAAAAAGTAAAAAAAAAAAAAACAATTTGTTCACAATTCGGATAATGAACTCGCACAAAGGCGGCCATTTCCTGAACATTTGTAATGAATTATTAAGGTTTAAAGTTTGTCTATTAAGTACACAAAGCCATTGGCTTTATAAAACATTATTTAACGCATGATTAATTGGATGTCAATTCTTTGTTTTATTAGACCAAATACTTATAAATATTAAACGTAGGCTAATGATAACCATACAAAGCTCAACATATGAGTAAATGGGAAAATAAGGAATAAAGAAAAAAAAATTCAAAGACCAAGAACAACTTACTTAAAGATGCTTTTTCAGATTAGATTTTGAATCCTTTGAAGCCGATAGAAGTTTTGTTGCAGGTAGACATAGCTTGCATCGCACTGTGATGTTAAGTCCTTTTTCTTGTTTATAAGTAAAATTGTCTTTGAATTTCCACAAAAGAAATGCATTACACGTTGTTTTCCCGTCCATTTTTTATGCGATTGCAGGTCTATACTAACTGAACAGGCTGCGCGCGTTTTTTTTTTTTAAAGAGACAGAGTCGGAGAATCATCAGACAGCTTACATTAATAATAATAAATAAATGACACTAAAATTCAAAGTAATCACTTTGGTAATCTAAAATACTTTTTGAATGTAACTGTAATCTGATTACCATCAATTTAAAATGTAACTGTAACGAAATACAGTTACTCAAATTTTGTATTTTAAATACGTAACGTCGTTACATGTATTTCGTTACTCCCCAACCCTGGACACTTCCATCCCACTCTCTCCCTTTATTGTTGCAGGCATGAGACTCGAGATGTAAGTGGCTGGAGCAGCCACCCGTGACACCTGTGGTGATGAGGAATGAATCTCTGCCAAAGATGTCTCTCCATGGCCACAATTGCCCCTGTCTAACTTTCAAGACAACGCTTGGTGTGCAGTGTCGGGGTTTCAAAGATGATATAGCATCTTAAAGATATATCTAAATTTATGACATATGCAGGAGAAGCGATCGTCATTGGAGCACACAAGTCTTGTTTACATACTTAGTTTTGTTCATTTCTGCATCACAGTAGTTGTTAGTAAGCATAAATATTTTGGAATCTGTTTGTTATTGTTGTGATTTGACATCTTAGTTTCCTAGTTTGCCTTGTGGGGTTTTTGTATTGTATAGCACTTAAGTAGTTCGCATGAAGTTGTGGGCATGGCTATGCTGTTTTCATCGAAGCAGGATATTTATTCGGCTCATGCGCTGTCTTGGAAGCATCAGTGGAAGAGTTTAAGCCTCCTCATGTGAAGACCAATGAGAGTAAAGACATGCGCATCTACCTGCGTGACTCCACCGAGCAATTACAACGGAAAAAACCTGTAGTATTTATTTCTCACTATTACCATTCACTTCTTTCTTCTACTTAACATGTGTTTTCAATTCATACCTGTTGTCTCTCAACAACGCTCTGTCACCCCACAGCAAAAATGGCGCAACATTTTTAACCTCCATCCTGTTCCTTCCTACACCTTTTTCCATTTCTATAGGTCTCTGGAACTGACAGTCAGCAGTCAACAAAGCTACCTTTATTCCAGCATTTGCTACTAATTCACCCCTGGTGGAGTTTATGATTATTAAGTGTCGGCCGTTTTATCTACCGCGGGAATATAAAGCTATTATACTGGTTGCTGTATACATCCCCCCCAGCTCCAACAACAACAACAGGAGTGTGACACTTAATAATCTTTATACAAAAACATCAGTGATCAGCAGACAGCCCACACAGATGCTTCTCTCATCTTGGCTGGTGATTTCAATCATGCGGACTTAAAGAGTGTTTCCAAAAATTCACCAGCACATTGACTTTCCTACACGTGGAAATAACACTCTGGACTTTGTATACACCACAAAGAAAAGAGCTTACAAAGCCCTCCCCCTCCCCCACCTTGGTGCTTCAGACTACATCACTGTTATGTTAATGCCAGCATACAGACCACTTGTGAAAGTCACCAAACCAGTCCAGAAGCAGATTCAAGTCTGGCCTGAAGGGTCATCTGAGGCACTTCAAGACTGTTTCAACACCACTGACTGGGACATGTTTAAACAGGCTGCAACTTACCATAACACCATAGACCTCCAGGAGTACTCTGAGACTGTTACTTCTTTCATCACCAAGTGCATTGAGGATGTAACAGTCACTAAGTCCATCACCGCCATGGCTGACAGGGAATGTCTACAGACTTCTGAAGACGCGTAACGCTGCCTTCAGAGCTGGAGATGAGGTGGGCCTGAGGACAGCAAGGGCCAACCTGTCATGCGGCATCAGGAAGGCTAAGAGACAGTACTCCAGGAGGATAGCCCATCGTTTCAGCGATAGCAGAGACACAAGTTGCCTGTGGCAGGGGATTCAGACCCCTGCTGAATGAGCTGAACACTTTCTTTGCTCGCTTAGGCACACAACAGCACCACTGCACAGAAGACCCCACCTCCTCCCGATGACCAGATGTTGTCACTGCCCAGGGACAGCGTGAGAAGATCCCTCAGCAGGGTCAACGCACGCAAAGCTCCAGGTCCTGATAACATTCCTGGACGTGTGTTGAGAGACTGTGCAGAGTAACTCACTGATGTCTTCACAGACATCTTTAACATCTCACTGAGTCAAGCTGTTGTCCCCACCTGCTTCAAAGCAACCACCATCATTCCAGTCCCGAAGAAATCATCTCCATCCTGCTTCAATGACTACCGCCCAGTCACACTTACCCCCATCCTTATGAAGTGCTTTGAGCGGCTAGTCATGCACCACATTAAGTCTGTCCTTCCCCCCTCCCTGGACCCCTGCCAATTTGCATATCGGCCTAAACGCTCAACCGATGATGCCATCGCCACTGCCGTCCACTCAGCACTCACACACCTGGACAATAAAGACACTTATGTCAGAATGCTGTTAATAGACTTTAGGTCAGCATTCAAAATACAATCATACCTCAACAGCTCACCCAAAAACTGTCACAGCTGGGACTCAGCACTTCACTGTGCAACTGGTTGCTGGACTTCCTGACGGGAAGACCTCAGGCAGTACGGGTCCGCAGCAACACTTCCAGCACCATCACCATGAACACTGAAACCCCTCAAGGTTGTGTGTTGAGCCCACTCCTCTTCACTCTGCTAACACATGACTGCACACCCATACACAACAGCAATTTAATCATCAAATTTGCGGGCGACACGATTGTAGTTGGTATCATTAGCAACGGTGATGAGACAAACTTCAGGAGCGAGGTGAGCCGCCTGGCCAGGTGGTGTGGCGACAACAATCTCTCTCTGAACGTGGAGAAGACGAAGGAGATTGTTGTTGACTTCAGGAGAACGCACACCCAGCATGCTCCTCTGACCATCAATAGTGCAACCGTGGAAAGAGTGAGGAGCATCAAATTTCTGGGTGTTCATACCACAGAAGACCTCTCCTGGACCGCCAACACCACAGCACTGATTAAGAAATCGCAGCAGCGACTACATTTCATCCGTAAGCTAAGAAGAACCGGATCTCCAGCCCCCACCATGCACACCTTCTACAGAGGCACCATCAAGAGCATTCTGACCAGCTGCATCACTGTGTGGTATGGCGCCTGCAACGCATCCTGCCATAAAGCACTTCACCGCATTGTGAGAGCAGCTGAGAAGATCGTTGGTGTCTCTCTCCCACCCCTCCAGGACATTTATAACTCCCGCCTCTCCCGCAAAGCCCTCACCATTGCTAAGGACCCCTCCCACCCATTGCACAGCCTCTTCAGTCTGCTGCCATCAGGGAGTAGACTACGCAGTCTCCAGGCAAGGACCAACAGACTGAAGGACAGCTTTATACCCCAAGCTGTCAGGGCATTGAACTCATTTCATATATATATATACACTCACCTAAAATATTAAGAACACCATAATACCTAATACTGTGTTTGACCCCTTTTCGCCTTCAGAACTGTCTTAATTCTACGTGGCATTGATTCAACAAGGTGCTGAAAGCATTCTTTAGATTTGTTGGCCCATATTGATAGGATAACATCTTGCAGTTCATGGAGATTTGTGGGATGCACATCCAGGGTATGAATTTGAGCTTTGTGACATGGTGCATTATCCTGCTGGAAGTAGCCATCAGAGGATGGGTACATTGTGGTCAGAAGGGATGGACATGGTCAAACAAAATGCTCAGGTAGGCCGTGGCATTTAAACGGTACCCAATTGGCACTGAGGGGCCTAACTTGTGCCAAGAAAACATCCCCCACACCATTACACCACCACCAGCAGCATGCACAGTGGTAACAAGGCATGATGGATCCATGTTCTCATTCTGATTACGCCAAATTCTTACTCTACCATCTGAATGTCTCAACAGAAATCGAGACTCATCAGACCAGGTAACATTTTCCAGTCTTCAACTGTACAATTTTGGTGAGCTTGTGCAAATTGCAGCCTCTTTTTTCCTATTGTTAGAGGAGATGAGTGGTACCCGGTGGGGTCTTCTGCTGTTGCTGCCCATCCGCCTCAAGGTTAGTTGTGGCTTCACAAATACTTTTCACAATCAGCAGATTGTGAAATAGTCAGACCGGCCTGTTTGCCACCAACAACCATGCCATAAATTGCTTAAATCACCTTTCTTTGACCACACCCCTAAATGTATTAAAGCAACCGCCATGTGATTGATTAGATATTTTAATCAATGAGAAATTGAGCAGGTGTCCCTAATAATCCTTTAGGTGAGTGTATGTATGTTTGTATATGTATATGTGTGTATACGTATCTATATTGAAAGATACTATTCGGAAATCCATTGCCGCTTGTATATATATTCTTTCATTTTTCTTATTTGTACCTATATTCTTTTCTTTATCTTAATTTTCATGTTTCTTTGTTTTATTTTTCATATGTTCTTTTCCCTTTCTTATTTCAATGTAGTTGTAAAGAGTGATTTATAATCAAGTTAGGGATTTCTATTAGTTATATCCTTTCTTTACGTTTCTGTAGTTTTCCATCGTGTAAGGATGAATATTGTCTGCACGGCTCAACAGTTCTCAATGGTGTTATCAGAATGTTTTGGGAAGGTTCTGTTGATTGTTGGAGCCTGAGCCGAGTTCAGCCTTGGAGAAGCTGTGAATCTGTGTGTGCGTTAATATGGTCAGTATTGGTGAGGTGATTAGCTGGCACCATAAAACTTGTTGTTCTCGACAAGCCACGTCACGAACCCGTCAACCATGTGATCAACGAAGATCTGCTTCAGACTGTCTGCTCTTGTGTGGAAAATTACTAGTTCCCTGTCAAGGGAACTCGCACTGCGTCGAGACGCGATTGGGAACCCTTCAGTGTATATGTCTCTTGAAGCACAATAAAACCAACGTGCGGGCGTGTACATCGCCGAGATGATGTCATCACGTCATGACCAAGGAGTATAAAGGCATGTCACGACCCGGAAGCAGGTTAGCTTTCAGTGTCTTCACAGCGCTCTAAGCTCAACGTGTGTGTGTGTGTGTATGTATTTGCTGGTACGCGTGCCCCGAGTCTAGTTTAAAAGAAAAGGGATTTCACGTGTGATTGAGAAAAGTGCGCAGATATGGCAAACTTACCAACTGCACCTTCACTAAGGCTTGGGCACTGCACCTTCAAGATATCCATGTTCTGAGCCTCATCATGGCTCAGTCATGACAGTTAGCAGTTCGGCATCGAGGTGTCGTTCTCGCTCACTGGAAGGTGCGGGGGAGGGCTAATCTTACATGGTCCGCGCTCGAGGGCGTCGACTGTGTAGGTTGCCATTCCTGTCTGACAGTCTTCGAGGAGACTGTTCAGACTCGCGGTTTAGGTCCTGCTGCAGCTGAGGCTCAGCGGCGATCCCTTCTCAAGGTTCGGAAGCACGCCCTGTGCGGTTTCTTCGGACTTGAACAACAACAACAACCTGGCTCTGAGGAGTTGTGTGTTGTATTTACTTTGTGCCATCAGTATGCTAATAGCTGCTGTGGTACAGTGGATATTGTGTTTGCCTATCATTCTGGAGACCGGGGTTCGAGACCCGGTTGAACGCACTTTTTCCAGCACCGAGGTAAATGGGTGAGGAGCATGCACGATCAGCGCTCGAAGGTACTGATTGTGCAGATTGTTTTGCAAATGAGTTTGCGAACGCTCCAATCCCGCCTGGCGGTTTTCGAGGAAACCGCCCAGGCTAGCGTTCCTCGTGGTTCTGGTCCTGCTGCGGCTGAGGCCCAGCGGCGGCTGCGATCATGGGGGTCGCAGATGGACTTGTCAGAGGGGTCGGAGACGGGCTTGGCCTTTTCTCCACCCTTACCTGGCAGGTCTGGCCTCGTTCAGGAACCGGAAGCACGCCCTGTGGCGGTTTCTTCCGACCCTGACGAGGTGATACTGCAGCTATCCAGCTCCGAGGAACTGGACGTTGTTAGTATCGGCCGCTGATGAGGAGGTCCTATGTGCATGGCGATCCCGCCTGGCGTCTTTTGAGGAAGTCGCTCAGGCTCGCGGTCCCCGTGGTTCCGGTCACGCTGTTGCTGAGGCTCAGCGGCTGTCTCGACCATGAGGATCGCAATTGGATCTGTCAGCCTAAGGGGATACTGCAGCTATCCAGTTCTGAGGAACTGGATGTTGTAAGTGTCACATTGATGAGGGTCTTCCTCACCAGCGATTGGGGCATGCGTAGCCGGTGCGTGAGCGCACTGTGCTCGCTGTCGCTCCACTCTCACCTGGCAGTCTCCTAGGGGACTGCCTGGGCAAGCACCCTTTAACGATTAACTGCGTGCCTGGTGTCCCGAGGGAACCAGGTCATGCACGTTTTAGGAATGGCCGGTCACTCACTGAGCAGCTGAGGCTGCTGGGCGTTAAGGCAGAGTTTCCAGTGCTATGCACTCAGTCACCTGTACTTGTGTTCCCTTCACTAGTGGCTCGGAACCGTTCCCATGGGGAGGTTTTGTTGGACACTGTGCTGTGTTGGTATCCCGAGGGAGCCAGGCACTCAGGTCCGAGGCGGGACTCTCTAGTCGCCACCCATACTTCTGGTGGTGCTTGGGAGGTCGCCCCCTCTGAGGAGGGTCTTAGAGCGCTCACTCCAGGTTTCCCCCTGCAAGCAGTGCCCTGGAGCGGATGTTTGAGAAATACCAGAGGCCAGCCTCGAGAGGCTGGTTACCTTATTGGAGTACGGTTTTGTCCCAATGGGTCCTGCAATAATATCCAGGGTGCCTGCCTGAGTGGTAGCCCCCAAGCAGGCTCTGGTTATGCAACAGGAGTGAACGCTCAGCTGGAGTTCCCAGCCAGAGTTTACGGGCTTCGGTCTGGTTCTTCTGTTCAGTCTAGCTTTTACCCGGCACCTTTAAGGTTTCTGATTTCATCAGATTTCATCAATGTTTGGTTGATTCTGCTAGCAGTTTGGCATCGAGATGTCATTCTTGCTCACTGGAAGGAGCTGGGGCTCAGACTGTACGCAAGTAGGAAGGTGTTGTATCCTCATTTGGGAGCCACCTTCCGAAGCGTTGTTGGGATTCTGTGTCGTTGCCAGCACGGCTTTCACCCGTGCTCATCGGCATCATCCCACCAGCAGTCAATAGCAAAAGCTAGACCAATCACTCACTGAGCAGTCGAGACTGCTGGGCATCATGGTAACAGCTTCCAGTGCGGTCCACTCGGTCGTCTGTACATGTGGCCCCTTCAGTGGTGGTTCAGAACCAGAAGGTTTTCCCAGAGGAAACCGCTTCCACACTATCAAGGTCACGAGGCAATGCCTACGCACCTCAGGTATGTGGGAGCAATTCTGGTTCTCGTCCCATAAAAGGCCCACACTGAGAACACTCTGTCACTGCGTATGCCGTCGACAGATACTTCTCTCATGGGTTTTGGGCGGTCCTGAGGGATCGCTCCGTATAAGGTCTGTTGGACTTTTCTCCCAGACAAAAGGGACGTCAGGCTGTTGTCAGCTTCACTAGCTTCCCTAGCTCCACGATTTTGGGCTGTGTCTCATCAACGATCTGTTGATCCCTTTCTCAGTCACGGCAGGTAGCAGTCTGGCATCGAGATGTCACTCTCGCTTACATAGCATGCGGACGGCTCTTCCTCGTGCGCATTGCTACTGTTTTGCCCACAGTCCAGAATATCAAGCTAGGCCAGCTAGTCACTGTACAGACACTTCGAGAGAGTGTTGGGTCTCATGGCGGCAGCGTCCAGTGTTATCCCACTCAGCCTGCTCCACATGAGACCCTTGCAGTGGTGGCTCAAAACCAGAGGGTTCTCCCCGAGGGGCAACCCCTTCCGTCTGATCAGGGTTTCAAGGCGATGCCTTCGAGCCTTGCATCCGTGGAAGGAGAACTGGTTTCTTTCCCAGAAGCTCGCACTGGGGCCCATCTGTCACCGCACATGCTGTCGACAGATGCGTCCCGCTCGGGCTGGTTGGCGGACCTGAGGGACCGCTCGGCCCAAGGTCCATGGGACAGGCACATCTCTCCTGGCATATCAACGCCTTGGAAATGATGGCTGCCTGGATGGCGCTATGGGCGTTCTTCCCCGACCTCAGAGGCCATCATGTAGTAGTCCGGACCGACAATACGTCGGTGGTCTCCTACTTGAACCACCAGGGGGTTTCCGTTCTCGTTGACTTTCCAAGTTGGCGATCAGGATCCTCCTCTGGGCCTAAAGGGAACTGCTCTCTCTTTGAGCGATATATCCTGGGGGCCCAGAACCTGGGGGCAGACTTCCTGTCGAGACAGGGGCCGAGGCCCGGGGAATGGCGACTCCACACTCAGGTGGTGGAGCAGATTTGGGAGAGATTCGGCCAGGCTCAAGTGGATCTGTTTGCGTCTCGAGAGACGACTCACTGCCCACTCTGGTTCTCCCTTTATCTTCCAGCGCCTCTCGGCCTGGACGCCATGAGGCAAGGGTGGCCAAATCTACCCCTGTATGCCTTTCCCCCCGTAGCTCTGCTCCCAGGGGTTCTGGAGAAGGTTCGCCGGGAGAAGGTCCGTCTCACTCTAGTTGCCCCGCGCTGGCCGGGCAGGGTGTGTTTTTCGGACCTGGTGTCCCTCCTAGACGGCACTCCGTGGGAGATTCCGGTCAGGAGGGACCTCCTGTCCCAGGCTCAGGGGAGGATTTGCCATCCTCACCCAGAACTGTGGAAACTGTGGGTCTGGCCCCTGAGGGGGCCTAGCTCATAGAGTCTGGTCTCTCAGCCGAGGTTGTAGAGACCATTCTCCACTCCAGAGCCCCATCCACGAGGAAACTGTATGCTCAGAAGTGGAAGATTTTCACTTCTTGGTGTTGCGAAAAGCAGCTGAACCCAGTTACCTGCCAGGTTGGCACCGTGCTGGAGTTCCTGCAAGAAAGGTTCGCAGCAGGGCTGTCCCCCTCCACACTAAAGGTTTACGTGGCTGCCATAGCTGCTTACCACGTACCTTTGAGTGGTGCCTCTTTGGGCAGGGACCCCCTCATAGTTCGTTTCCTACGTGGCACTCAGAGGCTGAGGCCTGTAGTACGTTCAAGGGTGCCTCCTTGGGACCTGTCCCTGGTGCTCCAGGCCTTGTCCCAGGCTCCCTTCGAACCGCTGGACGAGATTTCAGATAAGCACCTTACTCTTAAAACACTCTTTCTTCTCGCCATTTCTTCCCTCAAGAGGATTGGTGACATGCAGGCCCTCTCTGTGGCCCCTTCATGTTTAGAGTTTGCGCCCGGCTTGGCTAAAGTTTTCCTCTATCCCAGGCCGGGTTATGTACCTAAAGTGCTTTCTAGTCCTATGCGCCACATAGTACTACAGGCTCTCTGTCCTCCTCCATTTGTTGATCATGACCAGGAGTTAAAGAACAAGGTTTGTCCAGTGCGAGCACTGGACGCCTACGTCCACAGAACTGCCACGTGGCGTAGGTCAGACCAAATCTTTGTCTGTTTTGGGGCCCCCAGAGGCTCCCCTGCTTCTAAGCCTACTATGAGCAGATGGATTTCAGAGTCTATTTCTCTAGCCTATGAGCTGGCAGGACAGCAGTGTCCACTGTCTGTCCGAGCTCATTCTACTCGGAGCATGGCTGCCTCGAAAACCTTTTTCGCAGGGGCTTCCCTCGCGGACATTTGTGATGCGGCTGGCTGGTCCTCACCGCATACCTTTATTAGGTTCTACCAGTTAGACCTAAACCCCGCCTTGGGATCATTGGCGTTATCGTAGTGAGCTACGTTTCGCTTGGCATACCCCGTACGCTGAGGCGGCGTGGGTATTCCTCGTTCCCAATCGCGTCTCGACGCAGTGCGAGTTCCCTTGACAGGGAACATCTCAGGTTACGTACGTAACCATAGTTCCCTAAGAGGGAACGAGACACTGCGTCTTGCAGCCTCAGCTCCTAGGCATGCCGGCCTGTTCAGACACTGTTCAAGCTAACCTGACGTGCCTTTATACTCCTTGGTCATGACGTGATGACGTCATCTCGGCGACGTACACGTCCGCACGTTGGTTTTATTGTGCTTCAAGAGACATATACACTGAAGGGTTCCCAATCACGTCTCGACGCAGTGTCTCGTTCCCTCTAAGGGAACTATGATTACGTACGTAACCTGAGACGTTTTGTTTATCTGTCTTTCTTTCTTTCTTAGCCAATCAGAATCATTTAAACGTCATCATTGACGTAGTTAGCACCCTCTGTTAGAGTATAATTGCTGTAACAATGTTATTGTATTTGGGGCGGCCTACGAACTCCTTGTGAGACCTGAAGCTGGCTTCTTCTGATGAAACTGCAAAAACTAAACTTCACTAAAATTTCTTCTATTGACTGCACTTCTGACTCCTGGTCTTCATTCAACATATCTGGTCCTCGGGTCTTAACTGTAAATCCCCTACAGTTAATGGTGGAGAGTGCGCGGGCAATTCATTCTTCAATGACATTCTTCGAACAACAAACAAGGTAGAAAGTGTTAGTCTGTCTGAGTGGAAGAGACTGGGCAGGGGATCGGGAGAGCTTCACTCAGACGTGAGTGGGGAGTACTGACGCTGGTTAGATTCCAGGGGGTACAAATAATTATGCCAGCCTTATGATTTTAAAGATCATATGGTTTTTGATGGTGTAATAGTCGCTGGTATCCGTAACACTGGTTAGATTCCAGGTAAGCGGAAGGCATCGCCGGAACGCACTTTAAGGTGACAGGGGAAGTCACTGACGGGAGTGTAGGACACTGGAGAAGAACACAGGTTAGATTCCTGGTTCCGGAACACGGGTTAGATTCCCGGTTCCATTTGGTTCAGTTTTGGGACCCGAATTGGTTTGGACCAGGATATGTGACTTGGTGTTTTTGTAGTATACTTTGTGGTTTCATCAAGCAGAAGCCACAGCTGTGTTATTCAAAGACCTCCATCTTCGCCGCCTCCATCTCTTCCTACCATGACTTCAGGTGAGTATTAACTTTGACTAAAATATGGCTAACAATAACTGAGTAGTCTGATTATTACTGATTAGTTAAGTAAGCAGAAGAGAAAATGCTGTAAACAACTCTGCTTCTCAAAGTGAATTTTCAGAGCTCAGTGGGAAAATGGTCAGTCTGTGTTTTTAATTCTGAGTGTAAAAACAAGGTTGGAAGTCATGATAAAATAATGAAACAGAGAAGAGATTAAATGCTGTAAACAGCTCTGCTTCTCAAAGTAAATTTGGTCAGTCTGTGTTTTTAATTCTGATTGTAAAAATAAGGTTTGCTAGACATGATAAAATAATGAAACAGAAGAGATTAAATGCTGTAAACAGCTCTGCTCTTCAAAAGCAAAATTTCAGAGCTCAGTAAGAAAATGCTCCTAGATTTAATTTGATTGGAAAGTTGTAAGCAAAGAAAGAGCTTGAACGATATAAATGTCTGCTAGATGTGATAAAGTGACATATTTCTGGTGTTTAGATTTGAAAAGAAGATCAGTGTCTGATATACCAACATTTATGTTTTCATCTGGAAAAGAACAAAAATAAGATTAAAGTCTTAATGAATTCTTTTGAAAGAAAGATTTGTAATGAGAAGTTTTATAGTGAATGGAAGAGTTAAATTGCGTAAAATTACAGACAATGACTTAAAAAGATGGAAGTTCAGTAATATGTAATTCGCAAAAAGACAACTATAAAATTATAATTCTTTGAAAAAGTAGTTTTGGCAAAGATTTCTGAAGCAGGCCAGAGTCACAATAAAGTAGATAAATGTTAAATGTTTACAAAAATGCAGTGTTCCAGTTTCTCTCTCTCGTTCAAAGTCAGTGAAATGCTGTTATCTGAGTCTGTGTCATCACTGATAAACAATTTACAGGAAGTTCCAGTGAAAATCATAGACACAGAGAAGTTAAAGGATATCATGTTACAGGCAGTTCAAAACTTTTAAAAGTTCCACATTTATGATTGTGCACATTAAATTTGTTGTTAAAAGTTTCAACAACTAAATGCCTTTAAAGAGGAGTTTTAAAATAAATTTAAATAAGTTAAATAAAAATGAAGACCTGATTATAAAAGGGAGATTAAATTGTTGGATTAAATTATGACCAGTAATTTTTGTTTTTGTCTCATCTTATTCTCCACCATGGTACAAGGCTGATGGAGTAGACAATGGTGATAGCGACACTGAGATTAAACACAGAGAATAAGCTATGCTGCTGTTTTGAATATGTTAATGGCTTTTACTGATAACATACTGCTGTTATTAACCGGTCTCCCTGTTTTGAACACTATCAGGCAGTTGAAATGACTCTGGTGGTTCTTGAATGCACCTTCCCTAAGCTCCAGAGAATACCTGAACCTGAAGACAACTCGAGGATCCGCAAAGGGCGGGAAAGTGAGCACGAGGCGATTTCTCAAAGACAGGTACGATCCCCTGATGGCCACGTAGGGGACAACCTAAGCCAGAGGTTCGCCACCGCTCCTGGGCATCTACCCAAAAACAGGGGAAGGGATATGTTTTATGTGACAGCTGGATGAGAGTTGAGAGGATGTCTGTGGTTGGCTAGCAGCATCCTTCAGAGGGGGGACCTGTGAAATTGCAACAGTCTGCCCCAAAACTGAGTTCCTCCATACCAGGTCACTGCAACCGCATTCCTTGACAAGTATCCCCAACTTGTAGAAGATGCCAGGGGGAGACCCTGAAGAGGTTGTTTATAAAGAGATAATGGGAATGTGCTTTCAAGAGCTGGCTGAGAACATGATGTGACTGACCTTCAGTTGTTGTGGAGACCATAACAAAACTTTATAATATCAAGAACATGATTTTGGGTGAAACTGAACTAATATGTCTCTATCATAGTTTTCACTCTTGCAGGTCGTTAGACATGGTGGTGACTAAAGATGAAGAGTGTTTTTACAGATTAAAGATGGTCTGGATAACAAAAGTGAATTTTTAACAAAGTAAACTTAGCGTACTTTATTTTAGATAATCAAAATATGTCTAAGGCAAGGCAAGGCAAGTTTATTTGTATAGCACATTTCATAAACAATGGTAATTCAAAGTGCTTTACATAAAGAAGAATGATAAAAATAAAACATTAAAATTGATTAAAAGAATAAAAAGATAATACGTATAAAATAAAATGCAAACAGTTCGGACATAGCACAGTGCAATCTGCATAGGTAAAAAGATGTGTTTTGAGTCTTGATTTGAATGTGGCTACTGTTGGAGCACACCTGATCTCTTCAGGAAGCTGGTTCCAGCTGCGGCTGGCGTAACAGCTAAAAGCAGACTCTCCTTGCTTTGAGTGAACCCTGGGTATTACTAAGTGACTTGATCCTGATGATCTTAGTGATCTGTTAGGTTTATATTCTATGAGCATATCTGCAATGTATTGAGGTCCTAGGCCATTGAGTGATTTATAAACAAGTGACAGTACTTTAAAATCAATTCTAAATGTAACTGTAAGCCAGTGCAAGGACCTAAGGACTGGTGTGATGTGTTCATATTTTCTGGTTCTGCTCAGAATCCTGGCAGCAGGGTTCTGTACGAGCTACAGCTGTCTTATGGTCTTTTTGGGAAGGCCAGTGAGGAGCCCATTACAATAATCCACCCTGCTGGTGATGAAAGCATGAACAAGTTTCTCTAAGTCTTGATTGGAGACAAAGAATCTAATTCTTGCAATATTTTTGAGATGATAATATGCTGATTTAGTATTGTTTTTACATGACTACTGAAACTCAGGTCTGATTGCAAAATCACACCAAGATTCCTGACCTGATTTGTAGTTGTTTGACCCCTAGAGTGAAGGTATGCGTTCACTTTGAGAACTTCATCTTTGTTTCCAAATGCAATGACTTCAGTTTTGTCTTTGTTTAACTGAAGGAAGTTTAGGCACATCCAGTTTTTAATTTCATCAATGCATTGACACAGGGAGTCAATGGAGCTGTAATCATTAGGTGATAACGCGAGGTAAATCTGGGTGTCATCTGCATAGCTGTGATATGCAATTTGGTTCTTTCTCATTATTTGGCTCAGTGGCAGCATATATAAGTTGAACAGGAGGGGTGCAAGTATTGAACCTTGAGGGACTCCGCATATCATGGATGTCCACTCAGACTTATGGTCACCGATACTCACATAATAACCTCTCCCTTCTAAGTATGACCTGAACCATTTAAGAACCATCTCAGAAAGCCCAACCCAGTTTTCCAGCCTGTCAAGGAGAATGTTGTGATCTATAGTGTCAAACGCAGCACTGAGGTCGAGTAAAACCAGCCCTGATAATTTACCTGAATCTGTGTTAAGACGAATATCATTTATTATCTTTATGGGTGCTGTCTCTGTGCTGTGATGTGGTCGGAAACCAGATTGAAAGTTGTCAAAGTATCCATTCAAGCTTAAGAACTTGTTCAGCTGATTGAAAACAACTTTTTCAATGATCTTGCCTATGAAAGGAAGATTTGAGATTGGTCTGTAATTGCTCAATATGATGTTATCCAGATTGCTCTTTTTCAGAAGGGGCTTAACAACTGCAAGTTTTTAGGGATTTTGGAAAAGTCCCAGAAAGAAGTGAGGCATTTACCACTTCTAGGAGATCTGCTTCTAAACAGTTAAACACGCTTTTGAAAAAAGATGCGGGAAGTATGTCAAGGGCGCAGGTTGATGTTTTAAGGTGCTGTACTGTTTCTTCCAAAATTTTACCATCAATTGCTTCGAAAACAGACATATTAGCTACTTTCTGAGATTGTGATCTGATCTGTTTTACCCCAGTGCAGCTCAAGGATGTGCTGATCGCCTTTCTGATATTATTTATTTTCTCAGAGAAGAAGGAAGCAAACTCACAGCATTTGCTGTCTGAGAGCATTTCACTGGGAATCTGACTTGGGGGATTTGTTAGTCTCTCTACAGTAGCAAAAAGAGTGCGGGTGTTGTTTAAGTTTCTGTTTATAATATTTGAGAAGAAGGTCTGTCTAGCTTTGCCTAGTTCCACATTGAAAGCATGAAGGTTATCTTTATAGATGTTATAGTGGATTTCAAGATTTGTCTTTCGCCACATGCGCTCAGCTTTTCTGCATTGTCTTTTCATATTTTGCACTGCTGTTGAGTTTCTCTACGGTGCTTTTTGTCTGTCACTCTTCTTCCTGATTTTCACAGGAGCAATGTTATCAATAACATTCTGAACTTTTGAGTTAAAAGAATCAAGAAGAAAATCAACAGAGTCTGCAGATATGCCTGGTGGTAAAGATATAGCCTTCATAAACAGAGCACTAGTATTCTCATTTAAGCATCGCTTTTTGACTGAGATAGATCTAGCTTCAACAGTCAGAGAGATCAATATATCAAAGACAATACAGAAATGATCTGATAGAGCTACATCCTTAATGACAATGGATGAGATGTTTAGACCCTTACTGATAATTAAATCTAGTGTATGTCCACGATTGTGTGTGGGTCTATGTACATGCTGAGTCAGATCAAAAGTATTCAAAACTGTTAGAATTTCTTTTGCCATTTTGGATTCTGCATTTTCTATGTGGATGTTAAAGTCCCCAGTAATAGCAAAACAGAAAACTCTGAGGAAGTTGCTGATAACAGTTCTGTAAAGTCCTCCACAAAGGCTGGAGAGTATTTTGGAGGCCTGTAAGACAAGTAATCACCAAATGACACTTGCTTGCATTGATAGACATCTTTAAATAGAGCAGCTTCACCTCCACCTCTCCTAACAGCTCTGCAGACACTCATAAAAGTAAAGTTAGGAGGGGCTGTTTCATTCAGGATTGTTGAACTGCAACTGTCTTCAAGCCATGTTTCATTTAGAAGCATAAAATCTAGATTGTTTGTGGTTATTAAATCATTGACTAGAAGTGATTTATTTTTAAGTGAGCGGATGTTTAAAAGTGCTTACTTAACAGTCTTACTTTCTGTCTCTACAGTAATCTTAGTTTGAATAGGCAACAGATTAAATGGGTTTGCCAAACGGTTTGAGAAGGTCTTTGGCTTTCTATCACGTAATAAAACTGAAATAGAGAAAGCAACAGGCACACTGGGTTCCCGCTTGTTCTGTAAACATTTGACAAAGTCACTGTTATCATAGCGGGGACCCGACACACATCACTGAGAGCTTTTATCAGTTGTTTTTGGTTCACCTAGAACAGATGGAGGAGGGTGAGGGCCCTGGCGTTGTGGCAAGGGTCAAAGAGCTCTCGCAGGAGGAGGGGGAGGTCGAGCTGGGCCCACAGGCTTTGGTGGTTGTGGAGCTCGCCGCTTTTTTGTTGATGTCTGGGGGCTCGCAGCAAAAGAGTGGGCGAGTTTGGTTCCAGCATACACCAGTTCCTCCATTTTCTCAATTTTCTCAGAGAAACACATCAGAGGGGATGCTGGGGAGAGGGATAGCGTATCCGGTGAGAGAGGCTGTTGCTCTGGTGTTACTGGAGGCTCTAATATGTTGTCCTGGCTTCCCTGGCTGTTTTCCCGAAAGTCGTCCTTGGCTGCTGAAACTTGGAGCAGTTCTAACACATCACTGTCTATCGGTGAGCTCTCTGGGCAGGGCTCAGTCAGGATTGTGCCCGTGAACAGTGGTTGTTGTGGCTGCGTGGTGTTATCGCTGTCCTTGTGGGATGTGTCAGCCGCATTTCCATTCAGGTGCTGAAATGAAGTCCTGTGGTCAGCTGTACTCTGTCCAGGTGTGTTTGTGCCATTCAGATTAAGTGGATTTGCACACACTGCTGAAGGATGATGGAGGGAGAAGTAGATATTGTCCTTTAGCACTCTTGAGCCCAGTTTGTTTGGGTGCAGGCCATCATGTGTGAACAACTGTCTCTGACTCCAGAACAGATTGAAGTTGTCGATGAAATTCAGTCCCTTTAAGTTGCAGGTTTTTTGCAGCCATGTATTAAGCCCAAGCAAACGTGTAAATCTATTTGTTCCTCTTGCTGGGAGTGGTCCACTGATGAACGACTGAACTTTTAGACTTCTGAGCATTTCAAAAAGTTCATTGAAATCCCTTTTAAGGAGTTCTGACTGCTCCTTCCGAATATCATTCTTTCCCACATGGATGATTAGTCGGTTTGCAGTTTTATATTTCATCAGAATGCTCTTAAGTTCCCTGTTTACATCGGAAACTGTTGCTTGTGGAAGGCAGCATGTAGTTGTATCCCTGCTGCTAATATTTCTGATAATAGAGTCACCCACTATCAGAGTCCTGGGCTCGGCTGCTCTAAGAGCTGAGTGTCGCTGTCTGCTCCACCTTGAGCGGCAGTTAGCATCGGTGTTAGCTGCTGGCTGATTTGATCTGTGTCCGATCATGTTTGGGGATTCCTCAACCACATTCATCATGTCTGGAGATTCCTCACTCACATTCATTAACACTTCAAATCTGTTCTCCAGATGTATTGGCGGTGGTAGGGAGCTAGTGTTTGGGGTAGAGGACGCTACAAAATGCGATACTCGTGACAATCTGATGTCTCGAGTGCCTTTGGGTCTCGCTCCTGTTTGTGCCATCGATTAGTATGTTGATCAATTTCGGCACTCAGTATGGCCTGTTTAGGAGCATTAGATTCATGGGACTCACCGGCTGTGTGCTGAGGACGTCCATGATGAAACTCTGTTGTGTGTTCCGTCTGGTTTGGTAGTCCCACAAGTAGCTTTGTTTCAAGAACTGCAATCCTTTGTAGAAGTCTGTGGCAGTTTGTGCAGCAGGTAGATTCTTCAACCAGAGGAGGCATATTATTTCTAATCTTTTGAGTGTAGGCAGCTGTGTTTGCTGATTCGCTGAAGATAAAATTAGGAGATAAAATATAAAAGCAATAGAGAAAAGCGCAGAGCTGTAAGCAAGAGCGTCCGAACAGTAGCGAAGCAGGAAGTGAAATCTAATTGAGAGTTAAATAATTATATTTGATAAATTTGTGAATGATTAAGGTTTTTAAATGGCAAATAATTTACTATGGCATTCTGCCAAAAAGTTACAGTCTTAGACTGCTGAGGGAAACTTTTGGCTGAGAGAGAGATTGTGAGTGGAGGCTGGGTATGGCACTCTGTTATCAAACTGATAAAGGAACTAAAACAACCTAGCAAACTTTTCTAAAAACAAATTAAGTATAAACAGACATGTTTAAACCCACTTTTAAACTGAATAAGTTAAACCTAGAGAAGATTTTAAAGCTTAAATCTTTCTAGAATAAATACCAGAAGTAAACCTTGAATATGAGCGATTTGTATTCATGTCTGAGTGTGTGTGAGTTTTGTATGTCCACATAGTGTGCACATGTTGTCATTAACCTCTGGAATGAGTGTTTTATCATTACAGATGGGTTAAGTGAAATTACATCTTTACAGAAGCCGATAATTCTGATTGAATCTGGAAGAGACGACGATACAGAACATGGGACGAGCTTTAATTGGACTGAATATCCAGCTCTGTCTGATAGTGGTAAATATGACTACTTTTGGTCATTTATGATGTTAATTTTCAAGTTATTCTCTGGATTAGTTTAAATAATTGTGTAAATTGAAATTGTGAAGCTGAAGATTGCCTTCCATTATGGGTTTAAAACCCTTGTCTAAATTTAACTGAGGGTCTAAATTTAAATACTATCAACTATGAGTGATCCGAGTGTTATAGACTTGACATTATAAGACTTGACGGCAGAGATAGTGTGACACATTGGCTAAAGTCAATATATATATGTGTGTGTATATAGATATATATATATATATATCTATAGATATATTTGTAGACAATGCTATGCTTATTTACTGTTTGGTTCCATGTGTTACAGTTAGGGTGGCGTGTTTTGCGGGAAACACAAAGGCAGCAACAGAATCCGGCAGAACTATCTTTAATTACAATAAGGCAAAATAAAACCAAAACACTTTGAATAACAAAACAAAACGGCACTCATAGTGCATACCATGGGGATCACAAGGAACACAAGGAAGAAGGCAGCATCCACACATGACACGACATAACGATAACGTGAATAACTGACAAAGACACAGATGGGAGCGTGCAGGACCTGGAAGATACATAAAGGACAACCATTGGACATGATGCAGATTGATGCAAATTGCAGCTGACAATTTTTGTCATAGAAAAGGCTACTATAACAAACCTAATTTAAATAGGAAGAAAGTGCATTTATATGATAAATTATTCACTTTATCTAAAAAATTGAATATGCAGTGCAGTTTCAGCACTGAAAGCTTCTTTTTCTTAAAATGAATAAGATCCTGGCATTGGACGAATAATATCTCAACTCATGCGGCTTGTTGAGGAGAAGTGTGCCAATACAGAGTACAACAATCAGATATAAAGATGCCCTTTACTCTTGTTTAATGATCATTGATCTTATGTTCACAACCTGCAAATAATAAAGTTGGCTTTTACAAGAAGTCCATTATGTAAAAAACTGGAAAAATAAAACCATAAGACCAATAGTTCAATCCTATGAAGCTTCTGAAAGCAAATCTATTGCTTGTGATTTAAATGCAACTCTTTTGCTTCAAAGTCTTTTTCTCCAAGGTTAGACAAGACCTGTCATACTCCTTAAAAACACATACTGCCTGACATTGTTTTTCTCCTTCAGTTGAGAACAACACTAGCTCTTTACCTTTCTCTACTTCATTTTTGAGTCTTTGTGGAGTTTGACAGCTTGTGAGTTGTTTTTCTCCCAATCTATTTTCTCACCAAAATGTGGCAAATAGACATTCGAGATACTGCATCAACACTTTATCACCTGTTTCTTCCATATGTGAGTCAGGAAACTAACATTTAGAGACTGTTTTGGGATTGTATAATTGTTGTTTAGCTGTCTTTGTTGATACTGAAGGTGAAATGAATGGATATACAGTGGAACCCACTTATCTCGACCTCGGTTATCTTGCCAACCCTGTTATGTCAATGTTTTTGAAGTGGAACCGCCAAACTCTTATCGGTTTTGTCGATTCTTTTGTCGCCAAACCCTGATATCTCGAGCCCAAAAGAGGAATAAAGTCACCACTTAACATCAGTCATCTTCATCCCCGTGACTAATGATAGTACTGAGTTCACTGCACATGCGCTGAGTTCGCATTTCACGTACATCACTCCTGTGATGCTTCACTCACTGAAACCATAGTAACGGCGTGTGCAATACTTTTCAGAACTGTGTTATGATTGAATGTGTTTATGTGTGTTGTGACTGTGTTTACGCTGTGAGCGAAATTGTGTTTGCAATGTTGGAGAATATAATTAAAGGTTTGTATCAAGAATCAAAGGTGTTTTTTATCATATACTGGTAAATCTTGCACCGGCTGTCAGAGTGATTGACGACTGCCCAGATGAAAAGCTTTATAGATGTGTTTCGTACCAGCACACTCTCCTCAAACATGTAAAGATCGTAAGTACAAATCAGGAAAAAGAAAACACTCTGACAAAAATCACAAATAAAAGGAAAATATAAACAGTAGATTATGTTATATAACAGTCAGCGATAGAGAGGCCATCTCTCTCCTCACTTAAAAACATTCTCCTCCCCGTACGCCCGCGCTTACACCAGAACAGTGCACAGAACTAGTGATGGCCGTCTGACACCGATGCTCCGACACAAGCTTCGAACTCGAAGCAGGATTTTTTATGAACTACTGCTTCGGAGCTTGCTTTGATGCGGAAAAACACACGTGACCGATGACGTCCGAAGCAGCAACTGCTTCGGTTCTCTGAGTGAATCACGTGACTGTTTCAGACCATTCGATACTGCTTCGCATCGCGAGAGGTTTTGTGACGCAAGACTTTTCTGCACGCACGCTTCAGCAGGTTTTTTGACTATATAGCAGTGGCATAGGTACGGGTGGGCCTGGGCCCCCTCATTTACATGTCCGGCCCCCTCAGATTTTCAATTGTTTAAAATCACGACTGTGAAAACGAAAGTGAAAGCACATATCGCAACAGCACTGTTGTGCAAGGTGTTATTTATTGTGGCGACACCAAAGGCAAGTAAGGAAAAAAATCCACAGGTGATGAAGCACATAAATAATAAAAAAAAGTGAAATTCCTCTAAACTATAAAGTATTAAAGAAACAACAAACTGAAAAACAAAGATGAAAAAAATTATCTATATACAAAAAAAAAGGTATCTTAAGTATACTTCTCTCACGGCACCACAAGTGCCATTTTGAGTCTGGTGCTCTATTTTATACACCAGACTCCGCCCCTCTATGGCCGTACCACTTCCTTGGTCATTAGCAGTCAAACTCAAACATCAAACTTCCCCTCTACATAATAGAGACAAGTTTCAACACAAATCCCCCCAATAAACATAATAAAACACATAACAAAACGAAAGCAAAACATAAACACATACGTTATAACCATTTTGCTTTTGATCAGTTTAGAGGGGGGGGGCATTCAGCATTATAAAACTTTCTGTATGTTTCATAATCAATTTGTCTTAATATAAACAAATCAATAATCTAATACTTCAGAACTAAACATGAATGAACATCAGAAAATGTTAAAAGACACAGTACAAGTTACCAAAATATCATTGACCATAAACTTTATAGTAAGCAAGAAAAAGAACTTGAGCATTTTGGTAAATATATTACATATGCTTATATATATATATATAAGCAAATGTAATATATTTACCAAAATGCTCAAGTTCTTTTTCTTGCTTTTTCTTGTGTATGTGTATATATATATATATATATATATATATATATATATATATATATATATATGATATGGCAACTGAATGCTTGAAGAAATTTGCCTCCAAAGTACTATATCGCAATAGATGTGAAGGACAATAATGTGATCTCTTAACACATTATAGTCCGTAAAGTCTATTGCGATCTAAAAATTCTGACCAGCTGATAATACTGTCACAAAAGGAGATGCGTGTGCGATGCGGAAAAACGCATAAGATGCGGAGATCCAACAAAATCACCTTTTTTCAAAAACTAAAATAGAAACAGCACTAAACAGTACAAAACTCAAAGTACATAGAGAACCAACATGAAAACAGTTCAACAATCGACAAAGAGAAGGGAGAACATGAGGTTTTAAATAGGCAGGATAACGGGGAGCACCTGACACGACTAACAAGAGGTAGTGGCTGATGTGACAGTGACGGAAACACAAAAGATCACACAGGAGGAAAGTGACAAGACACGACATGTCTGTGACAAATACCTGGAATATCAAAGTCACCTGCTGGTGGTCGATCCTTTTTCTCTACTCTGGAACAGTCTTCCTAATTTAGTTTGGAAAGCAGAAACACTCTGTAAGTTTAAATCTAGACTAAAAACGCATCTCTTCAACCTGGCCTACACATAACCTATTATATACACATTTTTAATCCAAATCATGTAAAATGATTGTCAGGCTGCATAATTTAGGTCAGCCAGAACCGGGAACATTCCCATAACATCTGATGTAATTGTTGCATCATAAGAAGAATGGCATATACGCTGATATTAGATATTAGTTTATTCTGAAGTTACCATGGTCAGCTGGATCCGGGCCATCTCCAGATCAGATGAAGGACCTGCACCTGGACACAAGCCCAACACAGCCCTGGTGTCTGCAGAGTCCATGACACATAACACTTATATCTTCAATTCTTCAATTTTTTTAATTGGTCTGCTCAATTTTATTAATTGGTCTGCCGCTCATCAGCCAGCTCAGATTCAGATTCGTGCCTCGCCGGTCAGTGCAAGAGCCTGAGATCCGTCAGCTAGAGCCAGATCCAGAGATCCGCCAGCCAGAGCCAGAGATCCGCCAGCCAGAGACAGCGCCCAATCCAGAGATCCGCCAGCCAAAGCTCCCGGAGCTCCCGGACCTTCAGGACCTCCTGTGGCCTGACCTGCCAGACCTCTCGGACCTTCAGGACCTCCCGTGGCCTGAACCACCGGCCCTGCCAGACTTAGACCTCCCTTGGCGGAACCGCTGGCCAACCGGGAGCTCTGGCTACAGGACCCTGCAGACTTCCCACCCAGCATCCCTCTCCCACCTCTTCAACTGAGTCAGCACTCAGCACCTCCTCTGCCAGTGTCCCGCCCCCCATTGCTGGCTTTCTGTTAACACTTGGGAGCCGCCATGTGTCGACGGGTAACCGTCATCGGAAGACGCTCAGGGGATCCGGATTCCGCCTCAAATCTCAGGACCCTGCACTCCACCTCGGCCCGTCAATACATCAGCTCTGCCTTAGCTCCTCCCTCCCTCAGCTCCACTGACGTCCCTCGGCCAAACGTCTCCATCGGGTTCCCTCGCCCTCCGGCTCCACCTTGGTCTGTCGTCGCCTGGCCTCCACCTTCGGCTCCAACTGGTTCCTCCTTCCCCCTGGCTCTGCCTTGGTCCTCGGTCACACCGCCTTCGACTCTGTCCTCTGTCCCGTCAGTGTCGTCGCTGTGGCTCTGCCTCGGTCTCCGGGGCCAGCGGCATCGTTCGGGTCAATCAGTGATTCGGCTTCGTCTCTGTCGGTTGTCACCATGATCCCCGCCATCTGCCTTCATCCCTGGCTCCTCCCTGCGTCGACTCCACCATGGGCTGTCAGTGACTCGCTCTGGGTCTGCCACCTGGACCATCCTCCTCCATGGCCATCAGTTTCACTTCCTATCGTCATCATCCCATCATCACCTCCCGGGCTACGCCCACCTCCGAAGCCTCCTCCCTCCTCAGTTGGACATTTAATTGGTGCGAGGACGCACCTTGCCGGGGGGGGGGGGGGGGGGGGGGAGTATTGTCACGGTCACCTTCTTCCAGGACTCTTATTTTGCCTTTTATTGTCACATGTTTTCTGTTCCAGAACTCTCCGTCACCCATCAGTTACCATAGTCACTAATCATCACAGGTGTTTGTCTTTAGGTTCATCACTGTTAGTATATTTAGTCCCCATTGTTCACTCCTCAGTTGTCGGTAGTTGTTTGTGCTAATCACATGTTGGTTTTTCATATGTGTTTGCACTGCTGTTACGTTCATCCTGCATTTATTATTAAAGTACTTTTGTATTCTCATCATCGTCTTCGTCTTCTCCTTCATCTCATATAGACATAGATACTGCTTTGGATGCGACTAGCTTAGCAAACCCTGTACATTGTTCAGTTCCGGGTGTAGAGCCCGTGTGGCAGGGCAACTGTGTGACTGTGAGACGGCATATTCGTGGGTCAAAAAACTAATGTTCCATACCGATCAGAACATCAAACAGGTTCTCCCCACCCACTGAGAAACCTGTTGAAAGAACCCTAGTGATTGGCTATTCTATTACTCGGAATGTGAAAATAGAGACTCTAGCCACCATATTCACATGTTTGCCGGGAGCCAGAGCGCCTGACGTCAAAGCAAATTTAAAAGTGCTGGCTAAGGCTAATTGTAAATATTCTAAGATTGTTATTGACTTCGGCGCTAATGATGTCCGACTTCGCCAATCGGAGATCACTAAAACTAATATTAAAGAGGTCTGTGAACTCGCAAGTACGATGTCAGGCACTGTAATTTGCTCTGGCACTCTTCCTATGCGCAGGAGTGATGAGATGCTTAGCGGATTATCCTCACTCAATGGCTGGATGTCTAAGTGGTGCCCGCAGAATAACATAGGGTTCATAGACAATTGGAATGTTTTTGGGGCAGTTGAAAAGAGATGGTATTCATCCCACCTGGGATGGTGCCGCTCTTCTCTCTAGTAATTTGGCACATACTATTAAAGCTAAACCTTGACTAACTGGGCCCAGGTCAGGAAGCAGACAAACTGGCTAAACCGACCGTCTGCTAGCTGTCTCACATCACAGAGGTCAGATAAATTCCAACACATAAAAAATCTTTCTCCTGGATATCCTATAGAGACTGTGTCTGTTCCCTGAATGAGCAAATACAAAAAACTCTCAAAACCTTTTAAGGTTAAACATTTAGTTCATTTACAATCAACTAAGAATGGATATAACACAAATGAACAAACGATAAAGCTTGGGTTACTGAATACACGATCCCTTTCCTTAAAAACACTTATTGTAAATGATATGATTACAGATCATAAACTAGATGTGCTGTGTTTGTGCTGGGCTAAAACCAGACGATTACATTACTTTAAGTCCAACCCTCAAGATTACTGTTATAAACATGACCCTCGTCTGAAAGGTAAAGGAGGAGGTGTTGCTGTAATTTATAGTAACACCATCAGCACTGCTCAAAGGTCTAATTTGAAATTTAATTATTTTGAAGTGATGGTCCTTAATGTAAAATTATCTAGTGCAAGTAATAATTCCTGTTTAACTTTTGTGCTGGCTATTCTATACAGGCCACCAGGGCACCATACAGACTATATCAAAGAATTTGCTGATTTTCTCTCAGAATTAGCAATGGCTGCAGATAGAGTCGTAATTGTTGGTGATTTTAATATCCATGTAGATAATGAAAAAGACGCATTGGGATTGGCGTTTAGATAAATTTTAAACTCTATTGGAGTTACACAACATGTATCAGGACCCACTCATTCTCGTAATCATACTTTAGATCTAATATTGTCATATGGGATCAATGTTGATACTGTTCAAATTCTGCAGCAGAGCGATGACATCTCAGATCATTACTTAGTTGCATGTACATTACCTTTAGCCAAAGTCGAAAAACTAACTCCCTGTTATAAATATAGTAGAACTATTACTCATCACACAAAAGATAGCTTTATAAATAATCTTCATGATCAGTTTCATCTACTTAACATCCCAGATAGCCTAGAAGAACTTGATGTTGCAACAGAAACTATTAACTCTCTCTTTTCCAGCACTTTAGACATTGTTGCTCCGTTGCTCTTAAAGAAGATTAAAGAAAATAGTCCAACACCGTGGTACAATGAGCACACCCGGGCCCTCAAAAGAGCAGATAGAAAAATGGAGCGGAGATGGAAAAAAACTAAGCTAGAGGTTTTTCTTTACAACAGCACAGCAGTAATGACTTCATGGACTTCTTTACTTGCAAAATTCATAATATTAGAGAGAAAGTTATAACCATGCAACCGTCTACTACAATATCACAAAATACAGCAAATTTTAGTGTCCCTGAAGAAAAATTATACTCCTTCATTGCTATTTGGGAGGAAGAATTGTCTAAACTCGTTAAATCATCAAAATCAACAACATGTATGCTAGACCCAATACCAACTAAGCTACTGAAAGAGATGCTTCCAGAGATCATAGATCCTCTTCTTAATATTATTAATTCATCTTTTCATTAGGATACGTACCAAAAACCTTTAATGTGGTCGTAATTAAACCGCTTATTAAAAAAACAACTTGATCTTACAGAATTAGTTAAATACAGGCCAATATCAAATCAACCTTTTTTGTCAAAGATTCTAGAAAAGGCAATATCTTCACAACTATGTTCTTTTCTAGAAAGAAACATTATCTACGAGGATTTCCAGTCAGGATTTAGACCATATCATAGTACTGAGACTGCTATCATTAGTGTTACAAATGATTTGCTCTTATCATTCGATCATGGTTGTATCTCTCTGTTAGTGTTACTGGACCTTAGTGCTGTATTTGACAACTGTTTAAAATTCGACAAGCAAATTAGCACTGTTGCTGGTTCTAGTTTCTCTACCTTCGCTCTCTCTCTAAAATTAAATCCTTCCTTTCCGAGGGCTCTTTAGAGACTGATATCCATGCCTTCATTACATCTTGACTGGACTACTGCAATTCCCTTTATTACGGGATCTCTAAGGCGCAAATTTCTAGGTTACAAATCGTTCAAAATGCGGCAGCTAGATTTCTTAAGAGGCATAATAAATTCGATCACATTACTCCCCTCCTGAGATCTCTTCACTGGCTGCCTACCCAGTTTAGAATTCAATTCAAAATTATACTACTTGTCTACAAATCTCTAAATAATCTGGCTCCCTCCTACCTGACCGATCTTCTCCACCCTTACACTCCCGTGAGAGAACTGAGATCGGAGGATAAAGTCCTCTTAAAGATCCCCAGAACCCGCCTAAAGACAGGGGGAAATCGAGCTTTTGAAGTGTCTGGCCCCACACTATGGAACAATCTTCCTGACCCTGTTAGAATGGCTTACAGTTTATCTGAGTTTAAATCTTGCCTTAAAACCGATCTTTTCTCTCTCGCGTTTGTTGATGTTTAATGTGTAATTATTTGGGTTTTTTGTGTATATGCAGTTGTTTATGCATGTATATGTGTATACATATGTGTTTATGTGGATGTGTGTACGGTTGACTATGTCTCTTTGCCTCTGCCTCTCAGTTTTTGTTTTTGGCTGTTTCTATTTTTGTTTTGTTTTATATTTGCTTTTTATTTCTTATTTTATTGTTTTTCTTTTGTGCTTTGTGTACAGTTTTCTTTCAACCTGTTGTACAGCACTTTGGTTGGCCTTTGGCCATTTTTAAATGGGCTTTATAAATAAACTGAACTTGAACTATTTGATACAATCGACTACAAAATCCTTCTGAACAGACTTGAAAATTATGTTGGCATTAGTGGAGTTGCATTAGCCTGGTTCAAATCATACTTATCTGACCGTTATCAGATTGTAGCAGTAAATGAGGAGATGTCATATCAGTCACAGGTTCAGTATGGAGTTCCTCAAGGTTCAGTACTAGGACCATTGCTTTTCACCCTGTACATGCTTCCTTTGGGTGCAGTTATTAGGAAGCATGGCATTGGCTTTCACTGTTACGCTGATGATACTATATTTCTCTATATTTCCTCTCATCCTGATGAAACGTACCAATTCATTAAATTAACAATGCATAACTGATATAAAAAATTGGATGACTAATAACTTTCTACTGCTTAATTCTGAAAAAACAGAGAATCTAATTATTAGACCAAAAAGTTCCACACGTAATAATCTAGACCACTGCACTGTCAAGTCTTCGTCGTCAGTTAGAAACCTGGGTGTGCTCTTTGATAACTATCTTTCATTTGAAAGCCATGTTTCTAGCATTTGTAAAACGGCATTCTTCCATCTTAAACATATATCTAAATTGCGACATATGCTCTCAAAGACAAATTCGGAAAAGTTAGTTCATGCGTTCATGAGTTCAAGGCTAGATTATTGTAATGCTCTACTGGGTGGTTGCCCTGCACGCTTAATAAATAAATTCCAGCTGGTCCAAAAATGCAGCAGCTCGAGTTCTTACTAGAACCAGGAAGTATGAGCATACTAGCCCAGTTCTATCAAACCTGCACTGGCTTCCTATTAAACACTGAATATATTTTAAAATCTTGCTAATTACTTACAAAGCATTAAATGGTTTAGCTCCCCAGTACTTGAGCGATCTCTTAACACATTACAGTCCTTCACGTCTACTGCGATCCCAAAATACTGACCAGCTTATAATACCTAGAATCTCAAAGTCAACTGTTGGCGGTCGCTACTTTCCCCATTTAGCTCCTAAATTCTGGAACAGTCTTCCTATTACAGTTCGGGAAGCAGACACACTCTGTCAGTTTAAATGTAGACTAAAAACACATTTCTTCAACCTAGCATACACCTAACACATTATACATACATTTTTAATCCAAATCATTTAAAATAATTGTTAGGCTGCATAATTTAGGTCAGCCGGAACCGGGAACATTCCCATGACACCTGATGTACTCGATACATCAGAAGAAGAATGACATCTACGCTGATGTCATTCTCTGTTTATTCTGAGGTTACTGTGGTCAGCCGGATCCGGGCTGTATCCAGATCAGATGAAGGACCTGCACCTGGACACGAGCACAGCACTGCCCTGAAGTGTCTGCGGAGACCGTGACTCTACTAGACACCTCCCCTGTGACGATCATGAACCCATCACTAACCGGACCAAATTGGACTTCATATTGGACTTGAATTGTTGTTAATATAATAATCATCTACTGTGTGGCTGTTGGCCAGAGGAGAACTGGTCCCCTGACTGAGTCTGGTTTCTCTAAAGGTTTTTTCTCCATTCTGTTCTTCATTCATTGCGTCACTTGCCGGAGTTTTGGTTCCTTGCCGCTGTCGCCTATGGCTTGCTCAGTTGGGGAAACTTAACACTTAAAATTCATCAATTGTATTGATTCGCCTGCTCTTTTAAGGCTGCTGTTCAGTCAAACACACTTTGTTTATATTGTTTTTCTTGTGGCCACTGTAAAGCTGCTTTGAAACAATCTACATTGTAAAAAGCGCTATATAACTAAAGGTGACTTGACTTGACTTCAAGCAGACCATTAAAGGCAGAAAGCAACAAAGAATTTTAGAGTTTGTAAAGAAACCATAGTAACAACGTGTACAATACTATTCAGAACTGTGTCCGAGCGAAATGACTGTTATGAGCAAATATGTTTATGTGTGTTGTGACTGTTTACGCTGTGAGCGAAATTGTGTTTGCAATGTTGGAGAACATAAAGGTTTTATTGAGAATCAATGGTGGTTTTGATTGTATACTGGTAAATCTCTGCTTTTTAGTTATACAATGTATGTACATTTTTACAGTATGCCGATCGCTTCATCAAATAAATCGGCATATTGGCTGTTGGTTATCTCGAACATTGGTTATCTCAATGCTTTTTTGGCTGTCAACATAACCGGATTCCACTGTATATACATATACAGGAATATATATATATATATATATATATATATATATATATATATATATATATATATGTATATGTGTGGCGAGGGGGGCGTGGTTCAGCAGGGTTTGCAGCGGGAGAGGGAGTGGAGAAACGAGCGTGGCGTAAGTGGGTCAAGTACAAATAACAAACACCTGTGTCTTGTTACAGTAACTGGCGGGAAGAGACAGGATATAAGCGGCCAGGAAGTGGAGGACGGAGGAGAACGACTGAGACTCGGGTGCACGGCGTGTGGCGCATTCACAAAGCACGGGAGAAACTGCAGAGAAAGACTGAGAGATATTGAGCGAGATTGAGCGCAGAGTGCATAGCGCGGAACGAGCGCGCCGCCTGTTTTGTTTTGGTTTCACTTTCATTTGAATAAAAGTTTCACGAGTCTCAGCTAAGCCGACCCTGCCTCTTCCTTCCTGCATGAACCAACCACGCTACACTGGTGCCGAAACCCGGGAGGAAGAGGAAACGGCCGCTGCCATCATGCAGACTCCGTCAGGTACGCCCTTTGAGGAGGTCATCCAATCGCTCGCGGGACTCCACCAACAGCAACATCAGGCTCTCATCGCCATGAGGGAGGATCAGGAGCGTCGCTTCCAAGCCCTCCTAATGGCCCAGGAGGAGGACCGCGAGCTGTTCCGGAGCTGCCTAGACCGGGAGGGTCCCACCTTAGGATCGTCAGTGAGTGCAGCCCCTGCGGGCCACATGCCAATGTCTAAAATGGGGCTGGCGGACGATCCCGAGGCATTCATCGACCTGTTTGAGAGGACGGCGGAGGCATTTGGGTGGCCGCAAACCCAATGGCCGGTGCGCCTCATTCCCTTGTTATCGGGCGAGGCGCAAGTGGCGGCCCAACAGCTCCCCGTCCCGAACCTCCTGGTCTACGGAGACCTAAAACGGGCCATCCTCCAGCGGGTCGGCCTAAGCCCGGAACAACATCGACAGCGGTTCCGGTCACGAGACCTGGGCGAAAGTGGCCGACCCTTCGTGATGGCCCAACAGCTCCGGGACGCCTGCCGCAAATGGCTACTGGCCGGGGATAGCGACGTCGATCAGGTCATCGATCATGTGGTGCTGGAGCAGTTCATCTCCCGTCTCCCGAGGAGGACTGCAGAGTGGGTCCAGTGCCACCGTCCGACGTCACTGGACCTGGCCATCCAACTGGCAGAGGACCATATGGTGGCGTGCCCTGGGGTCGGCGAACCCCTTCCAGCGGCCTCTCTCTCCCTCTCTTCTCTTGTTGTTTCTCCCTCTCTTTCTCTCACCCCTAAAAATGTCCCTTTCCCCAGGTCCCGACCGACGGTCCCTCCTCGTACATTTCCCCGAGGGCGGGGTGGACAGGGGGGGCAGGGTGTTCCGGATGATCCACGGTCAATGCCCCGAGGCACTGGCTGGACCGGGGTGGCACCGGGACCGCCTCCACTTCTCCGCTCTCTTCCCGTCAGGGAGGTGACCCACTTACTGCCACCAGGGGGGCGGGGAGGCCTGGGCCGGCCTGTTGGCGCTGCGGGGACCCGGGACATTTTGTGGACAGGTGTCCAGTGATGGAGGTGGGGACCCTGATCCGGGTCCCGGACGCGCCGCAGGCTGCCCCTGATCAAGCCGGGTTGTACCAGATACCTGTGAGTATTAAGGGGGGTACGTATCAGGCTTTGGTGGATTCAGGTTGTAACCAGACCTCAATTCACCAAAGCCTGATTCAGCCCGGGGCATTGGATAAGAGCCGCATGGTTCGGGTGCGGTGCGTGCACGGGGATGTGGTGAAGTATCCTTTGTGGCCTGCTGTTATTCAATTCCGGGGACAAAAGCATAGCCTGGAGGTGGCAGTTAACCCGCACCTCCGACATCCGCTGATTTTGGGGACGAATTGGCCAGCGTTTAGTCAATTGTTGAGGTGTTTATGTGCGGATGTATCTTTGGCAAGTAGAGAGCAAGGGAGGAGGGCGGTCATGCAGCTGGGGGAGGCTGAACCGGGACCTCTGGGATCCGCCACGGGGGGACCGAGCACTCCCGGGAGGCGAATCCTCCTGGAGGGCGATGACTTCCCCTTGGAGCAATCCCAGGACGAGACGCTGAAAAATGCCTTTGAACAGGTCCGTTCCATCGATGGTCAGCTCCTCCAACCTGAGCAGCCGCTCTCCTACCCTTATTTCGCTGTGATCAAAGATAGGTTGTACCGAGTGACAAAAGACGCTCAGAAAAAGCAGGATACAACCCAGTTGTTAATCCCGAAAAGCCGCCAGGAAATGCTTTTCCAGGCGGCTCACTGTAATCCGATTGCAGGTCATTTAGGGCAGGCAGCAACACTAAATCGTCTCATGGCCCGATTCTTTTGGCCGGGCATCCACGAGAACGTTCGCCGATGGTGCGCGGCTTGTCGTGAATGTCAGTTGGTAAACCCACCGGCCGCTCCAAAAGCGCCTTTGCGCCCCCTTCCTCTAATGCCGGTCCCCTTCGAGATAATTGGCATGGACCTCATCGGGCCATTAGAACGTTCCGCACGTGGGCATCGGTTTGCATTAGTAATAGTTGACTATGCAACCCGATACCCAGAGGCAGTTGCCCTCCGCAGCATTTCGGCAAAGAGTGTTGCGGAGGCACTGTTTCGAATAATCTCCCGAGTAGGAATCCCGAAAGAGATTCTCACTGATCAGGGCACGGCGTTTATGTCACGTACCTTGCATGAACTATACCAATTACTGGGCATTAAATCAGTTCGCACCAGCGTCTATCACCCACAAACAGACGGGCTGGTGGAGCGGTTTAATCGTACGTTGAAAAGCATGATTCGGAAGTTTGTGCATGAGGACGCCAAAAATTGGGATAAATGGTTGGAGCCACTCTTGTTCGATGTGCGCGAGGTCCCTCAAGCCTCCACGGGGTTTTCCCCCTTCGAGCTTCTCTACGGACGTCAGCCCCGGGGGGTGTTGGACGTCCTGAGAGAATCTTGGGAGGACGGACCTTCTAATAGCCAAAACGAAATTCAGTATGTGCTGGACCTGAGAGCAAAACTTCACACTTTGGGGCGGCTCTCCATGGAGAATTTGCTACAGGCCCAGGGCAAACAGAGCCGGCTGTACAACAGAGGTGCCAACCTGCGTAAATTTACACCGGGAGAGAAGGTACTTGTATTGCTCCCCACATCCAGCTCCAAATTACTCGCCAAGTGGCAAGGGCCCTTTGAGGTCACACGACGAGTTGGAGATCTCAATTATGAGGTCCTTCGATCAGATAGGAACGGGGCACGTCAGATATACCACCTCAACCTCCTTAAAAAATGGAACGAGGCAGGGTCAGTGATGCTGGCGACGGTAGTAAGTGGGGAGGAGGATCTCGGGCCAGAGGTGAGCACCAAAAGTCAATCTCTCGCTTTGGCCCCTGGAGGAGATCACCTCTCGCCGTCCCAGCTCACTGACATTGCCAAGTGGCAATCAGAGTTTGCTGACGTGTTCTCGTCCCTACCGGGCCGGACGAATCTCATTCAGCACCATATTGAGACTGAACCAGGCGTAGTGGTCCGTAGTCGTCCGTATAGACTACCTGAACACAAAAAGAAAGTGGTCCAGGCTGAATTAGAGGCGATGCTCGATATGGGGGTGGTAGAAGAATCCCACAGCAATTGGGCGAGCCCGATAGATTTGGTTCCTAAAACGGACGGCTCGATTCGGTTCTGTGTGGGTTATCACAAGGTGAATGCCGTGTCAAAGTTTGACGCGTGTCCAATGCCGCGGGTTGACGAGTTGCTTGATCGGCTCGGTACGGCTCGATTTTATTCGACACTGGATTTGACGAAGGGATATTGGCAGATCCCCTTATCTCCCTTATCCAAAGAAAAAACAGCCTTCACAACGCCGTTCGGATTGCACCAATTCGTCACATTCCTTTTGGGTTGTTTGGAGCGCCGGCCACCTTCCAGCGCCTCATGGACCAGGTCCTGCGCCCGCATACCGCATATGCCGCGGCCTATCTGGATGACATTATCATCTACAGCATAGGTGTCAAACTCAAGGCCCGCGGGCCACATCCGGCCCGGCGTGTAATTATGTCCGGCCCGCGAGAGCATTTTATTAATGGCCCGCGAAATGTCCCGCGCTCCAGCTGACTCGCCGAACACTTCCTGTATTAAACAGGAAGTGGCTAATGATGCCTCGCGCTCGCGCTAGTACCGCGCGATTGTTATTATCAATTATCCATAACTGTTCAGGCTCGGTACACAGTGCTTGTGCGCGAAATTCAGATGTCATATACATATACAGGAATATATATATATATATATATATATATATATATATATATATATATATATATATATATGTGGCGAGGGGGGCGTGGTTCAGCAGGGTTTGCAGCGGGAGAGGGAGTGGAGAAACGAGCGCGGCGTAAGTGGGTCAAGTACAAATAACAAACACCTGTGTCTTGTTACAGTAACTGGCGGGAAGAGACAGGATATAAGCGGCCAGGACGTGGAGGACGGAGGAGAACGACTGAGACTCGGGTGCGCGGCGCGTGGTGCGTGGCGCGTGGCGCATTCACAAAGCACGGGAGAAACTGCAGAGAAAGAATGAGAGATATTGAGCGAGATTGAGCGCAGAGTGCATAGCACGGAACGAGCGCGCCGCCTGTTTTGTTTTGGTTTCACTTTCATTTGAATAAAAGTTTCACGAGTCTCAGCTAAGCCGACCCTGCCTCTTCCTTCCTGCATGAACCAACCACGCTACAATATATATATATAATTTAAGTGAGAAAGCCTTCAAAAAATAATGTTATAAATATATTTTATTTATCAGTTAACTTCTAACACCAAATCAATGTTTTCACAAAGCACACTTTGTGTTTAAAACAGCATTTAAAACATGTCATTAGATTATTACAATTAATGGCAAAAGGAATGTTTGGAAATGTAAACTGATATTTCCTTCTCGACACACTACAGCAAAAGAAAAAAAAGGGCTTAAAAATATTCATATGGTGAAACCACAAACGTGCCTAAGACGTTTACACAGCAGTGTATATGTGTTTGTGTGTGTTTACTGTTCTTCAATGCTTGAATGAATCCATAAAGCTATAGTGTCAGACAACATTTAAAAACAAACTGGATTAGAAAATTATGTAAATATAATTATTATAACTTTATAAATTTAACATGGACTTGAACTGGACTTAAAATTGCCAGTATATAATCAAGGTTGGCTTGGACAGAGCTCTGAAGGCAGTTATTGGGTGTGTCTTAATCAGGTCCCTAGTTCACCAGTCAGGGCACTGATAAGAGAGTCGGAATATGATAAATATGAAACCTAAATCACGTGAGCCAACTAACTATACATAAAGACAGGTGATGGATGTTTTTAAAAATACAGAGCATTATTTTATTATATTTCAGCATAAACATGTATCGCTAAACAGGTAATGAACATAATCCAGCGAAGATTTATAACTTATTTACAGATGTAATGTTGCATGTATTTTTAACAGGCTAAGTATTAATCATAATGTTCTTAAACATTATAATTAAATCTATTATAATTAATGTCAGAAAGATATCAGCTCTGATGTTAATAAATACAAGCATTGATGTTGTATAATGAGGACATTGTCACATCACCTGAAATAGAGTTATAAGTGTCTCAATGTGTAGTAAGCCAGCTTCCCTTACTGAACACGACATACTGATTCATGAGCTAGGGAGCTGAATGAGACTTTTCATTCTATTCTGCATACTGAATTCACGCACTGCTACTACACTGGAACGTAATATAATTACAAGTCAAAATAGATCACCCTCAGGACGGCCTTCAAATGATTACATCAATGCTAAAAAAAAAAATTCAGTTACCGAAACCTCTGACAGGGAGATCTCACCAAAGACATTGTCATGTTTTTCAGTACTCAAATTCACACTGGCCTCCTACACCCAGATCTGTCTGCTCCATAATTAACAGTCTCTCTTCATTGTGCCATGCTCCCAGAAGCTTGTCTTTTTGACTAGCATTGCCCCTTAGTAAACAGGAAGACAGTTAATTATTTTTGAAATTCACATCCACAAATAACAGGCTACTGGTTCCCTGCTGTTAGTAATGACACTGTGTGGTCAGTAATTAAAGACTGTTTTCAGACTGTTTAAAGACTGTTTTCAACTGCCCAACATTCCCTCTGAGAGATGAAACCTGTGAGAAAACCTCAACTTATCTTTTTCATTTTCTTCTGTCAAGTCTTAAATCTTTTTCTCTCTCTTTGTGTCTCTCTCTCTCTCTCTTTCTATTGCCCTTTTCACACAGCACGACCCATGCTCTCCTTCAATTACCTTTTCATGGATTACTGTCTCCATGGCAACTTCCCACAAAAAGATAGCAGAGAAAAGTAGAATAAAAATAGGGGAAAATTTAAAAAAATATATTTTAAACAATATATATTCATATTTTTTCTCACAATGATAGACACTTTAAATGTCCCAGGAGCTAATTAAAAGCTAAAAAAAAAAAAAAAAAAAAAATGAAACAATATACATATACATATATACAAAAGGAAAGAAAACCATAAAAAAAAATTAAGCTTATTGTGTGAGAATAATATTCAATTGTATTCCTTTTCAAGGGAGCTTGTGGGAACGCTTTGCATGATTGCGTCATGATTCACTTGTGAAATTGAATGAATGGACATCTTGTGTGGGTGACGTCATGAAGCAGGAAACCATAAAAGGCATGCCAAACAAAGCAGTGTCAGCTTCTGTGTCTTCAGCAGTGCTTTGTTTGTCCTATTTATTCTTATCCATCTACCAACGATTTTTTAGGAAATAGAAGAAAATGGCGAGCGAACAACATTTTAGATCATGTGTGCATCCTTGCCCTCATTACACTACAGATAGGTATACACACGATCTGTGTGTTGTTTTTTTGGGAGCGGAGCTGACTGTGTACACTGCAAAGAGCTTCCATTATGGATGTTCTGCTCCCACCTGGCACTCTCCTCAAAGAGATTGAATATTGACTGGCCAGTGGAGAGGCAGGACGCACGTCCAAAAAGTAAATATATTTTCCATTCCTGTCATTGACTACTTCAGCCACTTAGAAGCTGCTTCAGATTTGTTTGACAGACCTTTTACAGTTTCCTTCTTCATGACATCACTTGCCCATGATGGTTTCACACCATGATGGTTTCACACCACTGGTTTGATTTCAAAAGTGGTTCATGACGAAATCACGCGGAGCTTTCCCACTATGTCATCAACGCAGCGTCTTGTTCTCGCTTCAGGGAACGAAGGATACAGTCATAACCTAGACATTTTTACGATACTTAAAATGCTTGCAATTACATTTGGCTTAGACAAAGATAAGGCTGGCAATTTATGTGAAATATGTTTAAAATGATATTTCCACCACAGAATATATCAAGCAGATGCATGTATATCCAGTGAAGGAAGGGAGTTTATTTTTCTGTAAAATTCAACAGATAGATAGATCTATCTATCTACCTACCTATCTATCTGTCTGTCTGTCTGTCTATCTATCTATCTATCTATCTATCTATCTATCTATCTATCTATCTATCTATCTATCTATCTATCTATCTATCTATCTATCTATTTATCTATGTCATAGTTCCCCCTGTGTCATAGTTAAAATCTTCATATGTTTGAGAAAAATAAATGTGTGTGTCAGATAAATGTCTGGAATGTTCCTCTGGGCATCATTGCTGTATCTTTCATGAATGTAAGAAGTGGAAAGTAACACTGATATATAGGAATGCTGAGATACAGCTGTGTGTTTGCTGTGGGTGTGTGTGTGTGTGTGTGTGGTGTAATATATGGTTAAATTATGTTTTCTGACAGGACCTCCATGTATTTCTCCTCTCCAGCACCCATTCTAATGCAAACATGAGCAATTCAGCTGTGTAATTCTAACATTTTCTTACATCTCATTATTAACATTATCCTTGGGCTTATGAAGCCACCAAAGGTATAATTTATTGTTTGTTCAGCAGGTAACATTTTTGCAAACCTAGCAAATTCATTTGCTGAATAAAATCCCTCAGCAGGGTCAACGCACGCAAAGCTCCGGGTCCTGACAACATTCCTCGTCGTGTATTGAGAGACTGTGCAGAGGAACTCGCTGATGTCTTCACAGACATCTTCAACATCTCACTGAGTCAAGCTGTTGTCCCCACCTGCTTCAAAGCAACCACCATCATTCCTGTCCCTAAAAAATCATCTCCATCCTGCTTCAATGACTACCGCCCAGTCGCACTTACCCCCATCCTTATGAAGTGCTTTGAGCGGCTAGTCATGCACCACATTAAATCTGTCCTCCCCCCCTCCCTGGACCCCTGCCAATTTGCATACCGGTCAAAACGCTCGACCGATGACGCCATTGCCACTGCTGTCCATTCAGCACTCACACATCTGGACAAAAAAGACACGTATGTCAGAATGCTGTTCATTGATTTTAGTTCAGCTTTCAATACAATCATCCCTCAACAGCTCACCCAAAAACTGTCTCAGCTGGGACTCAGCACTTCGCTGTGCAACTGGCTGCTGGACTTCCTGACGGGAAGACCTCAGGCAGTACGGGTCGGCAGTAACACATCCAGCTCCATCATTATGAACACTGGAGCCCCTCAGGGTTGTGTGTTGAGCCCCCTCCTCTTCACTCTGCTGACCCATGACTGCACACCCACACACAACAGCAATCTCTTCATCAAGTTTGCGGATGACACGACTGTAGTTGGTCTCATCACCAACGGTGATGAGACAAACTTCAGGAGTGAGGTGAGCCACCTGGTCAGGTGGTGCGGCGACAACAATCTCTCTCTGAACGTGGAGAAGACGAAGGAGATTGTTGTTGACTTCAGGAGAATGCACACCCAGCACCCTCCTCTGACTATCAACGGTGCGACCGTGGAAAGAGTGAGGAGCACCAAATTTCTGGGTGTGCATATCACAGAAGACCTCTCCTGGACCACTAACACCACAGCACTGACCAAGAAAGCACAGCAGCGACTCTACTTTCTCCGCAGGCTGAGAAGAGCCGGAGTCCCAGCCCCCATCATGCACACCTTCTACAGAGGCACCATCGAGAGCATTCTGACCAACTGCATCACTGTGTGGTATGGCGCATGCAACACATCCTGCCGTAAAGCACTTCAGCGCATAGTGAGAGCAGCTGAGAAGATCGTTGGTGTCTCTCTCCCACCCCTCCAGGATATTTATAACTCCCGCCTCTCCCGCAAAGCCCTCATCATTGCGAGAGACCCCTCCCACCCATCCCAGAGCCTCTTCAGTCTGCTGCCATCAGGGAGGAGACTACGCAGTCTCCAGGCAAGGACTAGCCGACTGAAGAACAGCTTCATTCCCCAAGCTGTCAGGGCATTGAACTCCCTCCCGTCTCTGCCCCTTTTCCTCTCTTTTGCCCCATGCACCTGACCCCCCCCCCCCCCCCCCCCCCCCTACTATTGTTTGCACTGTCTTTACCATCGCGACTTTATCTCTTTATTTCCTTAATCTATTTTATTTTATCTATTATTATTTATTTATTTTTATATATATATATATATATTTTTGGTGTTGTTGATATATATATATTTTGTTGCTGTTGTTACTGTTAATGTAACCTGGTTGCACCTTGGGTCTGAGAGTTACAGAATTTAAATTCTCTGTATGTATGTGCTGTATATATTGCAGAATTGACAATAAAGCTGACTTTGACTTTGACTTTTGACTTTTGAAATGGCATTAGTAAATTTGCCTCCTTCTATTTTTTTTCCTGTGATATAGCATGTTTCTGTGATTCAAATTCATAGTTGTGATAGTGTGCGAAAAATAATTTAATTATCGTTAAAAATCTATGCACTGTGAATCAGTGGACTAAGGGGCTGAATAAAATTAAATGTAATGTTATTTTAGGAATTTTTTAATGTAGGCCCATGCAAAATAAATGAACACTTAATATTTTAATAAACATCTCCTGGCCAGCTACATTTTTCATCTCTTTATAAGTGTATAAATTCATATCCTATTTTCAGAATCACACATTACCACACTACAATACTGTTTCTGCATTGACTATATGTTTAAGTTTTATGTAATATATGTATCTATAACATCCATGTTGATCCTGGAACAACTTTCCAGTCAATTAATACTGCACAGAAGTATCCCACAATACAACATGCTTAACTTCACCTTCCATTTCAAGTGTGAAAAAAAACAACCACAATTTGTATTTGTCTTTGTGAATTATGTGATCAGACCACCATAAAAAAAAAAAAAAAAACTCTTAACAGGAGGAAACTCAGTGAATTAACAATGTTGGCATATTATTGAAAAACTATTCCCCCACCAGTATTTTATTCTTTAATTTTAAATGTTAACCAACCACCCCAGGATTTTTGATAATTTTCACAAATGTTTCCTGGTTCCCTCAGAATGTTTTGTTGTGTGAATATCTGAACATGCAATATATCAAAAGAAAGAACAAACACTCAAAAGAAAGAACAAAAAAAATTCCAGCTTGATGCATTTCATGCTTTTTTTCATCAACATTTGAATGCTTTTTCATAATAAAAAGCTGAGGAAATTGTGACTGTGTCCAGATTGGATTCAGAAATATGATCCTATCAACAGTTCATTCAGTAACATTACACAGTTTTGATTTACATTTTACATTTATTCATTTGGCAGACACTTTTATCCAAAGTGACTTACATTGCATTCAAGGAACACATTGAATCAGTTCTTGCTTTTCCTGGGATCAAAACTATGACCATTGTAAGCACCAATGTTCTACTGATTGAGCTACAGGGAAGTGCATTTATATGCTGGTAAATGTTGATGATTTTGTTATTTTACTTATCCATTTGCTCACATATGATTTTGTGTTTTGATCAAGAGATTCTGTACTTTTTCCAAAAATTTGAAATATTGCCCCCTTCAGTAAAAAAGTGAAAATACGGAAGCCTTACATTTTCGTCAATGGCGAGGAAAGAGTTAATGGTCTTGGCTGACTAGATCTAATGCTGCTGTTGAATATTGCTGCTGCATAGCAAGTATGAACCTGCTACTGCTAACAGATACACATACACAGTGTTGTGAGCATGTAAGATATGCTGCTGCATAAATAGACATACATAAACTCCTGTAGCAGATCTAGGCAGGTGGCAGATGGAGCTTGGGGAGGTGGAGGATTTCAGAGGAACTTCTACAGGATTAGCTAGCTGAGCAAACAATATAATTGGCTGCAGGATCAGCAGAAGCAAGTCAGCAATAACCGTGGGTTAATATTATGGTAGCTTGCAGATTGCATGTAAAGAATCAGTCTGCACCATCTAGAGCAGGGGTCTCAAACATGCGGCCCGCGGGCCAATGTGTGTGTGTGTATTCCTTACAAAAAAAAACAAAAAAAAACATGCATATTGTTAAAAAACAAACTAAAAAACAAATACACAAATGCATTTACCGTATTTTCCACACCATAAGCCAAAAGGATTATAAGGCAGTCTAAATTACGGAGTCTATTTCTGTACTTAACCCATACATAAGGCGCATGCTAAAACATACCGTCTACAAAAAGGTAACGGAAGCAAAACAGTAAGGTTATTTGAACTTTATTCAACTATTTAACAATAAGCTACACTCACGTTATGTTTTAATAAATCCATCCAAATCCATCAAAGTCCTCATTTTATGTGTCTGAATTGAACAGCTGGGCAATTTTGCCATCAAATATGCAGGTGTTTTTACCAAAATCTGACTCCCCTGACAAATCTCACTACTCCCTCGCGTGCATTCATTAATATGCGCTTCCTTGAGCATATTCACTTATCGATCTATATTTTTTTCTACACAGCAAACACCCAGAAAGTGCAAACACCCACCCATCATGTGAAAAAAAAATTACTTTTTTTTTTTTGTTATATTTAATATAATTCATGCACAAGTACAATGAGGAGCTTAATTAAACATTTTCTAATCTTCATCCAGCAAGAACATAATTTCAATGTGAAATCAACAGTTTTGCTGGTGCAATCCATCTGATATGTTTTTTGCATCCTTTATACACATTAATTCATTTTATATGTATGTATTAATTTGTGTACTCAAAACATCCGTGCACTATAGGACGGCTCAATCTATGCGCTCTGTGAGTCCGTCTGTGAATCCAGTTTCCACCACAGTTGAGAAAGGGGAAAAATAATGACTTAACTTCTCTGTTTCTCCGCATGGTCAAAGAGTGTAAATGCGAGATCACAGCAAACATGACACGTTCTGTAAAAACTGTTGTCTTAGTTAAAGTCCGTGTAATATATAAAATGCAATCTATATCAATGTGAATTATAAATTATCAGTATAATTTGCACACTTTTCCATGTGCATAGGAAGACATGGAAGTGGAACAGAATTAAAGCGAGGCGAGGTGGTTATTAAACAAGGCGGTTACCATGATATCGAGGAGCCGGTGAAAACTGTAAAGGATTTAAAGTGATCGCTGGAAACATAAATACTACGTTGACACCATTGCATCTTCGGCATGATAGATGCGCTGGCATTGCTGGGGGACTATGGTGTTGCCATATCCCAATGGCAATACACTGTGTCGGTGACTGGCAAGCCTTTTTTTGCCCCCACTCTTAAGTCGGACCTCTTCTTTTTTATTTCGGGAACCGTCTGGTTAGGTGAACCAACTGCATTTACAGCTGCTGTCACATGCTGCCATTCCACACTTTTTTGTGGGTGTTAGTGACGCCAATACTATGGCTACCAAACAAAATAAATGTCCTTTCCTCCACCTCTGTCACAAGAACCTCTGTTTCGGTGTCTGTGAAATTTCCATTGGTGCCATTTTTCCGCATAAAGAACCTCTTGCTCCTTTATATTAATATGCACGGCATTATTATAATAATCATGAGCTGATTTGCATGGGCTATATATGGTTGAAAGGGGGCGGGTAAAGGGTGGGATGTCGATTTTTTTTTAACATACGCAAATTATCAGTTAGACTGTGATTTATAAATGGAAAACTGCTTGGAGGTGTGCGTGCACACGGTTTTATACGTCTCAATTTTTGTTTGCGTACGCCATTTTTGGCTTTTGGGCGCACGTAAACTTCTAGTAAGGCTCCTACGCACAGTTTTATAAATGAGACCCCTGCCCATTTGGTCCCTGTGCCACCACGATGAGCCATCACCCAGACTTTATCAATTTATTTATTACAGAGAAAGTAAACATTTTGTATTTTGCATATGAATCCTGTCTTTGTTCCTGCCTGACAGAACGACTTGAAGCCTCACGGATTCAGCAAATGTACCTGGTTGGCAGGACTTTATCACTAACAACTATTTTCCAAATTCGGTCAGAATGGCTTCCAGTTTATCTGAGTTCAAAACTTGTCTTAAAACTCATCTGTTCTCTGTCGCATTTGATATGTAAATATGTGGGTGTTTGAGGAAATTAATCTATGTGTGGTTTTATACATGTGTATTTTCAAATATGTGTGAGAGTATGTGTATGTATATGTATGGATGTACATGTATGTGCATCTGTGGATATATGTGTACATAGTGATTATACTTTTTGCCTTCTACCTTTTCATCTTTTAACAGATTTTTTTAATGTTATTTTTTTCTTATCTTTATGTATATTTCTCCCATTATTATTTGTACAGCACTTCGGTCGGCCGTGAGGCAGCACATAAGCTATTGGACTTACAACAGGGTCATCGATCGATTTCAGACTACACAATCGAGTTTACGACCCTCGCAGCCAACTGCAAGTGGAGCGAGGAGGCACAGTGGGACAGGTTCCTGCATGGGCTGGTTGACCACATCCAGAGAGAGATTTACACCTTGGACCTGCCCGCCAGTCTCAACGGCCTGGTTGAGTGGGCCCTCCGGGTGGATGCCCGACTGGAGCGAGGCAAACTTCGGCCAACTCAATCCGCAGGTTCAGGGTCCTCAACGACACCATCCATCGATCATCCTGGCGCGGTCAGACCCATCTTCAACTCATCTTCCCGGGAGGAGAGGGACAATCGCAGGGGCTCTACATTTACGTCAGTGGAAAGGGACACTTCATGCTCCAATGCCCGGTAAAAGCCCGGCCAGTAAGGAGTAAGCTACTGACGGGCGCAATCGCAGTTAACAAGACTTTCTCTGCAACTCTCCTCCCGGTAAGACTTCAAATGGCCAACTCTTCACATCACTGTTACGCGTTAGTGGACTCTGGGGCTGAGGGTAACTTCATGGATCGTTCTTTTGCACTTCAACTCCGGATCACCACTGCACCACTCACAAACTTCATTGTTGTCCAGGCACTGGGTGGCCAGAGTTTAGCGGACATTTTCCAGAAAACCATTCCCTCACTGTGTCAGGTAACAACACAGAAGAAAAATACTTTTTCATTACGGACTCCCCCTCTGTTTCCATTGTCCTCGGACACCCCTGGTTGGTCAAACACAACCCCAGAGTGCGCTGGGGACACAACACTATTTTGAATTGGAGTGATCAGTGCCATGCCTCTTGTCTTGTGCCTGCGCGTACGACTGTGTCTAGTTCTGTGTTGCAGGAGGAGCCGGTGAATTTGTCTAACATGTCCCCAGAGTATCTTGACCTGAAGGAAGTGTTCAGAGAAAGTCTCATGCTGCTTCTCTTCTTCCACATCGTCCTGACGGCAATAGATATGGGCAAGTTATACTCGCTTTCGACTCCAGAGAGGGAGGCCATGGAAAAATATATTTCTGATTCTTTGGCAACCGAGTTCATTTTCCCCTCTTCTTTTTTGGCGGGGGGGGGGGGTTCTTTTTTGTGGGGAAAAAGGATGGTTTTCTGCGACCTTGCATTGATTACCGAGGGCTGAACAACATCACGGTAAAGAATACCTATCCTTTGCCATTGATGTCTTCAGTATTCGTCAGACTAGTGCTCCAACGGCTGTTACAGAATGTTTTTTTTGTCAAGGCGGAGAAATGCATTTTCCATGCACAGTCTGTTCCTTTCCTAGGGTACATCATTGTGTTGGAGGGAGTGCACATCGATCCTGACAAGATTAAGGCTGTAGTAGAATGGCCAACCTCGGATTCTTGCAAGGCCCAGCAGAGGTTCCAAGGGTTCGCCAATTTCTATCGATGTTTCATTCGTAATTTCAGCCAACTAACCACTCCTCTGACAGCCTTGACCTCCCCCAGAACTAAGTTCAAGTGGTGCAATGCAGCCGAGGCAGCATTTTCCAAACTTAAGTGCGGCTTCGTTTCGGCTCCCATTCTCATTGCCCCTGACCCATCACGTTAGTTTGTGGTGAAGGTCGACGCATCATAGGTGGCTGTAGGTGCTGTTCTTTCCCAGCGCTCTCCCTCGGACGACAAGATGCACCCTTGCGCGTTTTTGTCTCATTGTTTGTCTCCAGCAGAACATAACTATGACATTGGTAACCAAGAATTGTTGACAGTCAAATTAGCATTGGAAGAGTGGCGTCACTGGTTAGAAGGGTCGGGGGTTCCTTTTCTAGTCTGGACTGATCATAAGAATTTAGAATACATCAGAACCAAAAAACTTAACTCCAGGCAGGCTCGGTGGGCACTTTTTTTTTGGACATTTTGACTTTACTCTATTGTACCGCCCAGGTTCTAAAAACATCAAACCCGATTCTTTGTTGCACGTTTTTGACCGCTCCGATCGCCAGTCTATGGGAGGTCGAAGCGAAGGTCAAATTGGCCTTAGAAGGAGTAACTCCTCTGCCCAGTGGCCCACCGAGTAGGTTATTCGTGCCAGAGGAAGTAAGTTCCGAGGTCATCCAGTGGGGTCACTGTTCCAAGGTAGCCTGTCATCCAGGAATGTCACCAGGAATACAGTTGTTTTGAACGTGGTGGACCGATTCTCGAATGTTGTGCATTTTATACCCTTACCCAAGTTGCCATCAGCTAAGGAGACACCGGCGTCTGTCTGTGGGAGCGCGCACCAAAACTCGAAGCCTCCCATTTATGTCGTGGGTCAAAAAGTGTGGCTTTCATGCAAGGACATTCCTCTCCGTTTCGCATGTAACGAGCTAGCTCCCAGATTCATTGGCCCGTTTACTGTCACCAAGATCATTAACCCGATGACAGTCCACCTCAAACTGCCTCCTGCATACGGGAGTATTCATTCTGCCTTTCATGACTCTAAAATAAAACCTGTGATTTATTTTTTATTTTTCTTTCTCCCATTAATCTGCCCATCCTGGTTCCCACACTGTTGTGACTCGTAGATGGGGAACCAACATATTCGGTAAATCGTATTCTGGATTCGAGAAGGAGGGGATGCAAATTTCAGTACTTGGTGGACTGAGAGGGATACGGTCTGGAGGAGAGAAGCTGGGTTCCTGCTAGGGAGATTCTGGATCACTCCCTTATCGACGACTTCAATCGACAGGTAAGCTCTCCTGGGAGTGTCGAGAACGTCTGGTACTGTCACGGTTCATGAATTCACTGTCTTCTAGATACTGAATGTGTGTGTATCTGAGGTGAGTGTGGGGGGCATGGTTTCTGATCACCACATCAGCGATCGTCATCTGCACCTGATTACCATCAGCCTTTGCCCTTATATTCCTCTCTCACCGTCATTGTGTTGTCAGGTCGTTGTTCTCCATGTTGTGTTCACGCCAGTGTTCCTGTTTCCTGTGTTTCATGGTTCTCACAGTGACTTTCACTTCTGGGATTATCACTAACTCTCCATGCACACACCAGCCCATTGGGTCCCTGCGTCACCACAACCAGCCATCACCCGGACTTTGTTGTCAATTTGTTTACTTTCTGTGGAATAAACTTACTTTGCATTTTGCACCTTAATCCTGTCTTTATGCCTGCCTTACAAAATGGAAGCTGTTTGAGAGAAAGATGAATTAGCTTTTCTATTGGAAAGCTTGTCCTCCTCTTCCTCCAGGTCCAACTACTCTAGTGAGGAAGTATACTGCTGTTAAATCACTGAATGCTAGCTAGTTTTATGGAGGCATCACCAACTTATTTTCTGAATGACATTTAGATAAGATATAGTTTAATGTTAATCATCTGTTGATGATCTTGATACATATTGAATGATTAATTTGCAATTAAGAAGGCATTTACCTTTAGATATAGCATTGTTTGTGGTATCCTACCTGTGTCTTGTTACTACGGTAGCTTCTAAAATGTATTATCTATAGATCAAGCATTACACAACGCTAAAAATTTAAGCTCAACCATGCTTAGCTTAGTTTAAAGTGCATAGACAGCTGTAACCCATGCTTTGGTTAACTTCCTAAACACTTTCAACTTCCTCAAGCCTTTCAATTTTTTAATTATATTTATGTTTATATGTATGTTATATGTGTATTTACTATTTAATTAGTACCATTTTTTTGATACTTTGACACTTTTTATTTTTACCAAATTAGTTAGGTGTTATTAAATAACTAATTAACTAAGTTATTACAGTGGAGTTTGGTTATGTCGACGGCGTCGGGGGTCAAGAAAAAGCATTGAGATAACCTTTTCGTGAGATAACCCATACATCATATATTACATATTGTCAGGGTTCTGCCACATTCGGTCTAGTAGTCATTTCTTGGTTTTGTGGCAGAGCTCTGACACTACCGTTGTGTCTCGTGTTTGGTGTGTGTGCGCACGGCGTCGAGGATTCGAGCCGCGCGCGCGCTTGTCTGTGACGTCTTTCGTACGAGTTATGATGTTCAGTCCCGATACTTGGGTCTGGTTCAGTTTCGGTTTTGGATCGGGATTCGGGCATTCATAACTCGTGTGTCTTCGTCCTTGTCGTGAGCTCGTGAGAACTCGTTCTTGCGAGCTCTACGTTATGTGAGTGGGCGCGGTTTCAAGCCTTGCGCGAGCCGCGTCTCCTCTCGTCCGTGTGTTTATGTTTGGCACGCGGTTCGCATTCCATCGGCCGCGTGCTTGTGTTTTGTCACGCGCAGTTTGGTTTGTCACCAGCTGCGCGTCGTCTTTGTTTAATTGGCTTCATGTTCATGTCTTGTCTGTTACCCCGCCCGTCTTGTTTCATCGTCATTAGTTTGATTTTATTCCAGCTGTGTTTCTCTTCAATTGTTTTTCCTCCTGTGTATTTAGTCCCCTCAGTTCTGCTGTCCTGTGCTGCTTTGTTGCACTTTGTATGCCTGAGTTTTGGTCCATGTGTTGTGTCAAGTCATGTAAAGATCTAGTCTAGTTCCAGTCAAGTCAAGTCTAGTCCTAGTCAGTTTTCCCCCACGGGGTAGTTTTGTTTTTGTTTTTGTTCTTGTTTTCAAGAAACTCTCTTCCCTTTGCGATTGAGTCCTCGCTCACTACTAAAACCCTGACACATATATTACCACACAATCCATATACTATATTACCGATTTCTCCACATATAACTCTCAGATGCAGATAATCCGCAATTCACGCAATAAGAAAACAAATACAAGTCTGAATCAGAACAAAAAGAAAAGCAGTATCTCTTTCTCTCCAAAGTAGTCTCTCCCTCTCTCCTCTCTGCGTTGCGCTCGTCCCTTTAAGAGAAGAGCCCGCCCTCATGGCAGCACAGCCAATCACGTTTTCTTGCATGATTGACAGGTCAGACAGCCTATCAGCGCAGCTGTCAGAGTGACTGTGGAAGCAGCGCAGCTGTCAGAGCCCAAAGAAAGATAACAACCCTCAAGAAAGAAAATTGAAAATTTATTGATGTACATGATGTAAATGAGAAAAATTAGATTAAATGGGAAAGAGGATGCTCTTGTTTTTGGTGTTTTTTTACACAACAGTGTTGCCGCGATTTGTTTGATGAAGCGATCGGCTGAAATGTTCAGAGTCTCATCAAGAACTGTGCGCATTTGAGTCTTAAGCCACGAATCCACTTGATCCTGTTTAACCGCAGCGCTCTCTCCACAAATCACTTTGAAGACAATGTTGTGCCTCTTTTTGAAACGATTCAGCCACCCCAGATTTGCTTTAAAGTAAAGTCAAATTCTTTGCAGCAAGAATGTCCACCTTCTCCATCAGCAAGGGGCCATTGACGGGAAGGTTTGTTGCTCGTGTATTTGTGAACCACTGAAACACTGCATCGTCGACTTCTTTGAGATTGATTGTGCAGTTTTCTCTTAACACCTCCAGACATTTTTAGAAGAAAAAAAAAACACAGAATACCTGCAGTGTGTTTATCACTCAGATCAACGTGAGTGAACTGTCATTGAACGAGCGCGCGCTCCACCTGCAACGCAAACTCAGCGAACTAGGTATGCTCATGAGTCATGAAATAGCCATGTGAAGTGGATAATTTGTCTCTCATTTATGCTCGAGATACTAGATTTCAACGACATTAAAGAATCGACATAACCAGCAAGAAAATACTGAGACAAATAGGGAGTTTGGCGGTTCCACTTCAAAATCGTTGACATAATAGTATTGGCGAGTTAACCATGACTCGAGATAAGTGAACTCCACTGTAATTAGTTGTACTAAAATTCAAATTTGAATTCTAGTTCCTGTTTGCAACCTCAATTTAAATGTATTCTGAATTGAAAAAAATGGACTGGAGTTTTAAAGTTATAAAAAGTATCACTGTCTACCAGTAGAGAGACTAAAAGCCTTTATAGTTAACTGACGACTAATGTAGTTTTCTAGTGTGCAAATTACAAGTAACATGATTATCTCTTGCACAGTAAAACAATAACATAATCTTATTTTTAAGTTTGCTTAAGTTTATTTTATTCTAATCTTCTTAAGTTCTTATTATTAATTCTTAAGTTTCTTTTATTCTAATCTTAAGTTTGCTTTTATTTTTTTAGAAGGATACTGATTACAGTCTCATTTGAGTGTTTGATCATGCAATGAACGTTTGCTGTCATCTTCTATGAGTAAGATTTGTAGGACAACAGCATCCAAGAACATCATTTTGGTACTTGAAATGAAATGTAAGGGTAAATGAATACATTCTCCAGAGAAAGCCTTATTGCTTTTCCTCTATATTCATGGCTAACAAAAAAATAGTTTGCCATGGTGCTGTTAGCTGCATGCAATTTATTCAAGGATGCAAGGCTAAAGGAATGTGACATCCTGCATTATAAGGTATTCATTAAATGGCAATGCCTTTTAATTCCATTTTCAATTGAAAATATGAATACCAATTATGGTGTGATAGAAGACAAAGTGGATGTTGTTTTGCTACGAGTCGGGCAATAGTAATAACTATATGATTGCTTTTCGACACAAACTGCCCACAACGACAATAACAAAGACAGTCAAAGTTACAATGAATAATGCCTCCATTGTTATAGTGAAAGAGGAAGAGAAAAACTGAGAAAACTTATGGGACTTTAATATGTGGCGAATGTTGAGGAAACATAAGAAAGACAACTGAATCCATCTGTGCTTTTTCCTAAAAAGCATTAGAGTCAGAGATACTTTATTTACATCGTGAAAACTAAACTATATAATCTGTTATCTAATATAAAATTAGCAAATGAATGAATAAAAATGTGATATTTTCAATACCAATTAGTACATAAACTGAAACTTATCCATCTATCAATCAATGAATAAGTCGGAAGGGTCTCATTAGATACTACTTGGCATTTGGGGTATGAACTCATAGATTTTGGATTCTTACGGGAAGTAATGGCATTAACAAGTGAACTGGATAGTCTAACATGTACACTGAACTGGAGTGAACACTTTATAATATATTTTTAAAGAGGTATTATCTTGCTTAAACCGGAAAAGTGGTTTCTACTTTACAAGAAAAACAATCTGATAGACACTTGTCAGAACTTGCATTATCCACATCATTATTTATATTATCTAATGTCTCCAATTCATCCATTCTGCATGTCTTTGGATTGTAGAGACCTCCTGACTCAAACTAGGAACTTTAAATCCAGAAATCAAACTTTGGACCTTTTTGCTGTGAGGCAACAGTTCTAGCTATTGAGCTAGTGAATACCACCCAACTTGCATAATGTTTTATTCATACTGATAACTAAAGTTGATCAGCTGGTTAAATTAAGATTGGAACAAAACCCTGCAATACAGTGGTGGTACTGCATTAGTACAATTAGTACTTTGTTCAGATTTCAAGTTCAGGCTACTTCTTTATTTTGTTTCCGACTTGAATGCATGGCAGGCTGTTAAACAGTTTCTTATCTAGTGTACAGCTTTTCACATTTCACTAATTGTTAAGGTTTATATTTAGCTATGGGAAACTGGCCAGCTTTCTGCCAATGACACAATTGGAAGCAATAGCTGTAGTGAGATGAGTGAGATTATTCTTAATTATCCACAAGCAAGCTGAGCTTTTAGCTAGCTTTTAGCTTTTGTCATAAATCAAAAGCTATCATGCGTATGTTGAATGCATGAAAAGAGAATAATCATAACTAGAGAGGATAAAGTTCGTCGAGACAAACTTTAGAAGTTGGCTGAGAAGGTCGCACCGGAAACGTTAATTTTGCATGTTGGTAGCACAATTTAACATTAACTACAAAATACGTTACGAAACCAGAAATTAACAGGTTGCTAAGGTGTTCTAGGTGGTTGCTCGGGTGTTGCTAGGTAGTTTCTAGAGTATCCTGGGTGGTTGCTAGGGTGTTGCTAGGTGGTTGCTAGGGTAACCAAAGTGGTTGTTATGGTGTTGCTAGGTGGTTGCTAGGGTATCCTGGGTCGTTGCTAGGGTATTGGTAGGTGGTTGCTAGGGTATCTGGGGTGGTTGCTAGGCAGTTGCTAGGGTATCCCGGGTTGTTGCTAGGGTGTTGTTAGGCGGTTGCTAGGGTAACCAGAGTGGTTGCTAGGGTGTTGCTAGGGTAACCAGAGTGGTTGCTAGGGTGTTGCTAGGTGGTTGCTAGGGTGTTTTTTGGCGGTTGCTAGGGTAACCAGAGTGGTTGGTAGGCGGTTGCTAGGGTAACCAGAGTGGTTGCTAGGGTGTTGCTAGGGTAACCAGAGTGGTTGCTAGGGTGTTGCTAGGTGGTTGCTAGGGTAACCGGGGTGGTTGCTAGGCAGTTGCTAGGGTATCCAGGGTGGTTGCTCGGGTGTTGCTAGGTGGTTGCTAGGGTAACCAGAGTGGTTGGTAGGCGGTTGCTAGGGTAACCAGATTGGTTGCTAGGGTGTTGCTAGGTGGTTGCTAGGGTAACCGGGGTGGTTACTAGGCAGTTGGTAGGGTATTTTGGGTGGTTGCTAGGCAGTTGCTAGGGTATCCAGGGTGGTTGCTAGGATGTTACTAGGTAGTTGTGAGGTCTTCTGGGTAGTTACTATGGCATTCCTAGCACAATTTAACACTTAGCTAACCACTATTAGCATGTAGCTATTCACTGCTAGCATATGTAGCATGTTGGAAGTCCTGTTTGCTAGCATGAGTCAATAGACCCAACCCCCATGTCTCTACGACACTCAGAAGCAGAGATATAGGTCTGGCTAAATGGTTGCTAGGGTACTCTGTTTGGTTGCTAAGGAGTGGCTTCACAGCTACAGTGATGTTACTCCAAAGGCTCCTTGTGAGTATGAACCATATAAACCAACCAGAATGCCTCTACGACATTCAGAACTGAAGATATCTCACTTTGTATTTGGTTGCTAAGGTGCTCCATAATGGTTGCTAGGGCGTGGCTAGGAAGTGTTGAAGATGTTGGTGATTGGCAGTTTGCTGTCCAGAGTCTTACGAGCCCGCCCTCAAATTTCTATTACTTTTCTATCCAGAGATAGAAGTCGATCTATTTGAATGAAAGTCTATGGCATGGGTTGCTAAGGTGCTCTAAATGGTTGCTAGGGCGTGGCTTAATAGCTTCACTGTGATCCTGAGACACTCATTGGTCGCCTGAGTAAAATGAGCCCTCCCCCTTGTCTCTGTAACGCTGTGATGCAGAGCTATGTTCAATTCAAAATCCCTATGCATTTTGCCATAGTAGATGGTGTTTCATGGGACGGCCTTCCCCATTCATCTCTATGGGGCAAATTTGGGCAGCTCTAGCACCCCAGGGGTACAACTTTCACCCCATTGTGTGGTATGATTTTACAGAGGCTGTCACCCTCTTCAAATGTGGCGAGTTTCATCTTTTTACAAATTCCTCGCTCCGAGTTATTAATCGTCAAAGTTCGTCGCAATGTTAAGTCAATGGGATTTTTCGGCTGCTTTTTCGCCCCTGGGGCGGACACCGTACCCCCGACCCCTTGGAAAGGACAACAGCCAACTTAATTAATTTAAATTATTGGAGTGATTTGCAAAATCATGCTCAATTACTAGTGTTGATTAGAGATTTTTTGCATGTGTTGGCTGGGATACGGTCAGATACATTCTGCTCTGTCAATAAATGCTATTAAAGTTTCAACTGTGGGCACTCTTAGTCTTGCGTAGCAAGAAATTTTCTTAGGACCAAAAGGTCTGGGCTATATAACAACGGGTCAAGAACTTCCCAGTCAGGAACAGGCCCACTATCTGACATGTAAAGTTACCAGTCAAAGTTTTCTTCAACATCATGTTTAAGATGGGTGCATCTAGCTACAACTACAGACAATTTATATGTTCATGATTACCTGCATATGGAACAGATATTAAGGATGTAAGGATGTAATATGGATGTAAGAGCACATGGGAAATTAAAGGTTTGGCCAAGCTAAGAAAATAATACCTTTCCCAAATGCTGTGAATACATCTATTTTAATTTCAGTCTTAAAAATCCTAAAGTTTCTATGCCATGAACATCACAAACATTGAAGTGTTTAGTTGCTCTTCTGAAGAGTTAATTGCTGCAGTATTGAAACTTTTAAACATGGATTAGTTTCCTGGCAGACCGTTAAAGATCACCATGTACTAGGTGAACCTGGAACACCTAAAATAGTCAACAAATCAAATTTCAACACGATCAGACTTTTGCAAAATGTTCTCTCTTCCATATGGATGCTCGGCCACTTTTGAACGCACAGGGTGCCCCTTAAGAGTAAATTTTCAACATGCAGGGTATTCAATTGCTTTCAATGAGAAACCATTGGCATCAATACACCTAAACCAATTATATAATATAAAACACCGGATAAAACAGGCAGATAGACAGTCACAATTTATTCAAAAATTTGTTTCAAGAACAAACAAAGGATTTTTTTTGAGGAATAGGCATCAAAGCAAAGATACTGACACATTATATATTTGACACAGAAGAAGCGTTATTTCATTTTTTTTTTTTTAAGAAAGGGCCTTAGCTCTTGTGTGTCTCGGAATCAATTGTGTCATGCTATGAGATATGACTACACTGTGTGTGTTCACGGAACTGGATCATTTGGTTTAACACTGGTTTAGGGAAAGTGTGGAGTTAGGTGCTCCAAAATGTCTGTGAAAGCATATATATTTATAAAATAATTTTTACTTTTACCACTGCATGCAACTAATTTAATGTGTCCTGATATGGTGTATAAGGCAAACAACTGGAAGCAATGCAGTATCTTGTAAAATAACACTTAAGGTAATTACAATGTAATGTGTGCTCAAGGGATTTTGGTCCGGTGATGGAAGATCTGGCATAGGGAAATATGGGAAATGTATTTTTGTCAAATTCATATTACCTTATACACTAACTAAATAGTAGTAGTATTTGTATGATTTATTTGTAGTTTTTAACCAAATGGTACTGTACAAACTGAACTGTAATTAATTGGTGTAATTAACTGTAATTCTGACATTGAAGACAGTGCTTGTTGGCAAGCCTACTAATGCAAATTGTTAGATTTAGATTTAGATTTAGATTCAACTTTATTGTCATTACACAAGTACAGGTACAAGGCAACGAAATGCAGTTTAGGTCTAACCAGAAGTGCAATAGCAGCAATGGTTATATAAGTTAAGTTATTATTTTAACTACTTAAGTACTAAGTAGTAAGTGCCATTTCAGACTGACGTGCAACTCTAGGGCAAAATTTCCAAAACTTTCCATGCAAGTTCAAGCACCTTTGGAAAAGGCCTCTAGATGAATATGCCTGCCATCTGCCAGCCAAACAACTGACACTTGCTAATTGCACTTCTGTTCACCAGTGTGTTCACTACAATTATGCAATCAGTGCATCATCACAGCAAACAAACAGCACCTGTTGCTTTTGGGGATCCTGCAGGTTTGGTTTGATAAGCAGAATTTTATGCAGAATTTGGAAAATTCAACTGTTCAATTACTGATATTTACAATATACCATGAATGAAGTGATCTTGAGATTGTATTTTAAAAGATAAGGTTCAATAGTATTTGAAGGATTTATAGCTGAAATTTGTAGTTAAATCCGTTGCTAGCAAGCAATCATTTACCAAAAATGTTGGGTGCACTTTATTTTAAGTTACATTCACTTACATGTACTTACATTGTACTAAGAAAGTACTGGGTAATAAAGGTAATAAACGGTTAGGTTTAGGGATAGGTTAATAATAATAATAGTTAGTTACATTTATTTGCCGCTTTTCCAGAGCTCAAAGCACTTGCATAGAAGGGGGGGGGGGGATCTCCTCAACCCCCATCACCAATGTGCAGCATCCACCTGGATGATGCAACAGCAGCCATATTGCGCCAGAACGTTCACTACACACCAGCTTAATGGTGGAGAGGAGCCCATTAGAGTATGGGGGTGATTAGGAGGCCATGATGGACCAAGGCCAAAGGTCAGATTTGGCCAGGATTCCAGGGTCACACAGACAGCAGGGTGAGCACCCTGACAACTCTTCCAGCAGCAACCTAGTCATTCTCAGGATGTCTCTCATCCAGGTACTTACCAGGCTCAACCCTGCTTAGCTTCAGTGGGCAACCAGTCTTGGGCTACAGGGTGATATGGCTGCTGGATAGGTTCAGGGTTAGTACCTAGTTATTACCCATCTATTGTGTTTACTATAATATATACATTGTATGTATATTTATAACAGGACTATGAAATTAAGTGATATTAAGTTTTTATTCAAACACAGTGGTTTATGATTCCTTTTGGGACTTGAATCAGCAACATTCACATCATACTGTTTGGTTTTTAATATGCGATAAGGATGCGATAATGATCCTGTTTATTACCCAGATACTTACCAAATGAATATTGACATGAAGTATTGATTTGTGTCTAAATTATTTATAACTTTACAGGTATATTATCTCAAATCTTTAACAAAGAAACCAAAAAAATGACAAATTACAGTAATTCTTATTTTTTATACATAAAATTACTGTATTATTTATACAGTATTTTTTTATTTTTATACATTACATACAAATTCATGTAAAATTACAACCGATATGTAATAATTAACAATTTGACCATTATTTTAAGGATTATATCATTAATGAAAAATTACAGTCATTTCCAGTTTTAATACAGGAAAATTACCTTATTATTATCTTTTCTGTTTTCATTCAATACATACAAATCCATGTAAAATTATGAACAATATATGTAAATTAATACATTGTTTTATTTATACCATGTTTTTCTGTAAATGAATAACTCTAGCCTACTTCTAGAAAATGAAGATCCAAGAATGTGCATCAGATGTGTTATTAAGAAGCCACAGTAAACTTTATTGTTTATATATGTAATACTCCTGTAAGGGAGTAAGGGAGTGATGTATGTTGATTATAAATCACACTCAGTCACCCGCAATGTTCATTCCCTTAACTTTATAACGTGAATGACGTCTCTCACAAGAACTCCCTTCATCCCGCCACGCAGTGACGTGCATGTCACACGTACAAACAATCACAAAATTATTAACTTGAAATGAATAACCTATTCTAGAACACAATATATTTACAACCAATATTCATATCAAAGAACAACGAACAAACAACAAAAAACAATCACATAAAAATAAATCAAACTTATTTATTTACACATATCACATATACATTTAATTATGCTAAGTTTTATGCATTAGCTTACCTAACCCTAACCTTAACCCTAAAAGCCTGACAATGTCAATGCCAAATACCTTTAAATATTGTGGTATTCTGACATGTTTCTAACTGACACATCTTCTGCTCATAAAGATCAGGACTTACAAGCTTACCACTCGTATTTACAGCACTGGGGTGCTTAATCCTAACCTTAACCCCAAACCTAAGCCTAGTCTCACAGACAGGGTTAAGACTAAGCTAGGATTAGCCCTTAGTTCAATCAAGACATTTAAGTATCTTTAATAAACGGAAAACATAAAATAAATAAATAATAATAATAAGACACATGTGTTACATAAATGCCTCAGGCACAAAAGTTTTGTTGTAGAACATCAAATTGTCCTAAAACGCTGCCACAGGGGCAATCACTCGAAGTCTGTCTAAAAAGTCTGTCTCATGAGACTATACCATGGTTAAAATGAAAAAGGAAGTTTTTGTCCTAAAATAACAGGCTGCAAAAGATTAAATGCAGACGAGAAGTCCACAAACAAAAAGCCATGCAAAAGCCCAAGCTGTGTTTGTGCTCAAAGTTGATGTGTTAGAAGCAGGAAAAATGGGCAAGCGTAAGGATTAACAGACGAGCTACTGGAGCTCAAACTGCTCAAGAAGTTAATGCTGGTTCTGATAGAAAGGGGTCAGAATACACAGAGAATCTCAGTTTATTGCATACGGGGCAGAATAGCCGCTGACTAGTCAGGGTGTCCATGCGGACTCCTGTCCACCACCAAAAGTGCCAACAGTGGGCATCGGAATAGTGAGCATCAGAACTGGACCACAGAGCACAGATTCCGATGAATCATATTTTCTTTTGCATCATGGTGGCCAGGTGCGTGTGCATTGCTTACAAGACTTAAAGGATCTGTTGCTAACACATTGGGGGTCAGGGCTTTTTTTTTTTTACCAGCAAAAGGGGGACCAACACAATATTAGGAAGGTGGTCATAATATTATGCCTGATTATGCAATGTTAGCAATCAAGTGTTGCTTTGGACAGAAGATTAACCCTAAACCAACAGGTTGTGTAACAGTGCCACACAGTAAAATTGAAAATGATAGTTGACATTATTAGGCAGAGTATTTCTAAAGGAAAGGTCAGGTAAATAAATTGTGTTTTATTTCAGTGCATGATTGCCATATATATTACCATTGTATTACCATATATATCATGCACTGCAATAAAAAAAACAATTATATATATATATATATATATATATATATATACACACACAATATATACACATTATTATATATGCAATAAAAACACAATTTAAACAATTATTTAATACAACAGCCTACAAATGCCACATTATTGTATGTCTGTGTTGCTTTGAGCATGATTAGTTATTCTGAGTTTCATCCAGCAAACTGGCCAATGACAAATGTCTGCGCCTTTTCACAGCATGTGCGCCTTTTTTCAAATTTGAATCCGTTTGTTGGAAAGCGAGTGTGCGCGGGCGCACACTTTTACCAACGTGTAACGTTACCGGACAACTACAGAAAGTAAGTGTAATGAGAAGGCTGAAGCCGTGTTAGAATCCAAGTGCAGTTTATTTTTTGGGACAATCCAGATCAGAAACCATATTCCAGGTGTGAGGTCAGCAACAAGAGATCAGTCCAAACATAAAACATAGAACATGGCATGACACAATGAACAAGACATGGATTAAAACTTGGCATGGCATACATGGTTGAATTAAAGAAACATGACATAGCTAGAAAAGGCAGGGCTAGGCATGGCATGGCATAAGCTCGACATGGCATGACATGGTCCAGAAGCTATGCTACCAGTAAGGTTGCTTGGCATTACCACTAGCGGTACTAGCTTAGCATAGTAGGGCTGTGCTACCAGCAAGGTTACGGCATTCCCATAGACTAAACTGTTCAACACGACATGACATGGAACTAAACACCAAAACATGACAAAGCAAGAAACCAAGTAAAGCATTAACATGACTAGACATAACATAACAATGAGACAAGACAACATGGCTAGTAAAGCGGCTCTGCCCACGGAGTGGGGGGCAGACCGGGCAATACATCGCAAAGTCCATGACAGATCCTTGCCCTTAAATAGTCCCCAAACAGGAAGTGGTCGCAGAGGGAGCGGTAACAGGCAGACCGTGAACGTGGGCTCCCCCTGGTGGTGTGGCATGGCGTGGCATTACAGTAAGGTAAATAAGTTAGCTTTTATAAAAAAAATATAGCCTGCTACATTGTGATGTAATGGGTTTAAGTAATAATCTAATCGTGATAACGACATTACATAGTTCATTCGTAACGTATTAGCTAACGTTAACGTTACTGTGTGTTGTTGAGAAACCCACTGAGAAACCTGTTGAAAGTGCCCTTGTGATTGCCGATTCTATTACTCGGAATGTGAAAATAGAGACTCCAGCCACCATAGGCACATGTTTGTCGGGAGCCAGACGGCCTGACGTCAAAGCAAATTTAAAAGTGCTGGCTAAGGCTAATCGTAAATATTCTAAGATTGTTATTCACGTCGGCGCTAATGATGTCCGACTTCGCCAGTCGGAGATCACTAAAACTAATATTAAAGAGGTGTGTGAACTCGCAAGTACGATGTCAGGCACTGTAATTTGCTCTGGCCCTCTTCCTATGCGCAGGAGTGATGAGATGCTTAGCAGATTATCCTCACTCAATGGCTGGATGTCTAAGTGGTGCCCACAGAATAACATAGGGTTCATATACAATTGGAAAAGTTTTTGGGGCAGACCTGACCTGTTGAAAGGAGATGGTATCCATCCCACCTGGGATGGTGCCGCTCTTCTCTCTAGTAATTTGGCATATAGTCTTAGAGCTAAACCTTGACTAACTGGGGTCCAGGTCAGGAAGCAGACAAACTGGCTAAACCGACCGTCTGCTAGCTGTCTCACGCCAAAGAGGTCAGATAAATTACAACACATAGAGACTCTTTCACCTAGATATCATCCTATAGAGACTGTGTCTGTTCCCCGAATTGGCAAATACAAAAAATTCTCAAAACCGTTTAAGGGTAAAAATTTAATTGATTTACAAACAACTAAGAACGGATATAACACAAATGAACAAATGATAAAGCTTGGGTTACTGAATATACGATCCCTTTCCTCAAAAGCACTTATTGTAAATGATATAATTACAGATCATAAACTAGATGTGCTGTGTTTGACAGAAACCTGGCTAAAACCAGACGATTACATTACTTTAAATGAGTCCACCCCTCAAGATTACTGTTGTAAACATGAGCCTCGTCTGAAAGGTAAAGGAGGAGGTGTTGCTGTAATTTATAGTAACACGATCAGTACTGCTCAAAGATCTAATTTTAAATATAATTCTTTTGAAGTGATGATCCTTAATGTAAAAGTATCTAGTGCAAGTAATAATTCCTGTTTAACTTTTGTGTTGGCTATTCTATACAGGCTACCAGGGCACCATACAGACTTTATCAAAGAATTTTCTGATTTTCTCTCAGACTTAGTAATGTCTGCAGATAAAGTCATAATTGTCTGTGATTTTAATATCCATGTAGATAATGAAAAAGACACATTGGGATTGGCATTTAGAGACATCTTAAACTCTATTGGAGTTTTACAACATGTATCAGGACCCACTCATTCTCGTAATCATACTTTAGATCTAATATTGTCGCATGGGATCAATGTTGATACTGTTCAAATTCTGCAGCAGAGCAATGACATCTCAGATCATTACTTAGTTGCATGTAGATTATCATTAGCCAAAGTCGAAAAACTAACTCCCTGTTATAAATATAGTAGAACTATCACTCCTAACACAAAAGATAGCTTTATAAATAATCTTCCTGATCAGTTTCATCTACTTAACATCCCAGATAGCCTAGAAGAACTTGATGTTGCAACAGAAACTATTAACTCTCTCTTTTCCAGCACTTTAGACACTGTTGCTCCGTTGCGCTTAAAGAAGATTAAAGAAAATAGTCCAACACCGTGGTACAACGAACACACACGGGCCCTCAAGAGAGCAGCCAGAAAAATGGAGCAGAGCTGGAAAAAAAACTAAGCTTGAGGTTTTTCGCATTTCTTGGAAAGACAGCTCTATTGCATTCAGAAAGGCCTTAAAATCAGCTAGATCTGCTTACTTTTCTACCCTCTTAGAAGAAAACAAATACAACCCTAGGTATTTATTTGATACAGTGACTAAACTAACAAGAAATAAAGCCTCAACCCCAGATGCTTTAAAACAGCACAGCAGTAATGACTTAATGGACTTCTTTAATTGCAAAATTCATAATATTAGAGAGAAAATTATAACCATGCAACCGTCTACTACAATATCCCAAAATACAGTAAATTTTAGTGTCCCTGAAGAAAAAATCCACTCCTTCATTGCTATTGGGGAGGATGAATTATCTAAACTCGTTAAATCATCAAAATCAACAACATGTATGCTAGACCCAATACCAACTAAGCTACTGAAAGAGATGCTTCCAGAGATCATAGATCCTCTTCTTAATATTGTTAATTCATCTTTGTCATTAGGATGCGTACCAAAAACCTTTAAACTAGCCGTAATTAAACTGCTTATTAAAAAACCACAACTTGATCCTACAGAATTAGTTAATTACAGGCCGATATCAAATCTACCTTTTTTGTCAAAAATTCTAGAAAAGGCAATATCTTCACAACTATGTTCCGTTCTAGAAAGAAACAGCATCTACGAGGATTTCCAGTCAGGATTTAGACCATATCATAGTACTGAGACTGCTCTCATTAAAGTTACAAATGATTTGCTTTTATCATCCGATCGTGGTTGTATCTCTCTGTTAGTGTTACTGGACCTTAGTGCTGCATTTGATACAATCGACCACAAAATCCTTCTAAATAGACTTGAAAACTATGTTGGCATTAGTGGAGTTGTATTAGCCTGGTTCAAAAAAACAAAATCTTACCAACCCAAAACTTTTGAACATTATGCAATGTTACAAAAGCTTTCTATTTCAGATAAATACTGTTCTTTTCAACTTTCTATTTATCAAAGAATCATAAAAATAACTGTTTTCAACATTGATAATAATCATAAATGTTTCTTGGAAATTCAGCTTTGCATCACAGGAATAAATTACATTTTAAAATATATGCAAATAGAAAACATTTGATTTGCATTTTCATAATATTTCACAATATTACATTTATTTTGCTTATTTTGTATTTTTCATAATTTAATAACATAAATGCAGCCCTGGTGAGCAGAAGTGACATCTTTAAAAACATACAAAAATATTACTGTTCTAAAACATTTGACCGGTAGTGTACATACACACACACACACACACACACACACACACACACACACACACACACACACACACACACACACACACACACACACACACACACACACACACACACACACACACACACACACATACACACACACACACACACACACACACACAGTTCAAAAGTTTGGGATCGTAAGATTTTTAATGTTTTTAAAATAAGTTTTGTCTGCTCATTTAATTAATCTTACTAACAGAAATATTGTATAATAATATTACAATTTAAAATAACTTTTCTATTTGAAAATATTTTAAAATGTAATTCATTCTTGTTAGCAAGGCTGAATTTTCAGCATCATTACTCCGGTCATAAATTTAATAAATAAATGCTGTATAATTTTAATAAACGCTGTATAAGTGCTATTCATTTTTTCAAGTGTTACAGTTTTGTAATCAGTATGTTTAGACTGTCACCATAATCCTAGTTTGAGAATTAAAAGTAATTTAAATTTTGTATTTTATTTATTCAATAATTGGGATTTTAGATTACGTTATACATAATTTAAACACTATTAAATTATATGTAAACAAATGCTGCAAATTGAAGTTTGAGATGATTTTAATTATTTTTTATACTGTTTATACTTATTTTATCTGCCAAAATAAAACTTTATCTGCCAAAATAAAACTTCATTTTAAAACTTGAGCACATCTTGACTGTTATTTTACAGGTATTTACTAAATTATTACAGTAAAAAAACCTTCAATTAACTGATATCGCTAAGAGTTCTATGGATAAACACTGTCATTTTACAGGTATTTAAAAAATTATTAGTGTTTATCCGTAGAACTCTTAGCGATATCATTTAAAGGTGTTTGACTGTAATAATTTAGTAAATACCTGTAAAATAACAGTGTTTATCCGTAGAACTCTTTGCGATATCAGTTAATTGAAGGTTTTTGATCATAATAATCTAGGAAAGTAAAATAACAGTTTTTTTACAGGTATTTACTAAATGATTACAGTGTTTATCCGTAGAACTCTTGGCGATATCATTTAATTGAAGGTTTTTGACTGTAATAATTTAGTAAATATCTGTAAAATAATAATGTTTATCTGTAGAACTGTTAACACTGTCATTTAATTGAAGGTTTTTGATCATAATAATCTAGGACAGTAAAATAACAGTTTTACACTGTAAAAAAATATCTTAAAAAAACGGTAAATGACTGGCAGCTGCGGCTGCCAAACAAAAACCGTAAAAAAAGGGTAAAATATCTTACTTTAAACACAGGAAAAATCTGTAAAATAACGTTTTGTCACTACAATTTTTAATGAAAATTTCTGTAAAATTATTGTTTTTGCACTTTATTTGAATTAAGATATTTTACTTTAATTTTATGGTTTTTGTTTGGCAGCCGTAGCTGCCAGTCATTTACCATTTTTTTACGAGAATTTTTTTTACAGTGTATGATACACAATAGAACACTGAAACACTATACCATATAAAAATGCCCTTGCATTAAATGGATGAGAATGCTCAAATGTAAAATGCTAATCAGACACATTCTGGAATATTATTTCTAGATATAAAAAATAATAGTCATGAGTCGTGATTTCTGTTCCACACATCTTTTTGTCTGTTAACTGAAGGGAAATTAACCAGACATAAATGTCTGAATACTTGAGTCTTGAGAGGTAATCTTAAAGGAATGGTTAAGCCACAAATAAAAAGTCTCTCATGTTGTTCTAAATCTTTATTGATAAATTGACTGATTGCACATTGCAGCTCATCACATACACTATATTAACACAACACCCACACACTACCTTTTGAAGTTTTGATTTGCTAAGGTGATTATCTCTGAGTTTCTAACCTAGGACTGTTTATTATCACTTTGAACCTTTTGCTGCCTGCCTTGACCTTGCCTGTTTATCTGGATTTGTGTATGTTCGCCGCCTGCTAGTGATGGGCAAAGCGAGGCTTCATGAAACACTGAAACACTTGAATCAAATGTGCCGTATTGTTTCGAGGCTTCGAAACTCTATACCGACACCCGTCTCCATGGCGACATCTAGTGGTCAATTGCACATGTCTGAAACTTTGACAACAATCCATTAAAAAAATAAAAATGTTGTTTTTGTGTTAATGTGGCGAGTTTTCTCTCTCTTTCTCTCTCTCTCTCTATGTATATGTATCTAGATCTATCTATGAATCTATATATTTATGAAAGTATATATATCTATTAATCTATATATTAATATTTGAATCTATATATAAATGTATATATCTATGAATCTATATATATATATATTTGAATCTATCTATTTATGAAATTCTATATGTCTAACTGCTGTGCTCTCTGTCAATATCTAACTAAACCTATATGAATGTGTCACTATATCTATCTATCTGTCACTGTCTGTAGTCTATCAGTAAATATGTTTAATTTAAATGTAGCCTAAATATAACTAACCAAGTCGCACAATAAATGTCACTACAAAAACGCACGAGGTGAAGGTGCATTAACTCCTCTTTTAAACTTTGTGTGAGTTGAGACAGGTGTGCGATTGTGTGGTTTGTTCCCGCCCCTGTCAATCAAACGCAGACTCGGCAAGCACCACCTATCAAAACACTTGTGAAACACGCAGACGATTCGTTTAGCCAAAGTCACGTGACATTGTTGTTTTGAATCACAGTTTCGGTTCAGTGTTTCGAAACATCTACGCTTCGGGATCTCGACACTGTGTCGAAACGCAGGTTTTGCGCCAGCCATCCCTACCGCCTGCCTCGACCCAAGCCTGTCACTGTTTAAGATTCTGTTTTGCTACGTGTCTATACTCTGGTTACCCATTGCAAAAAAGCTGCAGATGGATTCTCAATCGGCTGACTCACACCAAAACTTCGCCACACACCAATCCAGCGGCTATCACACAATTATTGTCGGAATTATCAGCACAAAGTCACCAGATCGTCTCACATCAACACCAGCTCGATCATTTGAAGTTCCTGATGGAGGAACTCACCAAGACACTGCAAGGACTGCGTATTACCTCTCCTGAGGCCACGGTGACGTCGGCACCTGCCCCTGCAGACAATCCGCAGCAGCCACCCACCAACGTAAGTCCACATCTAGCGTTTCCTGAACGATTTGATGGTGACTCAACAAAATGTAAGGGATTCTTGCTCCAATGCTCATTGTTTTTAAACCAGCAACCCACTTTATATCCCACGAACTCGAGCAGGACATCTTTCATCTGTTCGCTATTGACCAGAAAGGCTTTAGAGTAGGCCACTGCAGTGTGGAGAGAGGATGGTACTGCTTTCCCTTCCTTCAATGGCTTCCTGCAACACTTTAAAGAAGTGTTTGACCATCCAGCCGGAGGTCACACAAAGACAAGGGAGAAGGACGGCAGCGGAGTATGCACTGACTTTTCACACAGTCGCGGCCCAAACCAATTGGGTGGAGGGCACTTTAAAACTGTTGTACAGAAGGGAGCTAAACCAAGACCTTCAATCTGAGCTGGCCTGTCGCAACAAGGGGAAATCATTGAGTGAGTTTATTAAACTGCCAATACAAATTGACAATCTATTCCACTCACGGCGATCCACTCACATCGTATTCAATGACACACCCATTACACACTCCACACCGAGGAAACTTGGGTATTCATATACTACACCAGAGGAACGCAAATGACGAATCCAGTGTCATCTATGCATGTACTGTGGCCAAGCAGGACACCTGAAAACCTCATGCCCTGTGCGTCCAACATCATCAAAACCCAAAGCGGTGAGTGCATCTCAACAGGCTAATTATCCCTCATGTCTCAAGATACCAGTGAAGGTAACCATTCAAGATCCGCACATCTCCACAGCTGTTTGATAGATTCTGGGGCAGCTGGCAACTTCATTTCATATGAATTCGCTCAACAGCAAAAGATCACCCGAACTCTCTGCAACCCCACTCTGGCAGTAGAGGCTCTAGATGGACATCCTGTTGGAGAGTGACGTGTTAGACACATTACTGAGGAGGTATCCATGCAGGTCGAAGCGTTGCACACAGAGATCATCAATTTCTACATAATCCACTCCCACATAACTCCATCATTCTTGGTCTACCCTGGTTACGCCAACACAATCCTCACATCTCCTGGAAGGAGGAACAGATTGTCCAGTGGAGCTCAGACTGCCAGAGGAACTGTCTCGCGCACATTTCTCCTCTACCCGTGCAGACCACCAATATCGGGGAACACACAATCCGTAATTTCTGAATTGCCCACAGAATATTCTGATTTAACTGAGGCCTTTAGTAAAGCGAAAGCATCCCATCCCGAAAGCATCCCAATATTCCCATTATCCCAATCAGAATCTATGAAATCCTATATCGAAGAAGAACTGGCAAATGGCTTCATCAGACCCTCTACATCTCCAGCATCAGCCGGGTTCTTCTTCGTTAAGAAAAAGGATGGTGGTCTGAGGCCCTGCATTGATTACGTGGTCTAAATTATATTACCATCAAGTTCCGTTACCCTTTACCCCTGGTCCCAGCTGCACTTGAGCAACTCCGTCAAGCGAAACATTTTACCAAGCTCTACCTGTGCAGTGCTTATAATTTAATCCGAATCAGATAAGGCGACGAGTGGAAAACTAAATTCTCCACCACCTCGGGGCACTACGAGTATCTGGTTATGTCCTTCGGCCTAGCAAACAGTCCCTCTGTATTCCAGTCTTTGATTAATGACGTCTTTCGTGACATGCTGGACAGATGAGTAATAGTTTATATACACGACATCTTGGTTTACTCTGGTTCCCTTGAGGAGCACATCCTTCACGTAAGAGCAGTTCTCAAACGTCTAATCCAGCACCAATTCTATGCTAAAGCAGAGAAGTGCGAATTTCATCAGCACTTCCTTCCTGGGATACATCATCAGCCAAGAGGGGGTGGCAATGGATGAGAACACGGTAAAGGCTGTGCTTGACTGGCCTCAACCATGCACACTGAAGGAACTACAGAGATTCCTGGGGTTCGCTAACTTTTACCGACGGTTCATCAGAAACTTTAGCACGGTAGCAGCACCACTTACTGCCATGACCAAACGCTCTCATTCCCGTCTTACCTGGTCACAGGAAGCGCTGCAGGCATTTCTGGACCTTAAGACACGTTTCACCTCTGCACCTATTCTCCATCATCCTGACCCAGAGCTCCCTTTCATCGTGGAGGTGGATGCTTCCAACACAGGCATAGGGGCTGTGCTCTCCCAGCGTCATGGGTCTCCAGCCAAGATGTTTCCATGTGCTTTCTTCTCCAGAAAGCTATCCTCCGCAGAAAGAAACTACAATGTCGGTAACCGTGAACTCTTGGTCATGAAGGCTGCACTAGAAGAATAACGTCACTGGTTGGAGGGGGCCAGACATCCATTCACAGTCATTACAGACCACAAGAACCTGGAATATCTTCGCTCAGCAAAACGACTAAACCCTTGTTAGGCAGATGGTCCTTGTTTTTTACTCGGTTTAACTTCATTGTCACATACAGACCCAGATCCAAGAACACCAAAGCGTATGCACTGTCACGCCAGTGTGAGGATCTGAGTTCAGAGCAGAATGAGGTTGCTGGTTGCTCCCGTACAGTGGGACATTATGACTGAAATCACAGAGTTCAACCTCTAGAATCCCCCACCGTCAAATTGTCCACCTAACCTCACCATCGTTCCTGAATCCCTACGAGACAAACTCCTGCCTCAGGTACACACCACTCCCAGTTCAGGACACCCGGGAATCACTGCGACTCATCTTCTCACTAATCGATTCTGGTGGCCTACAATGTCTTTGGACACCTCCAGGTTTATGAAGAACTGCGTCATATGCAACACCTCCAAAACTCCTTGACAAGTCCCTGCTGGTCTGCTACAGCCTCTGCCCATTCCCCAACGTCCATGGTCTCATATCGCTATTGACTTTATTACTGACCTTCCCAGTTCCCAAGGCAACACCACTATTCTGACAGTTATTGACCGGTTCTCCAAAGCTTGCCATCTCAATCCTCTACCTAAACTCCCCACCGCATTTGAGACAGCTGAGGTACTATGCAATTTTGTGTTCAGCTTCTATGGGTTGCCTGAGGACATTGTTTCCGACAAAGGACCCAAAGAAGAGCCTTTGTTACAGGTGAAGCTTCCTTTCCTCCTCCAGATCACCAGAGGGAGCTCTCACCTGAGTACTAACCTGTTATTCGGACTACAATTCCCATGACACTCACCAGAGACTGATTGCTTGAACCTTGCAGCTCATCACACACTATATTAACATTCCTGGTTACCCATTGCAATAAATCGGCTGACTCCTCGTTACAGCTGTTCTAAATACTTAATAAAGCTTTGGATCTAAAGTCTAAATATGAATCACTATTAAATTACTCTTACTTTGCATCAATGCTCTATAAAATTTTATATATTTTCACCAAAATGTCATTTGTTTCTGCATATACAAAATGTCCTTATTTCAGAAAAAAGCAACAATATAGAACTAGAGAGGATAAAGTTCGTCGAGACAAACTTTAGAAGTTGGCTGAGAACGTCGCACCAGAAAACTTTATTTTTGTATGTTGGTAGCACAATTTAACATTAACTATGAAATATGTTTGAAACCAAAAATTAACAGGTTGCTAAGGTGCTGGATGGTTGCTAGGTTGTTGCTAGGGTATCCTGGGTGGTTGCTAGGGTGTTGCTAGGTTGTTGCTAGGGTATCCAGAGTGGTTGCTGGGATGTTGCTAGGTGGTTGCAAGGGTAACCAGGGTGGTTGCTATCATAACCTGGGGGGTTGCTAGGGTATCCTGGGTGGTTGCTATGGTGTTGCTAGGCAGTTGCTAGGGTATTTTGGGTGGTTTCTAGGATGTTACTAGGTAGTTGTGAGGTCTTCTGGGTAGTTTATATGGCATTCTTAGCACAATTTAACACTTAGCTAATCACTATTAGCATGTAGCTATTCACTGCTAGCATGTGTAACATGTTGGAAGTCCTGTTTGCTAGCATGAGTCAATAAGAGCCAACACCCATGTCTCTACGACGTTCGGATCCAGAGATATAGGTCTGGCTAAATGGTTGCTAGGGTCCTCTGTTTGGTTGTTAGGGAGTGGCTTCATAGTGATCCCGAGACACTCATTGGTTACCTGAAAAAGAGCCATCCCATTTGAGTGTACGATACTGTGATGCAGAGTTATGTTCAATACAAAATCCCTATTTAAATTACCATGAAGCATGAAGGGAATGAAACAGGAAGTGCAAGCACCGATTAGAAATATTAGGTAGAATGGCAGCATCCTTGATTCTCATTGGATTAGAAACTGTTGATAGAACCGCCCCTGCACCGTCTCTCAGCAGCTGCAGTGTTTAGATTTGAATTTTGGCAGTTGGTCTTTGAACACTCTTGGCTCATTCTGAACATTCCGCAATGAAAGTCAATGGGATTTTTCCGGTCTTTGATCGCCATTTATAGGAAAACCGTAAGTCCGATCCCTTAGATTGGCCTTCGGCCTGTTCTGAATTTGGGGTCTGTAGCACTAAAGCTGTAGGAGGAGATACAGTCAAAAAGGGTCTCAGAAGAATAATAATAAGTTTAAGTACAATATCAGTAAGTTGGCTACTTCTCAGCCAACTTAATTAGATTTCTTCATATACACCATTGTGTTTCTGACAAGTGTTTTAATGTCACCGTACACTGGAAGGTCATAATACACTGTTCTTGTACTGGGTTGAGGTCATAAGTGGCTTCAGCAAAATTCAGTCACCATGCAGATTGCCCTTCATGTTCAAAAAAAAGTATATAAGCATAGCATTATGTCAGCTTATTTTGTGTTCATGTCTGCTCCTGCTTTGATGAACCAAAACAAAGAAAAGCATTTTAAAATCTCATAAAAGTTTGTATCAATTTCTTTTTATTTTTGTAAAGTAATTTGTTTGTCTTTTTTACTCTCTTTATTAAGACAGTATTCACCTAAATGCGTCTCTCCTGTCAGACTGCTCTTTTGTATTTACACCAGGAATACAGTGGCAGGTTAGAAACACACTCCAATCCCCACAGCTAAGCAGAGAAACCAGCTAACCTTCTGTCTCATCTATAAACAAACTGCTCTTGTCTTCCCTTAAGGCACATGCAGAAGCCAGGATAGATGTCTCTTGAAAAGGACAACATATATATATATATATATATATATATATATATATATATATATATATATATATATATATATATATATATATACTTTGTCAGTGTGGAAAAGGTGAAGCAGCAGTATCTAGCTGACTTGTCTCTGTGGCTCCCATTTCTCACCTTTCAGCATTCATGTCGACACATTACCCCTTCAACTGTATGCAGTACAAAGCAGTTTTATTTTTGTATTGGATCAAAAATTGAGCAAGATAAATTACATGTTATGCAAACCTAGATCCAAATAAATAATAGTAGATTGACAGAGAAAATACTTCAGTTTAAATAAAAGTAATCTTAAAACATTATTATGCTTTTATATTAAATCTTATCAGTTTTGTAGTAATTGTAACCACTGTTAGAATACTTAAAAACTTTTTTTATAATTTATAATATATTTGGCTCACTTTATAATACATTTATAATATTGTTTACATATACTTTATTGGGCATATGAAAAGGGGAAATTGAAATATTTTAAATCTGAATGTTAAAAATTACTTTTCTACAGGCAAATTATTTTGATGTGAACTGAAATTACTGCATGAATTATAATTTTAGATTCCGTGAGAAGACTTTTTAAATCTGTAACAAATTATATATATATTCATGTGCATATAATATATAACATATAATACATATTGTGTACTATATCTTTCGAGGTAAACATAATATATTTATTACTGCATTATAACTTTGATTATAATAATTTATGACATAATATAATGCATTACTTTGTGGCATTATGAATACTTTATAATGACTTTTAAATACAAGAAAAAGTTTGTATTTAGATGTACAAATAAATCTCAGATAAAGAGACAACAATTTATGACCTGTATAAATAGGCTATACTGTCATCTATTGAAAAACATAACTATTTAACTAAACATAAGTCATGGAACAGCACCGGTCTAACACTTTTAAAGATAAGCTCATAAAAAAAAAAAAAGAAACATCAACCATATGACAGAAAAGTCAGTTTTACATTAATATCATCATAATATCGTGTATGGTCTTAAAAAAAGACCGAACACAATGTTGTTGTTGTTTTTTTGCTGTTTGTTTTTCCTCCAATAAAATCATACTCTATATTCATACGGACTTGACCGCGCACAACAAAAACAGAAATTAAATCGGCATCAAGCCTCATTCAAATCATCAGGCAACAGAATAAAATTATCCTGCAGGTGCTATTTACGAGTATAAGTAAATAAAACATGCAGTATATTATTAATTAACACACATTTACCGTCTCGAAGGAAACGAGAGTGGATGAGAATAATGAGAAAACAGCAGATCGCCGCTCCCGCCAGAGCCCCCGCAACTCTCAGCATCAGCATCCTGACTGCCTTCACCCTTTAGCATCCACACCACATCTCCATTCTACTGCCATACAACAATGTTTGCTGCGCTTTTCTCCCACAGATTCAGAAGGAAGAAATCCGTGCTTATTCAAGAGATGACATCTTTAAAAAAATAATAGATCTGATTTTGCTGCGTCTACCGCCCATTACAAAAATGTAGAATTTTCCAGTTTCTCTGCGGCTGTTGCGCGAATCTAAGTCGAAGTATTGGCAATAATCCTCTCCAACATCTCTGCTTTAACTGCGCTGATGGCAACAACTGTTACTTTTCTGTCTGCTGTAGAATGTTCCTTGCTGTGTATCAGGAGAAACAAGTCAGCCTAATAATTCCGGCATTATTCGAATGATCATATAAAAATATCCCAAACGTGCCCGCCCATGTGGTGCTGGTGATATTTAGCGACTGTATCTCCTCTTCCGTCTGTGCAGTTACCGGGGTTTGATTCTTTTAACTAGCGCACTTTCTCTCTCTGACGCACTCATCGCCTCCTCACACTCGCGCTTGAGAAGCACTCTCCGGCAGATGCGTCACAGCGCACGTTCCTGTAGTCTGACGTCAGAGTCGAACTCTTAAGTTAATATATTGTGGTTGAGTCTGTTGTGTGTTCAAACTTTCAGAAATGTTGTTGTTTCGATGTTACACCATGAAATCAAACTTGAAGTGTCGTGGGATAGAGTCTTTTGAGGGCATCGATGTTAGTGGGTCATTCTGTTGTGTCCCCATGACTTGCTACTGATATTTAACAGGATACATCTTAATCGCATTATTGCCATTGTAATACATTTATAATGTTTAGTATAACACATTTGGCTCTTTTTAATGTATAATACAAATACTCTTTTAAAACATTATTTAACTTTTTTTTTATGGAAAAAAAAGTCCATAAATGATATATATATATAATTATTATTATTATTTTATTTTTTTAATTTACAGGTAATAATGAAAATATGTGTAGTACAACCTACACATATATTTGACCCTATTTAATGTGCAATACAAACTATATTTTAAAACAATGTGACCTTATTACACATGTGAGATGTATTTACTATAGAAAAAACTATATTCGGCATAATTACATGTAAATAACCCTAAAAAAACCCCTGAGCCTACCCTTTAGAAAGAACATTAATTGCTGTTACTTGGTACTTAAATGTATAATTACTGTGTAACGGGGTTGCATTCAAATAAAATGTAAATAACATGTTTCATTAGATTCATCCCTTTCATCACAGCCAAATAAAATAATTGATGATATATATATATATATATATATATATATATATATATGATATCTATAATTACTCATACATGTCTCACAGCAAGAAAAATAGATTTCTAGCTGACGCCAGAGGCCTTTCAGTGCCGCTTGAATGTTCTATCCGTGTTGGCGGGGGTTTCTTCCAGCCTACTTGGGTTTCACACACAGCGTAAAGACATGACAGTTGGGTGATTTAGAGACTTTTATAACTGCGAATAAAAGTAAGAGTAAATGCGTGTCTATCTGTTAGTACTGTGATAGACTGGCCACCTATCTATAGTGTAATTGTAACCCTGAAGGCGAACATCTAAGATGCAGAGCAAGGAACAATGAGGAAGCAGCAGGTCTCGACTGAAACACTCTTTGATCAATGCAACACAAAACAAAAGACTTGGAAACCAAAAAGGCACTCATAGTGAAAACTTGGAAGGGACTAGGAAATAAGGAACGGCATCCACACACATCGTAAAATCCAAATGACAAAGTCAACAACCGACAAGGACATGGGTAAACAAGGTGTATTTATACAAGAGATGGGGAACACCTGACGACATTAACAAGGTAAATGACAAACACGACAGGTGCAGGAAGACACGAAAGGGAACAGGACATGCTGACACAACTGACAACAAGTGACAAATGACACATTAGACAAGACCTGCACAGATGACACGACAGACAGGAAGTGTACCAATGACCCAATCAACAGGAAAGTGCACAGATGACACGACAAACAGGACCACGGGTAAAACGAATTGTTGTGAAAGCCTGCTCAATTTCGCAATACTAAATTGGTAGTATATACCAAAACTTTTTCTTTACAAAAAATGTATTTGGAGTAACTTTAGTAACTTTAGGATGATCAAGTAACTTTAGGATGATCTCAAGGCTGTGATTTACAACATTAACGGGAAACCTAAACAAGAACTATAAACTATAAAGCAAAAACTTTAGGAAGTTGGTAGAGTTGCATTCTGGGTAATTTTCACAACACTGATGCATCAAAATCCCAGTGCTGACAATACTGCTGTCTGTGCAGCTAATTTGAAGCCAATTATTAGGATTTGCCAGAGCTTACAATTGGGGCGTCCATTTTTAATTTCTCTGCAGGGCCTGTAACACACTCTCCTTATTGTGATCCATTAATCAGTTGGATAGCAATTAAAGGAGATCTGTCCATGAGTGACTGCATAAGGCAAGCATAGCAGGTGCATCACCTTAAGGATGATGATGACATACACATTGCCAATGAACAGTCCTTGGTCACGTTACTCAAAGAGCACCTGTACGTTATGCATGCTCCACATGCTCCTGTTGTTTCAGCACAAGCGTGCCTCTGGGAACTATTTGAGAGTGGTCAAAGGGTCTGAGATGACCACAAAAATGAGAGCTGAATTTAAGAAGTTGTTTATTCACAAAGCTGGCACTTTTAAAATCTCTTTCTGGCACAGTTCAGTGTGTTCTAGACACATATTTTATGAACTGTGTAATAATGATAACTTTTTCCAGAAAAAATATGTAGCGAGTAAACTTATCCAACATATATTTTAAAGCATTTAGAGTCTATAAGAGTACATATAATTTCTTTCTACAGTGTGTTATAAGCAATTACAAAATGTGTTTGTTGCCTATAAGAAACATTGTTTGACAGTGGAACTGGATATGAATTTTATCATTGTTATTATTTTTTGTATTATTCATTATAATTTATAAATATGCATGTACAAATTTATAAATATGTATGTATGTATACATATGTATATTCTACTTGCACCGCTCTGAGTAGAGTTTGAACCAGTGTTTCTGGCATGAGCGGTGACCCTAAAGACCGCAATCTCTAACAGCAGCTCCTCTCACACTCAACCTTTAAACTTCAGTCCCATCCGGGTCACTGCACCAATGTAACTGTTCCTACTCGTTTCTACTATGTAAAGTATTTACTCTGGCTCATTTTAAACAATTTTGTTTGGTTACACAAGGCCTTATAGTTATTAACAGCAAGTATATAAAAAATAAAATTATATGTATATTAAATTTTCAAGCTGCATTTCAGCTGAAATTAACTCTTTTGAAACCATTTTCCTGTTGAACAATCTGGAACCATCTGTATTGTATAAAGTGTTATATAAATAAAGATGACTTGACAAACCAAGTAAAATAAAATGACTTGTTTGAAACAGTAGATCATACTTCAAATGTGACAACTGCAAAAACAATTTACTTTGGTTAAACAAGAAGTATTTTTTTTTTCTTGGTAACTCCCCAAACTGTTGAATGAGGATTGTTTGGCTGATATTTCCCCAAGCCGTTTTTTCTTTTGAGAACACATTTTTTCATTGTGTCTTGACATCTTTGAAATGATCACACCAATGATGACATATGAGTGATGAAGTCTTGAAATAGGCTACTGGCAATCAGCTAAGCTAAAAAAATTACATAGTCTAGAAGATGATTATCAGTCAATTCTGATCAATAACCGACCGATCAGAGCAACTTAACAAATCAATCACTATTTTTCAACAATAATCGAGTGAGCTTTTGACATAGCCTTCTCTAAGGGAAGGTAAATAACTGTGTGTGCCAACTCACTACCAAGAAAAAAGTATAGGTCTGTAAAACCATTCAATTCCCAAACTAAACTCACAAGGAAACAAGGGGATTTGAAAGAAAATTGCTTGCTGCTTTACATGCATTTTTTTGGACATTTTCTTATAGGCTAAGCCAGAAAAATGAACAGTCAGTCAATACATACCACATTATTCTTCCTGAATAGAACTACTTCCTGCAGATTTATTTCAACACATTTCTCCAGTTCAGTTATGTTTTCAACTCAGGTTTTAGCTTCTTAATCAGCTTTAAGGATGCAGCTCTGGTTCTAATGGGGTATATACTGTAGATGCCATGCCAATGTTTTTTACTCAAACAAATTAGCATATATAGCTTTTATATATGTGTTATACAGAAATACACTATTCTACATAAAACAACACAATACATTTTCATATATTTCAACTTTTATAACTTTGTCACGAGCAAACGGCTAAACTGTTTATCAGGTTAAGAGTCGTGTGAGGTGCGTAACTCTCAACAGAACAACCGCTACCCCCCTCCAAGTATTTTACCGCACACCTCCCTGTGCAACATTTCCATTTCGCTGGTGAGACAAAGATCTCACCTGTTCCCATCCCATTTGTCACCAGTTTTCATGCTGTCATACATGAGTGAATCAGTGTTTGTGTTCCACGCTTCTGCACATTGCCTGATGAATATTCATTAGCCTCTTAAATGCTCAGTCTGTCGACAGCTCATTAACTGCTCAAATAACTTCTATGTAAAGACCGAATTGCCTGGCTTAAAAATAGACAAAGAAGACTGACGCTGTTCAATCAGCTCTGATGAAAGATGAGCTCTTCAAATCTGCATCAAATACAAAGGTGATATACTGTTCACAGTCTAAAAAACACAGTCCAAATTGTAGGAAACATATTCTAAGTATCAAAGAAAATATTATTAAATTATTTAAATAAGAAATATTTATAGAGGTTGTATCTGGGGCAGGCCCATCATGTTCAACTTCTGACTACATTGCAGTTAAAACATACCCAAATGAAATTTTAGTTCTTAAATGAAATAGTAGTACTGAATTTCATTACTACTATGATGTTATAAAGACAGTTTTTTTTTCTGTCTAATTAAATTGTTTAAATTAATATACAGTTAGAGACGGTCTGTTTTTCTTTTCCTAAAAATTACAGAAAAAAACAAAGCATGACAGAAGGCTATGAATAAAAAACTGTAAATACTTGTTTTCAAATAGTTATGAGAAAATAAAAAATAAGATATTTTGTAGAGAGAGAAAACTTTTGAAAATATATTAACACCATTATAATACACAGTAAGAAATAATAAATTAATTCTAAGACGTAATGATACGAAAACCATAACAACATTTTCTGTTACATATCTTAACCATTCCTTCTTATCTGTAAATAAGATGTGTTTGATTATCTCAGTATCTAAATTTGTTATCTAAGGTTAGTAGATGTTGCTACAGAAATTATCAGGTTTTTTTTTCTTTGTGTGGCCTTGTTGTTGCACCATTCTTTAACTTTTAAGCTGAAAATTCAATGCATCTTATAATGGAAGTCCAAATGCTCTTAGATTTGCATTTCTACAGTATGGGAATTTTAGTCCATAACTGAACTTACTGCCTATCCTTATTTAACCCAATCCAAAGCAACATTCATTAGCAATGCAGTGAGCTCTGTGTGTATAATTAAAGAAAAAAAGTTTCTGCTTGATCTGTTCGTTCACTGGCAGAGTCTCGGAATATTTATTGGTTTTAATATTTTAACCCACAGTAGATTAATTACTAATGGCACACCTATGAATTTGGCATACGTTTACAATTTTTATTTTCAAAGTTTAATTATTGATTATAAATGGACATTTAGGCACACATATTTTTTAGGTTGTGTATGCATTCAGAGGCCAATCCAGGACACTCAGAACTAAATTTCAGTGCATGTCAACAACTCTGGGCAAAAACACTGAGGCAGGCAAATAAGAAGTAATCTATACTCTATACTGATAACACTGCACAGAATAAAGGGGCAGATCAATTTATTGAGGACAAAGAGCCACAATATCACCATGCAGACTAAATCAGAATATCTGATTACAGAAAAACAAGAAAATACATTGATAGCATGCCCTTGTCTGGGGGCATGGTACAGGTGGTTTACCTCAAGAAAGGTGTGAATACAGCGTAAACAAGACAATAAAGATGAGACTAAGTACATCAAAATAAATGTTTCATTAATGGTGGTGTAACACTGTCCCTGTCTGTCTGGGTCTTCTTTGTCACTTCCTGTCAGTCTTGTCTTTGTTTCACTTCCTGTCTATCGGGTTATTGTTTCACTCCCTGCACCTGTCTTGTAATCACTTGCTTGTTAGTCTACCAGGTGTTTTTGATTCCCCTTGTGTATAAATCACTTGTGCATTTCCCTTGTGTTTGTCAGTTGTTAAAGAAGTTATGAAGAAAGGTCTGTTTTAATTGTGTTTGGATGTTTGCCTGGTCTCCTGCCATGTTTCTTGTTTAGAGTTTTATTTTAGTTCAAGTTTATGCACATGCGTGCTTGGTTTTTTTGTTTGTTTATCATTAAATGAGTTTAGACTCGATCCTGTTCTCCTCGTCTTGGATTTCCGCATCACACACCAGCAGCACACCCGATCATAACAGAACAACTGACCGGGTTTGTCACCCCAGAAAGACTACCACGTGGCAACATGGCCTCTCTGGCAAAAGTCCTCCAACTGGCTGAGGAGAATCCGGACTTCAATGACTTCTCCACAGAATTCCGTATGTTTGCCACGTTCTCATCTTTAAGTGATGAACTGTACTGAAGAAGCTGTACTGGTTCGGAGCTAACCATCTCCAGCTTCGAGACCTCCCTGACACTACCCGTGACGACTGAGTCCACACGCCGCCGCCGCAAGAGGAGGAAGCGGAAAGGCCCATAGGCCGCCGTCCCAGAGACTGGGACACCCGTGCACCTCGCCCTGCTGGCGCCCCAAGTGACTCTCGCCCTGCCGGCGCCACCAGTGACACTCACCCTGCCAGCGCCACCAGTGACACTCACCCTGCCGGCGCCATCAGTGACTCTCACCCTGCCGGCGCCCCGTGCGCGCCTAGGCTTGCAGGCGCCACCAGCGACTCTCGCTCTCTTGAACTCTGAGCCCAGAGAACTCTGTCCTGACCTGTCAGCCCTGCCCGAGCCTGCCTGGCTCACCCCACCGGTGCTGCCTGACCCGCGGGCCTTGCCTGAGCCTGCCTGGCTCACTCCCCCGGCACCACCTGAACCACCGGTCCTGCCTAAGGCTGCCTGGCTCACCCCCCCGGCGCCACCTGACCCGCCGGCCCTGCCTAAGCCTGCCTGACGCGTACCCCCAACTCCACCCTGGCTCCACCCACCCTCCACTCCCTGAGCCACCCTGGCTCATCCCTCCTTTTCCTCCCCCTGGACTCTGTTTTGGATAATTTTTTATTTTTCATGCTATTGAGGACTGTTTTGAGTTATTTTCCATGATGTCTTGAGGTCTGTTTATTTTTTATCTTTTTAATATAGTTTTGCCTTGGTTCTTGTTCTGTCTCCTTTGGGTTCCCTCTGGTTTCATATCTGTCAAGTCTTGTTCTGTCCCCCTCCTGGTCCCCCGCCCACCCTCCGCAGTTGTTACCTTGACGGCACGAGGACGGGCCTACCGGAAGGGGGGCGTTATGTTACACTGTCCCTGTCTGTCTGGGTCTTCTTTGTCACTTCCTGTCAGTCTTGTCTTTGTTTCATTTCCTGTCTATCGGGTTATTGTTTCACTCCCGGCACCTGTCTTGTAATCACTTGCTCGTTAGTCTCCCAGGTGTTTTTGACTCCCCTTGTGTATAAATCACTTGTGCATTTCCCTTGTGTTTGTCAGTTGTTAAAGAAGTTATGAAGTAAGGTCTGTGTTAATCGTTTGCCTGGTCTCCTGCCATGTTTCTTGTTTAGAGTTTTATTTTAGTTAAAGTTTATGCACATGCGTGCTTGTTTTGTTATTTAAAAGTATTTTGTTTGTTTATCATTAAATGAGTTTAGACTCGATCCTGTTCTCCCCGTCTTGGATTTCCGCATCACCCACCAGCAGCACCCCCGATCGTAACAGGTGGTATGAGATAAATCCAAAGAGGATGATACCAGAAAGATATAAACCAGAGGGACAATACCACTCCTGATAATTACAAAAAAGCGTGCCCTCCTGTGGCTTTTCCGTCCACTTCTGTTCGGGTCGCAGCAGCAGCCTCCATCTAGGCCAAATCATTGCAGCCTGTCCCAGACCTTGCTCAGCCCACCAAGCGTCAGGCTAAACATCTACCTGAGATGAGCGACCCAGAGATGGAGAAACCAGCTCTTCATGAGAAGCACCACTCCTTCCCTCAGAGGATTGTTTCTATTCTGCTGCTGGGTCTACAGTCAGCAGTTCCCAAATATTCAACAAAACAGAGGTTTCCTCCATCTCTGGGTCCTAAAGGACATGGGTGGCAGTGTGTGACTATGCCTTACCACTCTTATCCACCTCACCAATCACCAGTGTGCAGTAGGTTCCGGTCTAAGAGCGTGATCACTCTCACACCCTCAGCCCAACAGTCATTCCCCTCTATGGACCGGATGCATGCTCTTATTCCATTCCTCATGTAAGTTCCATAGCTGGCTAACACAGAGATGTCCAATGACAGACCTAGAATCCCAAATTATCCACAATAGTTTACCCTGTTCTTAGATTCTATATTTTATGATCCCTATGGCTATCCTATATGTGTATTCTTCCACGGTAAGGTTCCCCTCTTGGTGCTTCCCTCCGTGCTATTTGTCTGTGTGGGCGTAGTCAGTCTTCCTGGGAAAAGTTGAGGTGGCAAACCGAGCAATCGAGCGGAGGCCGCTTATGACGTTAAGGCCAAGCCAGTGTCGGTGCGAAACAACCGGAAGCTGACGAAACCATTGTCTAGTGTGAATGGGGGTTTGTGTGTGTTTATGTAAATGACAATAATGGTTATAAGTGTATTATGTGTTTAATTAATTGTATTTCAAGTGTAGAATTGAGGATTATTATTATTAATTGATTGATTATTGAATGTTAAGTTAAATGTGGTACTTTCATTGATGTATAATTAAATACTTACCTAGGAATGGTATGGCCCAAAAAAGGGGCGGGGTTTGGCCTATAAAAGCAAGACCAAACCTAACAACAGTACTTGTTGACCAAGTCAGAGAGTGCTACTGTGGTGCTTCAGCAAAACCGGATATTCAAAACGGTGGATATTCTGTTTAAGTATGTTCTGGTTTGTTTTCCCTTTTTGTTGTTTCTTTGATACTTTTAGGATTTGTTTTCTTTGGTTATTTTGTGGCACTTGTATATATATTTTTTTCACTATGGATTGTCCTTTTGGACACTGTCAATAAATTTCACCTTTAGTTAAGAGCTCCTACGAGTGTGCCATCTTTTTTTACATCCCTTACGAACTCACCCTTATCCCCGAGGGCGAGCTGGTTTGCACGTCTTCATCACAGATATGTTCTTGCATGGGTTGGCTGACCGCATCCAGCGGGAGATTTACGCTCTGGATTTGCCTACATGACTTAATAGACTTATTGAACTGGCTTTGAGAGTGGATGCTTGACTGACTAGGGTCAAGCAACGGGTCCTACCCAGCCATGTTTCTGGAGGTATAGAGAGTTCCCATTTCAGCCGTGGTGAAACGGTCAGCCCCGTCCACGATCACAAACTGATACAGGTGGGGTGAGTTTGGCTTTCCCGGGAGGAGAGAGAGAGGCAGAGATCTCAGGGCCTTTGTCTCTACTGTGGAGGAGCTGGTCACTACGCTCACAACGGTCCGGTAGAAGGGTCAAGCCCAGTAGTAAGTATGAGGCTACTATCGGGTGGGATCTCCACCGAGAAGACCTCATCCACATCCACGCTCCTCCCGGTAAGATTTAGATGGTCAATTAACACACACAAGTGTCAGGCACTTTTGGACTCCAGCTTGAGGGGAATCTGAAGCTTGAGTGCGAACGCATGATCCATGAAATTGCCTTCAGAATTTCATGGATCATGCGTTCGCACTCAAGCTTCAGATTCCCCTCAAGCCTCTCATAAACAAGACAGCTCTACATGCACTTAACCATCAGTAACTCCCCACCATCTCACTGACCACTGAAAACATCACTCTCATTACATCTGACAACCACTCTGAAATCCTATCCTTTTTTATTTTTGACTCTCCCCTTGCACCCATCATCCTTGGTCACCCCTGGCTCATCCAACACAACCCCAAAGTGGACTGGACTCAGAAATCCATTGTGGCTTGGAGCAATAAGTGTCATGAGTCTTGTCTTGTGTCTGAATGTCTGTCTGTTTCTGTTTTTCAGGAGGAAACAGTGGATTTATCTAACATGCCCGCTGAGTACCGCAATCTGAAGGAGGTGTTCAGTAAGTCTTGGGCTCCTTCTCTCCCTCCGCATCGTCCCTATGACTGCCATAGATTTATTGCCAGTATTCACTGGCAACAGGGTTCATCCACCCTTTATCTTCTTCAACAGAGGCAGGGTTCTTTTTTGTGGGGAAGAGGAACAGATATCTGCGACCTTGTATTGATTAGCAGGGGCTGAACAACATCATGGTAAAATACTTATCCTTTGCTGTTGAGGTCTTCAGCATTCAAGAGGTTGCAGAAAGCGTCAATTTGCACAAAATTGGATTCACGTAATGCTTATCATTTTTACCGCATTAGGGAAGGGGATGAATGGAAGACCACTTTTAACACCCCTAGAGGGCACTTTGAATATTTGGTTATGCTGTTTGGGCTTTCCAACTCCCCAGCAGTCTTCCAAGCACTCGTCAATAATGTGCTGAGAGGTATAACCGACCAATTCATATACGTCTACCTGGATGACATATTGATTTTTTTCTCTCTTCTTTCAGGAACACGTGCAGCACGTTTGACGAGTGCTTCAGAGGTTGCAAATGAATGGGCTTTTTGTCAAGGAGGAGAAATGCGTTTTTTTATAGTCTGTTCCTTTGCTTGGGTACATTGTGTCAACTGAGGGAGTACGCATGGATCCTGAGAAAGTTAAGGCTGTGGTGGATTGGCCAAGTCCAGATTCCCGTAGGGTCCTATAGAGGTTTCTAGGATTCGCCAATTTCTATCGCCGTTTTATTCGCAATTTAAGTCAACTACGCCTCGGATTACCTTGACCTCCCCAGAAATATGTTCAGGTGGTCCAACACAGCTGTTAGTCAAACTGAAGGGTTGCTATGTTTCAGCCCCTATTCTCATTGCCCTGGATCCATCACGGCAGTTCGTGGTGGAGGTCGATGCATCAATGGTGGGGGTAGGTGCGGTGTTATCCCAACGTTCTCCCACAGACGTGTTTTTTCATCGGTTATCTCATGCTGAATGTAGTTATGATATTGGCAACCGAGAGTTGCTGGCAATCAAGCTTGCATTGGCAGAGTGGCGCCACTGGTTAGAAGGCTCAGGGGTGCCATTTATCGTATGGAATGACCACAAGAACTTGGAATATGTCAGAACTGCTAAAAGATTAAACTTCAGGCAGGCTTTGTGGGCACTTTTTTCGGTCGTGTTGATTTTACTCTCTCGTACCATCTGGGTTACAAGAACATCAAACCCAATTCATTATCATACATTTTTTTAACCATTCCGAACACCTGTCTACACCAGAGTGCATTTTACCTGAGACTCTAGTTGTCTCCACACTTACATGGGAGGTCAAATTGAAGGTCAAGACAGCCTTAGCCTCAGCCTCCACGTGGGTGCCCATCGGTTATTTGTGCCAGAGGGATTACGGTCCATGGTCATTCAGTGGGGACATTGTTCTAATGTGGCTTGTCATCCAGGAGTTAAATACACTGAATTCCTAGTCAACAACGATTCTGGTGACCGCTTATGGCTCGTGACATTCACAGTTTTGTTTTGGCTTGCTCAGTTTGTGCCACAGGTAAGATTTCCAGTCAACCCCCTGATGGGCTACTTCAACCGCTGCCTGTCCCTTCGAGACCCTGTTTCCATATTGCGCTATATTTTATCACGCTCTCTCAAGGACACACAGTAGTTTTAACCGTGTTGGACTGATTCTCAAAGGCGGCTCATTTCATCCCCTTGCCCAAATTACCCTCAGCCAAGGAGACAACATTGATAGCCATTGATCACGTATTTCACTTACATGACCTCCCGACGGACGTGGTTTCTGACAGAGGACCCCAGTTTGTGTCCAATTTTTGGCAAGAAGTTTGTGAGTTGTTGACTTAATTTAAAAAAAAAGACTGTCAGTCTGTCCTCTGGGTTTCATCCCCAGAGCAATGGATAAACTGAGAGAGCCAAACAAGATTTGCTTAGAACGTTTCGATGTTTGGTCTCTAAGAATCCTTCCTCATGGAATCAGGAACTCTCTATGGTGGAGTACGACCACAACACAGGCCCGTGGACGACACTGGTAATATCTTTGTTTGAGTGTAGTGTAGGTTACTAGCCATCCATTTTTTCCTAGTCTGGAATCCGAGGTTGCTATCGCCTTTGTCCAGAGGTGTCACCACACTTGGACTAGAGCCCGTGAGTCTCTTCTCCAGGTGAGGGAGCGCAGCAAGGCCAAAATTAATTGCCACCGGTCTAAGACTCCCGTATACGTCACTGGTCAAAAAGTGTGGCTTTTTACTAAGAACATTCATCTCCACTCAGTTTCTAATAAGCTTGCTCCCAAATTTGTTGGCCCGGAGGAGAGAAGTCCCATCTGCCAGGAACATCCTGGATCACTCCCTTATCGATGATTACAATCAACAGGTAAGGGAGTCAGGGAAACTCAGGAGGTGTTCCAAGGCGTGTCCTAACCTCATGGAGGATCAGCAGTTCCAGCTGACACTCATCACAGCACCAGCTGCAGCTCTTTCTGTCACCCTATATGCTCACTCATTTCTCATCTCTTTTGTCAGATCGTTGTTTGTTGTCTCTGTGCTGTGTGGCCCTACTCTTTTTTTGTTCGTCATTACAGTCTCATTCTACCTGTTCCAGTTCAGTGTCTTCATGGGTTTGTTCTTCGTCGGGTTTACATTAAACTATATTTACGTAATTCCATTCCTATATGTGCTCTGAGCTAGAACCAAACAAAATAAAAATAAATTAAAACAACAACTACCAAAGGAAATGTATTCTAGAATGTAACAGAAAAAATGTGAAATCCGATCAGAGCAATCAAACTGAAATGCATTTCCAGAAATGTGATTTAAATGGTATTTCAAATCATGTAGCTTAAAAATCGCATTTCATGTTAAGAAAAGCATTTGATCACGGTGACATGGATATGTTTTCATCAGCTCTGCATTTCAACACTCCTATCAAGTCACTTCATATTTCTCTATATATTAATTTGAATCAGCAGCATTACAGCATTAAACATGAAAAAACAGTGAGAGTGTCACTTTCTATAAGAGTTACAAATTCATTTTTTTAACATTTGGATGTCCAACCTCCATGGACTAAACAGAAGGAATGAACTGGAGAAGATTTTCAGATGAAAGACGGTGGAGTCTTTGTAGTATAGCTGTCTATTACGTAATTGCCATGGACCATGGCAGTAAAAAGGTGTTTACCAGCTGACTAAAACTTCCACAAATTCCATATTGTCTTGTTTCTGTGGTTCTTGTATTTTGGTTGAAATTGGTAGCTGAAATTCCTGAAACTATCTCTTAGCTTTTGTTAATACAAGGTTTAGGATGGAGTTTGGTAATAGAGCGATAATATTTTATCTAACTCTCACCTGATATTACCAAACTGCCGCAATATGTACAACAACCATTTTAACCAAACATTGTCAAAATTACTTCACTTGTTTTGGATAAAACTGAATTGGTTTTTAACGCCACTTACTAAATATTCCTCGCTATGGGGGGACAACAAGGCGAGCCTGCAGTTTGTCTGGGTAACCCCTCTAGTCTAGTGTCATGGGCACATGACTTTGCATTAATCTGTCCCTGTACATATAATTTAGTAAATATGTTGCCATGGGGATGCTTTGACAATAATCCTGGGTTGAAATTTTCTGATGTACACTCCTAAACAGAGACAATGTAAAGTGAGCTATTTGTATGTTGGTTTGCCTATACATTAATTTGTCTTTAATACAAATTTAAGGAACAAGGGCATGCAAAGTTGTGTGACTGCCATTCCATTTTGTTGAAATCAACATTACTTTAACACCTTCAGTAATTCCAAATTGGACTGAAATTACCTAAAAATATCTGTTAAATCTGCTAAAGTGTAAAATTAAATCTCAAAAGGTAAAATTAGGTAAACCTGCCTTTGAACTTTTGCAGAATGTTTTTAGGATGATAATAGAGAAAATAATGCTGACTGCTTTACTGCAAAGAATTGCACAACATGTTGTTTATATGCAGTGGATGCTGTAACATGCTGTTGATTTTGTAATTTTGGTATGACATTAGTCAGGCCACAGGCTGTCAGCGATTCCATCCCTTGAGCCGACTGATTGACAGGCACGCTGAATTCATGCCCACATTGCTCAATTTCAATTACTCAATAAACATATGGCCCTCAGTTTAAGTTGTCAGGCCCTCGATGGTGTACCTCTGATAAGAAATCCTCTTGCAGACGTGAGGCCCAATGGGCCCTGGTGAACAAAATTAATTTTCACACACAAATACATTCCATGTACAAATATTGCATATATGCGGCCTAGAGCTGAGCTTGTTTGTGATCCTAATTCACAGACAAAGAAAATAAAAAGAGACCAAACTGCCAATACTGCAAATTGCAAATTATGTCAGGACATTTGTTGTATTTTTCTTTGAAGTGTGCAGGAAGCAAAAATTTCAGATCTCATTTGTGCCTTGGAGAATCTGAAGCTCTCCAAGTGCCTCAGGCAAGTAGATTATCACTGAATTTACAGCACAATTTTACAATTTGCAGAACCATTTATTTCCATTTTATGATTAGGAAATGGTCAAAAATTGTTCTTTAACTGTAACAGTTTCCATGCAGCATTGAAAGTCTAAACACAAGTCATAAGTTGTCTGGGAAGCCCTGCACAGTCAAAACAGTCATTGTCTATCTGCAGTCTATACCTTTCTAATACCGTAAGGTTCCAAATGCTGTGAAGTACATTTTATGCCTGGACAATGGGACATCCAGCATGGTATAAAAATATGTTTAGCTACATTTTCCTTTCAAGGGAACTAGTGGAGAGATAACTCACTGTCCACTTTGGTTCTCAGTCACATATGCATCTTGGACTGGACGCTATGGTTCAGGCTTAGGCCAAGGCTAAGTCTGTATGCATTTTCCCCTATCATTCTGCTCCCAGGGGCAGAGTTCACAGGGACAATGTCCGTCTCACCTTGGCCAGGCAGAATGTGGTTTTCAGACCTAGTGTCCCTCATTAACATAACTCCATGGGAGATTCTGGTCAGGAGGGACCTCTTCTCCCAGACAGGGGGCATGACAGCCCATCCTTCCCCAGAAAGTGTTAACTGTGGGCTTGGCCTCTGAGGGGGCCTAGCTCATAGACTCTGGTCTCTCAACCGAGTTTGTTGAAACCATTGTACACTCCAGAGCTCTGTCCATGAAGAAATGTTATGCCCTGAAGTGGAAACTCTTTACTTCTTGGTGCAGGGAAAGCCAGTTGAACCCAGTTACCTATCAGATTGGCACTGTGTTGGAGGTCCTGCAAGACAGATTCACTGCAGGGTTATCCCCTTCTATCTTGAGTGTTCACGTGACTTGCATAGCTGCTTACCTTGTCCAGGGTTTTTGTGCGGAGTAGGAATTGGAGGCAAATCCATGCGCACGTAAATTACATCCACAAGCAGATAACAGATCAACACGCAAGACAGCCCACAAGATCATTTAAATCCCTCACGCGTACATGAAATCTTTTTGCTCGTGTAAACACTTTTATTTCAGTTGATGAACACGTAAAGTGAGACGGCATGGCTGTTCCGAGTGGTAGGTGTCCGAGGTACGAGCACATATGTAAGCGTGCTCGTATCGCAAATATTAAGTTGCTTCTCAAAGAAAAAAAATGCTCAAAGTATCTCGGAATATTTGTATGTCAGGACATTTGTATCTCAAGTTATTACTGTCCATTACTGTTAGTCTATGAGTAGTTATTTACATTTGAAAAAAATGCTTTTCAGTTTCAATCACTGCATTTTGCAGTTTCAATCACACAAATTTCTTTATTTAATGACTGGCAAAGTTCTCAAACTTCTACTTGTTTGGTGGGAAACAAATGGCTAATTGAAATAGTGATACATGACTTGACCATTATATTTTCAAAGCACTGCTATACACATGGTTGGAGATGGATACAGTCACATGACATTTGGTAGCAACAGCACATTTTTACCTTTGGTAGAGTGGTTCACGGACAGCGTTCCCTGTACTTGAAAACAGATATTTTTTAGCAAACCAATAAGAAAGTGGGACAAAGATGACAATCATGACAACAAGGAGGCACCATAGCTGTATTTAATCTGTTTACCTGACACAATTAGTTAGTGATTTTCTCGAATGGCTTGGGTATGCAGAGCAATCACAGCTGACATAAACCAAATGTCAGCTTATTGATAGACCTCTTATTGATAGACCTCTAAATCCTCACTGCCAAATCTACATGAGATCTTTAAAGCTATAGCACAATTTCAGGATAAAAACTGATGGAGGAGATTGAAAGGAAATCAATGAGAGGTAACTCTTGCAATATAGTTTTTCCAACGGCTTTGGAGAGCCAAGTTGATGAAGCAGATCAAGGGGCTTGGCCAATGACTTTTATGAAACATCCATGACAGTTCGAATGATGGGAATGAGGATTCAAAGTCTTGCCCCTCTCCACCTGGTTGGACTCAAAAGAGCGTGCAATTAATCATCCCGATCTAATTTTGGAATCACACACAGGGGGTTAGCTGAGACCCATCCTTTAAAGAAGGGGACAAAGTTGATGGGTCACATCAAGGCTCCTTCCTGGCCAGACAGACCAGATGTGTTTACTCGGCTCTGCCCGCCCCCCTTTCCGGCTGTGATCATGCTGCATACTGGGAAATCCTGCTTGGGCCACTATCAACACAAGGCCAGGTGCATCCTGGGAGATTCAAGCCAAGCCTTTATCACAGCCAGGGAGGTGGCAACCAAAGCTGGAGGATCAGAGGTGCCCCGGTGAAGAGACCTAGGCAGAGGCATCTGTAGGGACGCTGCAGTCTGCCACATCAAAGGTCTGTGGAGCCAAATGTGCTGGGCTGGAAATATCAAATCCTGTCAATAGAAAAACTCTAATGTCCCAAGTCCATTCCAGCATGGCTTGTGGCCAGAGCGAAGACATTTGCTAAACATGTAGCATAACTATAATGATATTATTGTTGTCAGTGCAAAAAAAGTGTGTCATTTCATTCTGGAACCAGTCGAAAACAGGTCCTGGTCATTCTATATATGCCTTTTTTTTAAAAAAATAAAAAGACACACACACATACATATATATATATATATATATAAGAGAGAGAGAGAGAGAGAGAGAGAGAGAGAGAGAGAGTTGATGTATAATTATCGCTAGTGATACATCAATGGTATTTTTACTGTAATACAGTTAAAATCGTAGGGGTTAAGCAACAATAATTTAATCAGAATCACTGAGAATAATGACAACTATAACAAAGTATTATAGTAATGGGATTCATAGGTAAATGTGCTTAACTGTTATGTTGATGCACAATATATAATGATATAACTTTCATATAAATATGAATATAATAACTTATCGCCAATAATTAAAATTGTATAACATAATTTCAATCTTATTATCTTTTAATTTTGGTGTGAAATATGACTGAAAATATATCTGACTGATTTTGAGGCTATAAGCTATAAGTGATGTATAACAAACACACTCAAAGAAAATGCAGAACAGCAACAGTTTCTGGAACAATCAACAGTGTAAAGTGCAACATGAAATTGGGGGGAACTATTCAAAAAGTATTTTATTGCCTGAAGGATCAAATGTGCACATTCTCTCCTCTGACTCAAACAAACTGTCTTGTTTTCATCAATATGCAAAGCAACAAGTCTGTTCTCAAGGCAAGCCATAAAATGGAGGCACAAGTGACACCACCAGAGTGGGAAACCATCTCTGTGGAGACAGAAGTCTGCCGATAGGGCTGTAAATAAAAGGGAAGATAATAATTGGGCCTTGGTGGCCATTTTCCTTTCTACTGCACTCAGTATTCCAATCTTTCAACAGCAGGTGATTTCTGTGATGGCAATTATTGTGACCGTTTAAGCTACTGAACTAAGCATTAGACCTGGTCTTTTTTGCTATGTTAAAATGTGGAAGGTTTGTGGTGGCTGATAAATAATTATAAAAAGACTGAAATGGCAAGGAGTGGATTGTATGTGGTGCCAAATGCTTAACTGACACTGCCAATTCTTCAATAGAATCCCTTTGTTAATACCATTGACTAAAGGATTCTGCAGTAGAATTAGACCATGCTGTGGATTCTCACACTGTTACAATTAAAGTGGCTGCAATCATTGGCTTTAATGCTTACTTTTCTTTTTTCTGTGGAAGATGATGATTAATATTGAGGGGAAATCAAACCTTTAGTTTTGGATAATCCAGTGAATCAAATAATTTAGAAATTACTTGAGTAACAAGTAATTACAAGTACAGTGGAGTTCACTTATCTCGAGTCATATAATTAAAGGTTTGTATGGAGAATGGAAGGTGTTTTTTATTGTTTTCTGGTGAATATCTGCTGTTAGTTGGTGCACATATGCCTTTTGCTGTTAGCAAACATATACAGTGTATGTACATTTTTATAGCATGCCGATCGCTTCATCTAATACATAGATATATTGGGTATAGGTTATCTCGCTAAACGGTAATCTTGACGCTTTTTTGCAACCCCAGAGGCCGTCGAAATAACCGAACTCCACTGTATTACAAGTATCTTATTTGATTTATAATTACCGGTAAGTTATTTTTTAGAGTTGAGCCGGATACTCGGCTGAAACGATAAAGCATTTTTACGGAGTACGAGTATTATATGAGTAATACTACTCAATATCTGTGCTCGGATTGAATAAGAATTCTCATTGGGTAGTTGACTCTGTCTGCGTTCTGTGATAGGCTAGTCACAGCGTCCCTCTCCTACACATGCAGATTTGCTGTGTCCCGGGTCCTGCCCTGCTCATTCACACGCAGAACACTGAGAAGAGAACAGCTCTCTTTCTCTCTCTGTCTCTCGCTCAGTCACTCATGTTTGCGGGTCTTTTCCGTTAACGTTTAGGGTTTCTTCAGCTTCAGGTTTATTTTTTATTTCGGATTGTTTGTAGTACCTACTTATTAACCAGTAGAGTTCTAGTAAACGTGGGTTTTTTCAGACGTGGTGCTTGGTAAAATGCGATTAGCGTTGGGTCTGCATGTCAACGTTTTTTTTTTTTAACCGTCTGCTGTTATATATAAATATAACAATTTCTGATTAACCCATATCAATTGCATGATTAAAAATAACATACCCTTTGAAAAGCCCCGCCCATTTCAAGACAACCCAACCACTTCCAGGTTAAATCCTGCCCACTTCCTGGTTAGGCCCCGCCCAATCCGAGTACAGATACAGATAATTCATTTGGTTAACAGATACAGATACAGATAATACTGTACTCGTTCATCCCAATTATTTTTATTTGCAACTTAATTGACACAAACCCAAAAAATAGGATTATGTATGAAGGAGTGATCAGTCTAACATTATGTATAAAAACAAAACAATCACAGAATTATAGAGTCGGGTTCTAAAAATTTTTACAAAATGAAATTGATTTTCAACAATAACTTATAAACCTTTAAAGGGAGCTGTACCGTGAGCTATGAGGTTGTTAATTGACACTGTTTGCTTCGGTTGAAGCCGTTAGCCAGCATTGTTTAGTCAGCATCATTATCCAACAGTAGAATTTGTGATGAAAAATGTCTTGGGTTACTTGATTGTAACCCTGTTCCCTGAAAAAGTGGAAATGAGATGTTGTGGTGAGTTTTAGATCTATGGGAAAACACAATGGACACATTAAGTGGAGTTTCTCCAGCATAGTAAAAGTTGGAGGATAGAAGGCTTTGAAGAATGACTGGATGCATGGAGAAAAATGGAAATTTGAGAAGATAGTTGGGGTGATGGCGCAAGAAAGTCTGAATAACTTGTTTGTTTGTTTTGGGTAATACAAGAGAGTGTCCATTGCATCTAAGCAGACAATGAGCAAGTGGGTGGTCGAGGCTATCTCACTTGCTCATGAGTCGGCTGGACAGCCCTCTGTTTGGTCCCACTCTACCAGGGATATGGCCACTTCTAAAGCTTTATTGCTAGCAGTGTCTCTCTAGGATGTTTCTGATGCAGCAGGCTAGGTCCTGACCGCACATTTTCATTAGGTTGATATGGTTTCTACTCCCGGGTCACAGGTGCTTTGTTCCTAGTGTGCGCAAGCGATTTAATATGAACAAGCAGTTGCTTGTAAGACGGCATGGATAAAGCATTCCCACAGAGTTCCCTCAAAACGGAACAAATCGGTTAGATATGTAACCATAGTTGCCTGAATAGGGAACAAGACGCTGTGTCACCCTACCATACTTCATGCATGCCTGTCAGCATCTAGCTTCAGCATATCAAAAGCTAGCGCTGTATGGTTTGGGTGTGCTTTATATTTTCCTGTTCAGTGACATCATCTGCCTGTGTTGTTCTGTCACACCATTGGCACATTTCACATGTACTTCACGACGCAAAGGTGTTCCCACACAGCGCATTGTTCCCTATTCAGATTCAGGTTATTCAGGTTACATATACTTTGGTCCTCGTTATTCTCCATATTTACAGACTCGCATATGCTTCTATGTTACTGTCATTTGTAAACAACCTATAGCAATTCTAACCAAAATTAGTCATGCAGCTACATCCACTGCAATATAAATGTAATAGAAAAACCTTTATAATCTGAAACAGTATCAGAATACCATCTTACCTCTCAACCCTGATCCTCCATGACGCATATCTATAAATAATGATTTTCCATTACTATACATTTTTTTTAGATTCAGAACTGTTGACTTTCTTTTGGGAGACCATAAAATGCCCCCTGCATTATACATTCTTTAATAAAATCCTGATATATCTGCATTAAAAGACTCATATTGATTTAAATATAAATCCCATGCTAGCAATGTGCATTCACACAGCCTGAAGTTTGCTTTCTTTGTTCTGCCTAAATTGGGTTTGAGGCTCCCAGTGAAAATCAAGCAGGCAGGTAATCCAGGAATGCAAATTGCCTGGAAAAACCTATGTATTGCATCATCGAATGGAAGTTTTCAAAAGGGTCAAGTCTCCCGTGCTGAGTTTAGTGGGATTAGAAAAGCTTGCAAACTCACCATCTTTATACGCATTTGAGATTACATAAGAAGAGAGGGTGGGGGTGAAGTTTTTGTCTTTGTTCGAGCACTGCCAGATTTCTGCTACATGCCAAAGGAGCAGTTTCATTACATTATTCAGGGGCTGCAAGACTCCACTTTGACATGCCTCAAAATTGATCTCAATTATGCCAGACTAAGAGAGAGAGTGGGACACAATAGACTAGCTGCACTGCACTGTGTGCTTTCATGACCGCAGCCTGAAATTAAGTCACTAGAAGAGACACTCGCAGTACAAATCCACAACAGATTGAATGCAGACAGGTCTTTTCATCTTCTGTCAAACACAGGCTTGTGTTTATTCAAAATTTAAAAATAAATAAATACCCTTAAATACAATATATTGAGGCACAAATGAAGAAAAACAATTTTTAGTGTCTGAGGCTGGTGCAGTCTTAAATTGTTATCATAATACCTAACCAGTTTCGCCATATAACAAAAACTTCATATCTTAGCTTTTGACTTTGTCTTGAAAGTTCTATTTCCTAGGTGAAATTACCATGGTTACTCAACTGATAGGAAAGGATTCTTAGTTATGATATTTTTGTAAATCCACCAAATGAACTGGATAAGCTTTTGGAGATAATCTGAAAAAAAAAAATAGTATTGTTAATGCCAGTGTAAGAGATTTACACTAATTTAAAAAAAAAAATCCTTGAATTCCTGAAAACTATTTTGTTAGTTTGCATTTTCAGCATCCCAAAACATCATGGTTGTGTAAATTAATGAGCAAAACTTTTCACTTTTTTGAGGAAAATAGTGTTGTGTAAATGGCCTCAGGGTTTCAGTTGAGTGACACATATCTGTCAGTATGGTAATCAGTGAGTAGAGTCAATTTTGGTCTGTCAGTAACTCAAAGCTATTGTAAGGGTTAAGAAGACTAAGATATGTTATGGATTACTTTTGTGTTACTTTACAGTTAAGATACTCGTTTAATACATTTTTTTAACTAAAAAAATCTAACAGGTAACATGAGTACATTTCCATTTGTTGGATGAACAATTTCTTCAGACCTCTTCAGAGCTTTTCAACTGTCAAGCCACTTTTATTTTCAATTTTTGAGTAAAATGTAAAGAATGTATTTTTCCAAGGTGATGCAATTACAATTACCATTTGTCCGTTTAGACAGATTGACAGATCCGCAAAACATACTTATACTGACTGAAAAATAATTGCCTTACTTGGTGTGCATGTGAGCAGTAGAGCAGAAAATTGAAGCTAAATTTTGGCTCATCCACCACACCCATTGTCCTCCACTCTCTTTACAAAACAGAAGGGTATGTAGAACAGGCAAAGTGGAAAAAACTTCATCTCAGCTCTTTGCTTTTAAAAATAACAGCCATTTTGGTTAAAAGGGCTGAGCAGAGACTCAGTGAAGTATAACCAAGACCTTGCATTTAATTAAGTTGGCCTCTTCCACTTTTCTGCAAGCATGCATAATCATTTTATACACCGTGATATCATCTGCCTAATGCGCTATTTTACCATAGAGTTAAACCTGAGCGATAAATCTCACGCAGCTTTCTTTTAATAGATGCAGGCTGAATAATGTGTGCATTAGTTTACCGGCCCAGCGTTGTGTGTGAGAGGAAATGCTTTACAATGATTAGGGCCACCACTCCCAGCGGACACCATCTTCATGCCCCCGCTGAGCTCCTGGCCAGTTGGTTATTTCATTTCTTCTGCATCAGATGATGCATTCGATTCACAACACACATGAATATCGGCATGTAAAATGCACCCTGGCACTGCAGAAGAGAAGTTTTACCTTTTTTAATGGTGCATGACACTATATGAGGTCAAGAGTGAGCAACACACTTATGTCTGCTTCCTGAAATCCCCCCTACCCCCCAAATATGTGGCGGGCATGATTCATATTCTTATTGTAATTACAAACCAGAGTTATTCAGTGACAGTTATCAACCCCTGAAAATCTATTTCCCATTTTCTTTCCACATTCATTATTTTTATATATTCTGCCAACATGACTTAAAAAATCACGCTGGGCCATGATCACATCACTCTACCATACAGAATATTTCAAGAACAGTGCCAATGGATTTGTTAATTACCACTTTCACATCTGTCTTCTGTGTGGGAGGGATTTGCAAGTAATAACAGCCATATTCTGATCTCCACATAACTTGTGACAAAAATGACAGGCATTAAAACAGCCCCATTAATATTAAAGAATGCTAGGTCAAACTGAACATTTGGGTATTTGATGGTTTAACACAACCATGGACTTGAATTAACAAAAAGAAGTTCAAATGTATATGAATATTTTTATCTTAGATCCTCTACCTTTTAGCCTTTAAAAATGTATTCTGAAAAGTTCTATATGCAATAGATTTATAGTACCAATACTGTGTTTCATGTCTCTCAATTAATGTGAGCTCATATAAGAGCTCATAAAATCTGCATGCTTAATAGATACACAAGAATAACGAAAAAGATTTATTTTATATTGACCACAACACAAACCAATTTCTGATAATGTCAACTATCAGTGGACAAAAAAATGTTATTGTCGGATTATCATGTGGATATACATTTGTTAAAATAGATTATTTTCCCTCTATACCCGTATTCGTATATCTCCTTAAAATGTTATAATATAACCCACATACTCTTTCTCTACTGAGGGAATTTGTGTTCACTTCTTATATTGAACAAAGTGATCCGTGGTATCCAGATGGAATTGTATAATATAGTATGTCCAACACATTTACATTTATGAGTTTGGGTTATGCTTTTATCCAAACTGACTTACATTGCATTCAAGACACACATTGACATTATAATCAGCTCTTGCTTTCACTGGGGATTGAACCTATGATCTTGGCATTGCAAGCACCACACTCTACTGTTTGAACTACAGGAAATCTACAGGAGCCGAGCTCATTGATTCATTGACAAAACACAAAGTTAGAACCAGATGTTCAAGTTTTGTTATAATAACATACATTTTTTGTTGTTGTTGTAATTGTCTTTGTAATTGTTTGAGAACAGTTAAATTAGAATATATATATATATATATATATATATATATATATATATATATATCTCAAAAGGGTGATTTAGTTAACCAAATAGTGCTACAATGCTAAGTTACTGAGCACTGAAATATTGAAAGGCGGAAGACAATTTAAATATACAGTCACGTGTAAAGCATGGCCTGCAGTCTTATGCTAGAGCTCTATGAAATCCAACCAGTGTCTGACAACTGACATTGACAAATTAAGTAATTAAATTTATGCAATCTTTGTGCACGGTTAGGCTTTGAATGCTGGCAATGAATGCACAAACTCTGGAGCAGGCTGGTTGAGATATTAGATTGCTTCTGAACTGACAAATCATGGTCGCACCATTTGCATATTTAAATTAAGATAACGGTAGATATCAATGTCCATTTGAGTGTCAAGCAATTGGGAATCACTACTATAAAGGAAAAACAATGTTTATAGTGGAACGAAGATTAGTTTCATATAGCATAACCAAGAGTTATATAAAAACGTGTCCAGTTTATTATGCAGACATGAATTATAGCTCATATTGCATGACTTGTTGAAAAGAGATACTTCTTTAAGCAGTTGAACTGATAGTTTACATTTGGTGAATGAAGTTTTGGGACTTTTGAAAGTTGAAGTACAATGACAGACATTGTCTTGAAACAGAATGTATCACAGAATGCATTAATTTCCTGCCAGCATTGTATAACATGTTTTAACAAGATCACAATAGTTATAATGTAATGAATATCGCAAACCCCAAGTACCCCTTGTATAAATCACATGCATGTCAGTGATACAAAATAATCTTTTATGTGTCAGCTCTCGGAGGAGGGTGGAAAGAGTTAGTCAGCCTCGGGAAGCTAAAAATGAGGCTTAACAAAGTCATGTTTCATGAGCATGAATGTATGGTGGAATCACACAGCTTCTGTTGGACGAATATCTCTAGAGTACATTTCCACTGATTTCAGGGGTTGCCAGCCGTCGTATAATACAGTCATCCCATATACATTTTTTTTTTTTTTTTTTTTTGTATTCTATATTAAAACTAGCTTGTCCATATTTTTGTCTCGCAGACTGAAAAAGCTTCAGTATTTGCATTTGAATTAGATTTACAGTGGTAAAAATAATAATAATACAAGTTCACTTATTACAATGGAAAGCCATTTGTGTAATGGGTTTGATGGGTCTGAAATCTGGAACCTAACACTGGCTGTTGCTGCATAAAATGGATGCTACTCTTGGCAGCTTGATGAAGTAAGATCAAACTTGCATCAAACTTATGTGGTTGGAGCTATAGCTCTCAAGCATTTAAAAAAAGAAGAGTTCTTTTTTTTTAAATGACACTTGAACTTTAATTAGATAATGCTCTTATGGGCACAGTAAGTGTCATGGTTTTGTCTCGTTGTTCACATCCGGGTCCCTTCTATGTATCTTCCATGTCCTTCACGCACCTGTCCATGTTCTAATCACTTGTCTTGTTAGTCTTGTCAGCTGTTTCCCATCTCGTCATGTATAAAACCCTCTTGTGTTTCCCTGGTCTTTGTCGGATATTGTCAATGTTTACGTTGATGTATTGTGATGTGTGGATGCCGTACTCCTTCCGTGGTTTCTGCTGATCCCCAAGTTCTGCACTAATGAGTATTGTTTGTTTTCGAGTTCTCTGAATAAAGTTGAGTTATCGCAGTTCTGATTCTCCAAGTATCTCTCCGCATCGCACAATGCACCTCTTCGATAAGCAAGCTAAAATTCAATTAATTATATATATTTCATCCCATTTAAATATATGCAAATTTTAATCTATATATTTTACCATGTCATGAATTGGCACCAATGACAAAGGAAGAATGGAAGTCCCTTATTGTAAGGCACCGGGTGCACGGGTGTGAGGCGAACAAGCCTGGAGACGCGAGTTTAAACATAAACACTTTATTTATAAATGAAAACAAAAAGGCACACGAGGGTGCATAACTCAAACCTTGGCGGGACAAACTCTAAGCACACACGAACACCACCTAACATAGACAATTACCGACAAAGACATGATAGAACAGGAGGATTAAATACACAAGGAAATTACAAACAGGTGCCAAACTAAATGGGTAATTAAACTAACTAAACAGCTACGGAAATACAAGAGGGACAAACATAAGGATCTAGACTAGACTGTGACAGTAGCTCCCCCTCCCGAAAGGCGCGACCTCGCGCCTTAACTGATTTACCGCGGAGGGAGGGAGGGGGACCAGGGGGAGGACCAAAACAAAACACCAAACAATACATTATCACGTGGGTGGGAGGGTGGGCACCCTGGAGACCAGGTTACAGAGTCCAGGAGGTCTCCAGGGTGGTGCAGGCGGGACCAGGGGCCACGTACGTGGGTGTGTCCAGGGAGGTGCTGGGGGGACTAGGGGCCAAGCACCAGGAGGTGTCCAGGGAGGTGCTAGGGGTACTAGGGGACAGGTTCGGGGGCGTGTACGGAGTGGTGACTGAGTCCAGGGTGGCATTGGGGAAACAGGGTGCCGGGTAGTGTGGGAAGTCCAGGGCGTGGCTTTCCCCGGAGGCTCCGTCTCCTTTTCCCCACCCACCCTCAAAGTCTCACTCTCACCCCCCCAAAATTTTTTTTGAGAGGCCTCCCTGGGAGGCCGTCGGGAGACCTAGATGGTGCTCGGGGGAGGTGCAGGAGCTAGAGAGGCGCCGGCCGTGTAAGGCATTCGAGAGGCGCCGGCAGGGGCTCTGAGTGGTCGGGGAGGTCTTGGAGTTTTGGGAGTCCGGAGAGGGCTGGCTTGACCAGCGAAGGCTCGGGGGTATCAGGGAGGACCCAAAAGTCCCAGAGGTCCATGAAGCTGGGGAGGTCTTTGGGGTCTGGGAGGTCCCGGGGATCAGGGAGGGCCCAGAGGTCAGGGAAAAGAGGGAGGTCTGGGTAGTCTTGAGGGTCTGGAAAGATCCAAAGACCCGGAAAAATAGGGAGGGCGACCTGGGGCCGACACAGTTCATGGGCGGCCGTGGGCAGACATAGTTCATTCTCATCGACCGCTTGGGGAAACTGTCCATCAAGTTCGGCCGCTCGGGGAAACTGTCCATCAAGTTCGGCCGCTCGGGGAAACTGTCCATCAAGTTCGGCCGCTCGGGGAAACTGTCCATCAAGTTCGGCCGCTCGGGGAAACTGTCCATCAAGTCCGGCCGCTCGGGGAAACTGTCCATCAAGTCCAGCTGGCGGGGGCGTGAAGCTCGGGGGCGCTGACGGGCGTTGGGGCGCGGGAACTGGCGCTGACGGGCGTCGGGGCGCGGGAACAGGCGCTGACAAAGCCGCGTAGCTCGGGAGCGCTGAACTGGCCGCGAAGCTCGGGAGCGCTGGCGGGACCGCGAGAAATAGTTCATCAGGCGCCGCCTGACTGACAACAGACGCTGGTGTGGACGGCAGAGCAGTGGGCGCGGCGGGAGGCTGACCAGTGAGACCTACTGGTCCAGACTGTCGGTTCGCGGGCACTGGCATCGTCACATGCAGAGCGGGTGTTGCCTTTGGCTGACGCGCTGTCACTGCCGGGGAGGTTGCCATTAGTTCTCCCCTGACAGCAGTTCTCTGTCTTGTGGGCGACAAAAACCCGGTCGGTAATTCTGTAAGGCACCGGGTGCACGGGTGTGAGGCGAACAAGCCTGGAGACGCGAGTTTAAACATAAACACTTTATTTATAAATGAAAACAAAAAGGCACACGAGGGTGCATAACTCAAACCTTGGCGGGACAAACTCTAAGCACACACGAACACCACCTAACATAGACAATTACCGACAAAGACATGATAGAACAGGAGGATTAAATACACAAGGAAATTACAAACAGGTGCCAAACTAAATGGGTAATTAAACTAACTAAACAGCTACGGAAAAACAAGAGGGACAAACATAAGGATCTAGACTAGACTGTGACACTTATATCCCACACTGCAGTCTACTGCCGGTGGTCAATTTGTGTCCATTATTCAGTTTATCTAAATAAGCAGTTTGAAAGCTGAAAGCCTCCGGATTTGACCTCTTTAGTAAATTTTTATATTAATAGATTACAGCAAAATAATAGTTAAAAATATAGCTGCAAGCAGCCACACACAAGGAGGGCATTAAATGTCATGCCGACATGGCTGGCAGCATCAGACCAACAGCAGTAAGCATCTAAAGACATTTCAATATGACTTCAGTCTAAATGGCTGAAAAATAATCAATACGGTCTTTAGAAATTCGATTTAACTTTTTATCACGTTCAACCCAGAGGCAGCGCTGTAACCAAACTGATGTGTCAAATCATGTGGTATGTCCAGAGAGAGGTGACAATGACACATGCAAAGTTTGGTGTCGATTGGATAAAGCATTGCTGACATAGAGCATTAAAGTAATTTTGACATCAAAGCTCTTAATCTTGCCCAGAGAGAAAACCCTTTGTCCCTGAAATTTAATTTTATCAACTCTGCAGGTAGCCTCAGATCATGATTGACATGACAGACAGAAAATTTGGTCAAAATACGCTAATGCGCTGCGGAGATATAGCCTTGCTTTATTCGGTGGCCATTTGGTCAAGTTCGTTCGCAATTTTATAAAAAACGGTTTGACGAATCAACTTCATTTCTATAACATTTTGTCAGCATAGTCTGAAGATGATATGACTAAATTTTGGTGAAAATTGGACAAATGGTGTAGGAGGAGTTTGAAAAAGTAGGTTTTTAAAGAAAAACAACATGGCAAACAGGAAGTTTGGCCGAATGTGACATATTTGGTATCTGTGCTCTCGGCTTGACCCAATGAACACATTAAGACAATTTGTTTTACAATAGGTTAACGTCATCAAAAGTTATTAGCATATTTGTAAATTTGGTTATAACTTTTGACCAAGAGGTAGCACTGCCCTGAAACTTTTTGTGTCGTATTAGGCCGAGGTGCCGAAGACACATACTGAGTTTCGTCACGATATGCCGTTGTGTTCGTTAAATATAGCATTTTATGACAAAATTAAACATGGCCAACGCTCAAAATAGCCGATATGAGAAAATTTGGTATCGTGTGACTCAACGTGATGCACTGAATCTAAAGAGACCAGTTTTATGATTTTTAATCAAAGGGTTCAGAAGTCACAAGCAAAAATGTCACTTTTTCATATCTCCTGACCACTAGGGGTCACAGCATCAAAACTCTGCAGGTAGCCTCAGACTATGATTGACACAACACACACCTAGTTTGGTCAGAAAACTCTAATGCATTGCGGAAATAAAGACTCAATTTCATTTTTGCGACCTGTATGTCAAATTCTTTCGCACGTTCTTCGTAAACGGTTTCACAAACCAACTTTCTTTGAATAACTGTTGGTCAACATGGTCTGGAGATGATGTGATTCAATTTCCTTGAAAATCAGACAAACGGCCTAGGAGGAGTTCGAAAAGTAGGTTTTTCATAAAATTCAAAATGGCGGGAAAATTTTCATGACAGAAAATGACGTCATACATCAGACATGGTGGGGAGAATAGTGACTCCAGATCTCAATTAATTATCAATTTCAGTGTGTATTGAAATTACTTCAAAGCATGACCTTTCTCATATTCTGTGATAACAGCACAAGCCATTTCTCATCTCTCTGTAAAATACAGACTGAAAACCACTGCATGAGCACATAATATACAAACTACATCTCTCTATAACTGATTTAGTACATCCGACTGTTAAAGAGTGAATTTTTATTTTCATTCAGCTTTGTCTGTCATGGCCAGATCTTTTACTGACCGCATAAGGTCTGGACTGTTTAGCCACTTTAATTAGCAAAGGACAACCCACTTAATCAAGAAGAGAAATCACAACACACTATGCTCTAGGAAAACCTGTAGAATTGTCAGATTTAGGTATTCACTTAAGTGTTTTCAGTTTAGTCTGCCACATGCATCAGACGTTACGCAAATGAGTGTGGGCAGTCCGTGGGTGTGACGTCTGAGACTATATTCTGCTCGTCTGCTGTTTTTATGCATTGGTCTGAACAGACAAAACCCATGCTATTCATGTTGGAACATTCATGCCAACATTTAATCAGTACACTGTTAATCAGTTTCAATGCGCATTTTCACTGGATTAGTAGCAATTTTAATTAAAATAATACAACGAACTTTAAAGTTGAACTGCAGTCTGAAATATTTATGTGCAGTCACAATTCTGCAGTGTTATTTTATTTAACTGAATATCCTTTATTTTTAACACAGGTACAGAGGGCAATAGTCATATTCCAGTGAGAAAAAGTTTGCAACTCTGGCTCCTGCTCCAACAGTGAACTCTTCAAACAGCATTTGTACGCTCTCTCCTCTCTTCATTCTGTCATCTCCTAACATGTCTCTGCCCATGGTCTGATCAGGTCTATCTCATATCTACTTTGGTGATTATTGTCTGATGTGGTCTGGTCTGGTCTAGTGTGAGTGTCTTGCATCAGCATCACACACACTTCCATCACTCTCCTTGTGACACTGACCTTGCGTCTGATCTGTACCCAAGATATGAAGATCTGTTACTAACCCTAGTGATTTTTATACTTGGGTGGTATTTTAAGCCATTGTATGCTCAACCACCAATTGTGATCCAAGCAAATCTACAATACACTGACAAGTAGTTGTGCCATATAATTCTAGAAGTCAAATCTAATTGAAATTATTTTGACAAATAATTGCATGTGTTATGTGTTTCTTTGCTTATTAAAGTGTCATTATATTAACTTAGAAACATGCCACAGTCAAACTCTATTAGAAACAATTGTGAGTATCAGACCCTGTCAGCCTGCAAGTCCTTTCTACATTAACTGCTAGAATGATTTTTAGTCTGGTGTGAAGCCTTCAGTGAAAGCTCTGGAAAAAGGGTTAATGGAGGCTACAATGGAGGCACTCTTGGGTACACTACTGAAGCCTGAAATTACAAATTGGACACCTAATGATCTTATGGACTTCACAGATGTGCACAAGTGAAGGCCACAAGACCACACATTTATATCAAGTGTGCCTTTTGGGACAGGACCTTTTTATTGACCTAGTCATTTTTATCAACACGATAATTAGTACCATTTTGTGATGACATTAATAATGGCATATGAAGACAGGAATATTTTACCAGCTTTCCTGGAAGCTCAATCAGTAGAGCATTGGTGGTTGTCACATCAAGGTCTTGAGTTCGATCCCAGGGAAAGCAAGACCTGATTCAGTGTGTTCCTTGAATGCGATGTAAGTCGCTTTGGATAAAAGCATCTGCCAAATGCATTAATGTAAATGTAAAATATTTTGGTGAGCTAGTTAAAGGTAGTAAATTAACAATATACAGTGGAGTTCTCCGCCTTCTCTGATTTGAATGGTTTTCTCAAATATTTTGACATTGCTCAGTAACGAGCAGTTACCGACCAATGAGTATGAGGCTTAGATGAACACACACACACACACACACACACACACACAGACACACACACACCCCCCTGCTTCTGTTCTGACGCGCGCTCTGCTCAGCACCGCTGTGGATTGAAGAACCCGGTTGTTAAAAGACGGTACAAAGCCGAATTTGTTTGTGGGGGAATATTTAAATCTAAATGTAAAATATTTTTGTGAGCTAGTTAAAGGTAGGAAATTAACAATATTTCAACAATAATGAACAATAAACCTTAGTGGAAAAGGTTTGTTTAGAGAATCGAAGGTGCTTTTTATTGTATACTGGTAAATCTCTGCTGTTAGTTGGTGCACATATGCCTTTTGTTGTCAGCAAACATATGCAGTGTATGTACATTTTTATAGCATGCGATTGCTTCATCAAATAAATCACCATATTGGCTGTTGGTTATCACAGTCATCGGTTATCTTGATGCTTTTTTGCAACCCCCGAGGCCGTCGACATAACCATATTCCACTGTATCAATAAACACATTTATTAGCAATATATTTATAAATTAACAAAAAATAATTTCAAATGCTGCAAAATTGTTAGTTCAAAAGTCAATTCTTATTGTAAAGTGTTACATATTAATATTGGGTAATGGTTGATTTTACAATGTCTTTATATCTTTCATGTACTATTTATTTCCAGCTATCATCTGAATTCTCTATTGTTTTAACAGGACATTTTCTATGCTATAATGCATCTATATAACAGAAAATAATTACCTGTCAAACAATGTGGAAGCAAAAAGACTAAACATAAATATAATCTTTTACAGACATGTTATCTTTGCAAGCACACACTGTTAATTAATTTAAGTCTTTCTTTTTATTATATAATTAGGATCAAATAAATAGTCATTAGAAGATTTGTGAACAAAAAGAACAAATAAGTGGTAATATTCACCAAGTATGTGAATTGGCCTTAAATAAAAGTAGAAGAAAAATGTAGTATGGTACATTTATGGTACATTTACAGTTATGCTAATAACTCTTGAACCATAAGGGCTAGAAACAAAATTATTATGTCCACTGATTCTTTGGCTCATGCTGATTCGATTAGACCCCATTTCCCTTATGATGAATTTTTCGAAAAACCTACTTTTTCGAACTCCTCCTAGGCCGTTCAACCAATTTTCACGAAAATTGAAGCACATCATCTCCAAACCAGGTTGACCAAAAGTTATTAAAAGAAAGTTGATTCGTCAAACCGTTTACGAATAACTTGCGAAAGAATCCGAGGTAATAGTCGAAAAATGAAATTGAGGCTATATCTCCGCAATGCATTAGCCTTTTCTGACCAAACTAGGTGTGTGTTATTTCAATGATGGTTTGAGACTACCTGCAGAGTTTTGGCGCACTGCCCCCTAGTGGTCAGGAGATATGAACATTTTTGCTTATAACTTCTGAACGCTTCGACCAAAAATCATAAAATTGGTCTCTTTAGATTCAGTGCATCATGCCGAGTCGTACGATACCAAATTTTCCCATATCGGACATTTTGTCCGTCGGCCATTTTGAATATTGTTGTAAATTGCTATATTTAACAAACGCATTGGCGTATCGTTACGAAACTCGATGTGTGTTTTCGGCACCTAGGCTTGATACGACACAAAAAGTTTTGAGGCAGCGCCACCTTGTGGTCAAAAGTTATAACCAAATGTACAAATATGCTAATAACTTTTTAATACGTTAACCTATAAAACAAATGGTCTTAATACGTTCCTTGGGTCAAGCCGAGAAAAAAGATTTTGAAAAAAAAAATTTGTCATAGTCGGCCAAACTTCCTGTCCACCATGTTGTTTTTCTTGAAAAACCTACTTTTTCGAACTCCTCCCACACCGTTTGTCCAATTTTCACCAAATTTGAAACATAACATCTTCAGACCATGCTGACAAAAAGTTATTAAAATCAAGTTTATTCATCAAAACGTTTTCGATAAAATTGCGAACGAATTTGACCAAATGGCCACCAAATAAAGCAAGGCTATATCTCTGCAATGCATTAGCGTATTCTGACCAAACTTTCTGTGTGTCCTGTCAATCATGATCTGAGGCAACCTGCAGAGTTTTGGCGCTGTGCCCCCTAGTGACTTTTTTGCTTATAACTTCTGAACCCTTTGGCCAAAAATCATGAAACTGGTCTCTTTAGAGTCCTGTGATACCAAATATTCCCATATCGGCCATTTTGAGCGTCTGCCATTTCGATTTTTCTTATAAGATGCTATGTTTAATGGTTTACCCAATTGAAAGCAAACTTTGCATGTGTCAATGTCACCACACTCTCAATGTACCACATGAATTGACACTACAATTTGGTTACAGCGCTGCCTGTTGGTTGAATGTGATAAACCATTAAATCGAATGTCATATTGAAATGTCTTTAGATTCTTACTGCCGTTGGTCTGATGATGCCAGCCATGTCGGCATGACATTTAATGCCCTCCTTGCGCTTGGCCCCGTGATGGCTGCTAGTTATTAGGGGCCAAGCACCGAAGGTGCGAAGGCACCTATTGTTTTTGTTCCGGTTCTTATTATTAGGGGCCAAGCACCGAAGGTGCGGAGGCACCTATTGTTTTTGTTCCGGTTCTTATTATTATTATTATTATTAGGGGCCAAGCACCGAAGGTGCGGAGGCACCTATTGTTTTTGTTCCGGTTCTTATTAGGGGCCAAGCACCGAAGGTGCGGAGGCACCTATTGTTTTTGTTCCGGTTCTTATTATTAGGGGCCAAGCACCGAAGGTGCGGAGGCACCTATTGTTTTTGTTCCGGTTCTTATTATTATTATTAGGGGCCAAGCACCGAAGGTGCGGAGGCACCTATTGTTTTTGTTCCGGTTCTTATTATTATTATTAGGGGCCAAGCACCGAAGGTGCGGAGGCACCTATTGTTTTTGTTCCGGTTCCTATTATTATTAGGGGCCAAGCACCGAAGGTGCGGAGGCACCTATTGTTTTTGTTCCGGTTCCTATTATTAGGGGCCAAGCACCGAAGGTGCGGAGGCACCTATTGTTTTTGTTCCGGTTCTTATTATTATTATTATTATTATTCTTCTTCTGCCATTGAAGTCTATGACAGCCCATAGAACCGTAAGCGGGAAAATGAAAAAAAGTTGGCACACTCATAAAGGACAGTCCAATCATTGACCATAGCAAAATTGAAGTCTCTAACTCAATCTCTATAGCGCCACCAACTGTCCAAAGTTGCACTCACGTTTACATAAATAACTTTTGAACCGTATGTCCTAGAAACAAAATTCTTTCGTCAACTAATTCCTTGGCTCAAGACGATTCGATTGCACCCTATGACGTCATTTTCCGTCATGAAAATTTTCCCGCCATTTTGAATTTTTTGAAAAACCTACTTTTTCGAACTCCTCCTAGGCCGTTGGTCCGATTTTCACGAAAATTGAACCACATCATCTCCAGACAATGTGGACAAAACGATATATAAAGAAAGTTGATTCGTCAAACCGTTTACGAATAACTCGCGAAAGAATCCGAGGTAAAAGTCGCCAAAATGAAATTGAGGCTTTATCTCCGCAATGCATTAGCCTTTTCTGACCAAACTAGGTGTGTATTATGTCAATCATTGTCTGAGGCTACCTGCAGAGTTTTGGCGCTGTGCCCCCTAGTGGTCAGGAGATATTAAAAAACTGACATTTTTGATTATAACTCCTGAACGCTTTGTCTAAAAATCATGAAACTGGTCTCTTTAGATCCAGTGGGTCATGCCGAGTCCTGTGATACCAAATTTTCCCATATCGGCCATTTTCAGCGTCAGATATTTAGAATTTTGTCATGAAATGCTATGCTTAAACACATGACTTTAAAGCAGTATGTCAGCAATGCTTTACCCTATTGACACCAAACTTTGCATGTGTCAATGTCACCACACTCTCAATGTACCACATGAATTGACACTACAATTTGGTTACAGCGCTGCCTGTTGATTGAATGTGATAAACCATTAAATCGAAATACTAAAGACCGTATTGTTGATTTTTCAGCCATTTAGACTTAAGTCATATTGAAATGTCTTTAGATTCTTACTGCCGTTGGTCTGATGATGCCAGCCATGTCGGCATGACATTTAATGCCCTCCTTGCGCTTGGCCCCGTGATGGCTGCTAGCAGCTATATTTATTATTCTTCTTCTGCCATTGAAGTCTATGGCAGCCCATAGAACCGTAAGCGGGAAAATGAAAAAAAGTTGGCACACTCATAAAGGACAGTCCAATCATTGACCATAGCAAAATTGAAGTCTCTAACTCAATCTCTAAAGCGCCACCAACTGTCCAAAGTTGCACTCACGTTTACGTAAATAACTTTTGAACCGTATGTCCTAGAAACAAAATTCTTTTGTCCACTGATTCCTTGGCTCAAGCCGATTCGATTGCACCCTATGACGTCATTTTCCGTCATGAAATTTTTCCCGCCATTTTGAATTTTTTGAAAAACCTACTCTTTCGAACTCCTCCTAGGCCGTTCGTCCGATTTTCACGAAAATTGAACCACATCATCTCCAGACAATGTGGACAAAACGATATATAAAGAAAGTTGATTCGTCAAACCGTTTACGAATAACTCGCGAAAGAATCTGAGGTAAAAGTCGCCAAAATGAAATTGAGGCTTTATCTCCGCAATGCATTAGCCTTTTCTGACCAAACTAGGTGTGTGTTATGTCAATCATGGTCTGAGGCTACCTGAAGAGTTTTGGCGCTGTGCCCCCTAGTGGTCAGGAGATATGAAAAAGTTAAATATTTGCTTATAACTTCTGAACGCTTTGGCCAAAAATAATAAAACTGGTCTCTTTAGATTCAGTGCATCATGCCGAGTCGTGCGATACCAAATTTTCCCATATCGGCCATTTTGAGCGTCGGCCATTTTGAATATTGTCATAAATTGCTATATTTAACAAAGATATTGGCGTATCGTTACGAAACTCAATATGTGTCTTCGGCACCTAACCTTGATACGACTCAAAAAGTTTCGTCATAGTCTTTGTCATAGTCTTTGTCATAGTCGGCCAAACTTCTTGTCCACCATGTTGTTTTTCTTCAAAAACCTACTTTTTCAAACTCATCCCACACCGTTTGTCCAATTTTCACCAAAATTAAACCACATCATCTCCAGACCATCATGACAAAAAGTTATCCAAAGAAAGTTGATATGTCAAACCGTTTACGAATAACTCGCGAAAGAATCCGACGTAATGGTCGCAAAAATGAAACTGAGGCTTTATCTCCGCAACGCATTAGCGTTTTCTGACCAAACTAGGTGTGTGATATGTCAACCATGGTCTGAGGCTACCTGCAGAGTTTTGGCGCTCTGCCCCCTAGTGGTCAGGAGATATTAAAAGACTGACATTTTTTATTATAACTCCTGAACGCTTTGTCTAAAAATCATGAAACTGCTGTCTTTAGATCCAGTGGCTCATGTCGAGTCCTGTGATACCAAATTTTCCCATATCGGCCATTTTGAGCGTCTGCCATTTAGATTTTTCTTATAAGATGCTATGTTTAACAAACACATGACTTTAGTGCTCTGTCAGCAATGGTTTACCCAATTGAAAGCAAACTTTGCATGTGTCAATGTCACCACACTCTCAATGTACCACATGAATTGACACTACAATTTGGTTACAGCGCTGCCTGTTGGTTGAATGTGATAAACCATTAAATCGAAATACTAAAGACCGTATTGTTGATTTTTCAGCCATTTAGACTTAAGTCATATTGAAATGTCTTTAGATTCTTACTGCCGTTGGTCTGATGATGCCAGCCATGTCGGCATGACATTTAATGCCCTCCTTGCGCTTGGCCCCGTGATGGCTGCTAGCAGCTATATTTATTAGGGGCCAAGCACCGAAGGTGCGGAGGCACCTATTGTAATCGTTCTCGTTCTTATTATTATTCTTCTTCCACCCAGAAGTCAATGGCAGCCCATAGAACCGTAAGTGGGAAAATGATGAAATTTGGCACACACATAGAGGACAGTCCAATCATTGACCACACCAATTTTGGAGTCTCTACCTCAATCCCTCTAGCGCCACCAACTGTCTAAAGTTACACTTATATTTATGCTAATAACTCTTGAACCGTAAGGGCTAGAAACAAAATTCCTTTGTCCACTGATTCCTTGGCTCAAGCCGATTCGATTGCACCCTATGACGTCATTTTCCGTCATGAAAATTTTTCCGCAATTTTGAATTTTATGAAAAACCTACTTTGTCGAACTCCTCCTAGGCCGTTTGTCTGATTCTCACAAAAATTGAACCACATCATCTCCAGACTATGGAGACAAAAAGTTATGGAAATCAAGTTGATTGGTTATTCCATTTTTGATAAACTTGCGAAAGAGTTCGACGAATTTGCCGCAAAAATGAACTTGAGGCTATATCTCCGCAACGCATTTGCGTATTCAGACCAAAATTGGTGTGTGTCATAGTAGTCATAATCTGAGGCTACCTGCAGAGTTTTGGCGCACTGCCCCCTAGTGGTCAGGAGATATAAAAAATTGACTTTTTTGCTTATAACTTCTGAACACTTTGGTCAAAAATCATGAAACTGGTCTCTTTAGATTCAGGGCATCATGCTGAGTCGTGCGATACCAAATTTTCTTATATCGGCCATTTTGGGCGTCGGCCATTTTGAAATTTGTCGTAAAATGCTATATTTTACAAACGCATTGGCGTATCATTACGAAACTCAGTATGTGTCTTTGGGACCTTGATTTGAACCTACACCAAAAGTTTCGGGGCAGCGCCACCTTGTGGTCAAAAGTTATAACACAATTTCCTAAAATGCTAATAACTTTTGATTACATTAAGCTATTTTAAAACAAATGATCTTAATATGTTCCTTGGGTCACACCGAGAACACAGATACCAAATTTGACATAGTTTGCCCAAATTTCATATCCGCCATGTTGTTTCATTCAAAAACCTACTTTTTCAAACTCCTCCTAGACCGTTTGTCCGATTTTCACCAAAATCGAATCGTATCATCTTCAGACTGTGCTGACAAAAAGTTATGGATTTCGTGTCGATAGACGAAACCGTTTTCGTATACCGCAATTACAAATTTGAGGTAGTGATGACAAAATGACTTTAATGCTTTAAGTCAGTAATGTTTTGTCCAAATAACACCAAACTTTGCAGATTTCATTGTCACATTACTCTGACCCAATTCTAACAATTTGGACACAGCGCCAACTATTGGTCCAAAGCGCTAAACTTTTCATTCAAATTACAGTGTCTGTATTAATGATTTTTCAGCCATTTAGCCTAAAATCATATTAAAATGCATTTAGTTGTTGATTACTTCAATTGCTCTTATGCTGCCGGCCACGTCAATGCCCTGTTTGTGCTTGGCCCCGTCATTGCTGCTTGCAGCTATATTTATTATTATTATTATTATTCTTCTTCTTCTTCCAACACAAGTCAATGGCAGCCCATAGAACCGTAAGCGGGAAAATGATGAAATTTGGCACACACATAGAGGACAGTCCAATCATTGACCACACCAATTTTGGAGTCTCTACCTCAATCCTTCTAGCGCCACCAACTGTCCAAAGTTACACTTACATTTATGCTAATAACTCTTGAACCATAAGGGCTAGAAACAAAATTCCTTTGTCCACTGATTCCTTGGCTCAAGCCGATTCGATTGCACCCTATGACGTCATTTTCCGTCATGAAAATTTTTCCGCAATTTTGAATTTTATGAAAAACAAACTTTTTCGAACTTCTCCCAGGCCGTTGGTCCGATTTTCACGAAAATTGAACCACATCATCTCCAGACTATGAAGACAAAAAGTTATGAGAATCAAGTTGATTGGTCATTCCGTTTTTGATAAACTTGCGAAAGAGTTCGACGAATTTGCCGCAAAAATGAACTTGAGGCTATATCTCCGCAACGCATTTGCGTATTCAGACCAAAATTGGTGTGTGTCATAGTAGTCATAATCTGAGGCTACCTGCAGAGTTTTGGCGCACTGCCCCCTAGTGGTCAGGAGATATAAAAAAGTGAGTTTTTTGCTCATAACTTCTGAACACTTTGTTCAAAAATCATAAAACTGGTCTCTTTAGATTCAGGGCATCATGCTGAGTCATGTGATACCCAATTTTCTCATATCGGCCATTTTGGGTGTCGGCCATTTTGAAATTTGTCGTAAAATGCTATATTTTACAAACGCATTGGCGTGTCATTACGAAACTCAATATGTGTCTTTGGGACCTTGATTTGAATCTACACCAAAAGTTTCGGGGCAGCGCCACCTTGTGGTCAAAAGTTATAACAAAATTTCCAAAAATGCTAATAACTTTTGATTACATTAAGCTATTTTAAAACAAATGATCTTATTATGTTCCTTGGGTCACGCCGAGAACACAGATACCAAATTTGACATAGTTTGCCTAAATTTCCTGTCCGCCATGTTGTTTTCTTCAAAAACCTACTTTTTCTAACTCCTCCCAGACCGTTTGTCCGATTTTCACCAAAATCAAATCGTATCATCTTCAGACAGTGCTGACAAAAAGTTATGGATTTCGTGTCAATAGACAAAACCGTTTTCGTATACCACAATTACAAATTTGAGGTAGTGATGAGAAAATGACTTTAATGCTCTATGTCAGTAATGTTTTGTCCAAATAACACCAAACTTTGCACATTTAATTGTGACATTACTCGGACCACATTCTAACAATTTGGACACAGCGCCATCTATTGGTCCAAAGCGATAAACTATTAAATCAAATTACAGTATCTGTATTAATGATTTTTCAGCCATTTAGCCTAAATTCATTTTAAAATGCATTTACTTTAATTGGTCTGTTGCTGCCATCCACGTCATTGCCCTGTTTGTGCTTGGCCCCGTCATTGCTGCTTGCAGCTATATTTATTCTTTTTCTTGTGCCATTGGAGTCTATGGCAGCCCATAGAACCGTAAACGGGAAAATGAAACAAAGTTGGCACACTCATAAAGGACAGTCCAATCATTGACCATAGCAAAATTGAAGTCTCTAACTCAATCTCTATAGCGCCACCAACTGTCCAAAGTTGCACTCACGTTTACGTAAATAACTTTTGAACCGTATGTCCTAGAAACAAAATTCTTTTGTCCACTGATTCCTTGGCTCAAGACGATTCGATTGCACCCTATGACGTCATTTTCCGTCATGAAAATTTTCCCGCCATTTTGAATTTTTTGAAAAACCTACTCTTTCGAACTCCTCCTAGGCCGTTCGTCCGATTTTCACGAAAATTGAACCACATCATCTCCAGACAATGTGGACAAAACGATATATAAAGAAAGTTGATTCGTCAAACCATTTACGAATAACTCGCAAAAGAATCTGAGGTAAAAGTCGCCAAAATGAAATTGAGGCTTTATCTCCGCAACGCATTAGCCTTTTCTGACCAAACTAGGTGTGTGTTATGTCAATCATTGTCTGAGGCTACCTGAAGAGTTTTGGCGCTGTGCCCCCTAGTGGTCAGGAGATATTAAAAAACTGACATTTTTGATTATAACTCCTAAACGCTTTGTCTAAAAATCATAAAACTGGTCTCGTTAGATTCAGTGCATCATGCCGAGTCGTGCGATACTAAATTTTCCCATATCGGCCATTTAGAGCGTCGGCCATTTTGAATATTGTCATAAATTGCTATATTTAACAAATGGATTGGCGTATCGTTACGAAACTCAATATGTGTCTTCGGCACCTAACCTTGATACGGCACAAAAAGTTTGGGGGCATCGCCACCTTGTGGTCAAAAGTTATAACCAAATTTACAAATATGCTAATAACTTTTGATGACGTTAACCTATTGTAAAACTAATTATCTTAATGTGTTCCTTGGGTCAAACCGAGAACACAGATAACAAATATGTCATAGTCGGCCAAACTTCTTGTCCACCATGTTGTTTTTCTTTGAAAACCTACTTTTTCGAACTCCTCCCAGACCGTTTGTCCAATTTTCACCAAAATTAAACCACATTATCTCCCGACCATCGTGACAAAAAGTTATCCAAAGAAAGTTGATATGTCAAACCGTTTACGAATAACTCGCGAAAGAATCCGACGTAATGGTCACAAAAATGAAATTGAGGCTTTATCTCCGCGATGCATTAGCGTTTTCTGACCAAACTAGGTGTGTGTTATGTCAAACATGGTCTGAGGCTACCTGCAGAGTTTTGGCGCTCTGCCCCCTAGTGGTCAGGAGATATTAAAAAACTGACTTTTTTGATTATAACTCCTGAACCCTTTGGCCAAAAATCATGAAACTGGTCTCTTTAGATCCAGTGGGTCATGCCGAGTCCTGTGATACCAAATTTTCCCATATCGGCCATTTTGAGCGTCTGCCATTTCGATTTTTCTTATAAGATTCTATGTTTAACAAACACATGACTTTAGTTGTCTGTCAGCAACGGTTTACCCAATTGAAAGCAAACTTTGCATGTGTCAATGTCACCACACTCTCAATGTACCACATGAATTGACACTACAATGTGGTTACAGCGCTGCCTGTTGGTTGAATGTGATAAACCATTAAATCGAATTACTAAAGACCGTATTGTTGATTTTTCAGCCATTTAGACTTAAGTCATATTGAAATGTCTTTAGATTCTTACTGCCGTTGGTCTGATGATGCCAGCCATGTCGGCATGACATTTAATGCCCTCCTTGCGCTTGGCCCCGTGATGGCTGCTAGCAGCTATATTTAGGGGCCAAGCACCGAAGGTGCGGAGGCACCTATTGTTTTTGTTCCGGTTCTTATTATTAGGGGCCAAGCACCGAAGGTGCGGAGGCACCTATTGTTTTTGTTCCGGTTCTTATTATTATTAGGGGCCAAGCACCGAAGGTGCGGAGGCACCTATTGTAATTGTTCCGGTTCTTTATTATTATTATTCATCTTCTTCTTCCGCCATGGAAGTCTATGGCAGCCCATAGAACCGTTTGCGGGAAAATGATAAAATTTGGCACACTCATAAAGGACAGTCCAATCATTGACCATAGCAAAATTGAAGTCTCTAACTCAATGTCTCTAGCGCCACCAACTGTCCAAAGTTGCACTCACGTTTACGTAAATAACTCTTGAACCGTATGTCCTAGAAACAAAATTCTTTCGTCCACTAATTCCTTGGCTCAAGACGATTCGATTGCACCCTATGACGTCATTTTCCGTCATGAAAATTTTCCCGCCATTTTGAATTTTACGAAAAACCTACTTTTTCGAACTTCTCCTAGGCCGTTGGTCCGATTTTCACGAAAATTGAACCACATCATCTCCAGACTATGCGTACAAAAAGTTATTAAAAGAAAGTTGATTTGTCAAACCGTTTACGAATAACTTGCGAAAGAATTCAACAAAATGGGCGCAGAAATGAAAGCGAGGCTTTATCTCCGCAACGCATTAGCGTATTCTGACCAAACTTGGTGTGTGTTATGGCAATGATGGTCTGAGGCTATCTGCAAAGATTTGGCGCTCTGCCCCCTAGTGGTCTGGAGATATGAAAAAGTGAAATATTTGCTTATAACTTCTGAACGCTTCGACTAAAAATCATAAAACTGGTCTCGTTAGATTCAGGGCATCATGCCGAGTCGTGCGATACAAAATTTTCCCATATCGGCCATTTTGAGGGTCGGCCATTTTGAATTTTGTCATAAATTGCTATATTTAACAAACACATTGGCGTATCGTTACGAAACTCGATATGTGTCTTCGGCATCTGGGCCTGATACAACACAAAAAGTTTCGAGGTAGCGCCACCTTGTGGTCAAAAGTTATAACCAAATTTACAAATATGCTAATAACTTTTAAACACGTTAACCTATGGTAAAATAAGTTGTCTTTATACGTTCCTTGGGTCAAACCGAGAACACAGATACCAAATTTGTCATAGTCGGCCAAACTTCCTGTCCGCCATGTTGTTTTTCTTTAAAAACCTACTTTTTCGAACTCCTCCCACACCGTTTGTCCAATTTTCACCAAAATTGAATCATAACATCTTCAGACCATGCTGACAAAAAGTTATTAAAATAAAGTTGATTCATCAAACAGGTTTCGATAAAATTGCGAACGAATTTGACCAAATGGCCACCAAATAAAGCGAGGCTATATCTCCGTAACGCATTAGCGTATTCTGACCAAAATTGATGTGTGTTATGTCAATCATGGTCTGAGGCTACCTGCAGAGTTTTGGCGCTCTGCCCCCTAGTGGTCAGGAGATATGAAAAACTGACATTTTTGATTATAACTCCTGAACGCTTTGTCCAAAAATCATGAAACTGCTGTCTTTAGATTCAGTGCATCATGCCGAGTCCTGCGATACCAAATTTTCCCATATCGGCCATTTTCAGCGTCAGCTATTTAGAATTTTGTCATGAAATGCTATGCTTAAACACATGACTTTAAAGCAGTATGTCAGCACTGAAGTCATATTGAAATGTCTTTAGATGCTTCCTGCCGTTGGTCTGATGCTGCCAGCCATGTCGGCATGACATTTAATGCCTTCTTTGTGCTTGGCCCCGTGATGGCTGCTTGCAGCTATATTTATTAGGGGCCAAGCACCGAAGGTGCGGAGGCACCTATTGTAATTGTTCCGGTTCTTTATTATTATTATTCATCTTCTTCTTCCGCCATGGAAGTCTATGGCAGCCCATAGAACCGTTTGCGGGAAAATGATAAAATTTGGCACACTCATAAAGGACAGTCCAATCATTGACCATAGCAAAATTGAAGTCTCTAACTCAATGTCTCTAGCGCCACCAACTGTCCAAAGTTGCACTCACGTTTACGTAAATAACTCTTGAACCGTATGTCCTAGAAACAAAATTCTTTCGTCCACTAATTCCTTGGCTCAAGACGATTCGATTGCACCCTATGACGTCATTTTCCGTCATGAAAATTTTCCCGCCATTTTGAATTTTACGAAAAACCTACTTTTTCGAACTTCTCCTAGGCCGTTGGTCCGATTTTCACGAAAATTGAACCACATCATCTCCAGACTATGCGTACAAAAAGTTATTAAAAGAAAGTTGATTTGTCAAACCGTTTACGAATAACTTGCGAAAGAATTCAACAAAATGGGCGCAGAAATGAAAGCGAGGCTTTATCTCCGCAACGCATTAGCGTATTCTGACCAAACTTGGTGTGTGTTATGGCAATGATGGTCTGAGGCTATCTGCAAAGATTTGGCGCTCTGCCCCCTAGTGGTCTGGAGATATGAAAAAGTGAAATATTTGCTTATAACTTCTGAACGCTTCGACTAAAAATCATAAAACTGGTCTCGTTAGATTCAGGGCATCATGCCGAGTCGTGCGATACAAAATTTTCCCATATCGGCCATTTTGAGGGTCGGCCATTTTGAATTTTGTCATAAATTGCTATATTTAACAAACACATTGGCGTATCGTTACGAAACTCGATATGTGTCTTCGGCATCTGGGCCTGATACAACACAAAAAGTTTCGAGGTAGCGCCACCTTGTGGTCAAAAGTTATAACCAAATTTACAAATATGCTAATAACTTTTAAACACGTTAACCTATGGTAAAATAAGTTGTCTTTATACGTTCCTTGGGTCAAACCGAGAACACAGATACCAAATTTGTCATAGTCGGCCAAACTTCCTGTCCGCCATGTTGTTTTTCTTTAAAAACCTACTTTTTCGAACTCCTCCCACACCGTTTGTCCAATTTTCACCAAAATTGAATCATAACATCTTCAGACCATGCTGACAAAAAGTTATTAAAATAAAGTTGATTCATCAAACAGGTTTCGATAAAATTGCGAACGAATTTGACCAAATGGCCACCAAATAAAGCGAGGCTATATCTCCGTAACGCATTAGCGTATTCTGACCAAAATTGATGTGTGTTATGTCAATCATGGTCTGAGGCTACCTGCAGAGTTTTGGCGCTCTGCCCCCTAGTGGTCAGGAGATATGAAAAACTGACATTTTTGATTATAACTCCTGAACGCTTTGTCCAAAAATCATGAAACTGCTGTCTTTAGATTCAGTGCATCATGCCGAGTCCTGCGATACCAAATTTTCCCATATCGGCCATTTTCAGCGTCAGCTATTTAGAATTTTGTCATGAAATGCTATGCTTAAACACATGACTTTAAAGCAGTATGTCAGCAATGCTTTACCCTATTGACACCAAACTTTGCATGTGTCATTGTCACCTCACTCTGGATAAACCACGTGATTTGACATATCAGTTTGGTTACAGCGCTGCCTGTTGGTCAAACGTGATAAACCGTTAAATCGAATTACTAAAGACCGTATTGATGATTTTTCAGCAATTTAGACTGAAGTCCTATCGAAATGTCTTTAGATGCTTCCTGCCGTTGGTCTGATGCTGCCAGCCATGTCGGCATGACATTTAATGCCTTCTTTGTGCTTGGCCCCGTGATGGCTGCTTGCAGCTATATTTATTATTATTATTCTTCTTCTGCCATTGAAGTCTATGACAGCCCATAGAACCGTAAGCGGGAAAATGAAAAAAAGTTGGCACACTCATAAAGGACAGTCCAATCATTGACCATAGCAAAATTGAAGTCTCTAACTCAATCTCTATAGCGCCACCAACTGTCCAAAGTTGCACTCACGTTTACGTAAATAACTTTTGAACCGTATGTCCTAGAAACAAAATTCTTTTGTCCACTGATTCCTTGGCTCAAGACGATTCGATTGCACCCTATGACGTCATTTTCCGTCATGAAAATTTTCCCGCCATTTTGAATTTTATGAAAAACCTACTTTTTCGAACTCCTCCTAGGCCGTTCGTCCGATTTTCACGAAAATTGAACCACATCATCTCCAGACAATGTGGACAAAACGATATATAAAGAAAGTTGATTCGTCAAACCGTTTACGAATAACTCGCGAAAGAATCCGAGGTAAAAGTCGCCAAAATGAAATTGAGGCTTTATCTCCGCAATGCATTAGCCTTTTCTGACCAAACTAGGTGTGTGTTATGTCAATCATGGTCTGAGGCTACCTGCAGAGTTTTGGCGCTGTGCCCCCTAGTGGTCAGGAGTTATGAAAAACTGACTTTTTTGCTTATAACTTCTGAACCCTTTGGCCAAAAATCATGAAACTGGTCTCTTTAGATCCATTGGGTCATGCCGAGTCCTGTGATACCAAATATTCCCATATCGGCCATTTTGAGCGTCTGCCATTTCGATTTTTCTTATAAGATGCTATGTTTAACAAACACATGACTTTAGTGCTCTGTCAGCAATGGTTTACCCAATTGAAAGCAAACTTTGCATGTGTCAATGTCACCACACTCTCAATGTACCACATGAATTGACACTACAATTTGGTTACAGCGCTGCCTGTTGGTTGAATGTGATAAACCATTAAATCGAAATACTAAAGACCGTATTGTTGATTTTTCAGCCATTTAGATTCTTTCTGCCGTTGGTCTGATGATGCCAGCCATGTCGGCATGACATTTAATGCCCTCCTTGCGCTTGGCCCCGTGATGGCTGCTAGCAGCTATATTTAGGGGCCAAGCACCGAAGGTGCGAAGGCACCTATTGTTTCTGTTCCGGTTCTTATTATTATTCTTCATCTTCTTCTTCTTCCGCCATGAAAGTCTATGGCAGCCCATAGAACCGTATGCGGGAAAATGATGAAAGTTGGCACACTCATTAAAGACAGTCCAATCATTGACCATAACAAATTTGAAGTCTCTAACTCAATATCTCTAGCGCCACCAACTGTCCAAAGTTGAACTAACGTTTATGCTAATAACTTTTGAACCGTATGACCTAGAAACAAAATTCTTATGTCCACTGATTCCTTGGCTCAAGACGATTCGATTGCACCCTATGACGTCATTTTCCGTCATGAAATTTTTCCCGCCATTTTGAATTTTATGAAAAACCTACTTTTTCGAACTCCTCCTAGACCGTTTTTCCGATTTCAACGAAAATTGAACCACATCATCTTCAGACCATGTGGACAAAAAGTTATCCAAAGAAAGTTGATATGTCAAACCGTTTACGAATAACTCGCGAAAGAATCCGACGTAATGGTCGCAAAAATGAAATTGATGCTTTATCTCCGCAACACATTAGCGTTTTCTGACCAAACTAGGTGTGTGTTATGTCAATCATGATCTGAGGCTACCTGCAGAGTTTTGGCGCTGTGCCCCCTAGTGGTCAGGAGATATGAAAAAGTTAAATATTTGCTTATAACTTCTGAACGCTTTGGCCAAAAATAATAAAACTGGTCTCTTTAGATTCAGTGCATCATGCCGAGTCGTGCGATACCAAATTTTCCCATATCGGCCATTTTGAGCGTCGGCCATTTTGAATATTGTCATAAATTGCTATATTTAACAAAGATATTGGCGTATCGTTACGAAACTCAATATGTGTCTTCGGCACCTAACCTTGATACGACTCAAAAAGTTTCGAGGCAGCACCCCCTTGTGGTCAAAAATTATAACCAAATTTACAAATATGGTAATAACTTTTGAGTGCGTTAACCTATGGTAAAACAAATTATCTTTATACGTTCCTTGGGTCAAACCAAGAACACAGATACCAAATTTGTCATAGTCGGCCAAACTTCTTGTCCACCATGTTGTTTTTCTTTAAAAACCTACTTTTTCGAACTCCTCCCAGACCGTTTGTCCAATTTTCACCAAAATGAAACCACATCATCTCCAGACCATCATGACAAAAAGTTATCCAAAGAAAGTTGATATGTCAAACCGTTTACGAATAACTCGCGAAAGAATCCGACGTAATGGTCGCAAAAATGAAATTGAGGCTTTATCTCCGCAACGCATTAGTGTTTTCTGACCAAACTAGGTGTGTGTTATGTCAATCATGGTCTGAGGCTACCTGCAGAGTTTTGGCGTTCTGCCCCCTAGTGGTCAGGAGATATAAAAAAACTGACATTTTTGATTATAACTCCTGAACGCTTTGTCTAAAAATCATGAAACTGCTGTCTTTAGATCCAGTGGGTCATGCCGAGTCCTGTGATACCAAATTTTCCCATATCGGCCATTTTGAGCGTCTGCCATTTCGATTTTTCTTATAAGATGCTATGTTTAACAAACACATGACTTTAGTGCTCTGTCAGCAATGGTTTACCCAATTGAAAGCAAACTTTGCATGTGTCAATGTCACCACACTCTCAATGTACCACATGAATTGACACTACAATTTGGTCACAGCGCTGCCTGTTGGTTGAATGTGATAAACCATTAAATCGAATTACTAAAGACCGTATTGTTGATTTTTCAGCCATTTAGACTTAAGTCATATTGAAATGTCTTTAGATTCTTACTGCCATTGGTCTGATGATGCTAGCCATGTCGGCATGACATTTAATGCCCTCCTTGCGCTTGGCCCCGTGATGGCTGCTAGCAGCTATATTTATTATTATTATTCTTCTTCTGCCATTGAAGTCTATGACAGCCCATAGAACCGTAAGCGGGAAAATGAAAAAAAGTTGGCACACTCATAAAGGAGAGTCTAATCATTGACCATAGCAAAATTGAAGTCTCTAACTCAATCTCTCTACCGCCACCAACTGTCCAAAGTTGCACTCACGTTTACGTAAATAACTTTTGAACCGTATGTCCTAGAAACAAAATTCTTTTGTCCACTGATTCCTTGGCTCAAGACGATTCGATTGCACCCTATGACGTCATTTTCCGTCATGAAAATTTTCCCGCCATTTTGAATTTTATGAAAAACCTACTTTGTCGAACTCCTCCTAGGCCGTTCGTCCGATGTTCACGAAAATTGAACCATATCATCTCCTGACAATGTGGACAAAACGATATATAAACAAAGTTGATTCGTCAAACCGTTTACGAATAACTCGTGAAAGAATCTGAGGTAAAAGTCGCCAAAATGAAATTGAGGCTTTATCTCCCCAATGCATTAGCCTTTTCTGACCAAACTAGGTGTGTGTTATGTCAATCATGGTTTGAGGCTACCTGCAGAGTTTTGGCGCTGTGCCCCCTAGTGGTCAGGAGTTATGAAAAACTGACTTTTTTGCTTATAACTTCTGAACCCTTTGGCCAAAAATCATGAAACTGGTCTCTTTAGATCCAGTGGGTCATGCCGAGTCCTGTGATACCAAATATTCCCATATCGGCCATTTTGAGCGTCTGCCATTTCGATTGTTCTTATAAGATGCTATGTTTAACAAACACTTGACTTTAGTGCTCTGTCAGCAATGGTTTACCCAATTGAAAGCAAACTTTGCATGTGTCAATGTCACCACACTCTCAATGTACCACACACTACAATTTGGTTACAGCGCTGCCTGTTGGTTGAATGCGATAAACCATTAAATCGAATTGCTAAAGACCGTATTGTTGGTTTTTCAGCCATTTAGACTTAAGCCATATTGAAATGTCTTTAGATTTTTACTGCCGTTGGTCTGATGATGCCAGTCATGTCGGCATGACATTTAATGCCCTCCTTGCGCTTGGCCCCGTGATGGCTGCTAGCAGCTATATTTATTATTCTTTTTCTTCTGCCATTGAAGTCTATGACAGCCCATAGAACCGTAAGCGGGAAAATGAAAAAAACGTTGGCACACTCATAAAGGACAGTCCAATCATTGACCATAGCAAAATTGAAGTCTCTAACTCAATCTCACTAGCGCCACCAACTCTCCAAAGTTGCACTCACGTTTACGTAAATAACTTTTGAACCGTATGTCCTAGAAACAAAATTCTTTTGTCCAATGATTCCTTGGCTCAAGACGATTCGATTGCACCCTATGACGTCATTTTCCGTCATGAAAATTTTCCCGCCATTTTGAATTTTATGAAAAACCTACTTCTTCGAACTCCTCCTAGGCCGTTCGTCCGATTTTCACGAAAATTGAACCACATCATCTCCAGACAATGTGGACAAAACGATATATAAAGAAAGTTGATTCATCAAACCGTTTACGAATAACTCGCAAAAGAATCCGAGGTAAAAGTCGCCAAAATGAAATTGAGGCTTTATCTCCGCAATGCATTAGCCTTTTCTGACCAAACTAGGTGTGTGTTATGTCAATCATGGTCTGAGGCTACCTGCAGAGTTTTGATGCTGTGACCTCTAGTGGTCCGGAGATATGAAAAAGTTAAATATTTGCTTATAACTTCTGAACGCTTTGGCCAAAAATAATAAAACTGGTCTCTTTAGATTCAGTGCATCATGCCGAGTCGTGCAATACCAAATTTTCCCATATCGGCCATTTTGAGCGTCGGCCATTTTGAATATTGTCATAAATTGCTATATTTAACAAAGATATTGGCGTATCGTTACGAAACTCAATATGTGTCTTCGGCACCTAACCTTGATACGACTCAAAAAGTTTTGAGGCAGCACCATCTTGTGGTCAAAAGTTATAACCAAATTTACAAATATGCTAATAACTTTTGAGTACGTTAACCTATGGTAAAACAAATTATCTTTATACGTTCCTTGGGTCAAACCGAGAACACAGATACCAAATTTGTCATAGTCGGCCAAACTTCCTGTCCACCATGTTGTTTTTCTTTAAAAACCTACTTTTTCGAACTCCTCCCAGACCGTTTGTCCAATTTTCACCAAAATTAAACCACATCATCTCCAGACCATCATGACAAAACGGTATATAAACAAAGTTGATTTGCCAAACCGTTTACGAATAACTCGCGAAAGAATTCGACACAATGGCCATAGAATTGAAATTGAGGCTATATCTCCGTAACTCATTAGCGTATTCTGACCAAAATAGGTGAGTTTTATGTCAATCATGGTCTAAGGCTACCTGCAGAGTTTTGGCGCTCTGCCCCCTAGTGGTCAGGAGATATTAAAAAACTGACATTTTTTATTATAACTCCTGAACGCTTTGTCTAAAAATCATGAAACTGCTGTCTTTAGATCCAGTGGGTCATGCCGAGTCCTGTGATACCAAATTTTCCCATATCGGCCATTTTGAGCGTCTGCCATTTCGATTTTTCTTATAAGATGCTATGTTTAACAAACACATGACTTTAGTGCTCTGTCAGCAATGGTTTACCCAATTGAAAGCAAACTTTGCATGTGTCAATGTCACCATACTCTCAATGTACCACATGAATTTACACTACAATTTGGTTACAGCGCTGCCTGTTGATTGAATGTGATAAACCATAAAATCGAATTACTAAAGACCGTATTGTTGATTATTCAGCCATTTAGACAAGTCATATTGAAATGTCTTTAGATTCTTACTGCCGTTGGTCTGATGATGCCAGCCATGTCGGCATGACATTTAATGCCCTCCTTGCGCTTGGCCCCGTGATGGCTGCTAGTTATTAGGGGCCAAGCACCGAAGGTGCGAAGGCACCTATTGTTTTTGTTCCGGTTCTTATTATTAGGGGCCAAGCACCGAAGGTGCGGAGGCACCTATTGTTTTTGTTCCGGTTCTTATTATTATTATTATTATTAGGGGCCAAGCACCGAAGGTGCGGAGGCACCTATTGTTTTTGTTCCGGTTCTTATTAGGGGCCAAGCACCGAAGGTGCGGAGGCACCTATTGTTTTTGTTCCGGTTCTTATTATTAGGGGCCAAGCACCGAAGGTGCGGAGGCACCTATTGTTTTTGTTCCGGTTCTTATTATTATTATTATTATTATTATTATTAGGGGCCAAGCACCGAAGGTGCGGAGGCACCTATTGTTTCTGTTCCGGTTCTTTATTATTATTCCTCTTCTTCTTCTTCTTCTTCTTCCGCCATGGAAGTCTATGGCAGGCCATAGAACCGTTTGCGGGAAAATGATGAAATTTGGCACACTGAAAGAGGACATGCCAATCATTGACCATAGCAAATTTGAAGTTTCTAACTCAATGTCTCTAGCGCCACCAACTGTCCAAAGTTGAACTCACGTTTACGTAAATAACTTTTGAACCGTATGTCCTAGAAACTAAATTCTTTCGTCCACTAATTCCTTGGCTCAAGACGATTCGATTGCACCCTATGACGTCATTTTCCGCCATTAAAATTTTTCCACCATTTTGAATTTTATGAAAAACCTACTTTTTCGAACTCCTCCTAGGCCGTTTGTCCGATTTTCTCGAAAATTCAACCACATCATCTCCAGACCATGGGGACAAAAAGTTATTCAAAGAAACTTGATTCGTCAAACCGTTTACGAATACCTTGCGAATGAATTAGACAAAATGGCCGCAGAAATGAAAGCGAGGCTATATCTCCACAACGCATTAGCGTATTCTGACCAAACTTGGTGTGTGTTACGGTAATCAAGATCTGAGGCTAACTGCAGAGTTTTGGCATAGTGCCCCCTAGTGGTCAGGAGATATGAAAAAGTGAAATATTTGCTTATAACTTCTGAACGCTTTAGCCAAAAATCATAAAACTGGTCTCTTTAGATTCAGTGCATCATGCAGAGTTGTGCGATACCAAATTTTCCTATATCGGCCATTTTGAGTGTCGGCCATTTTGAATATTGTCATAAATTGCTATATTTAATGAACACATTGGCGTATCGTTACGAAACTCGATATGTGTCTCTGGCATCTAGGCTTCATAAGACACAAAAAGTTTCGAGGCAGCGCCACCTTGTGGTCAAAAGTTATAACCAAATTTACAAATATGCTAATAACTTTTTAATTGTTAACCTATGCTAAAATAAACTGTCTTTATACGTTCCTTGGATCAAGCCGAGAACACAGATACTAAATTTGTCATAGTCGACCAAACTTCCTGTCCGCCATGTTGTTTTTCTTTAAAAACCTACTTTTTCGAACTCCTCCTAGACCGTTCGTCCAATTTTCACCAAAATTGAACCACATCATCTCCAGACCATGTTGACCAAAAGTTATTCACAGAAAGTTGATTCGTCAAACCGTTTACGAATAACTCGCAAAAGAATTCGACACAATGGCCATTGAATTAAAAGCAAGGCTATATCTCCGCAACTCATTAGCGTATTCTGACCAAACTTTCTGTGTGTCATGTCAATCATGATCTGAGGCTACCTGCAGAGTTTTGGCGCTCTGCCCCCTAGTGGTCAGGAGATATAAAAAACTGACATTTTTTGATTATAACTCCTGAATTCCTTTGTCCAAAAATCATGAAACTGCTGTCTTTAGATTCAGTGCATTATGCTGAGTCCTGCGATACCAAATTTTCCCATATCGGCCTTTTTCAGCGTCGGCTATTTAGAATTTTGTCATGAAAAGGTATACTTAAACACATGACTTTAAAGCTGTGTTTCATCAATGCTTTACCCTATTGACACCAAACTTTGCATGTGTCATTGTCACCTCACTCTGGATATGCCACATGATTTGACACATCAATTTGGTTACAGCGCTGCCTGTTGGTTGAATGTGATAAATCGTTAAATCGAATTACTAAAGACCTTATTGATGATTTTTCAGCCATTTAGACTGAAGTCATATTGAAATGTCTTTAGATGCTTTCTGCCATTGGTCTGATGCTGCCAGCCATGTCGGCATGACATTTAATGCCCTCCTTGTGCTTGGCCCCGTCATGGCTGCTTGCAGCTATATTTATTAGGGGCCAAGCACCGAAGGTGCGGAGGCACCTATTGTTTTTGTTCCGGTTCTTATTATTATTATTCTTTTTCTTGTGCCATGGGAGTCTATGGCAGCCCATAGAACCGTAAACGGGAAAATGAAAAAAAATTGGCACACTCATAAAGGACAGTCCAATCATTGACCATAGCAAAATTGAAGTCTCTAACTCAATCTCTATAGCGCCACCAACTGTCCAAAGTTGCACTCACGTTTACGTAAATAACTTTTGAACCGTATGTCCTAGAAACAAAATTCTTTTGTCCACTGATTCCTTGGGTCAAGACGTTTCGATTGCACCCTATGACGTCATTTTCCGTCATGAAAATTTTCCCGCCATTTTGAATTTTATGAAAAACCTACTTTTTCGAACTCCTCCTAGGCCGTTCGTCCGATTTTCACGAAAATTGAACCACATCATCTCCAGACAATGTGGACAAAACGGTATATAAAGAAAGTTGATTCGTCAAACCGTTTACGAATAACTCGCGAAAGAATCCGAGGTAAAAGTCGCCAAAATGAAATTGAGGCTTTATCTCCGCAATGCATTAGCCTTTTCTGACCAAACTAGGTGTGTGTTATGACAATGATGGTTTGAGGCTACCTGCAGAGTTTTGGCGCAGTGCCCCCTAGTGGTCAGGAGATATGAAAAAGTTAAATATTTGCTTATAACTTCTGAACGCTTTGGCCAAAAATAATAAAACTGATCTCTTTAGATTCAGTGCATCATGCCGAGTCGTGCGATACCAAATTTTCCCATATCGGCCATTTTGAGCGTCGGCCATTTTGAATATTGTCATAAATTGCTATATTTAACAAAGACATTGACGTATCGTTACGAAACTCAATATGTGTCTTCGGCACCTAACCTTGATACGACTCAAAAAGTTTCGAGGCAGCACCCCCTTGTGGTCAAAAATTATAACCAAATTTACAAATATGCTAATAACTTTTGAGTGCGTTAACCTATGGTAAAACAAATTATCTTTATACGTTCCTTGGGTCAAACCGAGAACACAGATACCAAATTTGTCATAGTCGGCCAAACTTCTTGTCCACCATGTTGTTTTTCTTTAAAAACCTACTTTGTCGAACTCCTCCCAGACCGTTTGTCCAATTTTCACCAAAATTAAACCACATCATCTCCAGACCATCATGACAAAAACTTATCCAAAGAAAGTTGATATGTCAAACCGTTTACGAATAACTCGCGAAAGAATCCGACGTAATGGTCGCAAAAATGAAATTGAGGCTTTATCTCCGCAACGCATTAGCGTTTTCTGACCAAACTAGGTGTGTGTTATGTCAATCATGGTCTGAGGCTACCAGCAGAGTTTTGGCGCTCTGCCCCCTAGTGGTCAGGAGATATTAAAAAACTGACATTTTTGATTATAACTCCTGAACGCTTTGTCTAAAAATCATGAAACTGCTGTCTTTAGATCCAGTGGGTCATGCCGAGTCCTGTGATACCAAATTTTCCCATATCGGCCATTTTGAGCATCTGCCATTTCAATTTTTCTTATAAGATGCTATGTTTAACAAACACATGACTTTAGTGCTCTGTCAGCAATGGTTTACCCAATTGAAAGCAAACTTTGCATGTGTGAATGTCACCACACTCAATGTACCACATGAATTGACACTACAATTTGGTTACAGCGCTGCCTGTTGATTGAATGTGATAAACCATTAAATCAAATTACTAAAGACCGTATTGTTGATTTTTCAGCCATTTAGTCATATTGAAATGTCTTTAGATTTTTACTGCCGTTGGTCTGATGATGCCAGTCATGTCGGCATGACATTTAATGCCCTCCTTGCGCTTGGCCCCGTGATGGCTGCTAGCAGCTATATTTATTATTATTATTCTTCTTCTGCCATTGAAGTCTATGACAGCCCATAGAACCGTAAGCGGGAAAATGAAAAAAAGTTGGCACACTCATAAAGGACAGTCCAATCATTGACCATAGCAAAATTGAAGTCTCTAACTCAATCTCTATAGCGCCACCAACTGTCCAAAGTTGCACTCACGTTTATGTAAATAACTTTTGAACCGTATGTCCTAGAAACAAAATTCTTTTGTCCACTGATTCCTTGGCTCAAGACGATTCGATTCCACCCTATGACGTCATTTTCCGTCATGAAAATTTTCCCGCCATTTTGAATTTTATGAAAAACCTACTTTTTCGAACTCCTCCTAGGCCGTTCGTCCGATTTTCACGAAAATTGAACCACATCATCTCCCGACAATGTGGACAAAATGATATATAAAGAAAGTTGATTCGAAAAACCGTTTACGAATAACTTGCGAAAGAATCCGAGGTTAAAGTCACCAAAATGAAATTGAGGCTTTATCTCCGCAATGCATTAGCCTTTTCTGACCAAACTAGGTGTGTGTTATGTCAATCATTGTCTGAGGCTACCTGCAGAGTTTTGGCGCTGTGCCCCCTAGTGGTCAGGAGTTATGAAAAACTGACTTTTTTGCTTATAACTTCTGAACCCTTTGGCAAAAAATCATGAAACTGGTCTCTTTAGATCCAGTGGGTCATGCCGAGTCCTGTGATACCAAATATTCCCATATCGGCCATTTTGAGCGTCTGCCATTTCGATTTTTCTTATAAGATGCTATGTTTAACAAACACATGACTTTAGTGCTCTGTCAGCAATGGTTTACCCAATTGAAAGCAAACTTTGCATGTGTCAATGTCACCACACTCTCAATGTACCACATGAATTGACACTACAATTTGGTTACAGCGCTGCCTGTTGGTTGAATGTGATAAACCATTAAATCGAATTGCCAAAGACCGTATTGTTGGTTTTTCAGCCATTTAGACTTAAGTCATATTGAAATGTCTTTAGATTCTTACTGCCGTTGGTCTGATGATGCCAGCCATGTCGGCATGACATTTAATGCCCTCCTTGCGCTTGGCCCCGTGATGGCTGCTAGCAGCTATATTTATTATTATTCTTTTTCTTGTGCCATGGGAGTCTATGGCAGCCCATAGAACCGTAAACGGGAAAATTAAAAAAATTTGGCACACTCATAAAGGACAGTCCAATCATTGACCATAGCAAAATTGAAGTCTCTAACTCAATCTCTATAGTGCCACCAACTGTCCAAAGTTGCACTCACGTTTACGTAAATAACTTTTGAACCGTATGTCCTAGAAACAAAATTCTTTTGTCAACTGATTCCTTGGCTCAAGACGATTCGATTGCACCCTATGACGTCATTTTCCGTCATGAATATTTTCCCGCCATTTTGAATTTTATGAAAAACCTACTTTTTCGAACTCCTCCTAGGCCGTTTGTCCGATTTTCACGAAAATTGAACCACATCATCTCCAGACCATGGTGACAAAAAGTTATCCAAAGAAAGTTGAAATGTCAAACCGTTTATGAATAACTCACGAAAGAATCCGACGTAATGATCGCAAAAATGAACTTGAGGCTCTATCTCCACAACGCATTAGCGTTTTCTGACCAAACTAGGTGTGTGTTATGTCAATCATGGTCTGAGGCTGCCTGCAGAGTTTTGGCGCTGTGCCCCCTAGTGGTCAGGAGATATGAAAAAGTGACATTTTTCCTTACAACTCCTGAACGCTTTGTCCAAAAATCATAAAACTGGTCTCGTTAAATTCAGTGCATCATGCCGAGTCGTGCGATACCAAATTTTCCCATATCGGCCATTTAGAGCGTCGGCCATTTTGAATATTGTCATAAATTGCTATATTTAACAAATGGATTGGCGTATCGTTACGAAACTCAATATGTGTCTTCGGCACCTAACCTTGATACGGCACAAAAAGTTTGGGGGCAGCGCCACCTTGTGGTCAAAAGTTATCACCAAATTTACAAATATGCTAATAACTTTTGATGACGTTAACCTATTGTAAAACAAATGGTCTTAATGTGTTCATTGGGTCAAGCCGAGACCATAGATACCAAATATGTCATATTCGGCCAAACCTCCGATTTGCCATGTTATTTTTCTATAAAAACCTACTTTTTCGAACTCCTCCCAAACCGTTTGCTCAATTTTCACCAACATTGAATCACATCATCTTCAGACCCTGTTGACAAAAAGTTATAGAAATGAAGTTGATTCGCCAAACTGTTTTCGATAAAATTGCAATCGAATTTGACCAAATGGCCACCAAATAAATCGAGGCGTATATCTCTGCAACGCATTAGCATTTTCTGACCAAACTTTCTGTGTGCCATGTCAATCATGATCTGAGGCTACTTGCCGAGTTTTAGCGCAGTGCAATCTAGTGGTCCGGAGATATAAACAAAGTGGTGCTTTTGCTTACAGCTTTTTTGCTTCTCACTTAAGACAATAAAACTCGAAATGTCAACTACAGCCACTAAATGTCAGCAGAACATTACTCAACATGTCATTTGCCCTTTTCACATTGATGAAAATGATACATTAAGGAAAATTAGTCAATTAAACATTTAGTTTTATTCAAAAGTTCTGTTGTTGTTTTTACTATAACTATAAAAATAAACCTCTTCATAATGAATAAAAATAATTATACTTCTTATAATATATCAATAAGTTGTTGTTTTCTTTTCAAGAACTGTTTACATGAATTAAAACAGACTAATGAAGAAAATAGTGATATGTTTATTATTGTAAATCAAATCATACAATGATTAATTTGGCTTTAACTACATTGGATCTACAGGGTTTATTTTCCCCATTTTAAAAATGCACATAGTAAGTAGACTGTCAGTGTATGCTTAAAGTGAAATTATTTGATACAATTAAATTTTAGAGACAAAGGGTTTTCTCTCCAGCCAAGATTAAGTGCTTTGATGTCAAAATGAATATAATGCTGTATTTCAGCAATGCTTTACCCAATTGACACCAAACTTTGCATGTGTCATTGTCATCTCTCTCTGGACATACCACATGAATTGACACATCAATTTGGTTAGAGCGCTGCTTGTTGGTCAAACGTGATAAACCATTAAATCGAATTACTAAAGACCGTATTGATGATTTTTCAGCCATTTAGACTGAAGTCATATTGAAACGTCTTTAGATGTTTACTGCTGTTGGTCGGATGCTGCCAGCCATATCGGCATGACATTTAATGCCCTCTTTGCGCTTGGCCCCGTGATGGCTGCTAGCAGCTATATTTATTATTATTATTCTTCTGCCATTGAAGTCTATGACAGCCCATAGAACCGTAAGCGGGAAAATGAAAAAAAGTTGGCACACTCATAAAGGACAGTCCAATCATTGACCATAGCAAAATTGAAGTCTCTAACTCAATTTCTATAGCGCCACCAATGGTCCAAAGTTGCACTCACGTTTACGTAAATAACTTTTGAACCGTATGTCCTAGAAACAAAATTCTTATGTCCACTGATTCCTTGGCTCAAGACGATTCGATTGCACCCTATGACGTCATTTTCCGTCATGAAATTTTTCCCGCCATTTTGAATTATATGAAAAACCTACTTTTTCGAACTCCTCCTAGGCCGTTTGTCCGATTTTCACGAAAATTTAACCACATCATCTCCAATGTGGACAAAACGGTATATAAACAAAGTTGATTCGTCAAACCGTTTACGAATAACTCACGAAAGAATCTGAGGTAATAGTCGCCAAAATGAAATTGAGGCTTTATCTCCGCAATGCATTAGCCTTTTCTGACCAAACTAAGTGTGTGTTATGTCAATCATGGTCTGAGGCAACCTGCAGAGTTTTGGCGCTGTGCCCCCTAGTGGTCAGGAGTTATGAAAAACTGACTTTTTTGCTTATAACTTCTGAACCCTTTGGCCAAAAATCATGAAACTGGTGTCTTTAGATCCAGTGGGTCATGCCGAGTCCTGTGATACCAAATTTTCCCATATCGGCCATTTTGAGCGTCTGCCATTTCGATTTTTCTTATAAGATGCTATGTTTAACAAACACATGACTTTAGTGCTCTGTCAGCAATGGTTTACCCAATTGAAAGCAAACTTTGCATGTGTCAATGTCACCATACTCTCAATGTACCACATGAATTTACACTACAATTTGGTTACAGCGCTGCCTGTTGATTGAATGTGATAAACCATAAAATCGAATTACTAAAGACCGTATTGTTGATTTTTCAGCCATTTAGACAAGTCATATTGAAATGTCTTTAGATTCTTACTGCCGTTGGTCTGATGATGCCAGCCATGTCGGCATGACATTTAATGCCCTCCTTGCGCTTGGCCCCGTGATGGCTGCTAGCAGCTATATTTAGGGGCCAAGCACCGAAGGTGCGGAGGCACCTATTGTTTTTGTTCCGGTTCTTATTATTATTATTATTATTATTATTATTAGGGGCCAAGCACCGAAGGTGCGAAGGCACCTATTGTTTCTGTTCCGGTTCTTATTATTAGGGGCCAAGCACCGAAGGTGCGAAGGCACCTATTGTTTCTGTTCCGGTTCTTATTATTATTAGGGGCCAAGCACCGAAGGTGCGGAGGCACCTATTGTTTTTGTTCCGGTTCTTATTATTATTCTTTTTCTTGTGCCATGGGAGTCTATGGCAGCCCATAGAACCGTAAACGGGAAAATGAAAAAAAGTTGGTACACTCATTAAGGACAGTCCAATCATTGACCATAGCAAAATTGAAGTCTCTAACTCAATCTCTATAGCGCCACCAACTGTCCAAAGTTGCACTCACGTTTACGTTAATAACTTTTGAACCGTATGTCCTAGAAACAAAATTCTTTTGTCAACTGATTCCTTGGCTCAAGACGATTCGATTGCACCATATGACGTCATTTTCCGTCATGAATATTTTCCCGCCATTTTGAATTTTATGAAAAACCTACTTTTTCGAACTCCTCCTAGGCCGTTTGTCCGATTTTCACGAAAATTGAACCACATCATCTCCAGACAATGGTGACAAAAAGTTATCCAAAGAAAGTTGAAATGTCAAACCGTTTATGAATAACTTACGAAAGAATCCGACGTAATGATCGCAAAAATGAACTTGAGGCTCTATCTCCACAACGCATTAGCGTTTTCTGACCAAACTCGGTGTGTGTTATGTCAATCATGGTCTGAGGCTACCTGCAGAGTTTTGGCGCTGTGCCCCCTAGTGGTCAGGAGATATGAAAAAGTGACATTTTTCCTTACAACTCCTGAACGCTTTGTCCAAAAATCATAAAACTGGTCTCATTAGATTCAGTGCATCATGCCGAGTCGTGCGATACCAAATTTTCCCATATCGGCCATTTAGAGCGTCGGCCATTTTGAATATTGTCATAAATTGCTATATTTAACAAATGGATTGGCGTATCGTTACGAAACTCAATATGTGTCTTCGGCACCTAACCTTAATACGGCACAAAAAGTTTGGGGGCAGCGCCACCTTGTGGTCAAAAGTTATAACCAAATTTACAAATATGCTAATAACTTTTGATGACGTTAACCTATTGTAAAACAAATGGTCTTAATGTGTTCATTGGGTCAAGCCGAGACCATAGATACCAAATATGTCATATTCGGCCAAACCTCCGATTTGCCATGTTATTTTTCTTTAAAAACCTACTTTTTCGAACTCCTCCCAGACCGTTTGTCCAATTTTCACCAAAATTGAACCACATCATCTCCAGACCATCATGACAAAAAGTTATCCAAAGAAAGTTGATATGTCAAACCGTTTACGAATAACTCGCGAAAGAATCCAACGTAATGGTCGCAAAAATGAAATTGAGACTTTATCTCCGCAACGCATTAGCGTTTTCTGACCAAACTAGGTGTGTGTTATGTCAATCATTTTCTGAGGCTACCTGCAGAGTTTTGGCGCTCTGCCCCCTAGTGGTCAGGAGATATTAAAAAACTGACATTTTTGATTATAACTCCTGAACGCTTTGTCTAAAAATCATGAAACTGGTCTCTTTAGATCCAGTGGGTCATGCCGAGTCCTGTGATACCAAATTTTCCCATATCGGCCATTTTCAGCGTCTGCCATTTCGATTTTTCTTATAAGATTCTATGTTTAACAAACACATGACTTTAGTGGTCTGTCAGCAATGGTTTACCCAATTGAAAGCAAACTTTGCATGTGTCAATGTCACCACACTCTCAATGTACCACATGAATTGACACTACAATGTGGTTACAGCGCTGCCTGTTGGTTGAATGTGATAAACCATTAAATCGAATTACTAAAGACCGTATTGTTGATTTTTCAGCCATTTCGACTTAAGTCATATTGAAATGTCTTTAGATTCTTACTGCCATTGGTCTGATGATGCCAGCCATGTCGGCATGACATTTAATGCCCTCCTTGCGCTTGGCCCCGTGATGGCTGCTAGCAGCTATATTTCTTCATCTTCTTCTTCTTCCGCCATGAAAGTCTATGGCAGCCCATAGAACCGTATGCGGGAAAATGATGAAAGTTGGCACACTCATTAAAGACAGTCCAATCATTGACCATAACAAATTTGAAGTCTCTAACTCAATATCTCTAGCGCCACCAACTGTCCAAAGTTGAACTAACGTTTATGCTAATAACTTTTGAACCGTATGACCTAGAAACAAAATTCTTATGTCCACTGATTCCTTGGCTCAAGACGATTCGATTGCACCCTATGACGTCATTTTCCGTCATGAAATTTTTCCCGCCATTTTGAATTTTATGAAAAACCTACTTTTTCGAACTCCTCCTAGACCGTTTTTCCGATTTCAACGAAAATTGAACCACATCATCTCCAGACCATGTGGACAAAAAGTTATCCAAAGAAAGTTGATATGTCAAACCGTTTACGAATAACTCGCGAAAGAATCCGACGTAATGGTCGCAAAAATGAAATTGATGCTTTATCTCCGCAACACATTAGCGTTTTCTGACCAAACTAGGTAAGTGTTATGTCAATCATGATCTGAGGCTACCTGCAGAGTTTTGGCGCTGTGCCCCCTAGTGGTCAGGAGATATGAAAAAGTTAAATATTTGCTTATAACTTCTGAATGCTTTGGCCAAAAATCATAAAACTGGTCTCGTTAGATTCAGTGCATCATGCCGAGTCGTGTGATACCAAATTTTCCCATATCGGCCATTTTGAGCGTCGGCCATTTTGAATATTGTCATAAATTGCTATATTTAACAAAGATATTGGCGTATCGTTACGAAACTCAATATGTGTCTTCGGCACCTAACCTTTATACGACTCAAGAAGTTTCGAGGCAGCACCACCTTGTGGTCAAAAGTTATAACTAAATTTACAAATATGCTAATAACTTTTGAGTGCGTTAACCTATGGTAAAAGAAATTATCTTTTTACGTTCCTTGGGTCAAACCGAGAACACAGATACCAAATTTGTCATAGTCGGCCAAACTTCTTGTCCACCATGTTGTTTTTCTTTAAAAACCTACTTTTTCGAACTCCTCCCAGACCATTTGTCCAATTTTCACCAAAATTAAACCACATAATCTCCAGACGATCGTGACAAAAAGTTATCCAAAGAAAGTTGATATGTCAAACCGTTTACGAATAACTCGCGAAAGAATCCGACGTAATGGTCGCAAAAATGAAACTGAGGCTTTATCTCCGCAACGCATTAGCGTTTTCTGACCAAACTAGGTGTGTGTTATGTCAACCATGGTCTGAGGCTACCTGCAGAGTTTTGGCGCTCTGCCCCCTAGTGGTCAGGAGATATTAAAAAACTGACATTTTTGATTATAACTCCTGAACGCATTGTCTAAAAATCATGAAACTGCTGTCTTTAGATCCAGTGGCTCATGTCGAGTCCTGTGATACCAAATTTTCCCATATCGGCCATTTTGAGCGTCTGCCATTTCGATTTTTCTTATAAGATGCTATGTTTAACAAACACATGACTTTAGTGCTCTGTCAGCAATGGTTTACCCAATTGAAAGCAAACTTTGCATGTGTCAATGTCACCACACTCTCAATGTACCACATGAATTGACACTACAATTTGGTTACAGCGCTGCCTGTTGGTTGAATGTGATAAACCATTAAATCAAAATACTAAAGACCGTATTGTTGATTTTTCAGCAATTTAGACTTAAGTCATATTGAAATGTCTTTAGATTCTTACTGCTGTTGGTCTGATGATGCCAGGCATGTCGGCATAACATTTAATGCCCTCCTTGCGCTTGGCCCCGTGATGGCTGCTAGCAGCTATATTTATTCTTCATCTTCTTCCGCCATGGGAGTCTATGACAGCCCATAGAACCGTAAGCGGGAAAATGAAAAAAAGTTGGCACACTCATTAAAGACAGTCCAATCATTGACCATAACAAATTTGAAGTCTCTAACTCAATATCTCTAGCGCCACCAACTGTCCAAAGTTGAACTAACGTTTATGCTAATAACTTTTGAACCGTATGACCTAGAAACAAAATTCTTATGTCCACTGATTCCTTGGCTCAAGACGATTCGATTGCACCCTATGACGTCATTTTCCGTCATGAAATTTTTCCCGCCATTTTGAATTTTATGAAAAACCTACTTTTTCGAACTCCTCCTAGGCCGTTTGTCCGATTTCAACGAAAATTGAACCACATCATCTCCAGACCATGTGGACAAAAAGTTATCCAAAGAAAGTTGATATGTCAAACAGTTTACGAATAACTCGCGAAAGAATCCGACGTAATGGTCGCAAAAATGAAATTGAGGCTTTATCTCCGCAACGCATTAGCGTTTTCTGACCAAACTCGGTGTGTGTTATGTCAATCATGATCTGAGGCTACCTGCAGAGTTTTGGCGCTGTGGCCCCTAGTGGTCAGGAGATATGAAAAAGTTAAATATTTGCTTATAACTTCTGAACGCTTTGGCCAAAAATAATAAAACTGGTCTCTTTAGATTCAGTGCATCATGCCGAGTCGTGCGATACCAAATTTTCCCATATCGGCCATTTTGAGCGTCGGCCATTTTGAATATTGTCATAAATTGCTATATTTAACAAAGATATTGGCGTATCATTACGAAACTCAATATGTGTCTTCGGCACCTAACCTTGATACGACTCAAAAAGTTTCGAGGCAGCACCCCCTTGTGGTCAAAAATTATAACCAAATTTACAAATATGCTAATAACTTTTGAGTGCGTTAACCTATGGTAAAACAAATTATCTTTATACGTTCCTTGGGTCAAACCAAGAACATAGATACCAAATTTGTCATAGTCGGCCAAACTTCTTGTCCACCATGTTGTTTTTCTTTAAAAACCTACTTTTTCGAACTCCTCCCAGACCGTTTGTCCAATTTTCACCAAAATTAAACCACATCATCTCCAGACCATCCTGACAAAAAGTTATCCAAAGAAAGTTGATATGTCAAACCGTTTACGAATAACTCGCGAAAGAATCCGACGTAATGGTCGCAAAAATGAAATTGAGGCTTTATCTCCGCAACGCATTAGTGTTTTCTGACCAAACTAGGTGTGTGTTATGTCAATCATGATCTGAGGCTACCTGCCGAGTTTTGGCGCTCTGCCCCCTAGTGGTCAGGAGATATTAAAAAACTGACATTTTTGATTATAACTCCTGAACGCTTTGTCTAAAAATCATGAAACTGCTGTCTTTAGATCCAGTGGGTCATGCCGAGCCCTGTGATACCAAATTTTCCCATATCGGCCATTTTGAGCGTCTGCCATTTCGATTTTTCTTATAAGATGCTATGTTTAACAAACACATGACTTTAGTGCTCTGTCAGCAATGGTTTACCCAATTGAAAGCAAACTTTGCATGTGTCAATGTCACCACACTCTCAATGTACCACATGAATTGACACTACAATTTGGTTACAGCGCTGCCTGTTGGTTGAACGTGATAAACCATTAAATCGAATTACTAAAGACCGTGTTGTTGATTTTTCAGCCATTTAGACTTAAGTCATATTGAAGTGTCTTTAGATTCTTACTGCCGTTGGTCTGATGATGCCAGCCATGTCGGCATGACATTTAATGACCTCCTTGCGCTTGGCCCCGTGATGGCTGCTAGCAGCTATATTTATTATTATTATTCTTCTGCCATTGAAGTCTATGACAGCCCATAGAACCGTAAGCGGGAAAATGAAAAAAAGTTGGCACACTCATAAAGGACAGTCCAATCATTGACCATAGCAAAATTGAAGTCTCTAACTCAATCTCTATAGCGCCACCAACTGTCCAAAGTTGCACTCACGTTTATGTAAATAACTTTTGAACCGTATGTCCTAGAAACAAAATTCTTTTGTCCACTGATTCCTTGGCTCAAGACGATTCGATTCCACCCTATGACGTCATTTTCCGTCATGAAAATTTTCCCGCCATTTTGAATTTTATGAAAAACCTACTTTTTCGAACTCCTCCTAGGCCGTTCGTCCGATTTTCACGAAAATTGAACCACATCATCTCCCGACAATGTGGACAAAATGATATATAAAGAAAGTTGATTTGAAAAACCGTTTACGAATAACTTGCGAAAGAATCCGAGGTTAAAGTCACCAAAATGAAATTGAGGCTTTATCTCCGCAATGCATTAGCCTTTTCTGACCAAACTAGGTGTGTGTTATGTCAATCATTGTCTGAGGCTACCTGCAGAGTTTTGGCGCTGTGCCCCCTAGTGGTCAGGAGTTATGAAAAACTGACTTTTTTGCTTATAACTTCTGAACCCTTTGGCAAAAAATCATGAAACTGGTCTCTTTAGATCCAGTGGGTCATGCCGAGTCCTGTGATACCAAATTTTCCCATATCGGCCATTTTGAGCGTCTGCCATTTCGATTTTTCTTATAAGATGCTATGTTTAACAAACACATGACTTTAGTGCTCTGTCAGCAATGGTTTACCCAATTGAAAGCAAACTTTGCATGTGTCAATGTCACCACACTCTCAATGTACCACATGAATTGACACTACAATTTGGTTACAGCGCTGCCTGTTGGTTGAATGTGATAAACCATTAAATCAAATTACTAAAGACCGTATTGTTGATTTTTCAGCCATTTAGACTTAAGTCATATTGAAATGTCTTTAGATTCTTACTGCCGTTGGTCTGATGATGCCAGCCATGTCGGCATGACATTTAATGCCCTCCTTGCGCTTGGCCCCGTGATGGCTGCTAGCAGCTATATTTAGGGGCCAAGCACCGAAGGTGCGGAGGCACCTATTGTTTTTGTTCCGGTTCTTATTATTATTATTCTTTTTCTTGTGCCATGGGAGTCTATGGCAGCCCATAGAACCGTAAACGGGAAAATGAAAAAAATTTGGCACACTCATAAAGGACAGTCCAATCATTGACCATAGCAAAATTGAAGTCTCTAACTCAATCTCTATAGCGCCACCAACTGTCCAAAGTTGCACTCACGTTTACGTAAATAACTTTTGAACCGTATGTCCTAGAAACAAAATTCTTTTGTCAACTGATTCCTTGGCTCAAGACGATTCGATTGCACCCTATGACGTCATTTTCCGTCATGAATATTTTCCCGCCATTTTGAATTTTATGAAAAACCTACTTTTTCGAACTCCTCCTAGGCCGTTTGTCCGATTTCAACGAAAATTGAACCACATCATCTCCAGACAATGTGGACAAAAAGTTATCCAAAGAAAGTTGATATGTCAAACCGTTTACGAATAACTCGCGAAAGAATCCGACGTAATGGTCGCAAAAATGAAATTGAGGCTTTATCTCCGCAACGCATTAGCGTTTTCTGACCAAACTAGGTGTGTGTTATGTCAATCATGATCTGAGGCTACCTGCAGAGTTTTGGCGCTGTGCCCCCTAGTGGTCAGGAGATATGAAAAAGTTAAATATTTGCTTATAACTTCTGAACGCTTTAGCCAAAAATAATAAAACTGGTCTCTTTAGATTCAGTGCATCATGCCGAGTCGTGTGATACCAAATTTTCCCATATCGGCCATTTTGAGCGTCGGCCATTTTTAATATTGTCATAAATTGCTATATTTAACAAAGATATTGGCGTATCGTTACGAAACTCAATATGTGTCTTCGGCACCTAACCTTGATACGACTCAAAAAGTTTCGAGCCAGCACCCCCTTGTGGTCAAAAATTATAACCAAATTTACAAATATGCTAATAACTTTTGAGTGCGTTAACCTATGGTAAAACAAATTATCTTTATACGTTCCTTGGGTCAAACCGAGAACACAGATACCAAATTTGTCATAGTCGGCCAAACTTCTTGTCCACCATGTTGTTTTTCTTTAAAAACCTACTTTTTCGAACTCCTCCCAGACCGTTTGTCCAATTTTCACCAAAATTAAACCACATCATCTCCAGACAATGTGGACAAAAAGTTATCCAAAGAAAGTTGATATGTCAAACCGTTTACGAATAACTCGCGAAAGAATCCGACATAATGGTCGCAAAAATGAAATTGAGGCTTTATCTCCGCAACGCATTAGCGTTTTCTGACCAAACTAGGTGTGTGTTATGTCAATCATGGTCTGAGGCTACCTGCAGAGTTTTGGCGCTCTGCCCCCTAGTGGTCAGGAGATATTAAAAAACTGACATTTTTGATTATAACTCCTGAACGCTTTGTCTAAAAATCATGAAACTGGTCTCTTTAGATCCAGTGGGTCATGCCGAGTCCTGTGATACCAAATTTTCCCATATCGGCCATTTTGAGCGTCTGCCATTTCGATTTTTCTTATAAGATGCTATGTTTAACAAACACATGACTTTAGTGCTCTGTCAGCAATGGTTTACCCAATTGAAAGCAAACTTTGCATGTGTCAATGTCACCACACTCTCAATGTACCACATGAATTGACACTACAATTTGGTTACAGCGCTGCCTGTTGATTGAATGTGATAAACCATTAAATCGAAATACTAAAGACCGTATTGTTGATTTTTCAGCCATTTAGACTTAAGTCATATTGAAATGTGTTTAGATTCTTACTGCCGTTGGTCTGATGATGCCAGCCATGTCGGCATGACATTTAATGCCCTCCTTGCACTTGGCCCCGTGATGGCTGCTAGCAGCTATATTTATTATTCTTTTTCTTGTGCCATGGGAGTCTATGGCAGCCCATAGAACCGTAAACGGGAAAATGAAAAAAATTTGGCACACTCATAAAGGACAGTCCAATCATTGACCATAGCAAAATTGAAGTCTCTAACTCAATCTCTATAGCGCCACCAACTGTCCAAAGTTGCACTCACGTTTACGTAAATAACTTTTGAACCGTATGTCCTAGAAACAAAATTCTTTTGTCAACTGATTCCTTGGCTCAAGACGATTCGATTGCACCCTATGACGTCATTTTCCGTCATGAATATTTTCCCGCCATTTTGAATTTTATGAAAAACCTACTTTTTCGAACTCCTCCTAGGCCGTTTGTCCGATTTTCACGAAAATTGAACCACATCATCTCCAGACCATGGTGACAAAAAGTTATCCAAAGAAAGTTGAAATGTCAAACCGTTTATGAATAACTCACGAAAGAATCCGACGTAATGATCGCAAAAATGAACTTGAGGCTCTATCTCCACAACGCATTAGCGTTTTCTGACCAAACTCGGTGTGTGTTATGTCAATCATGGTCTGAGGCTACCTGCAGAGTTTTGGCGCTGTGCCCCCTAGTGGTCAGGAGATATGAAAAAGTGACATTTTTCCTTACAACTCCTGAACGCTTTGTCCAAAAATCATAAAACTGGTCTTGTTAGATTCAGTGCATCATGCCGAGTCGTGCGATACCAAATTTTCCCATATCGGCCATTTAGAGCGTCGGCCATTTTGAATATTGTCATAAATAGCTATATTTAACAAATGGATTGGCGTATTGTTACGAAACTCAATATGTGTCTTTGGCACCTAACCTTGATACGACTCAAAAAGTTTCGAGGCAGCGCCACCTTGTGGTCAACAGGTAAAACCAAATTTTCAAATATGCTAATAACTTTTGAGTACGTTAACCTATGGTAAAACAAATTATCTTTATACGTTCCTTGGGTCAAACCGAGAACACAGATACCAAATTTGTCATAGTCGGCCAAACTTCGTGTCCACCATGTTGTTTTTCTTTAAAAACCTACTTTTTCGAACTCCTCCCAGACCGTTTGTCCAATTTTCACCAAAATTAAACCACATCATCTCCAGACCATCATGACAAAAAGTTATCTAAAGAAAGTTGATTCGCCAAACCGTTTACGAATAACTCGCGAAAGAATTCGACACAATGGCCATAGAATTGAAAGCGAGGCTATATCTCCTTAACTCATTAGCGTATTCTGAACAAAATAGGTGTGCGTTATGTCAATCATGGTCTGAGGCTACATGCAGAGTTTTGGCGCTCTGCCCCCTAGTGGTCAGGAGATATTAAAAAACTGACATTTTTGATTATAACTCCTGAACGCTTTGTCTAAAAATCATGAAACTGCTGTCTTTAGATCCAGTGGGTCATGCCGAGTCCTGTGATACCAAATATTCCCATATCGGCCATTTTGAGCGTCTGCCATTTCGATTTTTCTTATAAGATGCTATGTTTAACAAACACATGACTTTAGTGCTCTGTCAGCAATGGTTTACCCAATTGAAAGCAAACTTTGCATGTGTCAATGTCACCACACTCTCAATGTACCACATGAATTGACACTACAATTTGGTTACAGCGCTGCCTGTTGGTTGAATGTGATAAACCAATAAATCGAATTATTAAAGACCGTATTGTTGATTTTTCGGCCATTTAGACTTAAGTCATATTGAAATGTCTTTAGATTCTTACTGCCGTTGGTCTGATGCTGCCAGCCATGTCGGCATGACATAAGATGCCCTCCTTGCGCTTGGCCCCGTGATGGCTGCTAGCAGCTATATTTATTATTCTTTTTCTTCTGCCATTGAAGTCTATGACAGCCCATAGAACCGTAAGCGGGAAAATGAAAAAAAGTTGGCACACTCATAAAGGACAGTCCAATCATTGACCATAGCAAAATTGAAGTCTCTAACTCAATCTCTCTAGCGCCACCAACTCTCCAAAGTTGCACTCACGTTTACGTAAATAACTTTTGAACCGTATGTCCTAGAAACAAAATTCTTTTGTCCAATGATTCCTTGGCTCAAGACGATTCGATTGCACCCTATGACGTCATTTTCCGTCATGAAAATTTTCCCGCCATTTTGAATTTTATGAAAAACCTACTTCTTCGAACTCCTCCTAGGCCGTTCGTCCGATTTTCACGAAAATTGAACCACATCATCTCCAGACAATGTGGACAAAACGATATATAAAGAAAGTTGATTCGTCAAACCGTTTACGAATAACTCGCAAAAGAATCCGAGGTAAAAGTCGGCAAAATGAAATCGAGGCTATATCTCCACAACGCATTAGCGTAATCTGACCAAACTTGGTGTCTGTTACGTCAATCATGATCTGAGGCTACCTGCAGAGTTTTGGCACAGTGCCCCCTAGTGGTCAGGAGATATGAAAAAGTTAAATATTTGCTTATAACTCCTGAATGCTTTGGCCAAAAATAATAAAACTGGTTTCTTTAGATTCAGGGCATCATGCTGAGTCGTGCGATACCAAATTTTCCCATGTCGGCCATTTTGATCGTCGGCCATTTTGAATATTGTCATAAATTGCTATATTTAACAAACGCATTGACGTATCGTTACGAAACTCGATGTGTGTCTTCGGCACCTGGAACTGATACGACACAAAAAGTTTCAAGGCAGCGCCACCTTGTGGTCAAAAGTTATAACCAAATTTACAAAAATGCTAATAACTTTTGAATACGTTAACATATGGTAAAACAAATTGTCTTTATATGTTCCTTGGGTCAAGCCGAGTACACAGATACCAAATTTGTCATAGTCGGCCAAACTTCCTGTCCGCCATGTTGTTTTCCTTTAAAAACCTACTTTTTCGAACTCTTCCCAGACCGTTTCTCAGATTTTCACCAAAATTGAATCACATCATCTTCAGACCATGCTGACAAAAAGTTAATAAAATAAAGTTGATTCGTCAAACAAGTTTCGATAAAAATGCGAACGAATTTGACCAAATGGCCACCAAATAAAGCGAGGCTATATCTCTGCAACGCATTAGCGTATTCTGACCAAACTTTCTGTGTGTCATGTCAATCATGGTCTGAGGCTACCTGCAGAGTTTTGGCGCTCTGCCCCCTAGTGGTCAGGAGATATGAAAAAATGACATTTTTGATTATAACTCCTGAACGCTTTGTCCAAAAATCATGAAACTGCTCTCTTTAGATTCAGTGCATCATGCCGAGTCCTGCGATACCAAATGTTCTCATATCGGCTATTTTCAGCGTCGGCTATTTAGAATTTTGTCATGAAATGCTATGCTTAACAAACACATGACTTTAAAGCTGGATGTCAGCAACGCTTTTCCCTATCTACACCAAACTTTGTATGTGTCATTGTCACCTCACTGTGGATATACCACATGATTTGACACATCAATTTGGTTACAGCGCTGCCTGTTGTTTGAACGTGATAAACCGTTATATCGGATTACTAAAGACCGTATTGATGATTTTTCAGCCATTTAGAGTGAAGTCATATTGAAATGTCTTTAGATGCTTTCTGCCGTTAGTCTGATGCTGCCAGCCATGTCGGCATAACATTTAATGCCCTCCGTATGCTTGGCCCCGTCATGGCTGCTTGCAGCTATATTTAGGGGCCAAGCACCGAAGGTGCGGAGGCACCTATTGTTTTTGTTCCGGTTCTTATTATTCTTCCGCTTCTTCCGCTTCCGCCATGGGAGTCTATGGCAGGCCATAGAACCGTTTGCGGGAAAATGATAAAATTTGGCACACTGATAGAAGACAAGCCAATCATTGACCATAGCAAATTTGAAGTCTCTAACTCAATGTCTCTAGCGCCACCACCTGTCCAAAGTTGCACTCACGTTTACGTAAATAACTCTTGAACCGTATGTTCTAGAAACAAAATTCTTTCGTCCACTGATTCCTTGGCTCAAGACGATTCGATTGCACCCTATGACGTCATTTTCCGTCATGAAAATATTCCCGCCATTTTGAATTTTACGAAAAACCTACTTTTTCGAACTCGTCCTAGGCCGTTTGTCCGATTTTCACGAAAATTGAACCACATCATCTCCAGACTATGCGTACAAAAAGTTATTAAAAGAAAGTTGAATTGTCAAACCGTTTACGAATAACTTGCGAAAGAATTTGACAAAATGGCCGCAGAAATGAAAGCGAGGCTATATCTCCGAAACGCATTAGCGTATTCTGACCAAACTTGGTGTGTGTTATGTCAATCATGGTCTGAGGCTACCTGCAGAGTTTTAGCGCTCTGCCCCCTAGTGGTCTGGAGATATGAAAAAGTGAAATATTTGCTTATAACTTCTGAATGCTTCGACCAAAAATCATAAAACTGGTCTCGTTAGATTCAGGGCATCATGCCGAGTCGTGCGATACCAAATTTTCCCATATCGGCCATTTTGAGGGTCGGCCATTTTGAATTTTGTCATAAATTGCTATATTTAACAAACACATTGGCGTATCGCTACGTAACTCGATATGTGTCTTCGGCACTGGGGCCTGATACAACACAAAAAGTTTCGAGGCAGCGCCACCTTGTGGTCAAAAGTTATAACCAAATTTACAAAAATGCTAATAACTTTTGAATACGTTAACCTATGGTAAAATAAGTTGTCTTTATATGTTCCTTGGGTCAAACCGAGAACACAGATACCAAATTTGTCATAGTCGGCCAAACTTCCTGTCCGCCATGTTGTTTTTCTTTAAAAACCTACTTTTTCGAACTCCTCCCACACCGTTTGTCCAATTTTCACCAAAATTGAATCATAACATCTTCAGACAATGCTGACAAAAAGTTATTAAAATAAAGTTGATTCGTCAAACAGGATTCGATAAAAATGCGAACGAATTTAACCAAATGGCCACCAAATAAAGCGTGGCTATATCTCTGCAACGCATTAGCGTATTCTGACCAAACTTTCTGTGTGTCATGTCAATCATGATCTGAGGCTACCTGCAGAGTTTTGGCGCTCTGCCCCCTAGTGGTCAGGAGATATGAAAAACTGACATTTTTGATTATAACTCCTGAACGCTTTGTCTAAAAATCATGAAACTGCTGTCTTTAGATTCAGTGGCTCATGTCGAGTCCTGTGATACCAAATTTTCCCATATCGGCCATTTTGAGCGTCAGCTATTTAGAATTTTGTCATGAAATGCTATGCTTAAACACATGACTTTAAAGCAGTATGTCAGCAATGCTTTACCCTATTGACACCAAACTTTGCATGTGTCATTGTCACCTCACTCTGGATAAACCACGTGATTTGACATATCAATTTGGTTACAGCGCTGCCTTTTGGTTGAATGTGATAAACCGTTAAATCGAATTACTAAAGACCTTATTGATGATTTTTCAGCCATTTAGACTGAAGTCATATTGAAATGTCTTTAGATGCTTACTGCTGTTGGTCTGATGCTGCCAGACATGTCGGCATGACATTTAATGCCCTCCTTGTGCTTGGCCCCGTCATGGCTGCTTGCAGCTATATTTAGGGGCCAAGCACCGAAGGTGCGGAGGCACCTATTGTTTTTGTTCCGGTTCTTATTATTATTATTAGGGGCCAAGCACCGAAGGTGCGGAGGCACCTATTGTTTTTGTTCCGGTTCTTATTATTATTATTATTATTATTAGGGGCCAAGCACCGAAGGTGCGGAGGCACCTATTGTAATCGTTCTCGTTCTTATTATTATTATTAGGGGCCAAGCACCGAAGGTGCGGAGGCACCTATTGTAATCGTTCTCGTTCTTATTATTATTCTTCTTCCACCCAGAAGTCAATGGCAGCCCATAGAACCGTATGCAGGAAAATGATGAAATTTGGCACACACATAGAACACAGTCCAATCATTGACCACACCAATTTTGGAGTCTCTACCTCAATCCCTCTAGCGCCACCAACTGTCCAAAGTTACACTTACATTTATGCTAATAACTCTTGAACCATAAGGGCTAGAAACAAAATTCCTTTGTCCACTGATTCCTTGGCTCAAGCCGATTCGATTGCACCCTATGACGTCATTTTCCGTCATGAAAATTTTTCCGCAATTTTGAATTTTATGAAAAACAAACTTTTTCGAACTCCTCCCAGGCCGTTGGTCCGATTTTCACGAAAATTGAACCACATCATCTCCAGACTATGAAGACAAAAAGTTATGAGAATCAAGTTGATTGGTCATTCCGTTTTTGATAAACTTGCGAAAGAGTTTGACGAATTTGCCGCAAAAATGAACTTGAGGCTATATCTCCGCAACGCATTTGCGTATTCAGACCAAAATTGGTGTGTGTCATAGTAGTCATGATCTGAGGCTACCTGCAGAGTTTTGGCGCACTGCCCCCTAGTGGTCAGGAGATATAAAAAAGTGAGTTTTTTGCTCATAACTTCTGAACACTTTGTTCAAAAATCATAAAACTGGTCTCTTTAGATTCAGGGCATCATGCTGAGTCATGCGATACCAAATTTTCTCATATCGGCCATTTTGGGTGTCGGCCATTTTGAAATTTGTCGTAAAATGCTATATTTTACAAACGCATTGGCGTATCATTACGAAACTCAATATGTGTCTTTGGGACCTTGATTTGAATCTACACCAAAAGTTTCGGGGCAGCGCCACCTTGTGGTCAAAAGTTATAACAAAATTTACAAAAATGCTAATAACTTTTGATTACATTAAGCTATTTTAAAAGAAATTATCTTATTATGTTCCTTGGGTCACGCCGAGAACACAGATACCAAATTTGACATAGTTTGCCTAAATTTCCTGTCCGCCATGTTGTTTTCTTCAAAAACCTACTTTTTCTAACTCCTCCCAGACCGTTTGTCCGATTTTCACCAAAATCAAATCGTATCATCTTCAGACAGTGTTGACAAAAAGTTATGGATTTCGTGTCAATAGACAAAACCGTTTTCGTATACCACAATTACAAATTTGAGGTAGTGATGAGAAAATGACTTTAATGCTCTATGTCAGTAATGTTTTGTCCAAATAACACCAAACTTTGCACATTTCATTGTGACATTACTCGGACCACATTCTAACAATTTGGACACAGCGCCATCTATTGGTCCAAAGCGATAAACTATTAAATCAAATTACAGTGTCTGTATTAATGATTTTTCAGCCATTTAGCCTAAAATCATATTAAAATGCATTTACTTTAATTGGTCTGATGCTGCCAGCCACGTCAATGCCGTGTTTGTGCTTGGCCCCGTCATTGCTGCTTGCAGCTATATTTATTATTATTCTTCTTCTTCTTCCAACACAAGTCAATGGCAGCCCATAGAACCGTAAGCGGGAAAATGATGAAATTTGGCACACACATAGAGGACAGTCCAATCATTGACCACACCAATTTTGGAGTCTCTACCTCAATCCCTCTAGCGCCACCAACTGTCCAAAGTTACACTTACATTTATGCTAATAACTCTTGAACCATAAGGGCTAGAAACAAAATTCCTTTGTCCACTGATTCCTTGGCTCAAGCCGATTCGATTGCACCCTATGACGTCATTTTCCGTCATGAAAATTTTTCCGCAATTTTGAATTTTATGAAAAACAAACTTTTTCGAACTCCTCCCAGGCCGTTGGTCCGATTTTCACGAAAATTGAACCACATCATCTCCAGACTATGAAGACAAAAAGTTATGAGAATCAAGTTGATTGGTCATTCCGTTTTTGATAAACTTGCGAAAGAGTTCGACGAATTTGCCGCAAAAATGAACTTGAGGCTATATCTCCGCAACGCATTTGCGTATTCAGACCAAAATTGGTGTGTGTCATAGTAGTCATAATCTGAGGCTACCTGCAGAGTTTTGGCGCACTGCCCCCTAGTGGTCAGGAGATATAAAAAAGTGAGTTTTTTGCTCATAACTTCTGAACACTTTGTTCAAAAATCATAAAACTGGTCTCTTTAGATTCAGGGCATCATGCTGAGTCATGTGATACCCAATTTTCTCATATCGGCCATTTTGGGTGTCGGCCATTTTGAAATTTGTCGTAAAATGCTATATTTTACAAACCCATTGGCGTGTCATTACGAAACTCAATATGTGTCTTTGGGACCTTGATTTGAATCTACACCAAAAGTTTCGGGGCAGCGCCACCTTGTGGTCAAAAGTTATAACAAAATTTCCAAAAATGCTAATAACTTTTGATTACATTAAGCTATTTTAAAACAAATGATCTTATTATGTTCCTTGGGTCACGCCGAGAACACAGATACAAAATTTGACATAGTTTGCCTAAATTTCCTGTCCGCCATGTTGTTTTCTTCAAAAACCTACTTTTTCTAACTCCTCCCAGACCGTTTGTCCGATTTTCACCAAAATCAAATCGTATCATCTTCAGACAGTGCTGACAAAAAGTTATGGATTTCGTGTCAATAGACAAAACCGTTTTCGTATACCACAATTACAAATTTGAGGTAGTGATGAGAAAATGACTTTAATGCTCTATGTCAGTAATGTTTTGTCCAAATAACACCAAACTTTGCACATTTAATTGTGACATTACTCGGACCACATTCTAACAATTTGGACACAGCGCCATCTATTGGTCCAAAGCGATAAACTATTAAATCAAATTACAGTATCTGTATTAATAATTTTTCAGCCATTTAGCCTAAATTCATTTTAAAATGCATTTACTTTAATTGGTCTGTTGCTGCCATCCACGTCATTGCCCTGTTTGTGCTTGGCCCCGTCATTGCTGCTTGCAGCTATATTTAGGGGCCAAGCACCGAAGGTGCGGAGGCACCTATTGTAATCGTTCTCGTTCTTATTAGGGGCCAAGCACCGAAGGTGCGGAGGCACCTTCCACCCAGAAGTCAATGGCAGCCCATAGAACCGTATGCAGGAAAATGATGAAATTTGGCACACACATAGAGGACAGTCCAATCATTGACCACACCAATTTTGGAGTCTCTACCTCAATCCCTCTAGCGCCACCAACTGTCCAAAGTTACACTTACATTTATGCTAATAACTCTTGAACCATAAGGGCTAGAAACAACATTCCTTTGTCCACTGATTCCTTGGCTCAAGCCGATTCGATTGCACCCTATGACGTCATTTTCCGTCATGAAAATTTTTCCGCAATTTTGAATTTTATGAAAAACCTACTTTGTCGAACTCCTCCTAGGCCGTTTGTCTGATTCTCACAAAAATTGAACCACATCATCTTCAGACTATGGAGACAAAAAGTTATGAGAATCAAGTTGATTGGTCAAACAGTTTTTGATAAACATGCGAAAGAGTTCGACGAATTTGCCGCAAAAATGAACTTGAGGCTATATCTCCGCAACGCATTTGCATATTCAGACCAAAATTGGTGTGTGTCATAGTAGTCATAATCTGAGGCTACCTGCAGAGTTTTGGCGCACTGCCCCCTAGTGGTCAGGAGATATAAAAAATTGACTTTTTTGCTTATAACTTCTGAACACTTTGGTCAAAAATCATAAAACTAGTCTCTTTAGATTCAGGGCATCATGCTGAGTCGTGTGATACCAAATTTTCTTATATCGGCCATTTTGGGCGTCGGCCATGTTGAAATTTGTCGTAAAATGCTATATTTTACAAACGCATTGGCGTATCATTACGAAACTCAGTATGTGTCTTTGGGACCTTGATTTGAACCTACACCAAAAGTTTCGGGGCAGCGCCACCTTGTGGTCAAAAGTTATAACACAATTTCCTAAAATGCTAATAACTTTTGATTACATTAAGCTATTTTAAAACAAATGATCTTAATATGTTCCTTGGGTCACACCGAGAACACAGATACCAAATTTGACATAGTTTGCCTAAATTTCATATCCGCCATGTTGTTTCATTCAAAAACCTACTTTTTCAAACTCCTCCTAGACCGTTTGTCTGATTTTCACCAAAATCGAATCGTATCATCTTCAGACTGTGCTGACAAAAAGTTATGGATTTCGTGTCGATAGACAAAACCGTTTTCGTATACCGCAATTACAAATTTGAGGTAGTGATGACAAAATGACTTTAATGCTTTAAGTCAGTAATGTTTTGTCCAAATAACACCAAACTTTTCAGATTTCATTGTCACATTACTCGGACCCAATTCTAACAATTTGGACACAGCGCCAACTATTGGTCCAAAGCGCTAAACTTTTCATTCAAATTACAGTGTCTGTATTAATGATTTTTCAGCCATTTAGCCTAAAATCATATTAAAATGCATTTAGTTGTTGATTACTTCAATTGCTCTTATGCTGCCGGCCACGTCAATGCCCTGTTTGTGCTTGGCCCCGTCATTGCTGCTTGCAGCTATATTTATTATTATTATTCTTCTTCCACCCAGAAGTCAATGGCAGCCCATAGAACCGTAAGTGGGAAAATGATGAAATTTGGCACACACATAGAGGACAGTCCAATCATTGACCACACCAATTTTGGAGTCTCTACCTCAATCCCTCTAGCGCCACCAACTGTCCAAAATTACACTTACATTTATGCTAATAACTCTTGAACCATAAGGGCTAGAAACACAATTCTTTTGTCCACTGAATCGTTGGCTCATGCTGATTCGACTGGATCCCATGACGTCATTTCCCTTATGATAATTTGTCCGCCATTTTGAATTTTATGAAAAAACAACTTTTTCAAACTCCTCCTAGACCGTTGGTCCGATTTTCACGAAAATTGAACCACATCATCTCCAGACTATGTAGACAAAAAGTTATGAGAATCAAGTTGATTGGTCAAACTGTTTTTGATAAACATGCAAAAGATTTTGACGAATTTGCCGCAAAAATGCAATTGAGGCTATATCTCCGCAACGCATTTGCGTATTCAGACCAAAATTGGTGTGTGTCATAGTAGTCATGATCTGAGGCTACCTGCAGAGTTTTGGCGCACTGCCCCCTAGTGGTCAGGAGATATAAAAAAGTGAGTTTTTTGCTCGTAACTTCTGAACACTTTGTTCAAAAATCATGAAACTGGTCTCTTTAGATTCAGGGCATCATGCTGAGTCGTGCGATACCAAATTTTCTTATATCTGCCATTTTGGGTGTCGGCCATTTTGAAATTTGTCGTAAAATGCTATATTTTACAAACACATTGGCGTATCATTACGCAACTCAGTATGTGTCTTTGGGACCTTGATTTGAACCTACACCAAAAGTTTCGGGGCAGCGCCACCTTGTGGTCAAAAGTTATAACACAATTTCCTAAAATGCTAATAACTTTTGATTTCATTAAGCTATTTTAAAACAAATGATCTTAATATGTTCCTTGGGTCACACCGAGAACACAGATACCAAATTTGACATAGTTTGCCTAAATTTCATATCCGCCATGTTGTTTTCTTCAAAAACCTACTTTTTCAAACTCCTCCTAGACCGTTTGTCCGATTTTCACCAAAATCGAATCGTATCATATTCAGACTGTGCTGACAAAAAGTTATGGATTTCGTGTCGATAGACAAAACCGTTTTCATATACCGCAATTACAAATTTGAGGTAGTGATGACAAAATGACTTTAATGCTTTAAGTCAGTAATGTTTTGTCCAAATAACACCAAACTTTGCAGATTTCATTGTCACATTACTCGGACCCAATTCTAACAATTTGGAAACAGCGCCAACTATTGGTCCAAAGCGCTAAACTTTTCATTCAAATTACAGTGTCTGTATTAATGATTTTTTAGCCATTTAGCCTAAAATCATATTAAAATGCATTTAGTTGTTGATTACTTCAATTGCTCTTATGCTGCCGGCCACGTCAATGCCCTGTTTGTGCTTGGCCCCGTCATTGCTGCTTGCAGCTATATTTAGGGGCCAAGCACCGAAGGTGCGGAGGCACCTATTGTATCCGTTCTCGTTCTTATTATTATTATTCTTCCGCTTCTTCTTCCACCCACAAGTCAATGGCAGCCCATAGAACCGTATGCAGGAAAATGATGAAATTTGGCACACACATAGAGGACAGTCCAATCATTGACCACACCAATTTTGGAGTCTCTACCTCAATCCCTCTAGCGCCACCAACTGTCCAAAGTTACACTTACATTTATGCTAATAACTCTTGAACCATAAGGGCTAGAAACAAAATTCCTTTGTCCACTGATTCCTTGGCTCAAGCCGATTCGATTGCACCCTATGACGTCATTTTCCGTCATAAAATTTTTTCCGCAATTTTGAGTTTTATGAAAAACCTACTTTGTCGAACTCCTCCTAGGCCGTTTGTCCGATTCTCACAAAAATTGAACCACATCATCTCCAGACTATGGAGACAAAAAGTTATGGAAATCAAGTTGATTGGTCATTCCCTTTTTGATAAACTTGCGAAAGAGTTCGACGAATTTGCCGCAAAAATGAACTTGAGGCTATATCTCCGCAACGCATTTGCATATTCAGACCAAAATTGGTGTGTGTCATAGTAGTCATAATCTGAGGCTACCTGCAGAGTTTTGGTGCACTGCCCCCTAGTGGTCAGGAGATATAAAAAATTGACTTTTTTGCTTATAACTTCTGAACACTTTGGTCAAAAATCATAAAACTGGTCTCTTTAGATTCAGGGCATCATGCTGAGTCGTGGGATACCAAATTTTCTTATATCGGCCATTTTGGGCGTCGGCCATTTTGAAATTTGTCGTAAAATGCTATATTTTACAAACGCATTGGCGTATCATTACGAAACTCAGTATGTGTCTTTGGGACCTTGATTTGAACCTACACCAAAAGTTTCGGGGCAGCGCCACCTTGTGGTCAAAAGTTATAAAACAATTTCCTAAAATGCTAATAACTTTTGATTACATTAAGCTATTTTAAAACAAATTATCTTAATATGTTCCTTGGGTCACACCGAGAACACAGATACCAAATTTGACATAGTTTGCCTAAATTTCATATCCGCCATGTTGTTTCATTCAAAAACCTACTTTTTCAAACTCCTCCTAGACCGTTTGTCCGATTTTCACCAAAATCGAATCGTATCATCTTCAGACTGTGCTCACAAAAAGTTATGGATTTCGTGTCGATAGACAAAACCGTTTTCGTATACCGCAATTACAAATTTGAGGTAGTGATGACAAAATCACTTTAATGCTTTAAGTCAGTAATGTTTTGTCCAAATAACACCAAACTTTGCAGATTTCATTGTCACATTACTCGGACCCAATTCTAACAATTTGGACACAGCGCCAACTATTGGTCCAAAGCGCTAAACTTTTCATTCAAATTACAGTGTCTGTATTAATGATTTTTCAGCCATTTAGCCTAAAATCATATTAAAATGCATTTAGTTGTTGATTACTTCAATTGCTCTTATGCTGCCGGCCACGTCAATGCCCTGTTTGTGCTTGGCCCCGTCATTGCTGCTTGCAGCTATATTTATTATTATTATTCTTCTTCCACCCAGAAGTCAATGGCAGACCATAGAACCGTAAGTGGGAAAATGATGAAATTTGGCACACACATAGAGGACAGTCCAATCATTGACCACACCAATTTTGGAGTCTCTACCTCAACCCCTCTAGCGCCACCAACTGTCCAAAGTTACACTTACATTTATGCTAATAACTCTTGAACCATAAGGGCTAGAAACAAAATTCCTTTGTCCACTGATTCCTTGGCTCAAGCCGATTCGATTGCACCCTATGACGTCATTTTCCGTCATAAAAATTTTTCCGCAATTTTGAATTTTATGAAAAACAAACTTTTTCGAACTCCTCCTAGGCCGTTGGTCCGATTTTCACGAAAATTGAACCACATCATCTCCAGACTATGAAGACAAAAAGTTATGAGAATCAAGTTGATTGGTCATTCCGTTTTTGATAAACTTGCGAAAGAGTTCGACGAATTTGCCGCAAAAATGAACTTGAGGCTATATCTCCGCAACGCATTTGCGTATTCAGACCAAAATTGGTGTGTGTCATAGTAGTCATAATCTGAGGCTACCTGCAGAGTTTTGGCGCACTGCCCCCTAGTGGTCAGGAGATATAAAAAATTGACTTTTTTGCTCATAACTTCTGAACACTTTGGTCAAAAATCATAAAACTGGTCTCTTTAGATTCAGGGCATCATGCTGAGTCGTGCGATACCAAATTTTCTTATATCGGCCATCTTGGGTGTCGGCCATTTTGAAATTTGTCGTAAAATGCTATATTTAACAAACGCATTGGCGTATCATTACGAAACTCAGTATGTGTCTTTGGGACCTTGATTTGAACCTACACCAAAAGTTTCGGGGCAGCGCCACCTTGTGGTCAAAAGTTATAACACAATTTCCTAAAATGCTAATAACTTTTGATTACATTAAGCTATTTTAAAACAACTGATCTTATTATGTTCCTTGGGTCACGCCGAGAACACAGATACCAAATTTGACATAGTTTGCCTAAATTTCATGTCTGCCATTTTGTTTTCTTCAAAAACCTACTTTTTCTAACTCCTCCCAGACCGTTTGTCCGATTTTCACCAAAATTGAATCGTATCATCTTCAGACTGTGTTGACAAAAAGTTATGGATTTCGTGTCGATAGACAAAACCGTTTTCGTATACCGCAATTACAAATTTGAGGTAGTGATGACAAAATGACTTTAATGCTTTAAGTCAGTAATGTTTTGTCCAAATAAGACCAAACTTTGCAGATTTCTTTGTCGCATTACTCGGACCCAATTCTAACAATTTGGACACAGCGCCAACTATTGGTCCAAAGCGATAAACTTTTCATTCAAATTACAGTGTCTGTATTAATGATTTTTCAGCCATTTAGCCTAAAATCATATTAAAATGCATTTAGTTGTTGATTACTTCAATTGCTCTTATGCTGCCGGCCACGTCAATGCCCTGTTTGTGCTTGGCCCCGTCATTGCTGCTTGCAGCTATATTTAGGGGTTCAAACGCGAAGCGTTGAAAACCTATTGTAATCGTTAAGATTTTTAGGGGTTCAAACGCGAAGCGTTGAAAACCTATTGTAATTGTTAAGATTTTTATTATTATTATTATTATTCTGCCGTACTTCTTATCGTGCAGACCAAACCGTAACGTCTAGAGACTTGAAAGTTGGCCAGAAGGTAGGTCTCAATTTGGGGAGAACGTATCAAAATATGACCCCGATTGGCCAATAGGTGGCGCTACAGCGATCAAAATACCTAAATTGCTAATAAATCATAGACAGTTTGTCGTACACTCAAGTGTCTTATATCTCTGGAATCCTTGGCTCAAGACTTAAAAAATGTATATCTCCGATTTCATTTCCGCCTATAAAAATTTTCCGCCATTTTGAATTTTCTGAAAAAAAATTTTTTCGAACTCCTCATAGGCCGTTTGGCCAAATCACGCAAAATTTCCCACATATCATCTAGAGACTGTCATGACCAAAAGTTGTCAAAGGAATTTTAATCGGTGATTCACGCTTGCAACACGACAATAAAACGTTTGCATAAGGCGGAGACACTTTTGCTAAAATCGTAATAGCTCTGGAACGCAAAGAGATAATCTCACCAAACTTCACATAGTCATGTATAAGCTCAATTTGTGGTCACACCAAAAAAACTGCGATGATTGACCACTTGGTGGCGCTATATTGCGAAAAAAACACTCAATCACCTGTACAGGGTCACATGGTAGTCCGATTGACCTGAGACTTGTTATGCACGGTCTTTGTCCAAGGGTCCATGATGGTCTATGAGGACATTGGTGTATCTCAAAAAACATGACCGTCATCGGCCAATGAAATTTGAGCATCAATTAGACCAGCTTAACGAAGGTCGATCGGAACGAAACTCGATGGGCGTGTTTGACTCATGGCCCTAGTGGTCTGTCAGAATTTTGAAGAAAATCGGACACTAGTTGGCGCTAACGAGTTTTTTGTGTCTCTACTCACGTGGTGTTTCACGCATCCACAGAATATTGATATCATCTGATAGATCTCCTCATACTGAACAACTTTGCCTCAAGAACCACTGCTGTCAATCAAATTGTTTGTGAAATATTGGAGATTTTTGAAATTTCAAATTTTTCGAACTCGTCATAGGCCGTCAATCTCACTGGCTTGAAAATTCACACGCATCATCTAGGGACACTCAAGGCAAAAAGTTGTCAAAGGATTTTCGATTAGTTAAACCGTTCAGCAGATACAATTTTTCATATATTTCTGATTTGGCCTATTGTGATTAAAATGTCTATATATCTTGTCCAAAAACAAGAAACTTCACAAAACTGTGTAAATGTTAAGAACAAGACATTATGAAGAAACTTGTGAGGTTTCATGTATTTCTGATGCTCGTACGGCTCACAATAAATTATAAACCATCTACATTTTAAAATCTTAGAAAAGCTGTAATACTAGTTTTGTCCACAAGAGAAACGTCACAGATCTGTGAACATTTTAAGAACAAGTCATTTTGAAGAAATGTGTTAGGTCTCATGTATTTCTGATGCTCATAGGGCTCACAATAAATTACAAACGATCTACATTTTAAAATCTTAGAAAAGCTGTAATAGTAGTTTTGTCCACAAGAGGCACCATCAGGCTAGAAAATCTTTTTATGTGGAGAACAAGTCAGATTGACATAGACTGACATAAACCGACAGAACAGTTCAGATGTTCAGTTCACAATATTAATATAATTTAATCTTCTCAGTCTGAACATCTTTGAAAGATGTCTATTCAATGTTTGCACAGAGTAGAAACTTCACAGAACTGTGCTCATTAGGAAAACTAGTCAGATTGACAAAAAAGGTCATAACAGTTCAAATTATATGACGTGCAGTGTTAATCATATCCACATTGTTATCATTTGATAGATCTTCCCATACTGAAATTTTTTTGTAACGTCTATATATCATTTACACAAACTAGAAACTTCATAAAGCTCTGTTTATGTGGAGAACAAGTCAGATTGACATAGACCGACATAACAGTTCATATGTTCAGTTCACAATGTCAATATCATTTGATCTTCTCAGTCTGAACATATTTGAAAGATTTCTATTCATTGTTTGCACAGAGTAGAAACTTCACAGAACTGTGCTCATTAGGAAAACTAGTCATATTGACCACAAACCGTCTTGACAGCTCAGATGGTCTTGCGACGTTTGAACCCCGGTCATTGCTGCTTGCAGCTATATTTAGGGGTTCAAACGCGAAGCGTTGAAAACCTATTGTAATTGTTAGGATTTTTATTATTAGGGGTTCAAACGCGAAGCGTTGAAAACCTATTGTAATTGTTAGGATTTTTATTATTATTATTATTATTATTATTATTCTTCTGCCGTAATGTGTCTCGTGCAGACCAAACCGTAAGGTCTAGAGACTTGAAACTTTGTCAGATGGTAGGTCTCAATTTGGGGAGAACGTATCAAAATATGACGCAAATCGGGCTATAGGTGGCGCTACAGCGACTACAAACGCGTACATGTTCATAACTCGTAAACCGTTTGTCGTACACTCAAGTGTCTTATATCTCTGGAATCCTTGGCTCAAAACTTAAAAAATGTATATCTCCGATTTCATTTCCGCCTATAAAAATTTTCCGCCATTTTGAATTTTCTGAAAAAAAAAGTTTTCGAACTCCTCATAGACCGTTTGTCCAAATAACGCGAAACTTCACACATATCATCTAGAGACTCTCATGACCAAAAGTTATTCAAATAATTTTGATCGGTGATTCACGCTTGCAACGACACGCTAAAACGTTTGCATAAGGCGGAGACACTTTTGCTAAAATCGTAATAGCTCTGGAACGCAAAGAGATAATCTCACCAAACTTCACATAGTCATGTATAAGCTCAATTTGTGGTCACACCAAAAAAACTGCGATGATTGACCACTTGGTGGCGCTATATTGCGAAAAAAACACTCAATCACCTGTACAGGGTCACATGGTAGTCCGATTGACCTGAGACTTGTCATGCACGGTCTTTGTCCAAGGGTCCATGATGGTCTATGAGGACATTGGTGTATCTCAAAAAACATGACCGTCATCGGCCAATGAACTTTGAGCATCAATTAGACCAGCTTAACGAAGGTCGATCGGAACGAAACTCGATGGGCGTGTTTGACTCATGGCCCTAGTGGTCTGTCAGAATTTTGAAGAAAATCGGACACTCGTTGGTGCTAACAAGTTTTTTGCGTCTCTACTCACGTGGTGTTTCACGCATCCCCAAAATATTGATATCATCTGATAGATCTCCTCATACTGAACAACTTTGCCTCAAGAACCACTGCTGTCAATCAAATTGTTTGCGAAATATTGGAGATTTTTGAAATTTCAAATTTTTCGAACTCGTCATAGGCCGTCAATCTCACTGGCTTGAAAATTCACACGCATCATCTAGGGACACTCAAGGCAAAAAGTTGTCAAAGGATTTTCGATTAGTTAAACCGTTCAGCAAAAAAAAAATTTCATATATTTCTGATTTGGCCTATTGTGATTAAAATGTCTATATATCTTGTCCAAAAACAAGAAACTTCACAAAACTGTGTAAATGTTAAGAACAAGACATTATGAAGAAACTTGTGAGGTTTCATGTATTTCTGATGCTCGTACGGCTCACAATAAATTATAAACGATCCACATTTTAAAATCTTAGAAAAGCTGTAATACTAGTTTTGTCCTCAAGAGAAACGTCACAGATCTGTGAACATGTTAAGAACAAGTCATTTTGAAGAAATGTGTCAGGTCTCATGTATTTCTGATGCTCATAGGGCTCACAATAAATTACAAACGATGTACATTTTAAAATCTTAGAAAAGCTGTAATACTACTTTTGTCCACAAGAGGCACCATCAGGCTAGAAAATCTTTTTATGTGGAGAACAAGTCAGATTGACATAGACTGACATAAACTGACAGAACAGTTCAGATGTTCAGTTCAACAATATCATTTGATCTTCTCATTCTGAACATCTTTGAAAGATGTCTATACATTGTTTGCACAGAGTAGAAATTTCACAGAACTGTGCACATTAGGAGAACTAGTCAGATTGACCACAAACCGTCTTGACAGCTCAGATGGTCTTGCGACGTTTGAACCCCGGTCATTGCTGCTTGCAGCTATATTTATTATTATTATTATTATTATTCTGTCGAACTTCCGATCGTGCAGACCAAACTGTAAGGTCTAGAGACTTGAAAGTTGGCCAGATGGTAGGTCTCAATTTGGGGGGAACGTATCAAAACATGACGCAAATCGGCCTATAGGTGGCGCTACAGCCACTTAAAACGCGTAATCACTCATAACTCGTAAACCGTTTGTCCTACACTAAAGTGTCTTATATCTCTGGAATCCTTGGCTCAAGACTTAAAAAATGTATATCTCCGATTTCATTTCCGTCTATAAAAATTTTCCGCCATTTTGAATTTTCTGAAAAAAATTTTTTTCGAACTCCTCATAGACCGTTTGTCCAAATCATGCGAAACTTCACACGCATCATCTAGAGAATCTCCTGACCAAAAGTTGTTCAAAGAATTTTGATCAGTGATTCTCGCTCGCAACAGGACGTCCAAACGTCTGAATAGGGCGGAGCCTATTTTGCTAAAATCGTAATAACTCTGGAACGCAAAGAGATAATCTCACCAAACTTGAAACACTCATGTATGAGCTAGTTTTGTGGTCACCCTAAATAAGCTGCAACGATTCACCACTTGGTGGCGCTATATTACTAAAAAAACACAAAAACATCTGTACATGTGCACTCGTTAATCCGATTTACTTCAAACTTGTCATGCACGGTCTTTGTCCAATGGGCCATGATGGTCTATGAGGATATTGGCGTATCTCAAAAAACATGGCCGTTATCGGCCAATGAAGTTTAAGCATAATTTAGACCAGCTTAACGAACTTCGATCGGAACGAATTTCAATGAGCATATTTGACTCATAGCCCTAAAGGTCAGTCACAAATTTTAAAGAAATCGGCCACTAGTTGGCGCTAACGAGTTTTTTGCGTCTCTACTCACGTGGTGTTTCACACATCCTCACAATATTGATATCATCTGTTAGATCTACTCATACTGAGCAACTTTGCTTCAAGAACCACTGCTGTCAATCAAATTGTTTTTGAAATATATGAGATTTTAGAAAATTAAAATTTTTCGAACTAGTCATAGGCCGTCAATACGATTGGCTTGAAAATTCACACACATCATCTAGGGACACTCAAGGCAAAAAGTTATTCAAAGAATTTCGATTAGTTAAACCGTTCAGCAGATACAATTTTTCATATATTTCTGATTTGGTCTATTGTGATTAAAATGTCTATATATCTTGTGCACAAACAAAAAACATCACATAACTGTGAACATGTTAAGAACACATCATTTTGAAGAAATGTGTCAGGTTTCATGTATTTCTGATGCTCATAGGGCTCACAATAAATTATTAACTATCTATATTTTAAAATCTCAGTAAAGCTGTAATACTACTTTTGTCCACAAGAGGCAGCGCTGGGCTAGGAAATCTTTTTATTCCAATTTCAGATAGCAGACTCTCTGATCACATCTTGTTTCACACATCCACACTATATTAATATTTGATAGATCTTCTCACACTGGATAACCCATTAAAACTGGAAGATTATGGCTGTAATATTACTTGTCCACAAGAGGGAGCCACAGGATCAGAAATCTTTTTATTCCAATTTCTGAATTTGTTTTTCTTTTAATATGTGAACAATTTCTAAATTGGCTGTCACGGTACACTCGTTTATTCGATTGACTTGAAACTTGTCATGCACTGTCTTCATCCAAGGGTCCATGATGGTCTATGAGGATATTGGCATATCTCAAAAAACATGGCCGTCATCGTCATCATGAAACTTGATGGGAGTGTTTGGATGACATGTGGTGCTAATCACAACCTCACAATAGTAATATCATTTGATAAATCTCCTCATAATGAACAACTCATTACCAACTGAAAGATGATGGCTGTGATATTAATTTTGTCCTCAAGAGGGAACCACAGGATAAGAAATCTGTTTATATCTTTTTTTATGTATATGTGGATATAAAATTCACACTTTCACTAAATTCATAATAACTCTGGATTGCAAAGAGATAATCTCACCAAACTTGAAAAACTCATGTAAGAGCTCCTTTTGTGGTCACACAAAAAAATCTGCAACAATTGACCACTTGGTGGCGCTATATTATGAAAAAAAACACGTAACCATCTGTACATGTGCACTCGTTGGTCCGATTGACTTGAAACTTGTCATGCACCTTCTTTGTCCAATGGGCCTTGATGGTCTTGCGACGTTTGAACCCCGTTGATTGGTGCTTGCAGCTATATTTATTAGGGGCCATTACCGACGGTTCTTATTATTAGGGGCCAAGCACCGAAGGTGCGGAGGCACCTATTGTTTTTGTTCCGGTTCTTATTATTATTCTTTTTCTTGTGCCATGGGAGTCTATGGCAGCCCATAGAACCGTAAACGGGAAAATGAAAAAAAGTTGGCACACTCATTAAGGACAGTCCAATCATTGACCATACCAAAATTGAAGTCTCTAACTCAATCTCTATAGCGCCACCAACTGTCCAAAGTTGCACTCACGTTTACGTTAATAACTTTTGAACCGTATGTCCTAGAAACAAAATTCTTTTGTCAACTGATTCCTTGGCTCAAGACGATTCGATTGCACCATATGACGTCATTTTCCGTCATGAATATTTTCCCGCCATTTTGAATTTTATGAAAAACCTACTTTTTCGAACTCCTCCTAGGCCGTTTGTCCGATTTTCACGAAAATTGAACCACATCATCTCCAGACCATGGTGACAAAAAGTTATCCAAAGAAAGTTGAAATGTCAAACCGTTTATGAATAACTCACGAAAGAATCCGACGTAATGATCGCAAAAATGAACTTGAGGCTCTATCTCCACAACGCATTAGCGTTTTCTGACCAAACTCGGTGTGTGTTATGTCAATCATGGTCTGAGGCTACCTGCAGAGTTTTGGCGCTGTGCCCCCTAGTGGTCAGGAGATATGAAAAAGTGACATTTTTCCTTACAACTCCTGAACGCTTTGTCCAAAAATCATAAAACTGGTCTCGTTAGATTCAGTGCATCATGCCGAGTCGTGCGATACCAAATTTTCCCATATCGGCCATTTAGAGCGTCGGCCATTTTGAATATTGTCATAAATTGCTATATTTAACAAATGGATTGGTGTATCGTTACGAAACTCAATATGTGTCTTCGGCACCTAACCTTTATACGGCACAAAAAGTTTGGGGGCAGCGCCACCTTGTGGTCAAAAGTTATAACAAAATTTACAAACATGCTAATAACTTTTGTTGACGTTAACCTATTGTAAAACAAATGGTCTTAATGTGTTCATTGGGTCAAGCCGAGACCATAGATACCAAATATGTCATATTCGGCCAAACCTCCGATTTGCCATTCTTTAAAAACCTACTTTTTCGAACTCCTCCCAGACCGTTTGTCCAATTTTCACCAAAATTGAACCACATCATCTCCAGACCATCATGACAAAAAGTTATCCAAAGAAAGTTGATATGTCAAACCGTTTACGAATAACTCGCGAAAGAATCCGACGTAATGGTCGCAAAATTGAAATTGAGGCTTTATCTCCGCAACGCATTAGCGTTTTCTGACCAAACTAGGTGTGTGTTATGTCAATCATGGTCTGAGGCGACCTGCAGAGTTTTGGCGCTCTGCCCCCTAGTGGTCAGGAGATATTAAAAATCTGACATTTTTGATTATATCTCCTGAACCCTTTGGCCAAAAATCATGAAACTGGTCTCTTTAGATCCAGTGGGTCATGCCGAGTCCTGTGATACCAAATTTTCCCATATCGGCCATTTTGAGCGTCTGCCATTTCGATTTTTCTTATAAGATGCTATGTTTAACAAACACATGACTTTAGTGCTCTGTCAGCAATGGTTTACCCAATTGAAAGCAAACTTTGCATGTGTCAATGTCACCACACTCTCAATGTACCACACACTACAATTTGGTTACAGCGCTGCCTGTTGGTTGAATGCGATAAACCATTAAATCGAATTGCTAAAGACCGTATTGTTGGTTTTTCAGCCATTTAGACTTAAGTCATATTGAAATGTCTTTAGATTTTTACTGCCGTTGGTCTGATGATGCCAGTCATGTCGGCATGACATTTAATGCCCTCCTTGCGCTTGGCCCCGTGATGGCTGCTAGCAGCTATATTTATTATTATTAGGGGCCAAGCACCGAAGGTGCGGAGGCACCTATTGTTTTTGTTCCGGTTCCTATTATTATTATTCTTCTTCTGCCATTGAAGTCTATGGCAGCCCATAGAACCGTAAACGGGAAAATAAAAAAAAGTTGGCACACTCATTAAGGACAGTCCAATCATTGACCATAACAAATTTGAAGTCTCTAACTCAATATCTCTAGCGCCACCAACTGTCCAAAGTTGAACTAACGTTTATGCTAATAACTTTTGAACCGTATGACCTAGAAACAAAATTCTTTTGTCCACTGATTCCTTGGCTCAAGACGATTCGATTGCACCCTATGACGTCATTTTCCGTCATGAAAATTTTCCCGCCATTTTGAATTTTATGAAAAACCTACTTTGTCAAACTCCTCCTAGGCCGTTCGTCCGATGTTCACGAAAATTGAACCACATCATCTTCCGACAATGTGGACAAAACGATATATAAAGAAAGTTGATTTGTCAAACCGTTTACGAATAACTCGCGAAAGAATCTGAGGTAAAAGTCGCCAAAATGAAATTGAGGCTTTATCTCCCCAATGCATTAGCCTTTTCTGACCAAACTAGGTGTGTGTTATGTCAATCATGGTTTGAGGCTACCTGCAGAGTTTTGGCGCTGTGCCCCCTAGTGGTCAGGAGTTATCAAAAACTGACTTTTTTACTTATAACTTCTGAACCCTTTGGCCAAAAATCATGAAACTGGTCTCTTTAGATCCAGTGGGTCATGCCGAGTCCTGTGATACCAAATATTCCCATATCGGCCATTTTGAGCGTCTGCCATTTCGATTTTTCTTATAAGATGCTATGTTTAACAAACACTTGACTTTAGTGGTCTGTCAGCAATGGTTTACCCAATTGAAAGCAAACTTTGCATGTGTCAATGTCACCACACTCTCAATGTACCACACACTACAATTTGGTTACAGCGCTGCCTGTTGGTTGAATGCGATAAACCATTAAATCGAATTGCTAAAGACCGTATTGTTGGTTTTTCAGCCATTTAGACTTAAGTCATATTGAAATGTCTTTAGATTTTTACTGCCGTTGGTCTGATGATGCCAGTCATGTCGGCATGACATTTAATGCCCTCCTTGCGCTTGGCCCCGTGATGGCTGCTAGCAGCTATATTTATTATTATTAGGGGCCAAGCACCGAAGGTGCGGAGGCACCTATTGTTTTTGTTCCGGTTCCTATTATTATTATTCTTCTTCTGCCATTGAAGTCTATGGCAGCCCATAGAACCGTAAACGGGAAAATAAAAAAAAGTTGGCACACTCATTAAGGACAGTCCAATCATTGACCATAACAAATTTGAAGTCTCTAACTCAATATCTCTAGCGCCACCAACTGTCCAAAGTTGAACTAACGTTTATGCTAATAACTTTTGAACCGTATGACCTAGAAACAAAATTCTTTTGTCCACTGATTCCTTGGCTCAAGACGATTCGATTGCACCCTATGACGTCATTTTCCGTCATGAAAATTTTCCCGCCATTTTGAATTTTATGAAAAACCTACTTTGTCAAACTCCTCCTAGGCCGTTCGTCCGATGTTCACGAAAATTGAACCACATCATCTTCCGACAATGTGGACAAAACGATATATAAAGAAAGTTGATTTGTCAAACCGTTTACGAATAACTCGCGAAAGAATCTGAGGTAAAAGTCGCCAAAATGAAATTGAGGCTTTATCTCCCCAATGCATTAGCCTTTTCTGACCAAACTAGGTGTGTGTTATGTCAATCATGGTTTGAGGCTACCTGCAGAGTTTTGGCGCTGTGCCCCCTAGTGGTCAGGAGTTATCAAAAACTGACTTTTTTACTTATAACTTCTGAACCCTTTGGCCAAAAATCATGAAACTGGTCTCTTTAGATCCAGTGGGTCATGCCGAGTCCTGTGATACCAAATATTCCCATATCGGCCATTTTGAGCGTCTGCCATTTCGATTTTTCTTATAAGATGCTATGTTTAACAAACACTTGACTTTAGTGGTCTGTCAGCAATGGTTTACCCAATTGAAAGCAAACTTTGCATGTGTCAATGTCACCACACTCTCAATGTACCACACACTACAATTTGGTTACAGCGCTGCCTGTTGGTTGAATGCGATAAACCATTAAATCGAATTGCTAAAGACCGTATTGTTGGTTTTTCAGCCATTTAGACTTAAGTCATATTGAAATGTCTTTAGATTTTTACTGCCGTTGGTCTGATGATGCCAGTCATGTCGGCATGACATTTAATGCCCTCCTTGCGCTTGGCCCCGTGATGGCTGCTAGCAGCTATATTTATTATTATTAGGGGCCAAGCACCGAAGGTGCGGAGGCACCTATTGTTTTTGTTCCGGTTCCTATTATTATTATTCTTCTTCTGCCATTGAAGTCTATGGCAGCCCATAGAACCGTAAACGGGAAAATAAAAAAAAGTTGGCACACTCATTAAGGACAGTCCAATCATTGACCATAACAAATTTGAAGTCTCTAACTCAATATCTCTAGCGCCACCAACTGTCCAAAGTTGAACTAACGTTTATGCTAATAACTTTTGAACCGTATGACCTAGAAACAAAATTCTTATGTCCACTGATTCCTTGGCTCAAGACGATTCGATTGCACCCTATGACGTCATTTTCCGTCATGAAAATTTTCCCGCCATTTTGAATTTTAGGAACAACCTACTTTTTCGAACTCCTCCTAGGCCGTTTTTCCGATTTCAACGAAAATTGAACCACATCATCTCCAGACAATGTGGACAAAAAGTTATCCAAAGAAAGTTGATATGTCAAATCGTTTACGAATAACTCGCGAAAGAATCCGACGTAATGGTCGCAAAAATGAAATTGAGGCTTTATCTCCGCAACGCATTAGCGTTTTCTGACCAAACTAGGTGTAGGTTATGCCAATCATGATCTGAGGCTACCTGCAGAGTTTTGGCGCTGTGCCCCCTAGTGGTCAGGAGATATGAAAAAGTTAAATATTTGCTTATAACTTCTGAACGCTTTGGCCAAAAATAATAAAACTGGTCTCTTTAGATTCAGTGCATCATGCCGAGTCGTGCGATACCAAATTTTCCCATATCGGCCATTTTGAGCGTCGGCCATTTTGAATATTGTCATAAATTGTTATATTTAACAAAGATATTGGCGTATCGTTATGAAACTCAATATGTGTCTTCGGCACCTAACCTTGATACGACTCAAAAAGTTTCGAGGCAGCACCCCCTTGTGGTCAAAAATTATAACCAAATTTACAAATATGCTAATAACTTTTGAGTGCGTTAACCTATGGTAAAACAAATTATCCTTATACGTTCCTTGGGTCAAACCGAGAACACAGATACCAAATTTGTCATAGTCGGCCAAACTTCTTGTCCACCATGTTGTTTTTCTTTAAAAACCTACTTTTTCGAACTCCTCCCAGACCGTTTGTCCAATTTTCACCAAAATTGAACCACATTATGTCCCGACCATCATGACAAAAAGTTATCCAAAGAAAGTTGATATGTCAAACCGTTTACGAATAACTCGCGAAAGAATCCAACGTAATGGTCGCAAAAATGAAATTGAGACTTTATCTCCGCAACGCATTAGCGTTTTCTGACCAAACTAGGTGTGTATTATGTCAATCATGGTCTGAGGCTACCTGCAGAGTTTTGGTGCTCTGCCCCCTAGTGGTCAGGAGATATTAAAAAACTGACTTTTTTGATTATAACTCCTGAACCCTTTGGCCAAAAATCATGAAACTGGTCTCTTTAGATCCAGTGGGTCATGCCGAGTCCTGTGATACCAAATTTTCCCATATAGGCCATTTTGAGCGTCTGCCATTTCGATTTTTCTTATAAGATTCTATGTTTAACAAACACATGACTTTAGTGCTCTGTCAGCAACGGTTTACCCAATTGAAAGCAAACTTTGCATGTGTCAATGTCACCACACTCTCAATGTACCACATGAATTGACACTACAATGTGGTTACAGCGCTGCCTGTTGGTTGAATGTGATAAACCATTAAATCGAATTACTAAAGACCCTATTGTTGATTTTTCAGCCATTTATACTTAAGTCATATTGAAATGTCTTTAGATTCTTACTGCTGTTGGTCTGATGATGCCAGCCATGTCGGCATGACATTTAATGCCCTCCTTGCGCTTGGCCCCGTGATGGCTGCTAGCAGCTATATTTAGGGGCCAAGCACCGAAGGTGCGGAGGCACCTATTGTTTTTGTTCCGGTTCTTATTATTAGGGGCCAAGCACCGAAGGTGCGGAGGCACCTATTGTTTTTGTTCCGGTTCTTATTATTATTCTTTTTCTTGTGCCATGGGAGTCTATGGCAGCCCATAGAACCGTAAACGGGAAAATGAAAAAAAGTTGGTACACTCATTAAGGACAGTCCAATCATTGACCATAGCAAAATTGAAGTCTCTAACTCAATCTCTATAGCGCCACCAACTGTCCAAAGTTGCACTCACGTTTACGTTAATAACTTTTGAACCGTATGTCCTAGAAACAAAATTCTTTTGTCAACTGATTCCTTGGCTCAAGACGATTCGATTGCACCATATGACGTCATTTTCCGTCATGAATATTTTCCCGCCATTTTGAATTTTATGAAAAACCTACTTTTTCGAACTCCTCCTAGGCCGTTTGTCCGATTTTCACGAAAATTGAACCACATCATCTCCAGACCATGGTGACAAAAAGTTATCCAAAGAAAGTTGAAATGTCAAACCGTTTATGAATAACTTACGAAAGAATCCGACGTAATGATCGCAAAAATGAACTTGAGGCTCTATCTCCACAACGCATTAGCGTTTTCTGACCAAACTCGGTGTGTGTTATGTCAATCATGGTCTGAGGCTACCTGCAGAGTTTTGGCGCTGTGCCCCCTAGTGGTCAGGAGATATGAAAAAGTGACATTTTTCCTTACAACTCCTGAACGCTTTGTCCAAAAATCATAAAACTGGTCTCATTAGATTCAGTGCATCATGCCGAGTCGTGCGATACCAAATTTTCCCATATCGGCCATTTAGAGCGTCGGCCATTTTGAATATTGTCATAAATTGCTATATTTAACAAATGGATTGGCGTATCGTTACGAAACTCAATATGTGTCTTCGGCACCTAACCTTAATACGGCACAAAAAGTTTGGGGGCAGCGCCACCTTGTGGTCAAAAGTTATAACCAAATTTACAAATATGCTAATAACTTTTGATGACGTTAACCTATTGTAAAACAAATGGTCTTAATGTGTTCATTGGGTCAAGCCGAGACCATAGATACCAAATATGTCATATTCGGCCAAACCTCCGATTTGCCATGTTATTTTTCTTTAAAAACCTACTTTTTCGAACTCCTCCCAGACCGTTTGTCCAATTTTCACCAAAATTGAACCACATCATCTCCAGACCATCATGACAAAAAGTTATCCAAAGAAAGTTGATATGTCAAACCGTTTACGAATAACTCGCGAAAGAATCCAACGTAATGGTCGCAAAAATGAAATTGAGACTTTATCTCCGCAACGCATTAGCGTTTTCTGACCAAACTAGGTGTGTATTATGTCAATCATGGTCTGAGGCTACCTGCAGAGTTTTGGTGCTCTGCCCCCTAGTGGTCAGGAGATATTAAAAAACTGACTTTTTTGATTATAACTCCTGAACCCTTTGGCCAAAAATCATGAAACTGGTCTCTTTAGATCCAGTGGGTCATGCCGAGTCCTGTGATACCAAATTTTCCCATATCGGCCATTTTGAGCGTCTGCCATTTCGATTTTTCTTATAAGATTCTATGTTTAACAAACACATGACTTTAGTTGTCTGTCAGCAACGGTTTACCCAATTGAAAGCAAACTTTGCATGTGTCAATGTCACCACACTCTCAATGTACCACATGAATTGACACTACAATGTGGTTACAGCGCTGCCTGTTGGTTGAATGTGATAAACCATTAAATCGAATTACTAAAGACCGTATTGTTGATTTTTCAGCCATTTAGACTTAAGTCATATTGAAATGTCTTTAGATTCTTACTGCCGTTGGTCTGATGATGCCAGCCATGTCGGCATGACATTTAATGCCCTCCTTGCGCTTGGCCCCGTGATGGCTGCTAGCAGCTATATTTATTATTATTATTATTCTTTTTCTTCTGCCATTGAAGTCTATGACAGCCCATAGAACCGTAAGCGGGAAAATGAAAAAAAGTTGGCACACTCATAAAGGAGAGTCCAATCATTGACCATAGCAAAATTGAAGTCTCTAACTCAATCTCTCTAGCGCCACCAACTGTCCAAAGTTGCACTCACGTTTACGTAAATAACTTTTGAACCGTATGTCCTAGAAACAAAATTCTTTTGTCCACTGATTCCTTGGCTCAAGACGATTCGATTGCACCCTATGACGTCATTTTCCGTCATGAAAATTTTCCCGCCATTTTGAATTTTATGAAAAACCTACTTTGTCGAACTCCTCCTAGGCCGTTCGTCCGATGTTCACGAAAATTGAACCACATCATCTCCCGACAATGTGGACAAAACGATATATAAAGAAAGTTGATTCGACAAACCGTTTACGAATAACTCGCGAAAGAATCTGAGGTAAAAGTCGCCAAAATGAAATTGAGGCTTTATCTCCCCAATGCATTAGCCTTTTCTGACCAAACTAGGTGTGTGTTATGTCAATCATGGTTTGAGGCTACCTGCAGAGTTTTGGCGCTGTGCCCCCTAGTGGTCAGGAGTTATCAAAAACTGACTTTTTTGCTTATAACTTCTGAACCCTTTGGCCAAAAATCATGAAACTGGTCTCTTTAGATCCAGTGGGTCATGCCGAGTCCTGTGATACCAAATATTCCCATATCGGCCATTTTGAGCGTCTGCCATTTCGATTTTTCTTATAAGATGCTATGTTTAACAAACACTTGACTTTAGTGCTCTGTCAGCAATGGTTTACCCAATTGAAAGCAAACTTTGCAATGTGTCAATGTCACCACACTCTCAATGTACCACACACTACAATTTGGTTACAGCGCTGCCTGTTGGTTGAATGCGATAAACCATTAAATCGAATTGCTAAAGACCGTATTGTTGGTTTTTCAGCCATTTAGACTTAAGTCATATTGAAATGTCTTTAGATTTTTACTGCCGTTGGTCTGATGATGCCAGTCATGTTGGCATGACATTTAATGCCCTCCTTGCGCTTGGCCCCGTGATGGCTGCTAGCAGCTATATTTAGGGGCCAAGCACCGAAGGTGCGGAGGCACCTATTGTTTTTGTTCCGGTTCTTATTATTATTCTTTTTCTTGTGCCATGGGAGTCTATGGCAGCCCATAGAACCGTAAACGGGAAAATGAAAAAAAGTTGGCACACTCATTAAGGACAGTCCAATCATTGACCATAGCAAAATTGAAGTCTCTAACTCAATCTCTATAGCGCCACCAACTGTCCAAAGTTGCACTCACGTTTACGTTAATAACTTTTGAACCGTATGTCCTAGAAACAAAATTCTTTTGTCAACTGATTCCTTGGCTCAAGACGATTCGATTGCACCATATGACGTCATTTTCCGTCATGAATATTTTCCCGCCATTTTGAATTTTATGAAAAACCTACTTTTTCGAACTCCTCCTAGGCCGTTTGTCCGATTTTCACGAAAATTGAACCACATCATCTCCAGACCATGGTGACAAAAAGTTATCCAAAGAAAGTTGAAATGTCAAACCGTTTATGAATAACTCACGAAAGAATCCGACGTAATGATCGCAAAAATGAACTTGAGGCTCTATCTCCACAACGCATTAGCGTTTTCTGACCAAACTCGGTGTGTGTTATGTCAATCATGGTCTGAGGCTACCTGCAGAGTTTTGGCGCTGTGCCCCCTAGTGGTCAGGAGATATGAAAAAGTGACATTTTTCCTTACAACTCCTGAACGCTTTGTCCAAAAATCATAAAACTGGTCTCGTTAGATTCAGTGCATCATGCCGAGTCGTGCGATACCAAATTTTCCCATATCGGCCATTTAGAGCGTCGGCCATTTTGAATATTGTCATAAATTGCTATATTTAACAAATGGATTGGCGTATCGTTACGAAACTCAATATGTGTCTTCGGCACCTAACCTTGATACGGCACAAAAAGTTTGGGGGCAGCGCCACCTTGTGGTCAAAAGTTATAACCAAATTTACAAATATGCTAATAACTTTTGATGACGTTAACCTATTGTAAAACAAATGGTCTTAATGTGTTCATTGGGTCAAGCCGAGACCATAGATACCAAATATGTCATATTCGGCCAAACCTCCGATTTGCCATGTTATTTTTCTATAAAAACCTACTTTTTCGAACTCCTCCCAGACCGTTTGTCCAATTTTCACCAAAATTGAACCACATCATCTCCAGACCATCATGACAAAAAGTTATCCAAAGAAAGTTGATATGTCAAACCGTTTACGAATAACTCGCGAAAGAATCCAACGTAATGGTCGCAAAAATGAAATTGAGGCTTTATCTCCGCAACGCATTAGCGTTTTCTGACCAAACTAGGTGTGTGTTATGTCAATCATGGTCTGAGGCTACCTGCAGAGTTTTGGCGCTCTGCCCCCTAGTGGTCAGGAGATATTAAAAAACTGACTTTTTTGATTATAACTCCTGAACCCTTTGGCCAAAAATCATGAAACTGGTCTCTTTAGATCCAGTGGGTCATGCCGAGTCCTGTGATACCAAATTTTCCCATATCGGCCATTTTGAGCGTCTGCCATTTCGATTTTTCTTATAAGATTCTATGTTTAACAAACACATGACTTTAGTGCTCTGTCAGCAATGGTTTACCCAATTGAAAGCAAACTTTGCATGTGTCAATGTCACCACACTCTCAATGTACCACATGAATTGACACTACAATTTGGTTACAGCGCTGCCTGTTGGTTGAATGTGATAAACCATTAAATCGAAATACTAAAGACCGTATTGTTGATTTTTCAGCCATTTAGACTTAAGTCATATTGAAATGTCTTTAGATTCTTACTGCCGTTGGTCTGATGATGCCAGCCATGTCGGCATGACATTTAATGCCCTCCTTGCGCTTGGCCCCGTGATGGCTGCTAGCAGCTATATTTATTATTCTTTTTCTTCTGCCATTGAAGTCTATGACAGCCCATAGAACCGTAAGCGGGAAAATGAAAAAAAGTTGGCACACTCATAAAGGACAGTCCAATCATTGACCATAGCAAAATTGAAGTCTCTAACTCAATCTCTAAAGCGCCACCAACTGTCCAAAGTTGCACTCACGTTTACGTAAATAACTTTTGAACCGTATGTCCTAGAAACAAAATTCTTTTGTCCACTGATTCCTTGGCTCAAGACGATTCGATTGCACCCTATGACGTCATTTTCCGTCATGAAAATTTTCCCGCCATTTTGAATTTTTTGAAAAACCTACTTTTTCGAACTCCTCCTAGGCCGTTGGTCCGATTTTCACGAAAATTGAACCACATCATCTCCAGACAATGTGGACAAAACGATATATAAAGAAAGTCGATTCGTCAAACCGTTTACGAATAACTCGCGAAAGAATCCGAGGTAAAAGTTGCCAAAATGAAATTGAGGCTTTATCTCCGCAATGCATTAACCTTTTCTGACCAAACTAGGTGTGTGTTATGTCAATCATGGTCTGAGGCAACCTGCAGAGTTTTGGCGCTGTGCCCCCTAGTGGTCAGGAGATATGAAAAAGTTAAATATTTGCTTATAACTTCTGAATGCTTTGGCCAAAAATAATAAAACTGGTCTCTTTAGATTCAGTGCATCATGCCGAGTCGTGCGATACCAAATTTTCCCATATCGGCCATTTTGAGCGTCGGCCATTTTGAATATTGTCATAAATTGCTATATTTAACAAAGATATTGGCGTATTGTTACGAAACTCAATATGTGTCTTCGGCACCTAACCTTGATACGACTCAAAAAGTTTCGAGGCAGGACCCCCTTGTGGTCAAAAATTATAACCAAATTTACAAATATGCTAATAACTTTTGAGTGCGTTAACCTATGGTAAAACAAATTATCTTTATACGTTCCTTGGGTCAAACCGAGAACACCGATACCTAATTTGTCATAGTCGGCCAAACTTCTTGTCCACCATGTTGTTTTTCTTTAAAAACCTACTTTTTCGAACTCCTCCCAGACCGTTTGTCCAATTTTCACCAAAATTAAACCACATCATCTCCAGACCATCGTGACAAAAAGATATCCAAAGAAAGTTGATATGTCAAACCGTTTACGAATAACTCGCGAAAGAATCCGACGTAATGGTCGCAAAAATTAAATTGAGGCTTTATCTCCGCAACGCATTAGCGTTTTCTGACCAAACTAGGTGTGTGTTATGTCAATCATGGTCTGAGGCCACCTGCAGAGTTTTGGCGCTCTGCCCCCTAGTGGTCAGGAGATATTTAAAAAATGACATTTTTGATTATAACTCCTGAACGCTTTGTCTAAAAATCATGAAACTGCTGTCTTTAGATCCAGTGGGTCATGCCGAGTCCTGTGATACCAAATTTTTCCATATCGGCCATTTTGAGCGTCTGCCATTTCGATTTTTCTTATAAGGTGCTATGTTTAACAAACACATGACTTTAGTGCTCTGTCAGCAATGGTTTACCCAATTGAAAGCAAACTTTGCATGTGTCAATGTCACCACACTCTCAATGTACCACATGAATTGACACTACAATTTGGTTACAGCGCTGCCTGTTGGTTGAATGTGATAAACCATTAAATCGAATTACTAAAGACCGTATTGTTGATTTTTCAGCCATTTAGACTTAAGTCATATTGAAATGTCTTTAGATTCTTACTGCTGTTGGTCTGATGATGCCAGCCATGTCGGCATGACATTTAATGCCCTCCTTGCGCTTGGCCCCGTGATGGCTGCTAGCAGCTATATTTAGGGGCCAAGCACCGAAGGTGCGGAGGCACCTATTGTTTTTGTTCCGGTTCTTATTATTATTATTATTATTATTATTATTAGGGGCCAAGCACCGAAGGTGCGGAGGCACCTATTGTTTTTGTTCCGGTTCCTATTATTAGGGGCCAAGCACCGAAGGTGCGGAGGCACCTATTGTTTTTGTTCCGGTTAGTCGCCAAAATGAAATTGAGGCTTTATCTCCGCAATGCATTAGCCTTTTCTGACCAAACTAGGTGTGTGTTATGTCAATCATGGTCTGAGGCTACCTGAAGAGTTTTGGCGCTGTGCCCCCTAGTGGTCAGGAGATATGAAAAAGTTAAATATTTGCTTATAACTTCTGAACGCTTTGGCCAAAAATAATAAAACTGGTCTCTTTAGATTCAGTGCATCATGCCGAGTCGTGCGATACCAAATTTTCCCATATCGGCCATTTTGAGCGTCGGCCATTTTGAATATTGTCATAAATTGCTATATTTAACAAAGATATTGGCGTATCGTTACGAAACTCAATATGTGTCTTCGGCACCTAACCTTGATACGACTCAAAAAGTTTTGAGGCAGCACCACCTTGTGGTCAAAAGTTATAACCAAATTTACAAATATGCTAATAACTTTTGAGTACGTTAACCTATGGTAAAACAAATTATCTTTATACGTTCCTTGGGTCAAACCGAGAACACAGATACCAAATTTGTCATAGTTGGCCAAACTTCCTGTCCACCATGTTGTTTTTCTTTAAAAACCTACTTTTTCGAACTCCTCCCAGACCGTTTGTCCAATTTTCACCAAAATTAAACCACATCATCTCCAGACCATCATGACAAAACGGTATATAAACAAAGTTGATTCGCCAAACCGTTTACGAATAACTCGCGAAAGAATCTGAGGTAAAAGTCGCCAAAATGAAATTGAGGCTTTATCTCTGCAATGCATTAGCCTTTTCTGACCAAACTAGGTGTGTGTTATGTCAATCATGGTCTGAGGCTACCTGAAGAGTTTTGGCGCTGTGCCCCCTAGTGGTCAGGAGTTATGAAAAACTGACATTTTGGATTATAACTCCTGAACGCTTTGTCTAAAAATCATGAAACTGCTGTCTTTAGATCCAGTGGGTCATGCCGAGTCCTGTGATACCAAATTTTCCCATATCGGCCATTTTGAGCGTCTGCCATCTTCTTCTGCCATTGAAGTCTATGGCAGCCCATAGAACCGTAAACGGGAAAATGAAAAAAAGTTGGCACACTCATAAAGGACAGTCCAATCATTGACCATAGCAAAATTGAAGTCTCTAACTCAATCTCTATAGCGCCACCAACGGTCCAAAGTTGCACTCACGTTTACGTAAATAACTTTTGAACCGTATGACCTAGAAACAAAATTCTTATGTCCACTGATTCCTTGGCTCAAGACGATTCAATTGCACCCTATGACGTCATTTTCCGTCATGAAATTTTTCCCGCCATTTTGAATTTTATGAAAAACCTACTTTTTCGAACTCCTCCTAGGCCGTTTTTCCGATTTCAACGAAAATTGAACCACATCATCTCCAGACAATGTGGACAAAAAGTTATCCAAAGAAAGTTGATATGTCAAACCGTTTACGAATAACTCGCGAAAGAATCTGACGTACTGGTCGCAAAAATGAAATTGAGGCTTTATCTCCGCAACGCATTAGCGTTTTCGGACCAAACTAGGTGTGTGTTATGTCAATCATGGTCTGAGGCTACCTGCAGAGTTTTGGCGCTGTGCCCCCTAGTGGTCAGGAGATATGAAAAAGTGAAATATTTGCTTATAACTTCTGAACGCTTTGGCCAAAAATAATAAAACTGGTCTCTTTAGATTCAGTGCATCATGCCAAGTCGTGCGATACCAAATTTTCCCATATCGGCCATTTTGAGCGTCGGCCATTTTGAAAATTGTCATAAATTGCTATATTTAACAAAGATATTGGCATATCGTTACGAAACTCAATATGTGTCTTCGGCACCTAACCTTGATACGACTCAAAAAGTTTCGAGGCAGGACCCCCTTGTGGTCAAAAATTATAACCAAATTTACAAATATGCTAATAACTTTTGAGTGCGTTAACCTATGGTAAAACAAATTATCTTTATACGTTCCTTGGGTCAAACCGAGAACACAGATACCAAATTTGTCATAGTCGGCCAAACTTCTTGTCCACCATGTTGTTTTTCTTTAAAAACCTACTTTTTCGAACTCCTCCCAGACCGTTTGTCCAATTTTCACCAAAATTAAACCACATCATCTCCAGACCATCGTGACAAAAAGTTATCCAAAGAAAGTTGATATGTCAAACCGTTTACGAATAACTCGCGAAAGAATCCGACGTAATGGTTGCAAAAATGAAATTGAGGCTTTATCTCTGCAACGCATTAGCGTTTTCTGACCAAACTAGGTGTGTGTTATGTCAATCATGGTCTGAGGCCACCTGCAGAGTTTTGGCGCTCTGCCTCCTAGTGGTCAGGAGATATTAAAAAATTACATTTTTGATTATAACTCCTGAACGCTTTGTCTAAAAATCATGAAACTGCTGTCTTTAGATCCAGTGGGTCATGCCGAGTCCTGTGATACCAAATTTTCCCATATCGGCCATTTTGAGCGTCTGCCATTTCGATTTTTCTTATAAGATGCTATGTTTAACAAACACATGACTTCAGTGCTCTGTCAGCAATGGTTTACCCAATTGAAAGCAAACTTTGCATGTGTCAATGTCACCACACTCTCAATGTACCACATGAATTGACACTACAATTTGGTTACAGCGCTGCCTGTTGGTTGAATGTGATAAACCATTAAATCGAATTACTAAAGACCGTATTGTTGATTTTTCAGCCATTTAGACTTAAGTCATATTGAAATGTCTTTAGATTCTTACTGCCGTTGGTCTGATGATGCCAGCCATGTCGGCATGACATTTAATGCCCTCCTTGCGCTTGGCCCCGTGATGGCTGCTAGCAGCTATATTTATTCTTTTTCTTGTGCCATGGGAGTCTATGGCAGCCCATAGAACCGTAAACGGGAAAATGAAAAAAAGTTGGCACACTCATTAAGGACAGTCCAATCATTGACCATAGCAAAATTGAAGTATCTAACTCAATCTCTATAGCGCCACCAACTGTCCAAAGTTGCACTCACGTTTACGTTAATAACTTTTGAACCGTATGTCCTAGAAACAAAATTCTTTTGTCAACTGATTCCTTGGCTCAAGACGATTCGATTGCACCATATGACGTCATTTTCCGTCATGAATATTTTCCCGCCATTTTGAATTTTATGAAAAACCTACTTTTTCGAACTCCTCCTAGGCCGTTTGTCCGATTTTCACGAAAATTGAACCACATCATCTCCAGACCATGGTGACAAAAAGTTATCCAAAGAAAGTTGAAATGTCAAACCGTTTATGAATAACTCACGAAAGAATCCGACGTAATGATCGCAAAAATGAACTTGAGGCTATATCTCCACAACGCATTAGCGTTTTCTGACCAAACTCGGTGTGTGTTATGTCAATCATTGTCTGAGGCTACCTGCAGAGTTTTGGCGCTGTGCCCCCTAGTGGTCAGGAGATATGAAAAAGTGACATTTTTCCTTACAACTCCTGAACGCTTTGTCCAAAAATCATAAAACTGGTCTCGTTAGATTCAGTGCATCATGCCGAGTCGTGCAATACCAAATTTTCCCATATCGGCCATTTAGAGCGTCGGCCATTTTTAATATTGTCATAAATTGCTATATTTAACAAATGGATTGGCGTATCGTTACGAAACTCAATATGTGTCTTCGGCACCTAACCTTGATACGGCACAAAAAGTTTGGGGGCAGCGCCACCTTGTGGTCAAAAGTTATAACCAAATTTACAAATATGCTAATAACTTTTGATGACGTTAACCTATTGTAAAACAAATGGTCTTAATGTGTTCATTGGGTCAAGCCGAGACCATAGATACCAAATATGTCATATTCGGCCAAACCTCCGATTTGCCATGTTATTTTTCTTTAAAAACCTACTTTTTCGAACTCCTCCCAGACCGTTTGTCCAATTTTCACCAAAATTGAACCACATCATCTCCAGACCATCATGACAAAAAGTTATCCAAAGAAAGTTGATATGTCAAACCGTTTACGAATAACTCACGAAAAAATCCGACGTAATGGTCGCAAAAATGAAATTGAGGCTTTATCTCCGCAACGCATTAGCGTTTTCTGACCAAACTAGGTGTGTGTTATGTCAATCATGGTCTGAGGCTACCTGCAGAGTTTTGGCGCTCTGCCCCCTAGTGGTCAGGAGATATTCAAAAACTGACATTTTTTATTATAACTCCTGAACGCTTTGTCCGAAAATCATAAAACTGCTGTCTTTAGATCCAGTGGGTCATGCCGAGTCCTGTGATACCAAATTTTCCCATATCGGCCATTTTGAGCGTCTGCCATTTCAATTTTTCTTATAAGATGCTATGTTTTACAAACACATGACTTTAGTGCTCTGTCAGCAATGGTTTACCCAATTGAAAGCAAACTTTGCATGTGTCAATGTCACCACACTCTCAATGTGTCACATGAATTGACACTACAATTTGGTTACAGCGCTGCCTGTTGATTGAATGTGATAAACCATTAAATCGAATTACTAAAGACCGTATTGTTGATTTTTCAGCCATTTAGACTTAAGTCATATTGAAATGTCTTTAGATTCTTACTGCCGTTGGTCTGATGATGCCAGCCATGTCGGCATGACATTTAATGCCCTCCTTTCGCTTGGCCCCGTGATGGCTGCTAGCAGCTATATTTATTATTCTTCTTCTGCCATTGAAGTCTATGACAGCCCATAGAACCGTAAGCGGGAAAATGAAAAAAAGTTGGCACACTCATAAAGGAGAGTCCAATCATTGACCATAGCAAAATTGAAGTCTCTAACTCAATCTCTCTAGCGCCACCAACTGTCCAAAGTTGCACTCACGTTTACGTAAATAACTTTTGAACCGTATGTCCTAGAAACAAAATTCTTTTGTCCACTGATTCCTTGGCTCAAGACGATTCGATTGCACCCTATGACGTCATTTTCCGTCATGAAAATTTTCCCGCCATTTTGAATTTTATGAAAAACCTACTTTGTCGAACTCCTCCTAGGCCGTTCGTCCGATGTTCACGAAAATTGAACCACATCATCTCCCGACAATGTGGACAAAACGATATATAAAGAAAGTTGATTCGTCAAACCGTTTACGAATAACTCGTGAAAGAATCTGAGGTAAAAGTCGCCAAAATGAAATTGAGGCTTTATCTCCCCAATGCATTAGCCTTTTCTGACCAAACTAGGTGTGTGTTATGTCAATCATGGTTTGAGGCTACCTGCAGAGTTTTGGCGCTGTGCCCCCTAGTGGTCAGGAGTTATCAAAAACTGACTTTTTTGCTTATAACTTCTGAACCCTTTGGCCAAAAATCATGAAACTGGTCTCTTTAGATCCAGTGGGTCATGCCGAGTCCTGTGATACCAAATATTCCCATATCGGCCATTTTGAGCGTCTGCCATTTCGATTTTTCTTATAAGATGCTATGTTTAACAAACACTTGACTTTAGTGCTCTGTCAGCAATGGTTTACCCAATTGAAAGCAAACTTTGCAATGTGTCAATGTCACCACACTCTCAATGTACCACACACTACAATTTGGTTACAGCGCTGCCTGTTGGTTGAATGCGATAAACCATTAAATCGAATTGCTAAAGACCGTATTGTTGGTTTTTCAGCCATTTAGACTTAAGTCATATTGAAATGTCTTTAGATTTTTACTGCCGTTGGTCTGATGATGCCAGTCATGTTGGCATGACATTTAATGCCCTCCTTGCGCTTGGCCCCGTGATGGCTGCTAGCAGCTATATTTATTATTCTTTTTCTTCTGCCATTGAAGTCTATGACAGCCCATAGAACCGTAAGCGGGAAAATGAAAAAAAGTTGGCACACTCATAAAGGACAGTCCAATCATTGACCATAGCAAAATTGAAGTCTCTAACTCAATCTCTAAAGCGCCACCAACTGTCCAAAGTTGCACTCACGTTTACGTAAATAACTTTTGAACCGTATGTCCTAGAAACAAAATTCTTTTGTCCACTGATTCCTTGGCTCAAGACGATTCGATTGCACCCTATGACGTCATTTTCCGTCATGAAAATTTTCCCGCCATTTTGAATTTTTTGAAAAACCTACTTTTTCGAACTCCTCCTAGGCCGTTGGTCCGATTTTCACGAAAATTGAACCACATCATCTCCAGACAATGTGGACAAAACGATATATAAAGAAAGTCGATTCGTCAAACCGTTTACGAATAACTCGCGAAAGAATCCGAGGTAAAAGTTGCCAAAATGAAATTGAGGCTTTATCTCCGCAATGCATTAACCTTTTCTGACCAAACTAGGTGTGTGTTATGTCAATCATGGTCTGAGGCAACCTGCAGAGTTTTGGCGCTGTGCCCCCTAGTGGTCAGGAGATATGAAAAAGTTAAATATTTGCTTATAACTTCTGAATGCTTTGGCCAAAAATAATAAAACTGGTCTCTTTAGATTCAGTGCATCATGCCGAGTCGTGCGATACCAAATTTTCCCATATCGGCCATTTTGAGCGTCGGCCATTTTGAATATTGTCATAAATTGCTATATTTAACAAAGATATTGGCGTATTGTTACGAAACTCAATATGTGTCTTCGGCACCTAACCTTGATACGACTCAAAAAGTTTCGAGGCAGGGCCCCCTTGTGGTCAAAAATTATAACCAAATTTACAAATATGCTAATAACTTTTGAGTGCGTTAACCTATGGTAAAACAAATTATCTTTATACGTTCCTTGGGTCAAACCGAGAACACCGATACCTAATTTGTCATAGTCGGCCAAACTTCTTGTCCACCATGTTGTTTTTCTTTAAAAACCTACTTTTTCGAACTCCTCCCAGACCGTTTGTCCAATTTTCACCAAAATTAAACCACATCATCTCCAGACCATCGTGACAAAAAGATATCCAAAGAAAGTTGATATGTCAAACCGTTTACGAATAACTCGCGAAAGAATCCGACGTAATGGTCGCAAAAATTAAATTGAGGCTTTATCTCCGCAACGCATTAGCGTTTTCTGACCAAACTAGGTGTGTGTTATGTCAATCATGGTCTGAGGCCACCTGCAGAGTTTTGGCGCTCTGCCCCCTAGTGGTCAGGAGATATTTAAAAAATGACATTTTTGATTATAACTCCTGAACGCTTTGTCTAAAAATCATGAAACTGCTGTCTTTAGATCCAGTGGGTCATGCCGAGTCCTGTGATACCAAATTTTTCCATATCGGCCATTTTGAGCGTCTGCCATTTCGATTTTTCTTATAAGGTGCTATGTTTAACAAACACATGACTTTAGTGCTCTGTCAGCAATGGTTTACCCAATTGAAAGCAAACTTTGCATGTGTCAATGTCACCACACTCTCAATGTACCACATGAATTGACACTACAATTTGGTTACAGCGCTGCCTGTTGGTTGAATGTGATAAACCATTAAATCGAATTACTAAAGACCGTATTGTTGATTTTTCAGCCATTTAGACTTAAGTCATATTGAAATGTCTTTAGATTCTTACTGCTGTTGGTCTGATGATGCCAGCCATGTCGGCATGACATTTAATGCCCTCCTTGCGCTTGGCCCCGTGATGGCTGCTAGCAGCTATATTTAGGGGCCAAGCACCGAAGGTGCGGAGGCACCTATTGTTTTTGTTCCGGTTCTTATTATTATTATGGGCCAAGCACCGAAGGTGCGGAGGCACCTATTGTTTTTGTTCCGGTTCTTATTATTATTATTAGGGGCCAAGCACCGAAGGTGCGGAGGCACCTATTGTTTCCGTTCCGGTTCTTTATTATTATTATTCATCTTCTTCTTCTTCTTCTTCTTCTTCTTCTTCCGCCATGGAAGTCTATGTAAGGCCATAGAACCGTTTGCGGGAAAATGATGAAATTTGGCACACTGATAGAGGACAAGCCAATCATTGACCATAGCAAATTTGAAGTCTCTAACTCAATGTCTCTAGCGCCACCAACTGTCCAAAGTTGCACTCACGTTTACGTACATAACTCTTGAACCGTATGTCCTAGAAACAAAATTCTTTCGTCCACTAATTCCTTGGCTCAAGACGATTCGATTGCACCCTATGACGTCATTTTCCGTCATAAAAATTTTCCCGCCATTTTGAATTTTAAGAAAAACCTACTTTTTCGAACTCCTCCTAGGCCGTTCGTCTGATTTTCACGAAAATTGAACCACATCATCTCCAGACAATGCTGACAAAAAGTTATTAAAAGAAAGTTGATTTGTCAAACCGTTTACGAATAACTTGCGAAAGAATTCGACAAAATGGCCGCAGAAATGAAAGCAAGGCTATATCTCCGCAACGCATTAGCGTATTCTGACCAAACTTGGTGTGTGTTATGTCACTCATGGTCTGAGGCTACCTGCAGAGTTTTAGCGCTCTGCCCCCTAGTGGTCTGGAGATATAAAAAGTGAAATATTTGCTTATAACTTCTGAATGCTTCGACCAAAAATCATAAAACTGGTCTCGTTAGATTCAGGGCATCATGCCGAGTCGTGCGATACTAAATTTTCCCATATCAGCCATTTTGAGGGTCGGCCATTTTGAATATTGTCATAAATTGCTATATTTAACAAACACATTGGCGTATTGTTACGAAACTCGATATGTGTCTTCGGCATCTGGGCCTGATACAACACAAAAAATTTCGAGGCAGCGCCACCTTGTGGTCAAAAGTTATAAACAAATTTGCAAAAATGCTAATAACTTTTTAACACGTTAACCTATGGTAAAATAAGTTGTCTTTATACGTTCCTTGGGTCAAACCGAGAACACAGATACAAAATTTGTCATAGTCGGCCAAACTTCCTGTCCGCCATGTTGTTTTTCTTTAAAAACCTACTTTTTCGAACTCCTCCCACACCGTTTGTCCAATTTTCACCAAAATTGAATCATAACATCTTCAGACCATGCTGACCAAAAGTTATTAAAATAAAGTTGATTCGTCAAACAGGTTTCGATAAAATTGCGAACAAATTTGACCAAATGGCCACCAAATAAAGCGAGGCTATATCTCCGCAACGCATTAGCGTATTCTGACCAAACTTTCTGTGTGTCATGTCAATCATGATCTGAGGCTACCTGCAGAGTTTTGGCGCTCTGCCCCCTAGTGGTCAGGAGATATGAAAAACTGACATTTTTGATTATAACTCCTGAACGCTTTGTCTAAAAATCATGAAACTGCTGTCTTTAGATTCAGTGGCTCATGTCGAGTCCTGTGATACCAAATTTTCCCATATCGGCCATTTTGAGCGTCAGCTATTTAGAATTTTGTCATGAAATGCTATGCTTAAACACATGACTTTAAAGCAGTATGTCAGCAATGCTTTACCCTATTGACACCAAACTTTGCATGTGTCATTGTCACCTCACTCTGGATAAACCACGTGATTTGACATATCAGTTTGGTTACAGCGCTGCCTGTTGGTCAAACGTGATAAACCGTTAAATCGAATTACTAAAGACCGTATTGATGATTTTTCAGCAATTTAGACTGAAGTCCTATCGAAATGTCTTTAGATGCTTCCTGCCGTTGGTCTGATGCTGCCAGCCATGTCGGCATGACATTTAATGCCTTCTTTGTGCTTGGCCCCGTCATGGCTGCTTGCAGCTATATTTATTATTCTTTTTCTTCTGCCATTGAAGTCTATGACAGCCCATAGAACCGTAAGCGGGAAAATGAAAAAAAGTTGGCACACTCATAAAGGACAGTCCAATCATTGACCATAGCAAAATTGAAGTCTCTAACTCAATCTCTAAAGTGCCACCAACTGTCCAAAGTTGCACTCACGTTTACGTAAATAACTTTTGAACCGTATGTCCTAGAAACAAAATTCTTTTGTCCACTGATTCCTTGGCTCAAGACGATTCGATTGCACCATATGACGTCATTTTCCGTCATGAAAATTTTCCCGCCATTTTGAATTTTTTGAAAAACCTACTCTTTCGAACTCCTCCTAGGCCGTTCGTCCGATTTTCACGAAAATTGAACCACATCATCTCCAGACAATGTGGACAAAACGATATATAAAGAAAGTTGATTCGTCAAACCATTTACGAATAACTCGCGAAAGAATCTGAGGTAAAAGTCGCCAAAATGAAATTGAGGCTTTATCTCCGCAATGCATTAGCCTTTTCTGACCAAACTAGGTGTGTGTTATGTCAATCATGGTCTGAGGCTACCTGAAGAGTTTTGGCGCTGTGCCCCCTAGTGGTCAGGAGATATGAAAAAGTTAAATATTTGCTTATAACTTCTGAACGCTTTTGCCAAAAATAATAAAACTGATCTCTTTAGATTCAGTGCATCATGCCGAGTCGTGCGAAACCAAATTTTCCCATATCGGCCATTTTGAGCGTCGGCCATTTTGAATATTGTCAGAAATTGCTATATTTAACAAAGATATTGGCGTATCGTTACGAAACTCAATATGTGTCTTCGGCACCTAACCTTTATACGACTCAAGAAGTTTCGAGGCAGCACCACCTTGTGGTCAAAAGTTATAACCAAATTTACAAATATGCTAATTACTTTTGAGTGCGTTAACCTATGGTAAAAGAAATTATCTTTATACGTTCCTTGGGTCAAACCGAGAACACAGATACCAAATTTGTCATAGTCGGCCAAACTTCTTGTCCACCATGTTGTTTTTCTTTAAAAACCTACTTTTTCGAACTCCTCCCAGACCGTTTGTCCAATTTTCACCAAAATTAAACCACATCATCTCCAGACGATCATGACAAAAAGTTATCCAAAGAAAGTTGATATGTCAAACCGTTTACGAATAACTCGCGAAAGAATCCGACGTAATGGTCGCAAAAATGAAACTGAGGCTTTATCTCCGCAACGCATTAGCGTTTTCTGACCAAACTAGGTGTGTGTTATGTCAACCATGGTCTGAGGCTACCTGCAGAGTTTTGGCGCTCTGCCCCCTAGTGGTCAGGAGATATTAAAAAACTGACATTTTTGATTATAACTCCTGAACGCATTGTCTAAAAATCATGAAACTGCTGTCTTTAGATCCAGTGGCTCATGTCGAGTCCTGTGATACCACATTTTCCCATATCGGCCATTTTGAGCGTCTGCCATTTCGATTTTTCTTATAAGATGCTATGTTTAACAAACACATGACTTTAGTGCTCTGTCAGCAATGGTTTACCCAACTGAAAGCAAACTTTGCATGTGTCAATGTCACCACACTCTCAATGTACCACATGAATTGACACTACAATTTGGTTACAGCGCTGCCTGTTGGTTGAATGTGATAAACCATTAAATCGAAATACTAAAGACCGTATTGTTGATTTTTCAGCCATTTAGACTTAAGTCATATTGAAATGTCTTTAGATTCTTACTGCTGTTGGTCTGATGATGCCAGCCATGTCGGCATGACATTTAATGCCCTCCTTGCGCTTGGCCCCGTGATGGCTGCTAGCAGCTATATTTAGGGGCCAAGCACCGAAGGTGCGGAGGCACCTATTGTTTTTGTTCCGGTTCTTATTATTATTCTTCCGCTTCCGCTTCCGCTTCCGCTTCCGCCATTGGAGTCTATGGCAGGCCATAGAACCGTTTGCGGGAAAATGATGAAATTTGGCACACTGAATTGACCATAGCAAATTTGAAGTCTCTAACTCACTGAATCTAGCGCCACCAACTGTCCAAAGTTGCACTCACGTTTACGTAAATAACTATTGAACCGTATGTCCTAGAAACAAAATTCTTTCGTTCACTGATTCATTGGCTCAAGACGATTCGATTGCACCCTATGACGTTTTTAATTTTACGAAAAACCTACTTTTTCGAACTCCTCCTAGGCCGTTTGTGAGATTTTCACGAAAATTGAACCATATCATCTCCAGACTATGCGTACAAAAAGTTATTAAAAGAAAGTTGAATTGTCAAACCGTTTACGAATAACTTGCGAAAGAATTTGACAAAATGGCCGCAGAAATGAAAGCGAGGCTATATCTCTGAAACGCATTAGCGTATTCTGACCAAACTTGGTGTGTGTTATGTCAATCATGGTCTGAGGCTACCTGCAGAGTTTTAGCGCTCTGCCCCCTAGTGGTCTGGAGATATGAAAAAGTGAAATATTTGCTTATAACTTCTGAATGCTTCGACCAAAATTCATAAAACTGGTCTCGTTAGATTCAGGGCATCATGCCGAGTCGTGCGATACCAAATTTTCCCATATCGGCCATTTTGAGGGTCGGCCATTTTGAATATTATCATAAATTGCTATATTTAACAAACACATTGGCGTATCGTTACGAAACTCGATATGTGTCTTCGGCACTGGGGCCTGATACAACACAAAAAATTTCGAGGCAGCGCCACCTTGTGGTCAAAAGTTATAAACAAATTTGCAAAAATGCTAATAACTTTTGAACATGTTAACCTATGGTAAAATAAGTTGTCTTTCTACGTTCCTTGGGTCAAACCGAGAACACAGATACCAAATTTGTCATAGTCGGCCAAACTTCCTGTCTGCCATGTTGTTTTTCTTTAAAAACCTACTTTTTCGAACTCCTCCCACACCGTTTGTCCAATTTTCAACAAAATTGAATCATAACATCTTCAGACCATGCTGACAAAAAGTTTTAAAATAAAGTTGATTCGTCAAACAGGTTTCGATAAAATTGCAAACAAATTTGACCAAATGGGTCAAATTTGGTCAAATTCTTAGCTTATATATTTATAAATATATAAAAATGATTTTATACATTGCAAATCATTTATATATATATATATATATATATATATATATATATATATATATATATTCAATGTATAAAATCATTTATATATATATATATATATATATATAAATGATTTTATACATTGCAAATCATTTACATATATATATATATATATATATATATATATATAAATGATTTTATACATTGCAAATAAATAGCAATGCTTCACACAGACTTATAGAAACATTTGTTGTATAATGTTTGCAGCTTCACTTCATTGCCTATAGGAGTCGCCAATGGACAAAACAATGAGATATGTACTTACGCCAGACATGAACTTGCCGTGGAGAAACACACATTGTCACGTTAGTTTCACTTTTAGTACATCCGACCGTGAGCGTGAAAGCTGGCGAACGCAACGTTTTTGTGCGTAAGTAGTGTTGATACATGAGGCCCCTGGACTATAAAAGACTCTGTCTCACACCCTCTCATTGCAAAGTCTTGTTTTGCTCTTGTGAACATTTCTGAGCATTATTATCTCTGCCTATCCCTCTGTCTTTGACCCTGCTGCTACTCATTACCGATCCTTTCTGCCTGCCTTTGACTCTTGCCAGGAATTACGATTTGTGAGTGATATCTGCCTGCCCTGATTTGTCAGCCTGTTTCCTCATCGACGATTCTGCCTGTTCCTGCCAGTCCTGTTTGCCCCTGTATTACCTTGCTGTCCGACTATCCTTTATCATTATTAAAAGCATGCAAATGGATCCCAGCCTGAGTGATGAATAATTGCAGTTATTAATTAAAGTAGAGTTGAGTCATTGTTGTCAAAATGATGACATTTGTATGATTTCAATTTTTGGACACAGTCAGGAAGGTAAATGTGTTGCCTCTAAAACTTTTTTTTTTAAAGAGAGAGAAGTAATAGAACACCGTAGAGTAATTTGTGGAAAGTTCCATTAATGTTGCATTAATTCCCATGTCTGCTTATTGTCGGGCAGCACATTTTTATCCATTTTTTTTTAGTCTCATTGTCATCTTCTATCTCTTCTTTCTTTTTTTATCTTTTGCATCTTCTCAACAGCTTCCACCCCAGACATTTCCTGTCATGGCCCGTGAGCGACCACACTTTGATGGAGCCCTCCAGGAATTCGAAAGCCAGGGTAGCATTTTTCTTTCCAGCGATTGGTTTCCTTAGTAAAAAAGAAGTGGAGTCATTTTAACAGCCTGCCGCATGTTAGTAGCCTTTCCTGTTTTTCTCCGCCCCTCAAGCAGTGTGTGTTTGAGGTTACAACTGATCATTAAAATTCACACCTTCATCATTACATCAACCAAGAATGGAGCCAGATTGTTAAAAGCATGCACGTCCCCTTAATTGACCCTGGGGTACATGCTTTTTTTTTTCAGGGAGTAGGTTTTATTGCACTGAACAAGATCAGCATATATGAAGTTCAGATAACCGTCCCCTCATCCTTTGACGTGTACGATCACACCCGTGTTCATATGCGTTACGTGATCAACAGCTCAATTCACACGTGTTTTCATGCGATATCTGGCACTGATCCAAAAAAAAGACGCGCTCAGAGCTTGTCATTTATCACAACAATTCAGTGTTTTCAACCAAATAAGGTTTCTTTTAGGTTTCAACAAGTTGGTGACTATTTTGAATAAAAAAGAAAAAACTAAGTAAATGTAATCTATTATACAGCGCTTTTTGTGACAAGCATGTATGTCACGTGACAAGCATGACGCATTGCCATGGAAACAATGAGGCGAAAGTTCCAAAATAAGGGGAGGGGGGCTGCGCGAAATTTTTACCTTTTCCTAGGGGGGCGTGACAGAAAATAATTGAGAAGCACTGCCTTAAATGAAGAAGACCTTTGTGTGAAATGTCAAAAGTAGTGTTTTATGTGTGCTACTGAGACTATTAAAACTAATACCAAATTTCAATTAACTTATGGTCTAGCACGCACAATTAAACACATAATTAGTTATCAATTATCAGTTAGTTATCAGATTTCTCATGAACTAATATTGAGCAAAAAAATATCATCTGAACAGAAGAGAAGTTCATAGCACTTATCCCACATTGGAATGGAATTCATGTCACTTTCAGACCAGTTTCCAAAAATGACAAAGCACAATTTTCATTTGCTCCAAAACAAGAACATTACACTAAATATTACACTTTCAACTATGTATTATAAGTATTTCAACTTTGCAAAAAAAAAAAAAAAAAATGTTCCTGCACAAAAGGGACAAATTTGGTCATGAAGCCATGTAGGTCATCAGACCTAAAATATTCATCCATAAAGATGTCTCTGCTTTCGCAAGAGTTTCATGATGTCCTCGCTAGGCCACACAGAAAACTTGACAAGTTCCACAAGCCCACATCTTTACCCTTTGATGCAGACAGTGGTTAAATTGCTTGTGCAGTGGAAAAGGACCTTCGGCTATCTTTAAATAGACATGGATATTATAATGACTGCATGCTTATTGTACCATATAAATACACCGTTCTCTCTCTCTCTCTCTCTCTCTCTGGTTATTTTTGCTTTGGTTATCAAAACTTACAGCAACATCTAAACTGTCTTTACCAAAAAAACATTTTTGGTTTATGCCTTACTTGGTCTTGATAATGACAGCAGACTGAGAAAAGTGTGCATGTTTGCATGTGTGCATTTGTGAATGCTTGAGCAATGTGTCAGACTACATGGGCTGTTTTTGAGGGGGATGTGTGAATATGCTGCAGTGCATTGTAGGATGCTTTCAGTGGGCGGGGCTATGGCAATGCGGGCAGGGCATGTAGCAGGTATGATTCATCAGGGCACACAAACGACCCTGTGGGATGTGTGATGGAGGAGGAGACCACAGTGCACTCATCTCGTTCCATCTCTACTTTTTTGTATGTTGTACTGTTTCACTATTTTAGCTTGATTTCTATTAGTATTTTTTTCTCACTCTATAGCTCTCTATCTGTTATCTAACAGCCAATGAATGACAGCACAGACACACACTCGACACACACAGACAATATGCTCTCTGATTGTAATTATAGTCAGGCTGTCTGAACATTTGCAGAAACATATACTCATAAAAACATCAAATATATTCCATCAAATGGGTTTTACAGTTTTATTTTATCTATATGTTCCTTTTTTATGGCTCTGTATGACAAACTGCTTGTTAATAATTTATATTTATATAAAAATATGAATGTAAATATTACATATCTAGAAATATTTATAATATTTGGATTATTAACCATTAAAATAAAATCTTTATAGTTATTTGTAAGGAAAAAAAAGTAATATATTACTAATTACATTTTTATATGTACATAAAAATCAATGATGTTTTCTTATGCAGAACTCACTGCTATAATGCTGGGCAATTTAACAGTTTTGCTATGCGATTGCTAGATTGTTCTGAGTAGTTTCTTGGGTTCTGAGGGGTCGCTTACTAGACCAAGTCAGAAGATACAACCCTCAATGTCTCGATATCATGATCTCTAGTTCTAGCCCTGCAAGCCTATGAGATGTTTTTCACCCGCATGCTGTATCACTGACTAGGTGAATATCAAAAGTCTGACTGCCAAGTAAAGCAACAGTACAGCTTAATAACTCACAACAATTTGTATCATGATCTTCACAATACATATAGTCCGGAACCATTTAAAGGTTAATATGTAGGTTAACTCTGAGCATTGTTTATTAGTACGTGTTATGAATAGTGATATTTATATTAGCAAGTACCATTGCGTAATAAATTGAATAACAAATTTATATTCATTAATATATAATGATTATTATTCTAAATTCTGCAATCACTCTAAATTCCTATTAGGCAATTGAAATGCAAGTTTAAACTGCATATGTGGCGATAGCAAAGAATAAACATATGTCTAGTAGCATCCAGAGGAGGGAGCCAGCGGACAGAACAAAGCCCTCCCCACATCATTAATTAAACAGTCATTACAAACAGTCCTTGTCATCATATCACTTGATTTTCATTTGTAGAGCTCCAGGACTGCAGGAGTACAATTCTGCTGTTTCCTATTGCTGTTGCTCTCTGAAACAAGCATAACAATGACATTTGTAGGGGATACTTTGATGATATTTTGTTGTGCGATGCTAATTCAAAGAAGCAGGGACTGCATGACTCACTATTGGGAATGCAGACCTAATTTCTGTTGTGTTTGTGCATGCATTGCACAAGACTAGCTATAAATAAACAAATCAACCATCAGAACTTGGTTTGTGTCCCTGCGTTTATGTTTTCAATCTCCTCTGCAGAGTAATACCAGCTTGAGCTGTGAGAGGTGCCAGTCTGGGGTCTTGACAGCAACTCAGACAAAGATGTTGTGTGGTGGGCAGCCCATCTAGATGAAGATTAATATCACAGACAACAAGCAGGTCGGGGCAGAGCTGCAGGAGCTGATTCGTTCAGAGAAATACAGAGAAACAGACACACAAATAAAAAGGAATCGACTGCTAACCACAACATACATCCAGAACATTGATTGTAGCCAAGCAGGGAATAAATCATTCTTCGCAGGAGATCAATTGAGTGAATACAGAAATATCTATGCACATATTTGCATTCAAATTTCCATATTTCCACAAATAAGAACTGGAGGAAAGTGGCACAGGCTAAACGTCCTCTCAGCCACCCAGCCAGGCCTCTGACAAAATAATAATTCTAAATTTCTCGAGAGACAATTAACTGATTCAGATGTGTGAGTGTATATTTGTGCATTCAATTCATTTTACCTCTGTGTGTTAAAGTGCACTTCTATAGAAAAATGGAATATGTGTCAGTGAAAGTTTCATTCAGACTATAATCAATGAATCAACTGAGCTTTTAATTAGTTATTAAAGACGAAAGGTGTCTTGTCAGTAAGGTATGTTACCTCTGTGGTGATCTTACTGACAATCTAACAATCTACTAAAATGTTCCACACAACTTTCTTTTGGAGTTCCAGGTTAAAATGTATTTCTGTGTATAAACACCATGGCCAGAGCTGATTTCTCTCTGAGGCTTCTGATTCGTGTTTATGTATTAGAGAAAAGAGACTGTATGCGTTGTAAATCTGTGTGTTTGAGTAAAATGCAGTTTTAACTGCTTGTGCGTTAATTTCCCTGCATCTTTGCAAGGGATTTCACATCGTTTTCTTATTGGAATATACAGTATAAATATACGTACACGAGATATTTTTTTATATGATGATTTTACACATATTCCCTGCCCTTGAGTCGCAAGTGAAAAATGTATGTATGGTCACGTATCCATGATTTTGTTTGCATGTGCGTGTTTGTGGTTGACACGACAGACATACGTTATCCTTAAGGTCACGTCGATGAAGTGTTACACGCGTGCGGAAGACGCATCGCACACACCGCAAACTCACCGCAGTACACGATCAGAAGCGCCGTCAACAGCAGCACAGCCCAGAAAGTTGTCGACATCCTCGGCCAGTTAATCGCATCCTTACGCTTAACAGATCTGACCGCAGGAGCCATGGAAACGCGTGTCGGGAAATCGGCGATAAATTCAGCGTTGCAACCCCTCCCGTCCTCTGAGGAAGCGTCTCTCTCCACGAGTGATTCTTAAAAATGACATTTTGAAAACGGACTGCTCATTTCCAAAGCTGTCTGGGATATAGCATAAACATCAAGTCTCTAGTTGACGAGCGATCGGTTCAGTTTTCGGTATCCGGGGAAAATTATAATCCACAACAGGCGCTTGAATGAACTCAGATTTTGTCATACATATTAAACTGTCGACGCCAAAAACCTCCGTGTGGAGAAACGAAAACACACACGGTAAAGATTCAACTGTGCATGTCACAACGCCGTGAAAACTGGCGCAAGGATTTGTTTGATTCCTCTCAGACTCCCAGAGAAAAAGATCCCATCGCAAAACCGTCCGGATTTCACAAGTGTTCGCTCAGAGGGAATCGAAGTCTCGATCAAAAGAGGATGAGGGATATAAAGAGGTGTGAGCAGATGAAATGGAAAGATCTAGAGATCAGTTCTGAAGCTGCGCAGAACTGAAACTTCGTGCCGCCTGAACTTTTACTTGCGCTGCGCGCGAGTGATGACGCAACAAAACGCTCACTCTCCCGTTATGATTTAGTCTTAAACTTAATCTTCCTTGATTGCAACTGCGTTTGAAACATCGCGTAAATTTGAAGTTTAAACTTATAGGTGCTGTTTTTAATTGGGCATACAGATCATTTAAGTTTTATTTTAATTGTATGTATCTTTTTATGTATTATGTCCTCTAGTCTCACATGCTGCATTTATTCGTGACGTGTGGCTAACAGGTTATGTGAAATCGTGTGTGTGTGTGTGAGAGAGAGAGAGAGAGAGAGAAAGAGTGAGAGTGAGAGAAAGAGCGAGTGCAAGAGTTTGAGTTTGTGAGTGTGTGTGCATGGCTCAGGTAAACCCTAAGTTATGGGGGACACAATTTTCCAGACAAAGATGGTAATATCCAAAATCCTTGATATTTTTGGCGACAATTTTTTGGTCCCCATGAGGAAAACAGCTTATACATCATACTAAGTGATGTGTTTTTTGTTTGTTTGTTTGTTTTTTGTGTGTGAAAATGTACAAATGCGCAAAGGAGAGTTTCAGCACTGCATGGTGTGGACAGCTCCTCCCCAAATTATTTCCATCAGAAAGTGATCATATTAGAATCTGATGCTATAAAATGTGTTATTTAGTATTCTTGGGGATTAATAGATTTCTGTATTATCCAATACTGTCTTATTTCAGATTTATTTAGTCATTTCCAATTCTATATTTAATTTAATAAAACAGGTTAATATAGATGTTATCACATTTTAGGCTACCAAATAAAGTTTTATAGAGTGTTTAGTTACATTTGAAGTGATAATAACAAGTTTTCAATGTGAATGTATCTTAAATTACAGACCAATTAATAAACAGTGTAAAGTGGTGACCTTACACATTATTGTTCAATTATGAACATTACACAGAATAATAAAATAAGAAATAACAATCTTTATTAGATACAATGCGTATATATTAGGAAAACCTTTCTGATCCTTATCGGGGCTCGGTTCACAAAATTAGTATTAATAATACTATAGATACAGTGTTAGAATCTGTAGGACACTAAACCTAACATGAAATCTATTTCAATGGAACACAAAGGTTAAATGAAACAATTGTGTTTCTTTTTATTTAACTTATAAATTATGGTAAGCGTACCCACTAAAACTCTCTCAGAGAGATGCACTGCATAAGTAAGGTTTCCAAGTGGAGACATGAGCCGAATTTACAATTATATTGTCATAGAGCCTTTGCTTATTTCCCATCAGGCAACGGCACACTACGAAGGTGCTTTGAGGTGTTTCACCCTTCCCCAGTCTCTTTAAAGTGATAGTTTCCATTCCACTACATTATTTCAGTGCTCTGCTCTGGCTCTGTGTGGTTGTGCAATGCACTACTTAGCAGCAACGCCTCTTTGTGTAGTTGATTGTGATCAACTGAGCGTTGACCTTTCACATCACTCTTCTTTTGATCTTTCCACACTCTACTTCCCCTGTATCAGAATGGAGATTTTTTGTTTGAACTCCAGCATGGAGCCTTTCCTCTTACTTCTTTTCTCTTTTATTTACTGTAATTTTCCAAATCACAAAGACACCGTCACGGTCACAATCTTAGTCACATCTGCACTACGATTCCCAGCATCCAACTGTACTACTCTGTCATCCCCCATACCTGTCCTTAATTATACTCATTACCAGTTTTGCTAAAAGCCAAACATACTTATATAAAGATACAAATACAGTGGTACCTCGAGATACGAAATTAATCCGTTCCGAGGCGGCCTTCGTATAATGAGTTTTTCGTATCTTGGAACAGATTTCACATGTAAAATGGCTAATCCGTTCCAAGTCCTCCTAAAACACCCCAATAAATTTCATAAAATCACGCAGCGCGCCATTTGTCGTGGTGCTTTCACTTCAGTTTTCACAGTCACGATTTTAAACAATTGAAAATCTGAGGGGCCGGACATGTAAATGAGGGGGCCCAGCCCCCCCCCCCCCACACCCCCCGTGGCTATGCCACTGGTACATACGTACACTTAACTTTACAAAAACACATACAAAATGTAAAGTTTCGGGTGCGGAGTGGCTGAGCCACACTGTTTGCACACGTCTTCTGCCCATCTTTCGAGAAATTTCAGCGAAATTTGGATGAGAACCACAGGAAAAACTCTTTTGAAAGCATGAAAATATTTTTTGTTATAGTACTTGTTTTTCGATTTTCAAAGAATGTGTCAAAGTATGTTAGTCCAAGCTTATATTGTCATGATTACCATCTTGGCTAAAAGACGGTACCATTTTGAAAGATGTGAAAAACACACAGTGACTGCTAGCCGGTCCTGAAGTGAACACGACACCGCGGGGTTAGTTGTAACGCGGTGTTACAACTAAGCTGCATTGAATAGGCTGCATCAATAATCATATATTTTGCATTGTATTAACCTATTAAAACGTTTTTCATGTCATTACATTGTTCAAAGCATAACAATGTAATAAATAAAAGAAAAATATATATTCCATTCATAAGTTATGCTTATAATCATTAAGACTAAACTTTTATTAAGAAATAAAAATACGCCAATGAACACCCATTGGATAACATGGTGTTACAACGAGCAACTTACGGGGTAAGTTGTCACATTTCACTCCTTGCGCTATTGGTGATACTGCGCAGAAACTGTAGGTCCGGCGAACATCAAAACAGTGCTCATTTGTAGGAGAGGCTTGTGTGTTGTTTGTATAAAAACATAGTTTGTATAACCCAATTACTTTGTTCATTATTTGGCTAAAACCAAAAAGTGTTACGTTTTTCCCCGCGCTCCCCTATACGTTGGGCTTTTTAATCCGGCCCGCCGAACTTGCCGAACCTGTATTAAACCTTAATTTTACATTTCCCTGTAATGTCACTCTGTCGCGGACTCGCGGCTGCAAGCGGCAGTGCCGTTGAAAGCTGTTCTGGAGAGTAGGCGTGTGTTGCAAACCCCTCTACACCCCCCCTTTATGGCGGTAATTCCGTGCTAAAAAGGAACGAGCACAAAACTGATGTTTGCGCGCGCATAAATTACAACCGCGAGCGGAAAACAGAGCTACACGTAAATACGGGTACCCGCGAGCTCATTTTAATCACTTGCGCGCGTGTCAGATCTAATCTGTGCACGCGGTAACATTCACCCGCTCTCGACTGCTGTTTTTGCTTTCGCGAACACTCTTATTTTTGTCAGTCGTGGGGCGGGGCTTGCTCTTGTAATAGTAACATCAAACGTCATTGGTTAGTTCCCTTTTTTCCAGAGGTCAGTTGTGATTGGATGCCTGTGATTGTCAATCTAGAGCTGAGGCAAATATATGATTCAGTCACATTGCATATTATGGTTTTTCTGTCGATTAAATTGTTTTGTTGTAATTTCACTTGTCCCAGTCGAGTGATTTAAGACCAAACTATACTTTATACAGGTTTTCTAGGATTTCTTATAAGTAAATGCACAGGTACGACCTTCACCCCGGCCCCTCTGTCAATTTTAAGAAACCAAGCGATTATTTTGGCCCGCGAGACAAATAGTTTGCCCACCCCTGGTATAGAAGATGCATGATGGGAGGGATGCTGTCCAATTAGAGAGAAGGATCTCATGGCTTGGCTAGCATCAGGAACCAATGGGAGAGCAGGAGGATGGTGTCGAGTCTACTATAACTAAGATCGCGGCGTGCGGCGCGAGTTTCAAAATTGTTATGGGGCGAATCTCGGACTTTCAGAAACCTGTCGTATCTTGAAAACTTTTCGTATGTAGAGCAGTAAAATTCATCGTCTTTGCTTTCGTAACTTGGATTTTTCGTAAGTTGAGCCTTTCGTATCTCGAGGTACTACTGTACTTTGTCTGGTGTTGTTTGTGTTTCATTGCATACTGTTATGTTGGCTACACTCATTTGGATCTTGTGTTTTTGGATATTACTGTTTTGGTTGATAACTTCCTAAACTCTTTGTCGTGTTCTTTGTGGGCTAGAATTGTGACGGAACACCAGATGCAAAGAAAGGATTTATAATAGATTCATCAGGAACTCTTGGCCCTGTAAACTACCAAGTTAAGGACTTGGCAGCAGTACGGTTTCAGCTCATCTCCTTACTCAAGATCAGTGTCCCCCTGAAGTGGGTTGGATAGTGTGTTGTCTTGCAACGCCACAGAATTTAACAAACTTGACTTAGGGTACAGTTCATAGTGAATTAGTATCTCTTCACCAGTTATAAGCCAGAGTAGTGGGAACATAATGTTAATTGGTAAAACAGTTGACACTTTCTTACACTGGACTAACAAATAACTTGATCAATAGTTTTGTGGATTCACTATTAACATCTATTTAATATTAAACACTGCCTGCAGCCTTTATATTACTCATAAATGCAATGATTATTGACTTGTTCACCTGGGTGGAATTCAGACAGTAATTTCAGCAACAGCTCCATTCCGAAAGCTTAAATTATTGCTAGAAACATCCTGCCAAAAGCAAATTTATGGCCAATTCTTTCACATATTATGTTTCATTTCTCAAGCTGGTAGGTATACACGCATGCAAATGTCTTCAGGAGCATTTTTTTTTTTCAAATGTTTGCATTGATTTTACAGTGGCCAGAAAATTAACAGGCTTCTGAGAAATAATTTCTATAAACACTAAGTAAATTAATGCAATTTCTATTAATATTGCATTATTCACACCACATGAAAAGTGGATTATTGTTGCATAATGAAGTTAGTGTCAACAATGACGTGATGGAGTGGCTTCTTTGGAAAAATGTTTTCTCTAGAAACTAAGAGGGGGGGGGGGGGGTTCGCCTTCTTTTAATGGAATCCAGAGAATAACAATTATATGCAGGCAAATTCACTTTCTTCTGAATATGGTCCCATTAATTGCATTTACGTACTTTCAAATGGAGTATGTCGAATGCTTTTAGTCAATGATTCACAAACCAATTTGCATGGCAATGAATATATTTCAATGGGATCTGAAATGGTCCCTGGATGTTTTTCTACTCAGGCTGGGAAATTATGAGTAGGACATTCATGGGTTTGCAATGATTACAACCTTCTTCATGTATAAGTGGAGATGTGTAAAATGTTAATTTTATTGTCCTACAAGCAGACTCAAAGTATAACACCAGCTGAAAAAGCTTTAATAAACCATCCCGATTGTATATGTTACGGGATGAGGATGCGGGTTGTAACGCGTTTATTATCTAGGAGAGGCCGGATAGCAAGCCTAAATGTAAAGTGAAGCACGACACGACTGATGTTCCGCAGGAGGGGGGTTCTTTATTATCAGGAACGGTCCACAGCAGTTTGAGCAGTTTGTAATCAATGCTTCACACACAATCACGTTACTAAAACACAAGAAAACAATATAGAGCTACAGAAAAAGAAAACAGTGTGAAACCTCACTCCGCATACATGCGATGCCTTCTCCTCTCTCTTCGACCGACCTAATTACTGTACTTGAAAGAGTGAAAGAGCGCTCCGCCTTAAAGGAGCCTTACCCAAAATAACTCGTTACATGGTACTGGACGCAGGCAAAGCAGGATTTCAAACTCAAAACTCACTTTAATATAAACAAAAACAAAACACTTTAAATGCAAATTCAAATAAGCACTAATGTGCATAGAACTGAACTAAACAAAACTCTGGAGAACTGGGAAGACAGACAGGACATCCACACATGACATGACAACATCAACATACTACAACAACCGAAAAAGACAAGGGAAACACAAGAGGGTTTTATACAAAAGGGAATGGAAAACACCTGGGTAGACTAACGATGAAAGAAATTGACAAGACAGGTGAAAGAAGGGCATAGGAAGATACACAAAAGGGACCCGGGAGTGAAATATGACACACCTGACAAGTAGTAACAACAAATCTTAAACACAGGACGTGAAACATTGACACGACAGACAGGAAGTGACAAATGACCTTGCACACAGGAAGTGCAAAGGTGACATAAACGGCTAAGGGTAACAGTGTATCAGTTACAAATAAGTACATATTTGTATCTTTAGACAGATGGTGAAATGTAAAGTTTGAATTTATTGACAGCTGTAGAAAATTTGGCTTACACATCCTTTATTTAATAAATTGTCAGTATTTTTAAAGTTTTACTATATTCTACAAAATATTGTTACGTCACTCCCTTTTAATCTAGGGGTAAATAGGGCGCGACGAACAAATTAAATTGAGAGAGACTTTGAGGATCTTCAGCTCTCCAGTCCCAGAGCAACAACAACCACTAAACAATAAAACTTTCAAAGAAACATGGCATGTGTGCCGTTTATTGTTTTTACATAGGGTTTAACATAAGCAAACAAAATAAAGTACAATATAAACAAACAATTACCTCAGGAGGAGGACCCAAACAAAAGAAAAATCAAAATACCTCTACCTAAGGGAAAAGTAACCTTAAATTACCTATACACAAAAAGAAAGAAAATAAAATACATATACCTTCCCTTACTCCCTAAATAATTAATAAACAAGAGAAAAGATAAGGATCCTCCACCCTACATTACCCAAAAATGCTTAACTTAATGAAATCAACTCAATAAATGCTACAACTCATTATTAATAACTCAATAATGCTAGAGAAGCGCTCAACACGCTTACTCCTCTAGGACTGGAGGGCAGAATACTCTCAAGCGTCGCGTTTGTCTCTCTGCTTCCTCAGTGTCTTCTTTGCAGCTTTATACTGGTTTCCACAAGATAAGCACCAATCAGAACATGGTTGATGGAACACAGGTGGTAGTCATTAACCTATCAAGTGAAAAAAAGAGCAAAAGAGAGAGAAAAAAAGAGAACACAATCCAACACCACTCCTTAAAATAATGAACAAACACAATATTAATACGTCTAACGTAACAATATTATACTAAAATTATATTATTTATTATTATTAAATTATTATTCTTATTATATATTTTCATATATTACATAAAATATATACAGTGGAGTTCTGTTGTCGACGGCCTCGGGGGTTGCAAAAAGGTGTCGAGATAACTGTTTAGCGAGATAACCAACAATTTGGCGATTTGTTTGATGAAGCGATCGGCATGCTATAAAAATGTATATACACTGTATATGTTTGCTAACAAGAAAAGGCATATGTGCACCAACTAACATATTCTCCAACATCTGCAAACACAATGATCGCTCACAGCGTAAACTGTCATAACATATTTGTGAGGTCATCACGCTGTACTAAATTGTATACTTTCTTGGGTTCTGCCTGTCTAATGTGCTTTCTCAACAAATTCAGCTTCGTCCCGTCTTTTAATAACCGTGTTCCCGCAGTGGCGCTGAGCAGAGCGCACTTCATACAAAGCAGGATGTATTTGTGTGTGTGTGTGTTCATTCATCTAAGCCTCATTCTGTCAGGGTTCGAGAAGGATGCAAGGACCCAATCGCAAGGGGGAAGACAATTTATTGACAGAAATAAAAACAAAAACAAGTTTCAAACAAAACCACCCCGAGGGAGGGGAAACGGACAAGGACAAGACGAGGATTCACTAGAAATAACTAGGATTCAACTAGGACTCCACTTGGATTCAACTAGTTCTCAACTAGAAAATGACTAGGACTCAACCAGACATCAGGACAGGACAGACAATGAAGCAGCACAGGACAGCAGACACGATGGGATTATAAAGGGAGCACATGGGGAAGTTGACAAGGGAAAGCAGCTGGGGCAAATCAAACTAATGACAATGAAACGAGACGGGTGGGGTAACAGACAAGACATGAACACACAGCCAATGCACATCACTGCATGTTCACATTAAACAAAGACGACGTGCAGCTGGTGACAACCAAACTGCGCATGACAAGAACACACAACATGAAAACATGCGGCCGATGAAAACATGAACCGCACGCTTACAACACTGCACACAGACACGACTCACACCTTGAGACATTGCGGTAGTGTCAGAGCTCTGCCACAACAACAAGAGTTTACTAGACCGAATGTGGCAGAACCCTGACACATACTCATTGGTAGTTACCGCTCGTTACTGACCAATGTCAAAATATTTGAGAAGACCAATCAAATCAGAGAAGGCGGGCTTTATGTGCACACAGAAGCAGATGAGGCTTTGGGATGGGGGTGGACCCACGGCAGCTCTTGTAAGAACGTAAATGTGTTTTCACTTCAGAGTCCTGCACGGCACTGTGAGTAAAGCGTCACTGACAGAGCGACCAGGTGCAACACGTGCAAAGCAAACTCTGCGCATGCGCAGTGAACTAGGTAAGCTCATGACTCACGAGAGAACCATGTCCCTGAACCTTGTCCCTAAATAATATTGCCACTTTGTCCCTCTTTTTTGCTCGAGGTACTAATGTTCGGCGACATTAAGGAATCGACATTAAAGAATCGAAAATACTAAGTCAAATAGGTATTTTGGCAGTTCCACTTCAAAACGTCAACATAATAGGATTGGCGAGTTAACCATGAGTCGAGATAAGTGAACTCCACTGTATTAAATTCCACTCAGAAATACTTCGAATATTTTGTCATGTCATATATGATTAAGTATATCATAAGTTGCAGTTCAGTTGCTTTGTTGCTCACTTCAAGTCAGAGTAATGGTTTTTGTTTGAAAATGAGTGATTTTAGTAGTTTAAATTGGGAATAAGCAAAAAAAAAAACCACTTCCTGATTTGTGGTTGCCTCAAAATAATTGATTCTACCATCTACTATCAACTACCATTCAGAAGAGAATGTAATCTATCAATTCAGCTTTCTGTCACCTTCTGTTCAGAAATGAGCTGATGGTTAGAAGAGACGTATTTCTGGACAACGACAAAAGTCTAATGCCATGAGTACTGCCCATGATAGTCCCTCCAAGTGCAAATCTTTCAGATGACTATCTATGACTATGAAGTAGTTGTCTGATGACGTCTGGGGAAAGTACTCCCCCCCTAACTGTTATTTAGATTGCTCATGAGCTCCTCTTTGTTATATGCGTGTACAATTATGTTATATGTTATTACTATACAACTAGATGCTTATAAATATATTATTACATTAAGTCAAGTCAAGTCACCTTTACTAATATAGCGCTTTTTACAATACAGATTGTTTCAAGGCAGCTTTACATTGGTCACATGAAAACATTATAAACAAAGTTTGTTTGGCTTAATGTTCCCGGTTCCGGCTGACCTAAATTATGCAGCCTAACAATCATTTTACATGATTTGGATTAAAAATGTATGAATAATGTGTTATGTGTATGCCAGGTTGAAGAGATGTGTTTTTAGTCTAGATTTAAACTGACAGAGTGTGTCTGCTTCCCGAACTGTATTAGGAAGACTGTTCCAGAGTTTAGGAGCTAAATAGGAAAAAGATCGACCGCCAGCAGTTGACTTTGATATTCTTGGTATTGTAAGCTGGTCAGTATTTTGGGATCGCAATAGGCGTGAAGAACTATAATGTGTTAGGAGGTCGCTCAAGTCGCTCAAGAGCTAAACCATTTAATGCTTTGTAAGTAATTAGCAAGATTTTAAAATGTATTCGGTATTTAATAGGAAGCCAGAGCAGGTTTGACAGAACTGGGCTAATATGCTCATACTTCCTGGTTCTAGTAAGAACTCAAGCTGCTGCATTTTGGACCAGCTGGAATTTGTGTATTAAGCGTGCAGGGCAACCACCTCGTAAAGCATTACAATAATCTAGCCTTGAACTCATGAACGCATGAACGCATGAACTAACTTTTCCGCATTTGTCTTTGAGAGCATATGTCACAATTTAGATATATTTTTAAGATGGAAGAATGCCGTACAGATGCTAGAGACATGGCTTTCAAATGAAAGATTGGTATCAAAGAGCACACCCAGGTTTTTAACTGACGACGAAGACTTGACAGAGCAGCCATCGAGTGTTAGGCAGTAGTCTAGATTATTACGTGCAGAACTTTTTGGTTTAATAATTAGAATCTCTGTTTTTTCAGAATTAAGCAGTAGAAAGTTATTAGTCATCCAATTTTTTTATATCAGTTATGCATTCTGTTAATTTAGTGAATTGGTACGTTTCATCAGGATGAGAAGAAATATAGCGCTGAGTATCATCAGCGTAACAGTGAAAGCTAATGCCATGCTTCCTAATAATTGCACCCAAAGGAAGCATGCATAGGGTGAAAAGCAATGGTCCTAGTACTGAACCTTGAGGAACTCCATACTGAACCCGTGATCGATATGACATCTCCTCATTTACTGCTACAAACTGATAACGGTCAGATAAGTACGATTTGAACCAGGCTAATGCAACTCCACTAATGCCAACATAGTTTTCAAGTCTATTTAGAAGGATTTTGTGGTCGATTGTATCAAATGCAGCACTAAGGTCCAGTAACACTAACAGAGAGATACAACCACGATCGGATGATAAAAGCAAATCATTTGTAACTCTAATGAGAGCAGTCTCAGTACTATGATATGATCTAAATCCTGACTGGAAATCCTCGTAGATGCTGTTTCTTTCTGGAACGGAACATAGTTGTGAAGATATTGCCTTTTCTAGAATTTTTGACAAAAAAGGTAGATTTGATATCTGCCTGTAATTAACTAATTCTGTAGGATCAAGTTGTGTTTTTTTTAATAAGCGGTTTAATTACGGCTAGTTTAAAGGTTTTTGGTACGTATCCTAATGACAAAGATGAATTAACAATATTAAGAAGAGGATCTATGATCTCTGGAAGCATCTCTTTCAGTAGCTGAAACGGTAAACGGTTTTGAGAATTTTTTGTATTTGCCAATTCGGGGAACAGACACAGTCTCTATAGGATGATATCTAGGTGAAAGAGTCTCTCTGTGTTGTAATTTATCTGACCTCTGTGATGCGATACAGCTAGCAGACGGTCGGTTTAGCCAGTTTGTCTGCTTCCTGACCTGGACCCCAGTTAGTCAAGGTTTAGCTCTAAGACTATGTGCCAAATTACGAGAGAGAAGAGCGGCACCATCCCTGGTGGGATGGATACCATCTCTTTTCAACAGGTCAGGTCTGCCCCAAAAACTCTTCCAATTGTCTATGAACCCTATGTTATTCTGTGGGCACCACTTAGAAATCCAGCCATTGAGTGAGGATAATCTGCTAAGCATCTCATCACTCCTGCGCATAGGAAGAGGGCCAGAGCAAATTACAGTGCCTGACATCGTACTTGTGAGTTCACACACCTCTTTAATATTAGTTTTAGTGATCTCCGACTGGCGAAGTCGGACATCATTAGCGCCGACGTGAATAACAATCTTAGAATATTTATGATTAGCCTTAGCCAGCACTTTTAAATTTGCTTTGATGTCAGGCGCTCTGGCTCCCGGCAAACATGTGACTATAGTGGCTGGAGTCTCTATTTTCACATTCCGAGTAATAGAATCGCCAATCACAAGGGCACTTTCAACAGGTTTCTCAGTGGGTGCGTCACTGAGTGGGGAGAACCTGTTTGATGTTCTGATCGGAATGGAACAGTGGTTTTTTGACCCACGATTATGCTGTCTCACAGTCACCCAGTTGCCCTGCTGCACGGGCTCTACAGCCGGAACCGAACAATGTACAGGGTTTGCTAAGCTAGTCGCATCCAAAGCAGTATCTAAAGCCCTTGCATTCTTACTATCCTCGATTAAAGTTTGGATGCGTGTCTCTAATTCTGAAATCTTCTCTGTCAGCCTAAATATGTCTCTACATTTATGACATGTGAAGCCTTCACAGATGACAGAGACAGAAATAGTATGCATGAAGCAGGAAGTGCATGTAAGGATTATAGGAGATGACATGACTCACCGTGTGTGTTGATCCAATTCATCAGTTGTTTGATGTTTGATGAACTCGGGGAAAAAAGGCGCGAGCGATAAAACGCTGTATGCACAATGTAGGTATGTGGCAAAATTTTTTAAAGTTCTCCAAATACAGTGGAAATGGGCTCATTGGAAAGGGCTTGGACAGACGATTCCAATGACACCAAGATCAACTCAATCGGACATATATTAAGGGAGTAATGAGATTTTTTGTCCCATCAAATTTGGATAATTAGCGGCCATTGGCTTAATAGAAAAACAATAGGAAGTCTGACATTCGTCCGTGACCCGAAAGCGACGTTCAGAAGAATACATGTAACTTCCTTATCTTCTGTCTGATATTTTAAAACTAGGTATCACTGGAAAGCTTTTTGAATGCCTAAGCTGCCTGTTTAACTGAAAAGGAGAAATAACTATGTTTTAAAGTTTATCAAAAACATTCCATTCAGAGGTGATTTCCATAATCCAAACCGAGTACCGTTACAGTTACCGGGTACAGTTCGCGGCGGGTTCAAAAACGACGGTTGGTAAGCCATAATTTTTGCTCAAATTTCGCACACACAATGGAAATAGATTAGTAAAACATACATCAGAATATCAAGTCATATAAAACTCAGCTGTTGATGTTCCAGGGGGGTTTATTATAAGGGCGATTTCTAGTCAAAAAATCTACTTCAATCATAGGCGAACCGGGAGTCGGATTCACAAAATTCCAAAACGTGTCAGATATCGAAGCGGTGTACTACGTCATTAGTTCCTGTGCTCATGTACGAGACTTGCGCAACACCTCTTAAAAGCGGTTTTAAAACGTAATGCGGTTCGGGGTTCCTCGCCAAAGGAGAAAAACGAAAACGAGGCTCGAGGCCGTAATGAATGGACGCCAGATCGTGATTTTGCCACATACCTACACAATGCTAACGCGTTAGCGCGATAGCACAATGCTAACGCGTTTAGCGACTAAGATTAAAGATAACAATTACAGTTTATTAAATAGTCTAGTTTTGTCTTGTATTTGGCAATAAGAACGAACGTCGAGTTTAAAATCTAAAATAAAAACAAGTTTATACGACGCAAACAAACGCAATCCACTCGAGCAAACAGGAAACAGCAGCAGTGCAGCAGTCAAAATGGTCCTTCTGAAACAATCAGCCGTACAAAAGGTTCCACCAGGCAAAACGCCATTACACATTATAAAAACATTATACACAGGACTAGTTTGATTATATTGCCTACTAACATTAAAGTTATAAATTAATGAACTGCTAACTATGTAAATATGATTAACGAATGATATGCACACAAGGATACATCAGGTATGTGGTGTTTACTGTCTAAATACTGTGTACAAAATCTATTTCATTTGGTGATGCAAAATCATTTGTTCCACCTAGAAAAGTAATCGCATGAACTTCATAGCTTCAGCCACTCAGGTTTCATGGAGTTAAGAAACACATTTCTGCTTTTAAACCCTGTTGAATACCTTGACCCAAAAATCTTCTTTGTAATTGCATTACTGCAAACGTATTTTGTGTTTGTTTTCAAAAGCTGAAGTGCGTGACAGAATACTTTTCTGAAGCAATCAGCAACATTCCACAAATGCTATCAGCAGTTTCAGGTAATACTTAACCCGAAAATTATTATTCTGTTATCATTTACACACCCTCATTATTTATTCTGTTCATAAGCCAGTATTATTCTGTTCCAAACCCATATAACTTTCTTACTTCAGAGTAAAAAAAAAAAAGAGAATGTTTGAAGAAAAACCATCCTGACCGACTAACAAAATTAACTGAGCAAAATAAGCAACATAAAACTAGAGAACAAGTTATGAACTACAAGTCTTCTGAAGCTATACAACCTGTATATCTTTACATAATTAACACTCTGAGAAATGTAAGTTATTATTTACTGAAATGTGCATTTCAATTTGAAAGCACTGACATTCCAATAAATGATAGTATTTCACCTGTGGTTTAGATTATACTAGTTGAGCTTGAATAATGTCTGAATGCTATAATATTTAATTTTTTATGGATTGCTCTGCCGGGTTTGACCTAAAGTAAAGAGGGTATTTGTATAATTTACTGTTAAGTGTGTGTTCCACTATCCACATTGCTACAAGTAAATGCATAAAAAAATAAAATAATATTGTGTCTAATAGGACTGCATTAAAAGATGCTAGTAATTTTTGTTATCCAGTACGTTTAAAAAGAAGGTAGGGATAGGGCAACATTGGCTGATGTGTCCAGCAAATCATCTTATTTTAAACCAAAATAATACCACAATTATTATAAATGTCATTATACAACATCCAAAATATGACTGCTATGCTACAGACTGTTAATCTGCAGACAATTTGAATGTGCCAGCATGGAAATGAAGATGTGATTGATGATAAGCAGGAGGAAGAGAGAGTGGGAGGTACTCATTTAGCACATTGCCAATGTAGCCTTAACATATATTTATTAAAAACTTGGAAGAGTCACCTTTTATTATAAATTCTATATTGTTACTAAGAATTGATAGTATATCTATTGCAATATTATAATTACATTTAGGCTTAGGACTAGCTTTCCTGTAGCTCAACCAGTCGATCATTGGTGTTTACAACGCCATGATCATGGGTTTGATCCCCAGGGAAAGCAATAACTGATTCAGTGTGTATCTTGAATGTAATGTAAATTGCTTTGGATAAAAGTGTCTGCCAAATAAGTACATGTAAATGTAGTTGAAGTTATACCTAATTGGTAATGTAAATTCAAACCCATCACAGCCGGCGGTGGCTCTGACGGGACCGGTTGGACCGGCTGGAGGGCCGGCGGTGACTCAGGCGGGGCCGGCTGGACCGGCTGGAGGGCCGGCGGTGGCTCAGGCGGGGCCGGCTGGACCGGCTGGAGGGCCGGCGGTGGCTCTGGCAGGGCCGGCTGGACCGGCTGGAGAGCCGGCGGTGGCTCTGGCAGGGCCGGCTGGAAGGCCGGCGGTGGTTCTGGGAGGTCCCAGGTGTCTGGAGGCGGTTCAGGGTGGTCCCGGAATTCCAGAGGCGTTCAGGCCGGTCCCGGAATTCCAGAGGCGTTTCGGGCCACGGCTGCTCCGGCGGGTCGGGCTACGGCAGATCTGGCTCGGCCGCTCGGGGAAGCAGTTCATCAGCGGCCGCTCGGGGAAACAGTTCATCAGCCGCGGGACTCGTCTCATTTGCTCCGGTTGCGGGAATCCTCTGTTTACCCCGTTTACGGCGGCGACGGCTCGGGAGGGTGACGCCGGTCATGGAGATCGGGAGCGAGGGCTCAGACGCGGCTCTCCTTATTGGCGACGAACCAGGTCAGTTGTTCTGTTACCAATTGTATGTGTAGCTAGCGCTGGCGTCAAATAGAACTGGTTTATTGAAGGAAAACAAAAGAGCACATGGGCGTGCATAAACTTAGGGAGCATCCACACGTATACAATAATACATAACGATAATAACTGACAACAGGGGAGTGCACACCAGTGGCGTAGGTGGGCCCTCATTTACATGTCCCTCAGATTTTCCATTGTTTAAAATCGCGACTGTGAAAACGAAAGTGAAAGCACATATCGTCCGCCGCACAAGACGATCGCAACGCACCCCCAAAGTCAAGAAAGGCGTGCTGCGCACTGCATCACAACTAGTCGTGGCCGCGTGGTTCAGGTGATAGATTTGAAATCCATTGAGGTTTCAATGTGACAAAGACAAGGCAAACGTGAACGTGACGTGAACGTGACATAAACGTGACATAACCCAAATCAGTCTCAATCAGCTCTGTAAGTTCCAGTAAGTTTATTGAATTCACACAGATCAGAATTAGATGTGTTAACATTACAAAAAAATATTTAAAAATTCAACAGAGGAGTTAGTGTTATTTTATGTTTTTATAGTTTCATATAAAATCATTATTAATTCTGACAGTTCTTTTTGCTGCTATCCAAAATGTTTCACCATCACTGTAAGTCAGAGAGAGAGAGAGAGAGAGAGAGAGAGAAATGACAGCTAATTTCATTGATATGCACCGATATAAAAATGGTAAAATCAAAATTTACCAACATTCCTTTTGTTTCTTCACAACAATCAGCTCTTTATTAAATAACTATTGATTTGCTTAACAGATAAGGACATTCTGTCCTTTATGCTCAGCGATTTTGAGCTTGATTATTATTACATCTTGCCCTCCTGCTGATTCAATTAATCCCTGAAATAAATTATTTCAAACTATGTTTTATGTACACTTAATATGTTAATCTAACCACTCAAATATTAGCATATGAATAACTTAAGACAAAGCATTTTTGGTTTGATTGTAAGTTTTGGAACAGATTGAAACACTAAAACAACTCTTTGAAGGATTTTTTTTATTATTATTATTGCTAATTAGTTGAGCTTGCAAAGGAAATCATGTACTGTTAACTACGTTAAGCAGTACTATTACTAAGAATTAGTTTAGAATACAACATCTCAGCAATGGCATTTATTTACTTGGACATTTGTCCAATGTTTTTACTTGTAAGTTATCACTTACTACTGTAGTTTTTCAGGACGAATATTCAAATTAACGTTCCCATAATGTTTTTATTTTTTATTTTTTTAAATAAAAGAAGTAATGTTGCCTTAACACTGTGTCTACACCATGTGCGAAAAACTGAAGCTGTCTACACATGTCAAAGCAAAATTTCTGAATCCATTTGTCCTGCTGTTGGAAGCACAATCACATGGAGTACGTCACAAATTGAATGGGGCATCAGTTTTTACAGAAGAAGGGATGTAGTCCTGTCGTGTCTCAAACCCCTTCCTGTTTCCTTCCATATGTTTCCCTAGTCATCTCTTTAGTCTCGTCACCTGTTCCCCATTATCTTGTGTATAAGCCCTTGTGTGATGTTCTCCATATCTCTCCTTGTTCTCCACAATCTCCATAGCCATCTTCTGTTTTTGCACAAGTGTGCCTTTTCTTTTCTATTTAAACTGTTTTGCTTAAGTTTTTGATGAAAGAAAAGTGTCAGTTTATCATCGTCTCCCTTGTCTTCATCATCCCACACAAAAACATACAGGATGAAGATGATGAATAAAATGTAAATACAATATTAATACCAATCCACACGAGAATAATCCAAACTGACACATAAACACAAACAAAACCAGACAAACACTAAGTGAAGGTGAGAAACTTAAATGTACATGGTGATGAAGTAAATTACAAACAACTGTGATAAGGATTAATGTCCATGGAAACTGATGAGCGGCAGGAACCTCAAACAATCAAAGAAATGTGACTAATGAATACAAACTAAAACTCCATGAAAACTAAACCAACTGAACATATGTGTGACAAGTGTCAAATCGTGCCACTTGCATCCAGTGGCATGATGTCATGTTTTCTCCCTAACATGTATAACCAACATTTTTTTTGCATTACAAAACAAAACAATGTATTGAACATAAAAAAGAAAACATAATAAAAGAAATATTATTTTCATAAGCATTTTTAGAACATATTTTGTTAGCTGGGTGGTGGCAGTCAAGCACCACTAAAGATCTTGTTTATTTAAATAAATTTGCAGTATTTCTTTTTGTCTCTGAATACAATTATTCAGGACAGCTTTTGTCAACACAAACTGTAGTCATTAAAGGGAAGAGGAGCAAGTCAAAGGGCCAGAAAAGGTGAATCTTTGTTCAGAAAATCAGGTCAACATGTTTTAAGGACTCACTGTGTGAGTCTGTCCTACCATAGACTCTCAGTGGTTCTCTAGAGTGATTTTGAGCATTTAATACTTTACTCTGTCTCTTCAGAACATTCTTAGATGCCAATCAGGTGCTCAATCTGCATCTGTGCCACATCAAGTCAGGAGAGCAGACAGAAGTGGTGCAGCCAAGCACTTGCCAATGACATCTGCGAAAGACATCTGCTCCCATCCACCAAAGGCCTGCTAATCCCAGCATTTATTTGTATATCTTCTAGCATTTGATATCCCTGCTCCCAGGAAAATTAAGAGAGACTGGATTTTGTTATTATATATATATATATATCATGATTAACAGGCAGACTGTTACAGAGGGGACTCACAGGCAGGGATCCAAACGCAATGTCTTTATTAAGAGTGGTCAAAAACAGGCAGGAATCACAAAGGTGGGCAGACAGGATCAGAATCGTGGTACAGGCGGTGGTCAAGGCAGGCAGCTATCAATCATAAACGTAAATCCAGGCAAAGGTCAGGGCAGGCAGAACAGGATCAGAACACGGGTAAACAGGCAGGATCGGAAACAGCAAAACAAGACAGGATAAACACCACTTAGAAATGATAGCTACAGCAAATCAAGACTTCGCCCAGAGCTGTGGGCGAAGGAGTCTTTTATAGTTCATGAGATTGGTAACAGGTGGCATGAAAAAACAGACATGATGGAGTCCAGCTGTGTATGTGTAATCAGTGCAGTGTGATGGTTCCTGGGAAATGTAGTGTGTAGTGACGTGTCAGTATATGTGTGAGCTCCATCTGGTGGCCATGGAGGGGAGCGCAGAGCTCATAATCATAACACAGACGTGAGTGAACTCAGATTGTTTATTAACAACAGAGGTGAGCAGAGAACTGAGAAGACACTGATGGGGTAGCAAAGTGGCAGTGTAATGTCTTATCTGAAAATGATAGCAGCGGTGTTCGAGTAGATAGACGAGGAGTACTCAGGAAGTCACAGGAAGACTGTCTTGAATCCACGCGCGTTGTAACGAAAAGCGATCTTTCCCTTTAAATTTCGCTAATGAATGGTGTCATCGCGGCAGCGGAAATAAAAAGCGTCAAATGGGTTACCATGATAGCGTTTCCTAAGACTGAACAGCGAGTCACACGCTGACGCTCGTGATCACACTGTCAGAGTCGGTGAATGAGTTTGAAACTCCCGCTGAGAGCACGTGTACTTGTGAAAGTGAAACCGTTTTAAACTATGACGGCTTTCTTAACCGGAGGATAAAAGGAAACTGACGTAACGCAGTTAAACTAGGGACAGAGTAAGTCAAAAATCTTTTTGTTTGTTGTAGCTGTTTATTTTTGGATCATGTTAATTTATGCTGATGTATTTAATTTGTTTGTATTTAGGGGTGGGGTTTGTTTTTGGCTCACACGAACTGGATCTTTCATGTCCAAAGTTGCGCTACACACAAAAAACAATCTATACTTCCTTCCTGGTGAAGCTCAATGATCTATACCCAATCTATGAACTGTACCCAATCTGTGGAGCTTCCTGTAAGCTGTGGGGCTGGACTGAGTGGTCAAGAGCTTATGAACATTTTGTTTATTTGATGAAATTGTTGTAGTACTGATGAAAATTGTATAGAGTTTATGTTTTTGTATTTTGTTGAATATATTGTTGCGTTGCTACTTTTAGTAACCAGACAGGTTTCTTCTCATTCAGAGATTTTTTTATGAACCAATGGATTGCTGTTCTGGCCGCAAACCATGCCGTATATAACAGAACAACAAGCAAACTCTCTGCTCCGAACACTCTCTCTCAAACCCTTACAACTCAACTCTCTCTCTAGACCCCCCTGAAACCCTGCCCTCTTAAAGTGACAAGACTAATAACTAGAACCACTTGAACAAATTAAATTACCACGTTAGTTTAACATTTGTAATGATATTACACTGCCCCAAGTAGTAAAGTAGTCCATAGCATTGAGAACAAACCGGTTACCTCTATCTGTGATGGGGAAGGGGCCCATAATGTCCACAGCTACCCTCTCCATTGGCGCTCCTATAGCCTGCTGTTGAAGTTTGGCATGTGACTGATCAAGAGGGCCTTTGTAGGTTGCACAAGCATCACATCTGCGGCAGAAATCCTCCACATCCCTTCTATGCTGGGCCCAGTAGAATCCTTGGCGAAGGCTGCGGAGTGTTTTTGACACCCTTAAATGTCCAGACCCTGTACTCCCGTGACAAGCTGCTAAGACGGTTTCCCTCAGATTTTTGGGCACTACCATTTGCCATCTGTCCTCCCCAGTGGCAGGCTCCCTTCATGCTCGCTGGAGTACTCCCTCACTCAGCCACAGTGAGTTGAATTTGGACCACAGTCCCTTCTTGACCAAAGAGCCCCCCCCAATGTGCCCCCACTCAGGTCTCTGCTTTGCCTCCAGCCAACGCATAACAGGCCTCAAATCCTCATCCTGCTCCTGCTGCAACTTCCATTCTGGTGCGGCAACCACTCTCAGTGCCCCACATGTAGGTTGTGCTAGCTCTTTCTCCAGACACAGTTCACTCTCCAGTGTTTCTTTCTTTTCACAGTGACGACAACCTTCAGAAGCACAGTGGCGACATGACAAAGCATCTGCATTGGTGTGACTAGACCCAGGTCTATGAATTACTGTGAAGTCGTAGGACTGGAGTTCTTCCAGCCAACGAGCCACTTGACCTTCAGGCTCCTTGAAGGACATCAACCACTGAAGCGCAGCATGGTCCGTCCTTATTGTGAACGGTGCACCACACAGGTAGTATTTAAAGTGCCTCACTGCCCTTACCACTGCAAGGAGCTCACGTCTGGTGACACAATAGCGCCTCTCACTCTTGTTAAAGACCTTGCTAAAATACGCTATCACCTTCTCCCCATCTGGTCTTTCCTGTGATAGCACTGCCCCCATGCCAATGTTGCTTGCATCTGTATCTAAGACAAAAGGGAGTGAGGTGTCAGGTGGAGCAAGGACTGGAGCTTCAATCAATGCTTGCCTAAGGGTATCAAATGCCTTCTGGCACTCGTCAGTCCAGAAAAAAGGATGGTCTTTCTGCTGCTAGGCATGAGCTACTTCCCCTATGCATGAGAACCCCCTTACAAACCTTCTATAGTAAGAAGCTAGCCCCAGGAAACTCTTCAGTTTTCTAAGGTCTGTAGGGATTGGCCAGTCTCTAATGGTGTGAATTTTGTCCTCTAGAGTGCCTATGCCTTCTCTCCCCAACTTGTGTCCCAGGAACTCGACCTCACACTTCATAAAGTGGCATTTATCTGGATGCAGTTTCAGACCTGCCGCAGCCACTCTTCCCAGCACCCGCCGTAGAGAATCAAGTGCTTGTTCAAACGACTCCCCATGTACTAGGAGATCATCCAGATATACCAGACACTCACGGCGAGGAACTCCTACTAACACTTTATCCTTGAGTCTTTCAAATGTGGCAGGAGCATTGCAGAGCCCAAATGGAAGGACCTTGAACTGCCAGAGACCCCTATTTGTGCGGAAAGCTGTTTTGGGAGCAGACTCAGGAGACAATGGCACTTGCCAGTAGCCACTCCTCAAGTCAAGGGTGGAGAACCAGGACGAGCCAGCCACCAAATCAAGGGACTCATCCACTCTAGGCAGGGGATACAAATCTTTTTGACTTTGTTGAGCTGTCTATAGTCTATGCAGAACCGCCATCTCAAACTATTTTTCTGAGGCACCATGACGACTGCCGCAGCCCACGGGCTCTCTGAGGGCTCAACTATACCTGCCTGTAGCATTTCCTCCAACTTCTTATTTGCAGCTTCCTGTCGAGCAAGGGGGAGACAACGTGGCCTTACTCTTAATGCGCGGGCATCCCCTGTGTCAATCACATGCTGCACTAAGTGGGTTAGGCCAACCTCATTCTCATTGAGAGCAAAAATGTCCTTGAAGTCCTTCATGACTTCCCCCAAGCGCCCTTTTTGTTGTTCACTCAAGCCATCAAAATTTTTGGACCAAATATCCCTCACCGCTGATATCCGAGCCTCTCTCTCGTTATCACACATCACAGGGGCTGGGTTTTCTGCAACAAGGGCATGCCTGGATGTCTCTGCTGAATACACAGGCAGGGTCAATGGAGTCAGGTTCGAAGTAGGATGGGTCAGTGGAACAGAACGTCCATCAGGGAGGATAAGTGAGTCTCTACATAAGTCCAGCACACAGCCAACAGCCCTCAAGAAATCCAGTCCCAGAATGCTGGGATCCTGCACATCGGCCACCCACGCCTGAAATGACACGGCCAGACCTCCTATGTCAAACAGGAAGAGTCCTTTACCTTTTATTGGCGCAAAGTCACCAGTCACAGTTTTCAGATGAGCAGATGTCGGTTCCAAAGCAGTCCCCACTGGAAGAATGTCCGGACGAACCAGGGTTGCATTTGAGCCAGTGTCAACAAGAGCTGTGCAAGTGACTCCTGCCACTACAATGGGTATATGGCAGACATTTCCAACATAAGACCAGCCCACTACCATAAAAGTATCTGTAGGTCGCGATATAACCCCTTCCTCCACCCGCTGTCCCACGTCCTCAGCCAGGGGTGCAGCATGGGAAATATTTTTACGGGCCCGTGTCCCCCCGTCTACATGGGCCCCTGGGCATTTCCCTGCATTTGACTGATCCTAGGACACTGTCTGATCAGATGGCCTGGCTGGCCACAGCCCCAACAAACTGAAGTTCGGCGGCGTGGGCGGGGCTCTGAGGTGGAGCGGCCTGGTTGTAGCAATGCAGCATTTTTATGATTATCCATCCAGGCGGGTGCCCCTGGGGGCAATTCAGTCATCTCCGCAGCTCTTACTATTGGGGTAACTTCATTCACATCAGTCCCCAATATCTCTCTTTCCATAGCCAGTTCCAGCGCTTCACACAGTGTGGCAGGGTGAGCCAGCTGTGTTTGTACACGGAGCTCTCTTGGACTGAGTGCCTGGATAAATCTGTCTCTAGCGAGGTCATTTTGGACGGACAGTGGCATTTCAGCATAGGCACGCTTACATAGACACTCAATGTCATTGGCCAAAATGCGGAGGGGTTCACCCATTCTTCCGCGTCTGTTATGAAATTCTGTCCTTAAAAGGACAGGCTGGTTACATTGTCCAAACCGTCTATGAAGAGCCCCAACCAATGCTTTATAAGCTTTCCTTTCCTCTGGACTCAACAACAACAGGCAGGCAGATGCATCATCAGTGAGACACAGAGCTAACTGCAAAGCTTTATGAGTTTCAGACCATCCTGCAGCAGCAGCTAACAGTTCAAACTGGGCTTTGAATGCCTCCCAATCCGTTTTACCAGAGAACCGTGGTGTTTTAATAGCAATCGTGCTTTAATCTCTGGGGTAGTCGTTGTATGTGCCGCCATGTTCGTTTTCATTCTCCATCCTCACGTCATAGTGGGCATGCGTCACACCGGGCCTCACATGTGCTGCTGTATCGGCGACATTTTGAAAATGCAAATACTCGCTGCGCGGGGCGAAGGGAGGCGCGACACCAGCTTCAGCAGCTCGTAACATGTCATCCTCTCTCATGCTGGCCACATCGCTCAAACCCCAGCGTTGATCTACCGCCGGTCTATGTGTCCATAAGCACTCGCCTTTAACTCTTACGATCTCCTCCGGCTTCTCTTGTTTCACTTTCAGCCATGCTCTGTAGTCCATCTTACCGGCGAGTGCTCGGACCTAGCGTTGAAGTTCGTCACTTTTGACACCAAATGTAGGTAATTTAGTAACCAGACAGGTTTCTTCTCATTCAGAGATTTTATTATGAACCAACGGATTGCTGTTCTGGCCGCAAACCACGCCGTACATAAAAGAACAACAAGCAAACTCTCTGCTCTGAACACTCTCTCTCAAACCCTTACAACTCAACTCTCTCTCTAGACCCCCCTGAAACCCCGCCCTCTTAAAGTGACAAGACTAATAACTAGAACCACTTGAACACATTAAATTACCACGTTCCTTTAACATTTGTAATTTCTGCTTGGATTTGTGAGACGTTTTTCTATTATTAGTTTGAACAGACTAAAACCAACCTAACAGAATATAAGGGATTTAATGAGATTTATTTGATTCCTGTGTGACTATTGTTAATGAACAACTAAATTGTCTGATTTTCATATCAGACTGGCACCCCTTTATTTCTTTCTATTTTTTGTTGTTTATTAAATCGTAACAGCGTGGGAGTCAGGTTGTCAATGACAAGACCAGACAATGAATGCAGGGTGAGGGTTGCTTTTAAGGGTGTTGATGATTAGTGACAGGTGTTTCAGTATTCAGGTGATTGGGACCGTGTGGGAGGAGTGATTGAGTCTGGTGCGAGGGGTGTGGCTGGATCTGTGACAATGTATATATATATATATATATATATATATATATATATATATATATAATGAGAACCCAAATCAGCATATTAGAATAATTTCTGAAGTATTTTGTGACACTGAAATGATGACTCCTTGAAATTTAGCTTTGTTGTCACAAGAGCAAATTATATTTGAAATACAATAAAATAGAAAGGAGTTAAATAATTTCCAACATTTAACAATATCTCTGTTTTTAATGTTTATTTATCTTATTTTTTTTTTCATCAAATAAAATTTTGGTGACCATAAGAAAACCATGACAAAAATCTTACAAATTACCATAGACAGTTGTGTATCATAGTAGACATCAAGTAGCCAGTGTTTTGCTTGGTTTGTCATATGATGCAATGGATTTGTGTTAAGTGCAGTCAATTTGATTTTCACTGAAAACTATTTGCATCTAGTTAGGACCTGGAGGTTCCATATGAGTTAGAACACTGCCTTAGAAGGCTGCTGCTCAAGCGGAGAGTAGACAGCTGTCTTTGTTTTTGAACAGGGCTATGATGACACATGTCTCTCTCTCCGCTTTAAGGAAGGGTGCACTATAGTTTGTGACTGTGTTTGATGGATGGGACCATTATTGTCCTCTCTGCAGTGAGCTGTAATACCATGTCTTAAGTGCACGGTCTGCCTGGACGTCTCACTGTGAATGTGTCCATCTGTATACATACAGCAAATGGAAGTTACATGATTCTGATCTCTCATAGACCTTTAGACCACCATATTACACCACTATGTTTCAGGGAGTTAGAAGGCTGGACATATCTTGACTTGATCCCTTTTGACAAAACGCACACTTCGGTAAATCCTAAGAAATGTTTCCAAGAATGTACAGGCTATCTAGATAAACAATGCTTTCAACCTCATGTAATTTGTACTATGACTATATTACTATACTATAATGACACTCTTTCCTCCTAGAGCTGCAGTACAGCCAAAACAAACTTTTTTGCATTATTTTCCTGTTATCTCTGTAAAACTGCTTTGAAACAATTTCTATTGTAAAAAGCACTATATAAATAAAGGTGACTTGACTTGCCTAGACTATGTCTAGGCCTTTGTCTATATACTCTTGGCCAATTGTTTGACTCAATGGTGCAGTCAAGGGCATCTGTGATATTTATGCATTTGTTATTTCATGCATTCATTTGAAGGCAATCATATTTCCAACATATTATTCCATTTGGTATATGGTAAAGCTTTGCTCTGGCAAGGTGAAGGTAAAGAGGTCAATAAAATGTATACTTTGAATGTGTTGCTTAAAGCACCTTCCGAGCAAATACATGCAAATCTACATTTGCAGTGGGTCTGAATATCTAAAGTTGACCATCAAAATAAAGTGATCCAAATAATAATAATAATAATAATAACAGTCATTAAAAGAGAAATACGTTGAAAGCAAAACGCTCTAAATTTTGCACTGGTCTTTATGTAAAATGAGCTTGAAAAATAAGATCCCTTATACGAAGATAGTATTAAAGCTCATAGTCGAGCATTTGGTGAGACAAGAGAGAGAGAAAAAAGAAAATATAACGCATAGTTGCCATCATATGATTGCGTACTGCCTAATAAATTAAATTAGAATAACTTTAATAAAAGAGGATGAGGCAATAAGGAAACCCGCTGAGAAATTAGCCTTTCATCTACTGAACAGAATGAAGATCCTTGGATGTGTAGCCCACAGCCACAATTTAACTGGAGAAATAGCTGCAAATTCAGTACAACTGTAAAGTGCCCATGAAAATGTGAAGCTAGTCCTCTTTTAGACTTCTCATACAACTGCACCATGTCAGATATGATTCTACACAATATCCCTCTTATAAATACAGCTTACACAGCGTTAATAGAGCTCTAGTTCAGCGCTGACAGTCTGAGCTTTATGTAATGTAAGTCAGTGTGATATTTCCCAGAAGAGTGTTAAATCCCAGGCACATTCATTATGTCTAATAATGTCTGGTATAATGAGGTAGCATTCTGGTTGGTGTTTTAAACAACTGCATCACACAAATTACATCAAAATGTGATTTGAAAATGTGAAAAATTTAAGAATCTGAAATCTGATTGCGAACGTATGAACATTCCTTATTTTGACAGTTTTAAACAAACGATTCACAAATAAACACATCAATTTTATGAATTCATGCAATGTGATTTGTATGGAAATGTAATGATGTAAATGTGAATATGTTCCACCCTTAATTCCACCCTTAGTAACTGTCAGTGGTTTGTATTGTACGGAAACGTTTGAATAAGACTAGGCGAATTAGCCGACAATTCTTTAAGCCCTATAATTCAAAATAATTCAGAAAACAATTCAGAGAATGTGTTGAAAGAGAGCTAACCAGAAAGGACATTAATAGTTATGTTATACCAAAAAAGTAGCTAAGTCATATAGACAAAGTAAAAATAGATCCTTGAGGTAGCAAACAGCTGCAGGTTATAACTTTAAAATCTTCCAGTTCAGTAATGTTGCTTAACTTCTAACTATATTTAATTCTTCAGTCAAATTCAGTGTTTCAAATGTATGGAGCCACCCCAGAACTCCACAAGGAAATCACAAGAATGTGTGGACCATCTGACAAATTCTTTAGTGCACTAGCTTTTATTTTTCAACTATAGCACTGGGAGAGATGATGCTGACACCTCATCAGGGATGCGGCGCTCCTATGAGATGTCCTGTCTTAAGAAGACCCTCTTCCTTTGTCTCACTGACACATTGTCAAGAGTTTGATTGTCTGAATATAATTTTTTTTCTCGATGCAATAAATGTTCTCACCCTCTTTGTGGACACCTAACTAACTGATTAGGAATATCAATGACCAGGTAAAGTGTTTACCTACAATATCAGGAAATATTAAACTGCACAAATGTTGCATTACTTATGTATGATGGGAAATAAAAAAAACAGCAAAACACTACAATATTTATTTTATGATTGTATAATTCATGCAAAAAAAATTAAATAATGGAAAATTAATTTGGATAATAAACATTGTAAAAAAACTGTTTAATACATTGTAATAAACATAATAGTTCACTATAAAACATAATAGTACTGGTGAGTTAACCGTTACTCGCAATGAGTGAACTCCACTGTATATTAATATATTAACAAATTAAATTTCAAATATAGGATGTAGCCTTTAAGTATTATCAGTGCAAATAGTCTTCATACAATTTTTAACATACAGTGTTTTACCTTTTAGATCAAAGCCGTTTGCACTTTTTGTGAACAAGAGGCATTGTTTATATTTATACTTGGTGTAGCACATAGGCGGAGTTTCACTTTTGTGCTTGGGGGGGCACCAGACCACGAGCTCAGTTTTTTTATATCATATTTATATATCATTAATTTTACATATAAAATACATTTACAATGAACAATGACTTTATACCAGTGCTTCTCAATTATTTTCTGTCACGCCCCCCTAGGAAGAGGTAAACATTTTGCAGCAAAAACTTTCGCATTATTGTTTCCATGGTAACGCGTCATGCTTGTCACCTGACATACCGCAGTCACAAAAAGCGCTGTATAATAGATCATTCAAAATAGTCACCAACTTGTTGGCTCAACTTGTTGAAACCTAAAATAAATCTTATGTGGTTGAAAACACTGAGTTGTTGTGATAAATGACAAGCTCTGAGCCCGTCTTTTTTTTTTTTGGCTCAGTGCCAGATATCGCGTGAAAACACGTGTGAATTTACTGGTTGATCACGTGACACATGAACACTGGCGTGATCGTACACGTCAAAGGATGAGGGGATGATTATCTGAACTTCTGCTCTTGTTCAGTGCAAGAAAACCTACTCCCTGGCAAAAAAAAAGCATATACCTCAGGGTAACGTGCGCCCCACTATCTGAGAACCACTGCTTTATACAAAGAATAGCGAATAGAACAGACTCTTTGTAGTTGCTGTTTTGTTTTGCATCTGCACTGAAAGGGTTAACACGGGGAGTTCAGAAGTGCTGTTAGACGGGTGCGCACTGTGTTGTTCTTCGTTCCGATTAAAGTTCATAAACAGATCCTCCCTTGACCTGTCATAGAACTACTTCAGACATCTTACCTAATGCAGAAGAAGCCGCCTCTTTTTCCGAGATGCGTAGATGTCCACTGTCTTCTCCTCTGATAGATTTGACACTTTTAGTAGTGGATTTATAAGAATGTCCATTTTGTTTAATCAGCGCGTAAAACAGAACAAGAAGAGCGTCCACTCACGTACCGCGATACTTTGAGATTCACAAATCGCGGGAGAATGTAATAAAGCTAAAGTAATAAAAAAATAAATACAGTAATAAAAAAATAATTAGCCACATCTTACTCATTCTATACACAGAACTAATAAGATAAAACAAAGAAAACTAGAAAATATGAATTCTGTAATAACAAAAAAAACATATTCAAAGCACAAGGCAGGCATTAATTGGATCTGGTCTGGGGGGGCAGGGGCAGTGCCCCCCCCAGCCCCCCCCAAACTCCGCCTATGGTGTAGCACTACTATTACACTCAATAGCATCTACCTTTTTACCGGGAACATTCCCATAACACCTGATGTACTCGATACATCAGAAGAAGAATGGCATCTACGCTGATATTGGTCTCTGTTTATTCCGAGGTTACCGTGGGCAGCTGGATCCGGGCCGTATCCAGATCAGATGAAGGACCTGGACACGAGCACAGCACTGCCCTGGGGTGTCTGCGGAGACCGTGACTCTACTGGACCCTCCCCTGTGACGATCATGAACCCATCTCTAACCGGACCAAATTGGACTTCATATTGGACTTGAATTGTTGTATAATAATCATGCACGGTTTGGCTGTTGGCCAGAGGAGAACTGGTCCCCCAACTGAGCCTGGTTTCTCCCAAGGTTTTTTCTCCATTCTATTCTTCATTCGTTACGTCACCTGCCGGAGTTTTGGTTCCTTGCCGCTGTCGCCTATGGCTTGCTCAGTTGGGGAAACTTAACACTTAAAATTGTATTGAATTGTATTGTTTTGTACAATAATTGTATCAATTGTATTGATTCGCCTGCTCTTTTGGGGCTTCTGTTCAGCCAAACAAACTTTGTTTATATTGTTTTTCCTGTAAAGCTGCTTTGAAACAATCTACATTGTAAAAAGCGCTATATAAATAAAGGTGACTTGACTTGACTTGACTTTTTCACGTTAAAAAATATTTTCATTCCATTAAGTATTTGTCAAATGAGTAAACATTGTTCATCTATCTATAACCTCAAAATAAAAAAACTTTTAGAAGTTGATTATATATGATTTTGGAAAATTGCAAGTTCTTCTGCAAAACTTTGTGTTAAAATCCCGGCTCTTGGATCAAGTTTAGGTTCTGTGCTGAGGTGTCATGCATTCATGTTCTGTGTGTTTGACTTCTGTTGTGAGTGTTGGGCAAGCATTCTGGTCTTATTGTGTGACCAAACTGTTTTGAGTTTGCTTGGTCCATGTGCTCTTCTTTCCATGTGCTTTCCTCTTGTCATTTTATGTTTTTTTATTGGTATGTAGTCCTCACCTCATTCCTATACCTGAAACCTGGCCATATTGTTTCACTGTTTTCATTTCCTGATGCCTTGATACAGTCTTCACCCAAGACAACAGTATTTAGCTCATTCATTTTAACAAACAAAAGCTAAAAACACACTACACACATACCGGCACAGGAAAAGGGACTTGAATTCATATCCCAGTGGATTCCTATCGCAATTGGTTTAGTCAAGTCAAGTCAAGTCACCTTTATTTATATAGCGCTTTTTACAATGTAGATTGTTTCAAAGCAGCTTTACAGGAAAAACAATATAAACAAAGTTTGTTTGGCTGAACAGAAGCCCCATAAGAGCAGGCGAATCAATACAATTGATGAATTTTAAGTGTTAAGTTTCCCCAACTGAGCAAGCCATAGGCGACAGCGGCAAGGAACCAAAACTCCGGGAGGTGACGTAACGAATGAAGAATAGAATGGAGAAAAAACCTTGGGAGAAACCAGACTCAGTTGGGGGACCAGTTCTCCTCTGGCCAACAGCCAAACCGTGCATGATTATTATACAACAATTCAAGTCCAATATGAAGTCCAATTTGGTCCGGTTAGAGATGGGTTCATGATCGTCACAGGGGAGGGTCCAGTAGAGTCACGGTCTCCGCAGACACCCCAGGGCAGTGCTGTGCTCGTGTCCAGGTCCTTCATCTGATCTGCATACGGCCCGGATCCAGCTGACCACGGTAACCTCGGAATAAACAGAGACCAATATCAGCGTAGATGCCATTCTTCTTCTGATGTATCGAGTACATCAGGTGTTATGGGAATGTACAGCATTGGTTCCGGCCCACTGCTGTCTGTATCCATTAAGATAATAAAATTCCCTGCAGTAAGCGCTTGGGGAGGAGGTGAACTGTCAAGATAGTGTAAGGCCATAATATGTTTGCAATATTTGCACAACTGGAGCAGGAATACATTGAATGTATTTCAAGAAACAGAGGGAAATTGACTGTACTATATTAAATTATTCTTTGTCTGGTACTTTCTCCGTAAATGCCTTAGTAGATCTTAGCTGACCTAAAAGCATTTAGGTCACCAGATGGCACACACTTAGTTCCACATGTAAAACAGAAGAGTATTTAAGAATCCAAGAGATGAAATGTTTGGCAGAGCCTTCTGAAAAACTTGTTGCCCATGTCGAATTAATAGAAAAGACCCATGTTGAAATTACTTTGGAAATTTATATTGAAACTAAGGAATAATTGATGAATAATTTAATGGTGTTTCTTTAACTATGGATATTTTTAGCATAATATTTTACACAACATTACAAATAACACAATTACTATTCTACTGTCAGGGTTCTGCCACATTCGGTCTAGTCATTTCTTGGTTTTGTGGCAGAGCTCTGACGCTGCCGTAATGTCTCGTGTTTGGTGTGTGCACACAGCTTCGAGGGTTCAAATTGCGTGGGCTATGATGTCTGATCCCTTAGACTGGTCTTGTTCAGTTTCGGTTTTGTGTCGGGGTTCAGACATTCATGACCCGTCTGTTCGTCCTTGTCGTGAGAACGTGATACAGGTGGTTGCTCGTTCTCATGCGGTCTACGTTATGTTAGTGGGCACGATTTCAAGTTCTGCCTGAACCGCGTGCTCCAACAATGCACGAAGACACGAGACACGAAACCGCCCTTCGTTTTACATCGGCCGCGTGATTTCATGTTGTGTTCTCATGTCGTATAGTTTGTTTTTCACCGGCTGCTCGCTGTCTTTGTGTTTTTGTGAACTTGCAGCAATGTGCATTCACATTGGTTGCATGTTTCTGTCTTGTCATTGAGAACCCCAACTACCTTGGTCCTCCATTATACTTTGATTTGTCCCAGCTGTTTCCCATTCAATTATCTTCCCTCCTGTGTCTATTTAATTCCTTCGTTTTTGCTGTCCTGTGTCGCGTCGTTGTCTATAACCTCGTCTTTCATGTCTTGTCTTTGCCTGGTATGCATCTTGTCTTGTCAAGTCGGTCCAGTTATGGTTTCCCCCCTCAGGGTGGTTTATGATTGAATTATTTTTTTTTTAAATAAAGACTGTAGGGGATTTACAGTTAAGACCCGAGGACCAGATAAGTTGAATGAAGACCAGGAGTCAGAAGTGCAGTCAATAGAAGAAATTTTAGTGAATTTTAGTTTGCAGTTTCATCAGCAGAAGCCAGCTTCAGGTCTCACAAGGAGTTCGTAGGCCGCCCCAAATACAATAACATTGTTACAGCAATTAAACTCTAACAGAGGGTGCTAACCACGTCAATGATGACGTTTAAATGATTCTGATTGGCTAAGAAAGAAAGAAAGAAAGAAAGAAAAACAAAACTAGTAATTTTCCACACAAGAGCAGACAGTCTGAAGCTTATCTTCGTCGATCACGTGGTTGACGGGTTCGTGATGTGGCTTGTCGAGAACAACAAGTTTTATGGTGCCAGCTAATCACCTCACCAATACAGACCATATTAACACACACACACACACACATACAGCTTCTCCAAGGCTGAACTCGGCTCAGGCTCCAACTCTCAACAGAAACAGTACCCAAAATATTCTGATAACATTCTCTATCTGTTGAGAAGTGCAGACAATATTCATCCTTACTCTATGGAAAACTACAGAAAAGTAAAGAAAGGTTTTTAACTAATAAAAAGCCCTAACTTGATTATAAATCACTCTTTACAAATCATTCAAATAAGAAAGGGAAAAGAACATATGAAAAATAAAACAAAGAAACATATGAAAATTAAGACAAAGAAAAGAATATAGGTACAAATAAGAAAAATGAAAGAATATATATACAAGCGGCAATGGATTTCCAAATCGTCCCCACAACTCCCTTCCCACCTGCACTTTGAGTCCTCGCTCTCCTACTAAACCTGACATTATGATGCGACCAAAATGAGGACTCAGCAGAGAATGATCAACTTCCTGTTAAAGGATTAATGATCTAGGTCGTCCAGCAGCTCTCTCTTTGCCAGGGGGAGCAGGACATCAGATTCACGCCCAACTTTTTATCTGTGGTGGATGGCCTGGATTACCAGGACAATGCAGACCTCATTCTGTCTAGTCATTTCTTGGTTTTGTGGCAGAGCTCTGACACTACCGTCTGAGTATATCGTCATATAAAATATGATTACAGATAATAAACTAGATGTGCTGTGTTTGACAGAAACTTGGCTAAAACCAGGCGATTATATTACTTTAAATGAGTCCACCCCTCAAGATTACTGTTATAAACATGAGCCTCGTCTGAAAGGTAAAGGAGGAGGTGTTGTAATTTATAGTAACACGATCAGTACTGCTCAAAGGTCTAATTTGAAATATAATTCTTTTGAAGTGATGGTCCTTAATGTAAAATGATGTAGTGCAAGTAATAATTCCTGTTTAACTTTTGTGCTGGCTATTCTATACAGGCCACCATGGAACCATACTGTAACGGACTCAGTCACACCCCCGGCACCAGACTCCCCCTTCACTCTGCCCACGCGCTCCTCATGACCAGAATACTGAGCACCTTCACCTGCAAGCAATCTTCCCCTGCACCATAAAGCCAGCACTCACTTCACTCACAGTGTCTGGTCTCGTCACTGTCACCTGGAGTGTACCTGCGCTCTCTGAGTTTCTCCAGTAAAACGTTTCCAAAGCATCCCGAGGACCTTCCCTTCGAGTTTCCTCCTGGACTTCTGTGAAACCTTGTTCCAAGCCAGCAATCATCAACCATCTCCTCAGTTAAGACTGTTTCTGTTTGCCTCTGCTCTGCACTTCCCCTTACACTGCCCTGCAACTGCTACTGTCTTGTGTTCTGCCCTCAATAAACCTGTGATCTAAAGTCTGTGTTTTCAAGTGTTTCCATCATGACAGAAGACCAGACCAATTGGCAGACCGAGGCGGTAACGGCCGTGCACTCTTCACCCAGTCCCGTCACGATTCCCGAGTGGAATTCCCGATTAGGGTTACTTAACCTAGCACTACAACTGGGATCCACTTCTTCTTCTGCCTCCGCCAGTCCCCATGGCCCGGCCAGCGCCCAACGCTGGCAAGGCAGAGAATTGCAATGGGTTTCTTCTGCAGTGCTCTCTGTATTTTGAGTTCCAGGCTCACCAGTTCGTCTCTGAACCTGCAAAAATTGCTTTCTTGATATCTCTCCTGACCGGACGGGCACTTCAATGGGCCCAGGCTATTTGGACGGCAGGTGAACCTGTTACCCAAACCCTATAAGCCTTTGTCAAGCATTTTCATGAGGTATTCAGCCGGTCTGTGGGTCTCATTTCCACCCAAGATCAGTTGCTCCGTATACAACAAGGTAACCTCCCCATTCACGAATACACCATAGAGTTCCGCACCCTAGCTGCCTCCAGCGGCTGGAATGAGACGGCCTTGATCACAGCCTTCCGTCAAGGATTAGACCCACAGATCCGTGCTCATCTCGCTATAGTCCATTGGATTGGAAAATCTGATTCAGCGATCCATCTTGGTGTCTCAGAACCTCAATGCCTGTTCGATTCCCTCCAACCCGTTGCATCCTCCGCCTCCACCGAGGGAGCACCAACCTCCAGCACCAGAATCTATGCAAGTGGATCAGTTCCGTCTATCACCATCAGAGAGGGAACGGCGTATGCGTATGCACTTCTGCGTATACTGTGGAGGTCAGGGACACTACAGAGACACAAACTGCCCTGTCCGACTTCCACACCCAGCGGTGAGTACCCTTCATACGAAACCTCCTGTCACTGATTTATCATAGAGTGATGTGCTGGTAATTTCTGCTCCGGCACAGCCGGCAACTTCATTTCCACCTCCCTGCTTTTGAGACTCCAAGCCACCAAATACCTACTCGACAAGCCTTACCGAGCTCATTCCATCCTGGGAAAACCGCTGGGCCGCGGGTGCATACGCTTTGCCTCCACTGAACTCACACTCCAGATCGGCTGCCTTCATCAGGAATCCATCTCATTTCTGGTGCTGGAGGGTTCAACGGCCGACATCGTCCTGGGACACCCGTGGCTTACTGCTCACGCCCCTCACCTCTGCTGGAAGTCGGGAGAGGTATTGAAGTGGATTCTGGAGCAGTGCATTCTGCTCGGCTCCTACCCTGTTTCACCCGGATCTGGAACTCCCATTTGTGGTTGAAGTGGACGCCTCTAGCACCGGGGTAGGAGCCGCCCTCACGCAGCAGCAGGGTGAGCCTCCTCGTCTCCATCCATGTGCCTACTTCTCCAAGAAGCTGTCCCCAGCGGAGAAAAAACTACGACATCGGGAACCGTGAGTTGCTTGCTATAAAGTTAGCCCTGGAAAAGTGGAGACATTGGCTGGAGGGAGCCCTGCACCCCTTCCAAGTGATCACGGACAACAGAAACCTTGAATACCTCCAATCTGCCAAGCGTCTCAACCCCCGCCAAGCCCGCTGGGCTCTGTTTTTCACCCGGTTTCACTTCACGGTCACATATCACCCAGGATCCAAGAACACCAAAGCCTATGCACATTGCCGGCAGCAATGTCACCCTCTAGCCTACGACTGGTTGCTCACAAAAGCTAAGCGGGGATGTGTGTGGTCGTTTCCTGGATGGGAGACTGATTGCTGCTGGAAGTGGTGTTAGGAGGCCAGCAGGGGGTGCTCACCCTCTGGTCTATGTGAGTCCTACCGCCCCAGTATAGTGACGGGGACACTGTACTGAAATGAGCACCGTCATTCGGATGAGACGATAAACCGAGGTCCTGACTCTCTTTGGTCATTAAAAATCCCAGGATGTCTTTCGCAAGAGTAGGGGTGTAACCCCGGCATTCTGGCCAAATATGTCCATCATGGCTTCCTAACCATCCCCTTTCTCTGATTGGCTGCATCATCACTCTGTCTCCTCTCCACCAATAAAGCTAGTTTGTGGTGAGCGTTCTGGCGCAATATGGCTGCCGTCGCATCATCCAGGTGGATGCTGCACTCTAGTGGCGGTTGAGGAGATTCCCCCTTCCATGTAAAGCGACTTTGAGAGACTTTGATAAAGCGCTATATAAATGTAATGAATTATTATCCCGACAGTTCAACCCCGAAACGTCCTCCTAGGAACTGGAACCCATTCTCCCTGCAGCCATTGTGGTAAGCCCCATCCAATGGACGATCGATCAGCTCATTGAGGACGCAACTCACGGTGAACCCGCTCCGCCGGGGGGTCCAGAGGGTCGTACCTACATCCCATCAAGTCTCCGACTGACCCTTCTGGACCAAGCACACTCGTCTCCGGGCTCTGGACACCCAGGCAGCCAGCGTACCCTCTCGCTCTTACAAGATCATTACTGGTGGCCCAGGATGGCTCAGGATATCTCCCGCTACGTGGAAGGATGCTCAGTCTGCGCCACAAGCAGAACACCTCGACGGCTACCTGAGGGTAAACTCCTCCCTCTACCCATCCCTCGTCGCCCCTGGTCCCATCTGGGGGTGGACTTCATGACCGATCTGCCACCATCGGAAGGTAACACCAGCATCCTGGTGGTGGTAGATCGGTTTTCCAAGGCATGCAAGTTGATTCCCCTGAAGGGACTGCCCACGGCTCTGGAAACGGCGGAGGCCCTCTTCCAGCATGTCTTCAGACATTTCGGCCCCCCCCGAGGACATCGTATCAGACCGTGGGCCCCAGTTCATCTCACGTGTATGGAAGGCCTTCTTCGAACTCCTCAGCGTCACGGTCAGTTTAACCTCCGGGTACCATTCGCAAAGTAACGGCCGAACTGAGTGTAAGATTCAGGAAATAGGGAGGTACCTCAGAGCCTACTGCAGCTGGACAGCTGGAACCGGTACATTCCGTGGGCCTAATACGCCCAGAATTCCCTCAGGCAAGACTCCACACACCTCACACCTTTCTAATGTCACCTTGGCTACCCTCTCTTCCCCTGGTCAGGTGAGCCCACAGAAGTTCCAGCTGTCCACCACTGGTTCCAGGACAGCGAGAGGGTCTGGGACTCAGCACACGTCCATCTTCAGCGGGCAGTCCGTAGACAAAAACTCAAAGCAGACCAACGGAGAGGACCCACACCCCAGTACCACCCGGGTCAACTGGTCTGGCTCTCCACCCGGGACATGCATCTATGTCTGCCCTGCAAAAAGCTGAGTCCCCGCTACGCCGGTCCATTCAAGATCGAGAGGCAGATAAACAAAGTCACATACCGTCTCCAGCTCCCTCCACAGTACCGCATCTCACATTCTTTCTTTCACTGTTGAAGCCCTACACTGAACCCCTTTTGTCTCCTCCCACAGAGTCTGGTGCTGAAGCCGTACCACCGCCTCCCCTGGACCCGGATTACCTCAACATCTACCGGGTGCACGAGATCTTGGATACCCGATGACGAGGTGGCCATCTTCAGTATCTGGTCGATTGGGAGGGATACGGCCCTGAGGAACGGTGCTGGGTCTCCCGGGATGACATCCTTGACCCCTCTCTTCTTCAAGAATTCCACTCCGCCCATCCTGACCGACCAGCGCCTCGGGTCCGTGGCCGTTCTCATCGTCGCCCGCTACGGTCCTCCGGAGCTGCCCGTGGGGAGGGGGGGTACTGTAACGGATTCAGTCACGCCCCCGGCAGCAGACTTCACTCCGCCCACGTGCTCCTCATCACCAGAATACCGAGCACCTGCACCTGCAAGCAATCTTCCCCTGCACCATAAAGCCAGCACTCACCTCACTCACAGTGGCTGGTCTTGTCCCTGTCACCTGGACTGTACCTGCGCTCTGAGTTTCACCAGTAAAACTTCTCCAAAGCATCAAGAGTACCTTCCCTTCGAGTTTCCTCCTGGACTTCTGTGAAACCTTATTCCAAGCCAGCCATCATCAACCATCTCCTCAGTTAAGACTGTTTCCGTTTGCCTCTGCTCTGCACTTCCCCTCACACTGCCCTGCAACTGCTACTGTCTTGTGTTCTGCCATCAATAAACCTGTGATCTAAAGTCTGTGTTTTCAAGTGTTTCCATCATGACACATGCAGACTTTATCAAAGAATTTGCTGATTTTCTCTCAGAATTAGTAATGTCTGCAGATAAAGTCATAATTGTCGGTGATTTTATTATCCATGTAGATAATGAAAAAGACGCATTGGGATTGGCATTTAGAGACATTTTAAACTCTATTGGAGTTACACAACATGTATCAGGACCCACTCATTCTCATAATCATACTTTAGATCTAATATTGTCATATGGGATCAATGTTGATACTGTTCAAATTCTGCAGCAGAGTGATGACATCTCAGATCATGACTTAGTTGCGTGTAGATTACCTTTAGCCAAAGTCGAAAAACAAACTCCCTGTTATAAATATAGTAGAACTATCATTCCTAACACAAAATATAGCTTTACAAATAATCTTCCTGATCAGTTTCATCTACTTAACATCTCAGATTGCCTAGAAGAACTTGATGTTGCAACAGAAACTATTAACTCTCTCTTTTCCAGCACTTTAGACACTGTTGCTCCGTTGCGCTTAAAGAAGATTAAAGAAAATAGTCCGACACCGTGGTACAACGAGCACACCCGGGCCCTTGTTATGATCCTGAGTTTTCTATCAACTATCTTTGTGTACATTGTCTGTTTTTCTCTCCCTCTCTCTTTCACTGAGTATGTGTTACAGATTGGTTTCCTCCTTCTGCTAATCATCTGAAGACCGTGATTGGTTCGATCCAGCACCTGATCAACCTATAAGGACCTCCCCATTTGCATTTACATTTACTCATTTAGCAGACGCTTTTATCCAAAGCGACTTACAATTTGAGGAATATAGAAGCAATTTGTCCAAAGGATACAAAAACACATAAGAGCGCTTACAATACAAAGTTTCAAACATTCTGAATACAAGTAGCACACGCATGGGGAGTAGAGAAAAGGGAAATTTTTTATTTTTATTTTTTTTTTGTGAGTGCATGTGTGTGTCATGTTAGGTGCTCATGGAAGAGATGCGTTTTTAGTAGTTTTTTAAACCTTGACAGGGAATCTGCATTCCGAATGAGGGCAGGGAGTGTGTTCCACCAGCCAGGGGTGGTGAATGAAAACGTTCTTGTGATCGTTCTTTTTCCTCTCTGTGATGGAACCACGAGTCGCCGCTCGTTGATCGATCGAAGGTTTCTGGTAGGTGTGTAGAGTTGTACCAATGAGTGGAAGTATGAAGGTGCTGTGCCAGTGTAGTGAGATGAAGAGTGGTGTGACATGAGACCTTTTCGGTTGGTTGAAGACCAGACGAGCTGCTGCATTCTGGATCAGTTGTAGGGGTTTGATTGCATTTGCAGGAAGCCCAACCAGAAGAGCGTTGCAGTAGTCCAGTCTGGAAATGACCATGGCCTGCACCAGAAGTTGCGTAGCTTGCTCAGTTAGGAATGGCCTGATCCTTCTAATGTTGTACAGTGCAAACCTGCATGATCGAGCCGTCTTTGCAATGTGGTCCTTGAAGGTCAGCTGGTCCTCAAAGATCACTCCAAGATTTCTGACAGACTTTGAAGGGGTTATCGTGGTAGCACCGTTCTGGATAGTGAAATCATGCTGTCGGGTTGGATCGGCAGGAAAGACTAAAAGCTCCGTCTTTGCTAGGTTGAGCTGCAGATGATGCTCTTTCATCCATGTCGAGATGTCCGCTAGGCAGCTTGTGATTCTCGCAGCCACCGTTGGATCATCTGGTTGAAATGATATGTAGAGCTGAGTGTCATCTGCGTAGCAGTGATAGGAGAAGCCGTGTGCCTCTATGATGGGACCCAGTGATGTGGTGTACATGGAGAAGAGAAGTGGTCCAAGAACTGAGCCCTGTGGTACACCGGTGATCAGTTGACATTCTTTGGAGACCTCCCCGCACCATGCCACCCTGAAGGACCTATCCGTGAGATAGGATTCAAACCACTGAAGGGGAGTTCCGGTGATGCCCAGTGACGAGAGGGTAGATAAAAGGATTTGGTGATTAACAGTGTCAAAGGCAGCAGAACGATCCAAAAGAATGAGAACTGACGATTTTGAATCAGCTTTTGCACTCCTTAGAGCTTTCGTGACAGATAGTAATGCCGTCTCGGTTGAATGGCCCTTCTTGAAGCCAGACTGGTTGATGTCCAACCAGTCATTCTGAGACAGAAAAGAAGAAACTTGGTTAAAAACAACACGTTCAAGAGTTTTAGATATGAATGGTAGGAGAGAGACAGGTCTGTAATTATCAACGAGTGATGCGTTCAATGTGGGGTTTTTGAGCAGTGGGGTTACCCGAGCCTGCTTGAACGCGGTGGGGAAGGATCCCGTGTGAAGGGATGTGTTGATGATGTGAGTAAGTGCTGGTAAGATTGTAGGAGAGATGGCTTGTAGAAGGTGTGAGGGGATTGGGTCTAAAGGGCAGGTGGTTGGATGGCTGGAAAGGAGAAGTTTAGATACGTCTACCTCAGTGAGTGGAGAGAAGGTTGAGAGAGTGTTTCTGGTTTCAGAGGGCAGTGTAAATTCGTGTGTGAGTGGAGGTGAGAACTGGCTACTGATAGTTGCAGTTTTGTTAATAAAGAAATGGGCTCCCCAAACATCCATTCCCTGCTACATGCCATTTTGAGGCTCGTTTGTTTGCTATCTTCGATTACTTCGCCTGCATTTGTTTCGTTATCGTTGAGTAGAGTGTTGTATCAGAGAGATTGTTAGTGTTGATTTAGTTTATTTTGTGATTAATTGTGTGATTGTGAGTTTTGTGTTTGTTTAGTGAAACTGTGAGAGTGTTTATTTGTTTGTTAGTTATCGTGAAATTGATAATCCTGTTTTCCGACCATTGCCTGTTTGACCACGATTTGTTTGCCGATTTCATATTGTTCGCTGATACTTTGTAAATATATTGTAAATATCTTTTGATTTGATTTATCTAAAGGGAAGTAAGGGGTTTGATGCCATTTTATTTGTACTCATTTTGCACTTGTTTATGTTAAAGGGAGTTAGGGAAGTTTATTGTATTTATTTTCTCTTTCGGAGGTAATTTAATTTCTATAAAAATAGATTGGTTTTGTTTGTTATTTTGGCCTTGTCTGCCCCTGAAGATTTACCCTTTGTAAATAAAACTTTCATTTTTCACTCAACTCTCTGGTATCTTCGACTTTCACTTCAATCTCTGTTACGGCTGACCCCTAGCGGTCGTAACACCCTCAAGAGAGCAGCCAGAAAAATGGAGCGGAGCTGAAAAAAACTAAGCTAGAGGTTTTTCGCATTTCATGGAAAGACAGCTCTCTTGCATTCAGAAAGGCCTTAAAATCAGCTAGATCTACTTACTTTTCTACCCTCTTAGAAGAAAACAAATACAACCCTAGGTATTTATTTGATACAGTGACTAAATTAACAAGAAATTGTGGGGACGATTCGGAAATCCATTGCCGCTTGTATATATTATTATTTTATGTTTCTTATTTGTACCTATATTCTTTTCTTTGTCTTAATTTTCATATGTTTCTTTGTCTTATTTTTCATATGTTCTTTTCCCTTTCTTATTTGAATGATTTGTAAAGAGTGATTTATAATCAAGTTAGGGATTTTTATTAATTAAAACCTTTCTTTACTCTTCTGTATTTCTCCATCGAGTAAGGATGAATATTGTCAGCACTTCTCAACAGATAGAGCATGTTATCAGAATGTTTTGGTTTATAGTTGGAGCCTGAGCCGAGTTCAGCCTTGGAGAAGCTGTGTATTTGTGTGTGTGCGTTAATATGGTCTGTATTGGTGAGGTGATTAACTGGCACCATCAGGAAACGGAATGACTTGCTGTTCTCGACAAGCCACGTCACAAACCCGTAAACCATGTGATCAACGAAGATATGCTTCAGACTCTCTGCTCTTGTGTGGAAAATTACTAGTTTTGTTTATCTTTCTTTCTTAGCCAATCAGAATCATTTAAACGTCATCATTGACGTAGTTAGCACCCTCTGTTAGAGTATAATTGCTGTAACAATGTTATTGTATTTGGGGCGGCCTACGAACTCCTTGTGAGACCTGAAGCTGGCTTCTGCTGATGAAACTGCAAACTAAACTTCACAAAAATGTCTTCTGTTGACTGCACTTCTGACTCCTGGTCTTCATTCAACATATCTGGTCCTCGGGTCTTAACTGTAAATCCCCTACAAAATAAAGCCTCAACACCAGATGCTTTAAAACAGCACAGCAGTAATGACTTCATGGACTTCTTTACTTGCAATATTCATAATATTAGAGAGAAATTTATAACCATGCAACCGTCTACTACAATATCACAAAATACAGTAAAACCACAGCTTGATCCTACAGAATTAGTTAATTACAGGCCGATATTGAATCTACCTTTTTTGCCAAAAATTCTAGAAAAGGCAAGATCTTCACAACTATGTTCCTTTCTAGAAAGAAACGGCGTCTACGAGGACTTCCAGTCAGGATTTAGACCATATCATAGTACTGAGACTGCTCTCATTAGAGTTACAAATGATTTGCTCTTATCATCCGATCGTGGTTGTATCTCTCTGTTAGTGTTACTGGACCTTAGTGCAGCATTTGATACAATCGACCACAAAATCCTTCTGAATAGACTTGAAAATTATGTTGGCATTAGTGGAGTTGCATTAGCCTGGTTCAAATCATATTTTTCTGACCGTTATCAGTTTGTAGCAGTAAATGAGGTGTCATATCGGTCACTGGTTCAGTATGGAGTTCCTCAAGGTTCAGAACTAGGACCATTGCTTTTCACCCTGTACATGCTTCCTTTGGGTGCAGTTATTTGGAAGCATGGCATTAGCTTTCACTGTTACGCTGATGATACTCTGCTCTATATTTCTTCTCATCCTGATGAAACGTACCAATTCACTAAATTAACAGAATGTATAACTGATATAAAAAATTGGATGACTAATAACATTCTACTGCTGAATTCTGAAAAAAACAGAGATTCTAATTATTAGACCAAAAAGTTCAGCATGTAATAATCTAGATTACTGCCTAACACTCGATGACTGCTCTGTCAAGTCTCCGTCGTCAGTTAGAAACCTGGGTGTGCTCTTTGATACCAATCTTTCATTTAAAGACATGTTTCTAGCATCTGTAAAACAGCATTCTCCATATTAAAAATATATATAAATTACAACATATGCTCTCTAAGACAAATGCGGAAAAGTTAGTTCATGCGTTCATGAGTTCAAGGCTAGATTATTATCCGGATCAGATGAAGGACCTGGACACGAGCACAGCACTGCCCTGGAGTGTCTGCGGAGACCGTGACTCTACTAGACCCTCCCCTGTGATGATCATGAACCCATCTCCAATTGGACCAAATTGGACTTCATATTGGACTTGAATTGTTGTCAATACAATAATCATGCACTGTTTGGCTGTTGGCCAGAGGAGAACTGGTCCCCCGACTGAGCCTGGTTTCTCCCATGGTTTTTTCTCCATTCTGTTCTTCATTCATTACGTCACCTGCCGGAGTTTTGGTTCCTTGCCACTGTCGCCTTTGGCTTGCTCAGTTGGGGTAACTTAACACTTAAAATTCATCATTTGTATTGATTCGCCTGCTCTTTTGGGGCTGCTGTTCAGCCAAACAAACTTTGTTTATACTGTTTTTTCTGTGACCAATGTAAAGCTGCTTTGAAACAATCTACATTGTAAAAAGCGCTATATAAATAAAGGTGACTTGACTTGACCGTCTGACACTACTTTGGTGTGTGTGCGCACAGCTACGAGGGTTCAAGTCGTGCATGCTCTTGTCTGTGTAACGTCTTATGATGTCCGATCCCCAGACTTGTCTTGTTCAGTTTTGGTTTTGTGTTTTGGACATCCATGACCCATGTGTTCATCCTTGTCATGAGCGCGCAAGACGGGTGGTCTCGTGCGCTCTACTTTATGTGAGTGGGCTTGGTTTCAAGCTCTGGTTCGTGTTTACAAGCTGCGCGCTGTCTTCGTGTGTTTGTGAACATGCAGCGATGCGCGTTAGCATTGGCTGCGTGTTCGTGTTTTGTCATTGAGAACCCCGCCCACCTTGTTCCTCCATTATACTTTGATTTGTCCCAGCTGTTTCCCATTAAATTATCGTCCCTCCTGTATTTAATCCCTTTGTGTTTGCTGTCCTGAGTCGCGTTGTTGTCTATACCTTGTCTTTCATGTCTTGTCTTTGCCTGGTATGTATCTTGTCGAGTCGAGTTGTTTTTCCCACTCGGGGTGGTTTGTTTGAATTCTTTTTTATTTTTCAATAAAGACCTTTCCCGCCTGCACTCTGAGTCCTCGCTCTTTTACTAAATGTGCCATCTACTGGAAATCACACACAATATGAAATGGTTTAACAGGACATAAGAACAGAAGGACAGTTCCCTTTTAAGGGGAACTCGCACTGCGTCAAAAGCACCAGGGGAATACCTTCACGATAGTCTCGTGAAGCACTATGTAAACGATTGAACGATCGATCGACTGAGTGTGAGTGACAGTCACAAGTCGGTGACGTCACAAACCAGGGTGACAAATATTCGGAAACCGGAGCTTTGAGTGTCTTCAGCAAGTATTGTGTGAGAGTGTGTTGATGTCGCACTAGTTATTTGAGTGGGCAGGGCTTACTCTGCTTCTGTTTAGCAGCAGTGTGTATTCACACATTCGCCCTGTTTCAAGCATATCAAGCAGGGTTATGGGGGACATCCATGAGAGTGTCAAATATATATATATATATATATATATATATATATATATATATAAGGACAGACGAGGCGAGGGAAAAGGAAACGGAGGCAAGAGGAGCGACAGAGATGAGAGAGGGGAGAGAGGAAAAAGAAAGAGAAAAAAAATTCTTGGTCCGGTTCCCCCGACACACTGAGTCGACCGAACAAGAGGTTCTTCCTCGCGGTGCTGTGTGGTGGCACTGCACGCTGATCCGTAGATGGCTCCTCCGCCTCCTGGTGGCCAGCAATGACTTCTCCTGGTGAGGGTAGAGTCCTCCCCTGTTCTCGGCAGACGGCAACAGGCTCCGGCCCATTGACGAACGGGGCGACTCCTCCGCTCGTTCACGGATGGCAGCCTCCCTCCTTGTTCCAGGAGCACGATAGGGCTCTCCGTCCCACATGATCCCACAACGCTCCAGCACCACCACCCCTGATGATCCTAAAGTATTTTCTCGTGCTGCCCGACCTCCGCAGCACCGCAATCCTTCCCAGCAGTGAGGGCTCCCGGTCAGTGTGTCCCTCCTACCTCCCGGGTTTTGGCATCAATTTAACAATGTTCTTTTTTCAGGGAGGAAGGAAGTGGGAACCGGCAGACATTTAACAAACTTTAATAACAAAATAAAACATAAATACAAAATAAACGCAAAAGCGGCAATCCCTCATGGATGTCTGCCACCCACACAAGCACAAAACACAACATAAATTCCAGGCCTGGTTCTCTCTCATCTTTCACTGTCGTCACTCCTCCGTTTATGCCTCCGCTCCTCTGTGAAAACCGAGACCGGTGGCTCACAGGTGACGCTCATTACCAATCATGCCACCGGCTCTCGTGACACTCCCATGGTCCCTCGACCCCACCCTGCTTGCCACAATATATATATATATATTTTTTTTTTTCTTTAGCAGGGTCACCAATGGCAGATCTCCAGAGTTCTCTACCCTTGACCCATTTTGGTGATGTCAGCCTAAAATTCACATTGCCAGGTGGTTCTTGTACGGACTCTTCTCAACTTACCTGGAGGTTTACAGAAAGTGTCTTACCCAGCCCCTCCTCCTCTTCCTGGTTTCTTCTTCAGCAGGGAGTTGGTGTGTCATTTTAAAAAGGTTGGTATTGCTGATGGGGTTGATTGTGAATCCTTTTGCTATTGGTGAAGGTTTGGACCTCCCTGATGGTAATCTTGCTCATCCTCCAGTCTTCAGCTCAAAAGAGCAAAATAGAGTTCCAGATGTTGAGGTGTATGAAAGCCTTTTTGTCTTAACATCTGTGTCTGATCCACCCTGTTGGTCAATGATACTACCCAGGTAAGGTGAAGTACTGGAGTTATTCCAGGGGACTTCTATTCAGCATGAATTGGATCCTTGGTCATGTATTTTATCTTGAGGATCTTGCTCTTATTTTTGTTAAGTTAAGGCTAATCTCCACTCCAGGACTATTTTACTATGATGCGGAGTATTGTGATCTGGTCAAGTCAAGTCACTTTTATTTATATAGTGCTTTTTACTATACAGATTGTTTCAAAGCAGCAGCTTTACAGTGGTCACAGGAAAAAATATATAAACAAAGTTTGTTTTGGCTTAACAGCAGCCTTAAAAGAGCAAGTGAATCAATACAATTGATGAAAATTAAGTGTTAAGGTTCCCCAACTGACCAAGCCATAGGCGACAGTGACAAGGAACCAAAACTCTAGCAGGTGACGAAATGATTGAAGAACGGAATGGATAAAAAAATATGGGAGAAACCAGGCTCGAATGGGGAGGGTCTAGTAGAGTCACGGTCTCCGCAGACACTTCAGGGCTGTGTTGTGCTTGTGTCCAGGTACAGGTCCTTCATCTGATCTGGACACGGCCCCGATCCGGCTGAACACAGCAACCTCAGAATAAACAGAAACCAACATCAGCATAGATGCCATTCTTCTTCTGATATATCGAGCACATCAGATGTTATGGGAATGTTCCCGGTTCCGGCTGACCTAAATTATGCAGCCTAACAATCATTTTACATGATTTGGATTAAAAATCCAGTTTACTGAACTGCATTTCTCAACTAAAACAACACATTCCAGTGGGGCATAGAACATCATTTTGTTTCAACATTATGATTTTGGGACGTAAAATGTATTTGGTGGTGTTCATATTTCAAGATGAATAGCAAAATGTCCTGCGGTGTGACTGTAACATTGATGACTCCTCAAATGTAAATATTAGTAAAATAAAGCAGATATGTCTGGAGCAGCTAATAAATGCCTTGGCAATATTTTGTATGTCTTTGTTTAATTAACTTAAGTTTTCAAAATGCTAAAAAGTACTAAAATAATATTTACAGTACATTTAGTTTTGTAACACAAATGCTGTCCTGCTGTGTGACATAGGATATTCGATTTTGTACTGGCAGTTACATGGACAGCCATAGGGGTATTTTAGCCAACCCCCTACCAGGAAATTTCCCAGATGTTTGGATGTGCTATAGAGGTTAAAAGGTGACTGTTAATCTCTTATTAATTTGATAAATTTCATCATTTCTGTCAGACCATGAACATGTCCATTTTTGATAGTCCTGTGGTGTGACTGATCTAGTTTGAAAAAAAGAAAAATGTTTAAAAAATAATAATCATATTCAGGTTTAAAATGATGAACTTATTCAGTTACTGTAATGTCCAAGCTCAGTCTTGTATAGCAATGACTCATAATGGCTGCCAAAGTGAAAAAGTCCTGTGGTAATAATTAAGTAATGATGTCTATATTAATAATAATAATAATAATTCATTACATTTATATAGCGCTTTATCAAAGTCTCTCAAAGTCGCTTTACATGGAAGGGGGAATCTCCTCAACCGCCACTAGAGTGCAGCATCCACCTGGATGATGCGACGGCAGCCATATTGCGCCAGAACGCACACCACAAACTAGCTTTATTGGTGGAGAGGAGACAGAGTGATGATGCAGCCAATCAGAGAAAGGGGATGGTTAGGAAGCCATGATGGACATATTTGGCCAGAATGCCGGGGTTACACCCCTACTCTTGCGAAAGACATCCTGGGATTTTTAATGACCACAGAGAGTCAGGACCTCGGTTTAACGTCTCATCCGAATGACGGGAAAGTCAGATGTCTAGCTTGATTTTTGTCTGTTATGTTTGCAATATTAAACATAAATATAAATATCTCTCTCTCTCTCTCTCTCGCTCTCTCTCTCTCTCTCTATATATATATATATATATATATATATATATATATATATTAAACAAATATTGTCAATATTATATATAATATACCTATATTATACATATATTAAACAAATATATATCGGTCTTTATTATACATAATATACCTGTATTATACATAAATTAAACATAAATATATATCTGTCTTCATTTGTTTGTTATATATGTATGTTAACAGTCACTGATCATTGTTTTTAAAGTGATTTTTTTGTTTAAAGTGTTGGCTCTAACAGGTTGTCATGTGTCAGGTTTTAGGAGAGCGAGGACTCAATTTGCAAAAAAGGATGAACTTTATTAACAAAATCAAACATACCGTCCCAGGGGGGAAAAAAAACTAGAAACTAGACTAGGCAAGACAAGGCAAGGCAGGACATGAAACTGGAACGACATAGAATAATGACACGACTGACAGCTAGAAATGACAACAAAGGGACACAGGACAGTAAACATGAGGAGATTAAATATACACAGGAGGAAGGGTAATTGATGAGAACACAGCTGGGACAAATCAAAGTTAAGCAGGGAAACAAGGTGGGAGGGTTACACATAGACGAGACATGAACACGCGGTCAATGCGAACGCGCATCGCCGCGTGTTCACATTAAACATAGACGCAACATGAAAACATGCGGCTGATGAAAACATGAACTACGTGCTCACAACACTGTACACGGACCCGAGAGAACGCGGCTCGAGCAGAGCTTGAACCACGCCCAATCACAAAACATAGACTGCATGAGAACGAGGAAACCCTCGGCTCTGACAAGGATGAACACATGGGTCATGAATCTCCGAATCCCGACAAAAACCGAAACCAGACAAGACCAGCCTCATGATCGGACATCATAACCGCACATAAGACATTACACAGACAGCCGTGCGCACGGCCCAAATCCTCGAGGCCGTGCGCACACACATCAAATACGAGACATTGCGGTAGTGTCAGAGCTCTGCCATAAAACCAAGAAATTACTAGATCGAATGCGGCAGAACCCTGACAGTCATGTTTATGGTCTTTTCTTTTGTTAGTGAAATTACAGAATATCATATATATCTATCTGATTGGCGATCTATCATATATATCATATATATTCACTGGAATCTTTGTTTAAAGAGCTGAATTGATGATTTAAAATGCTTTTAATTATTTCAACATGATTGTAATTACTTTCTTCTGAGAAACAAGATATTTGTTTAGTCTTTTAAGTTAAAAATAGAAATGAATAGTCTTTATGACTGGGTCTGATTTGACGCCTCCAAAATGTTACATTTTCAGTATGTCTTGTTCACTATGTTTTTAGTTTAAATTCATTCACTAATTAATAAGATTGAACTGATATGTTGCATTTTCATTAATGTTCAAATAGAGATGCAAATGAATTTGTTTGTTACAAAAGTATTTAATAGATTTCACCATAAATGTTCATAGTGTCTCATTTCGTCCTGTGGTGTGACGGGAAGTCCTGTGGTGTGACATCACTTCAAACACAATTAAATGACTTTTACTATGTTAACTAGCTTAAATAATTATATTCATTTGAAAACAATGCATTATATAACTATATAAAAAAAGAAATAAACATTTTAAAATATTTTTTTCTCATTTTACACAATATTTCCACTGGAGTGAGGTGGTAAAAGATGGCACAAGCAACAAATATAATCAAAAAACAGCTGTGAAAAAAAAAAATATTTGCAGAATTTTAATGATCATTCTTTAAGAATACTTCTTAAACTTAAAGTATACCTAATTTGTATTTGAAATTAATGATATTTAAATATTTGAATTTTATAGTAATGTCATGTCACACCGCAGGACATAATTTGCCTGGCGCTGTGAAAAAACAACTGCCCATGTATAAAGTGATATGTGTATGCCAGGTTGAAGAAATGTATTTTTAGTCTAGATTTAAACTGACACAGTGTGTCTGCTTCCCAAACTGTATTAGGAAGAGTTTAGGAGCTAAATAGGAAAAGGATCGACTGCCAGCAGTTGACTGATATTCCAGGTATTATTAGCTGGTCAGTATTTTGGGATCGCAATAGACGTGAAGGACTATTATTTGTTAAGAGATCGCTCAAATACTGGAGAGCTAAACTATTTTTTTATGTAATTAGCAAGATTTTAAAATGTATTCGGTGTTTAATAGGAAGCCAGTGTAGGTTTGACAGAACTGGGTTAATATGCTCATACTTCCTGGTTCTAGTAAGAACTTGAGCTGCTTTATTTTGGACCAGCTGGAATTTGTTTATTAAGCATGTAGGGCAACCACCCAGTAGAGAATTACAACAATCTAGCCTTGAACTTGTGAACGCATGAACTAACTTTTCCACATTTGTCTTTGAGAGCATATGTCGCAATTTAATATATTTTTAGGATGGAAGAATGCCATTTTACAGATGCTAGAAACGTGGCTTTCAAATGAGAGTGGTATCAAAGAGCACACCCAGGTTTCTAACAGATGATGAAGACTTGACAGAGCAGCCATTGAATGTTAGACAATAGTCTAGGTTATTACACGTAGACTTTTTGGTGCCCACGCCACCATAATAACAAGTGACTATTTGGTGTGAAATGTTACTTAGACAATACCACCTGTGCCCGTAGTGTACACTGTAAAAAAAAATCCTCGTAAAAAAAACGGTAAATGACTGGCAGCCAAACAAAAACCATGAAATTAAAGTAAAATATCTTAATTCAAATAAAGTGCAAAAACAATAATTTTACAGAAATTTTCATAAAAAATTGTTGCGAAAAAACATGTTATTTTACAGATTTTTCCCGTATTTAGAGTAAGATGTTTTACCTTTTTTTTACGGATTTTGTTTGGCAGCCGTAGCTAGTCAGTTAACGTTTTTTTTTAGGATTTTTTTTTACAGTGTAAAACTGTTATTTTATGGATCTTTCCTAGATTATTATGATCAAAAATCTTCATTTAAATGACAGTGTTAACAGTTCTACGGATAAACACTGTTATTTTACAGGTATTTACTAAATTATTACAGTCAAACACCTTCAATAAAACGACAGTGTTAAGAGTTCTACAGATAAACACTTATTTTACAGATTTCCTAAATGATTACAGTTAAACAATAAATAGTCAAGACGTGCTCAAGATTTAAAATTAAGTTTTATTTTGGCAGTATAAAAAATAATTAAAATCATTTCAAACCTCAGTTTGCAGCATTTGTTTACATATAATTTAATTGTGTTTAAATTATGTAAAACGTAATCTAAAATCACAGTTATTGAATAAATAAAATACAAACATTTAAATTACTTCAGTAATTAACAATAGTTTATCAAATTCTCAAACTAGGATTATGGTGACAGTCTAAACATACTGAATACAAAACTGTAACACTTTACAAAATGAACCACTTATACAGCATTTATTTATTTACATTTATGCCTGGAGTAATGATGCTGAAAATTCACCTCTGCTAACAAGAATGAATTACATTTGAAAATATTTTCAAATAGAAAAGTTCTTTTAAATTGTAATATTATTTCACAATATTTCTGTTAGTAAGATTAATTAAATAAATGCAGCCTTGCAGGTGAGCAGACGAAACTTCTTTTAAAAACATTAAAAATCTTACGATCCCAAACTTTTGAACTGTGTGTGTGTGTGTGTGTGTGTACACAACCGGTCAAATGTTTTAGAACAGTAATATTTTTGTATGTTTTTAAAGATGTCACTTCTGCTCACCAGGGCTGCATTTATGTTATTAAATTATGAAAAATACAAAATGAGCTGTAATATTGTGAAATATTATTGAAATGCAAACCAACTGTTTTTTATTTGCATATATTTTAAAATGTAATTTATTCCTGTGACGCAAAGCTGAATTTCTAGCATCATTACTCCAGCCTTCAGTGTCACATGATCCTTCAGAAATCATTCTGATATGAGGATTTGCTGCTCAAGAAACATTTATGATTATTATCAATGTTGAAAACAGTTCTTTGTATGATTCTTTGATAAATAGAAAGTTCAAAATAACAGTATTTATCTGAAATAGAAAGCTTTTGTAACATTGTATACCATTCAAAAGTTTTGGGTTGGTAAGATTTTGTTTTTTTGGGAAAGAACTTAAAGAAATTCATACATTTTGTCAGCAAGGATATATTAAAGTGACACTATAGATATTTATAATGTTTGCAAAAGCTTTATATTTCAGATAAATGCTGTTCTTTTGAACTTTCTATTCATTAAATAATCCTGAAAAAAAATGTACACAGCTTGTAACTGTCACGTCTCCCACATTCCGGATCCTTCTGTGTCTTCTAGATTGTTCCACACCTGTCTCGTTAATCACTGCCCAAGTCCCGTCAGCTGTGTGTAGTTTCCTCGTCTCTATAAATACCCTCCTGTGTCCCTTTGTGTTTGTCGGTGTTCGTCAGAGTTCCTCGGTCGGTTCCCGCATGTGGATTGTCCTCAGTGGTCCCCAGTGTTTACATCAGATTTGCGTTTGCACCCTCGAGTGCCTTTTATGTTTGTATTTAAAGTGTTTTCAGTTTCTCAGTTTGTTAATAAACCTGAGTTTCGTTTGCATCTGAGTTTCCTCGTTTTTCTCCACATCACACGCCAGCACCCCCGTTGTATGACAGTAACGAGTTATAGTGGGTAATGCTCCTTTAAGGCGGAGCGCTTTTTCACTATCTCAAGAGCAGTAATGAGGTTGTTCGAACAGAGCACGAGTGGGGAAGCATTGCATGTATGCTAAGAGGTTTTTCCCCCTGTTTTCATTTCTGTTGCTCTTCCTGTTGTTTTGTTGTTGTTTAGTAAAGCGATTGTGCGTGAAGCATTGTTTGCCAACTGCCCCGGTGTGCGTAGGATGGACAGTTTGTGTTAATAAAGGACCCCTCCTGTGAAGTCTTACTAGTGCTTCACTCTACATTTAGGCGAGCTATCCGGCCTCTCATAGAGAATAAATGCGTTACAAGCTGTTCTTGAGCAGCACATCAGCATATCAGAATGATTTCTGAAGGATCATGTGACACTAAAGACTGGAGTAATGATGATGTTCAGCTTTCCTAATGTTAGAATGTCAATACTCACCGCTCCTGAAGATCGTGTGGCTGGATTTTTTCTTCCTAAAATGTATTTTCTACACACACACACATTAGCCATTTACTTACTAACAGAGGGATTTTCAAAGAACTTGTACAAGACTCAGTTCTCAGTTCGCTCATTTATAAAGCTCTTATATTGATTTTTTAAAAATCTTAATCCTAGTTTACAATATTAACACATGCTAACAACACACAGTAACATTAACGTTAGCTGGTAGCTAATACATTGAACTATGTAATGTCTGTAATGTTAAACACATTACATCACAATGTAGCAGACTATATTTTTTAAATAAAAGCTAACTTATTTAACTTACCTTCTGTAGCTAACCTTCCGGTAACGTTACACGTTGGTAAAAGTCGTTGGCCATATTGCATTTTTTCTTGTTTGTTCGTCATTAACAACCCGCAACTTAAATTTGCCTAAAATAGAAAATTTTGCAGTGCAACGTAAAATAATCAATTTTAATAAGCCATGCAAAACCGAGCTGAAGTAGTACTGTGCACTGCGAGCTGCAACGCACACAGACAGATGCGCACGCACACACACTCGCTTTTCAACAAACGGATTCAAATTTGAAAAAAGGCGCGCACGCTGTAAAAGGCGCACACATTTGTCATTGGCCAGATTCCTGAATGAAACTCGTCATCTCTCATGCTCAAAGCAACACAGACATACAATAATGTGGAATTTGTAGGCTGTTGTATTAAATAATTGTTTAAATTGTGTTTTGCATGATATATATGGTAATACAATGGTAATATATATATATATATATATGGCAATCATACACTGCAATAAAACACAATTTATTTACCTGACCTTTCCTTTAGAAATACTCTGCCTAATAATGTCAACTCTCATTTTCACTTTTATTGTTTGCCACTGTTACACAACCTGTTGGTTTAGGGTTAATCTTCTGTCCAAAGCAACACTTGTTTGCTAACATTGCAACATTTGCTAACAATCAGGCATAATATTATGATCACCTTCCTAATATTGTGTTGGTCCCCCTTTTGCTGGGAAAAAAAACCCCTGACCCCCAATATGTTAGCAGCAGATCCTTTAAGTCTTGTAAGCAATGCACACGCACCTGCATCCACCATGATGCAAAAGAAAATATGATTCATCGGAATTTGTGCTCCGTGGTCCAGTTCTGATGCTCACGTGCCCACTGTTGGCACTTTTGGCGGTGGACAGGATTTCGCATGGACACCCTGACTGGTGCCGCCCCATGTGCAACAAACTGAGATGAAGAAGAAAGAAATGTTACATTTATATAGCGCTTTTCCAGAGCTCAAAGCGCTTTACATAGTACGGGGGAAATCTCCTCAACCACCACCAATGTGCAGCACCCACCTGGATGATGCGACGGCAGCCATATTGCGCCAGAACGCTCACCCACACAGACCCACACAGACCACAGTGTGAGCACCCCCTGCTGGCCTCCTAACACCACTTCCAGCAGCAACCTAGTTTTTTTTCCAGGAGGTCTCCCATCCAGGTACTAGCCAGGCTCAACACTGCTTAGCTTCAGTGGGCAACCAGTCTTAGGCTACAGGGTGATATGGCTGCTGGAGATGCTCTGTGTATTCTGACCCATTTCAATCAGAACCAGCATTAACTTCTTGAGCAGTTTGAGCTCCAGTAGCTCGTCTGTTAATCCTTACGCTTGCCCATTTTTCCTGCTTCTAACACATCAACTTTTTTTTCTTTTTTTTCCCCAAGTTCAAACATTTCCCCATCAAACAACTGTTGAGTTGGAGCAGCACACACGGTGAGTCATGTCATCTCCTATAATTCTTACATCCACATCCTGCTTCATGCATACTCTGTCTGTCTCGGTCAGCTGCCAGGGCTTCACATGTGATAAATGTAGGGACATAGTCAAGCTGACAGAGAAGATCTCAGAATTAGAGACACGCATCCAAAATTTAATCGAGGATAGTAAGAATGCAAGGGTTTTAGATACTACTTTGGATGCGACTAGCTTAGCAAACCCTGTACATTGTTCGGTTCCGGCTGTAGAGCCCGTGCAGCAGGGCAACTGGGTGACTGCGAGACGGCATAATCGCCGGTAAAAAAAAACACTGTTAGATTCCGATTAGAACATCCAACAGGTTCTCCCCACTCAGTGACGCACCCTGAGAAACCTGTTGAAAGTGCCGTAGTGATTGGCGATTCTATTACTCGGAATATGAAAATAGAGACTCCAGGCACCATAGTCACATGTTTGCCAGGAGCCAGAGCGCCTGACGACAAAGCAAATTTAAAAGTGCTGGCTAAGGCTAATCGTAAATATTCTAAGATTGTTATTCACGTCGGCGCTAATGATGTCCGACTTCGCCAGTCGGAGATCACTAAAATTTCTATTAAAGAGGTGTGTGAACTCGCAAGTACGATGTCAGGCACTGTAATTTGCTCTGGCCCTCTTCCTATGCGCAGGAGTGATGAGATGCTTAAAAGATTATTCTCACTCAATGGCTGGATGTCTAAGTGGTGCCCGCAGAATAACATAGGGTTCATACACAATTAGAAAAGTTTTTTGGGGCAGACCTGACCTGTTGAAAAGAGATGGTATTCATCCCACCTGGGATGGTGCCGCTCTTCTCTCTAGTAATTTGGCACATAGTCTTAGAGCTAAACCTTCACTAACTGGGGCCCAGGTCAGGAAGCAGACAAACTGGCTAAACCAACCATCTGCTAGCTGTCTCACGTCACAGAGGTCAGATAAATTCCAACACATAGAGACTCTTTCACCTAGACATCATCCTATAGAGACTGTGTCTGTTCCCCCAATTAGCAAATACAAAAAACTCTCAAAACCGTTTAAGGGTAAAAATTTAATTGATTTACAAACAACTAAGAACGGATATAAGACAAATGAACAAATTATAAAGCTTGGGTTACTGAATATACGATCCCTTTCCTCAAAAGCACTTATTGTAAATAATATGATTACAGATCATAAACTAGATGTCCTGTGTTTGACAGAAACCTGGCTAAAACCAGACGAATACATTATTTTAAATAAGTCCACCCCTCAAGATTACTGTTATAAACATGAGAAAGGTAAAGGAGAAGGTGTTGCTGTAATTTATAGTAACACCATCAGTACTGCTCAAAGGTCTAATTTGAAATGTAATTCTTTTTAAGTGATGGTCCTTAATGTAAAATTATCTAATAATAATTCCTGTTTAACTTTTGTGCTGGCTATTCTATACAGGCCACCAGGTCACCATACAGACTTTATCAAAGAATTTGCTGATTTTCTCTCAGAATTAGTAATATCTGCAGATAAAGTCATAATTGTTGGGGATTTTAATATCCATGTAGATAATGAAAAAGACGCATTGGGATTGGCATTTAGAGATATTTTAAACTCTATTGGAGTTACACAACAAGTATCAGGACCCACTCATTCTTGTAATCATATTTTAGATCTAATATTGTCGCATGGGATCAGTGTACTGTTCAAATTCTGCAGCAGTCCGATGACATCTCAGATCATTACTTAGTTGTGTGTAGATCACCATTAGCCAAAGTTGAAAAAATAACTCCCTGTTATAAATATAGTAGAACTATCACTCCTAACACAAAGGACAGCTTCATAAATAATCTTCCTGATCAGTTTCATCTACTTAACATCCCAGATAGCCTAGAAGAACTTGATGTTGCAACAGAAACTATTAACTCTCTCTTTTCCAGCACTTTAGACACTGTTACTCCGTTACACTTAAAGAAGATTCAAGAAAATAGTCCAACACCGTGGTACAACGAGCACACCTGGGCCCTCAAGAGAGCAGCGAGAAAAATGGAGCGGAGCTGGAAAAAAAACTAAGCTTGAGGTTTTTTCGCATTTCATGGAAAGACAGCAATATTGCATTCAGAAAGGCCTTAAAATCAGCTAGATCTGCTTACTTTTCTACCCTCTTAGAATGAAACAAATACAACCCTAGGTATTTATTTGATACAGTGACTAAACTAATGAGAAATAAAGCCTCAACCCCAGATGCTTTAAAACAGCACAGCAGTAATGACTTCATGGACTTCTTTACTTGCAAAATTCATAATATTAGAGAGAAAATAACTATAATAATTATAATAAAAATAATTATAACCATGCAACCGTCTACTACATTATCACAAAATACAGTAAATTTAAGGTCCCTGAAGAAAAATTCCACTCCTTCATTGCTATTGGGGAGGAAGAATTGTCTAAACTCGTTAAATCATCAAAATCAACAACATGTATGCTAGACCCAATACCAACTAAGCTACTGAAAGAGATGCTTCCAGAAATCATAGATCCTCTTCTTAATATTGTTAATTCATCTTTGTCACTAGGATACGTACCAAAAACCTTTAAACTAGCCATAATTAAACCACTTATTAAAAAAACACAACTTGATCCTACAGAATTAGTTAATTACAGGCCAATATCAAATCTAACTTTATTGTCAAAAATTCTAGAAAAGGCAATATCTAAACAAATAGGTTCCTTTCTAGAAAGAAACAGCATCTACGAGGATTTCCAGTCAGGATTTAGACCATATCATAGTACTGAGACTGCTCTCATTAGAGTTACAAATGATTTGCTCTTATCATCCGATCGTGGTTGTATCTCTCTGTTAGTGTTACTGGACCTTAGTGCTGCATTTGATACAATCGACCACAAAATCCTTCTAAATAGACTTGAAAACTATGTTGGCATTAGTGGAGTTGCATTAGCCTCGTTCAAATCTTACTTATCTTACTTGAGTTCCTCAAGGTTCAGTACTAGGACCATTGCTTTTCACCCTGTACATGCTTCCTTTGGGTGCAGTTATTAGGAAACATGGCATTAGCTTTCACTGTTAAGCTGATGATACTCTGCTCTATATTTTTTCTCATCCTGATGAAACTTACCAATTCACTAAATTAACAGAATGCATAACCGATATTAAAAATTGGATGACTAATAACTTTCTACTGCTTAATTCTGAAAAAAAAAACTGAGATTCTAATTATTAAACCAAAAAGTTTTGCACGTAATAATCTAGACTACTGCCTAACACTCGATGGCTGCTCTGTTAAGTCTTCGTCATCAGTTAGAAACCCGGGTGTGCTCTTTGATACCAATCTTTCATTTGAAAGCCATGTCTCTAGCATCTGTAAAACGGCATTCTTCCATCTTAAAAATATATCTAAATTGCAACATATGCTCTCAAAGACAAAAGCGGACAAGTTAGGTAATTAATAGGTAGCACTGGCTACCTATTAATCACCGAATACATTTTACAATCTTGTTAATTACTTACAAAGCATTAAATGGTTTAGCTCCACAGTACTTGAGCGATCTCTTAACACATTATACTCCTTCACGTCTATTGCGATCCCAAAATACTGACCAGCTTATAATACCTAGAATATCAAAGTCAACTGCTGGCGGTCGATCCTTTTCCTATTTAGCTCCTAAACTCTGGAACAGTCTTCCTAATACAGTTCGGGAAGCAGACACACTCTGTCAGTTTAAATCTAGACTAAAATCACATCTCTTCAACCTGGCATACACATAAAACATTATACATACATTTTTAATCCAAATCATGTAAAATGATTGTTAGGCTGCATAATTTAGGTCAGCCGGAACCCGGGAGCATTCCCATTACATCTGATGTACTTGATAAAAAAGTAAGTTTATAATGCATCTGATGTACTTGATACATCAGAAGAAGAATGGCATCTACGCTGATATTGTTCTCTGTTTATTCTGAGGTTACCGTGGTCAGCCGGATCCGGGCCGTATCCGGGCCGTATCCAGATCAGATGAAGGGCCTGCACCTGGACACGAGCACAGCACTGCCCTGAAGTGTCTGCGGAGACCACATTCAGAGCAGCATACCTACACCATTGACCCCCTGCAGTACGCCTACCAGCCCAACAGGTCCACCTCGGATGCCATCGCTGCTGCAGTCCACTATTCCCTCTCTCACCTGGAAAACAAGGACTCATACCTACGGATACTTTTCATAGATTACAGCTCCGCCTTCAACATGGTCATCCCACATAAACTCACCCACAAACTGTCCACACTCGGTCTGCACCCCACCCTCTGTGACTGGCTCCTAGATTTCCTGACTGGCAGGCCTCAGTCTGTCAGGATTGGAAATAGGACTTCAGCCAGCACCATCACGAACATTGGCACTCCCCAGGGCTGTGTACTCAGCCCCATCCTCTACACCCTGTACACCTATGACTGTGTCGCCTCCCACAAGGACAACATCATCTTGAAGTTCGCGGACGACACCGCAGTGATAGGACGCATCGCTGGCGGTGACGAGGCAGCTTACAGGTGGGAGGTGGCCAGTCTGGTGTCATGGTGTGAAGACAATAACCTCACCCTCAACACGGACAAGACAAAGGAAATGATAGTGGACATGAGGAAGGAGAGGAGGACACCTCAGCCACTGTTCATCCGGGAGCTTGAAGTGGAGAGGGTGAGCAACTTTAAATACTTGGGTGTCCACATCAATGAGGACCTCACATGGACACCTCACATCACGCAGCTGGTCAAGAAGGCTCAACAGCGGCTGTATTTTCTGAGGAGGCTGAGGAAGTTCGGCATGTCGCCTAAGATCCTCAGTAACTTCTACAGCTGCACCATTGAGAGTGTCCTGACCAGCTGCATCACTGTGTGGTACGGCAGCGCTTCTGTCATGGACCGCAAACGCCTGCAGAGAGTGGTCAAGACTGCACAGAAGATCACCAGGACTCCACTGCCCTCTCTGCAGAGCATCTACCACCGCAGAGTCCACAGAAGAGCTGCCTCCATCCTCAAAGACCCCTCCCACCCCCAACATGGACTGTTCACACTTCTACCCTCAGGACGGAGGTACAGAAGTGTGAAATCCAGGACTACCAGACTGAAGAACTCTTTCTTTCCCTCTGCCATAAGACTCCTAAACAGCAGATAGGAGTCTACAATCACAACATCACATGAACAATTGTTTACATACTGCACTACCTCACTTTACACCATAAGAACTACACTACCTCACTTTACACTGTCAAGACTGCACTACCTCACTTACTACTTTACTCTTTTTGCCCTTTTACATTTTGTATATATACATATATATTTGCTCTTTTATAATCTATATATTTATCTTATTTTATTTTACTTACTTGTGTGTTACCTGTGCGACATTTACTGTGGACGGCAAAGTAAGCATTTCATTGTACAGGGAAACATGCTTTCTGTCTGTACACATGACAATAAACACTTTGAATCTTTGAATCTTGAATCTCTACTAGACCCTCCCCTGTGAAGACCATGAACCCATCTCCAATCGGACCAAATTAGACTTAATATTAGACTTGAATTATCAATTAATCAATAATCAAAACTGAACACTTAATATTCATCGATTGTATTAATCCGCCTGTTCTTTTAAGGCTGCCGTTCAGCCAAACAAACTTTGTTTATAATGTTTTCATGTGACCACTGTAAAGCTGCTTTGAAACAATCTGTATTGTAAAAAGCGCTATATAAGTAAAGGTGACTTGACTCGACTTGATTAGTCAGTTTCATTTTAATCATGGTATAGTCTCATGAATCATGATCCTTTTAGACAGACTTCGAATGGTTGCCCCTGTGGCAGCGTTTTAGGACAATTTGATGTTCTACAAATCATTATAAACTTACTTTTGTGCCTGAGGCAATTTATTTATGTAACAAATGTGTCTTATTATTAGTATTTATTTATTTTATTTTTGCCATTTATTAAAGATACTTAAATGTCTTGATTGAACCCTAGCTTAGTCTTAACCCTGTCTCTGAGACCAGGCCTGGGTTTGGGGTTAAGGTTAGGATTAAGCACCACAATGCTGTAAATACGAGTGGTAAGCTTGTAAGTCCTGATCTTTATGAATAGAAGACGTGTCAGTTAGAAACATGTCGGAATACCACAATATTTAAAGGTATTTAGCATTGACATTGTCAGGCTTTTAGGGTTAGGGTTAGGGTTAGGTAAGCTAATGCATACAACTTAGCATTAATCATATGTATATAAACAATAAAGTTTTCTGTGGCTTCTTAAGAACACATCTGATGCACATTCTTGGATCTTCATTTTCTATAAGTAGGCTAGAGTTATTCATTTACAGATATTGTTTGTAATTTTACATGAATTTGGATATAATTTAAGAAAACTAAAAAATACGGTATAAATAATACAGTAATTTTCCTGTATAAAAGATGTACTGTAATTTCTTTTTGATGATTTAATACTTAGAATAACAGTCAAGTTGTAAATTTACAGATATTGTTGTAATTTTACATAAATTTGTATGTGTAACAATCATGTCTCGTTCCTCCTGTGTGTCCCTTCTGTTCCCGTCCTCTGTGACGTCAGCCAATTCCCCTTGTTTGCGTTAATGTCTCATGCTCTCCATAGTCGTTGTCTATTGTTAATGTAATGTTTCCATGTGTCAGTGTGTGTGGATGTACTGCTCCTGAGTTTTTTACCTCTGTGTGCCGTTTTGGTTTCTGTTATTAAAGTGTTTTCGGTTTACTTCCGTGTTCTACTCATTTCTCCTCATCGCACGCCTGCATCACGGTTACAGTATGTAATTTAAGAACACAGAAAAACATGGTAAAAATAAAACAATGTATTAATTTGCATATTCGTAATTTTACATGGATTTGTATGTATTGAATGAAAACAGAAAAGATAATGTATAAATAAGAAGGTAATTTCCTGTATTAAAACTGGAAATTACTGTAATTTGTCATTAATGATATAATCCTTGATATAATGGTCAAGTTGTTAATCATTACATATATTGGTTGTGATTTTACATGAATTTGTACATAAAGTATAAAAATAGAAAAATACTGTATAAATAATACAGTAATTTTCTGTATAAAAAATAAGAATTACTGTAATTTGTCATTAATGATATAATCCTTAAAATAACAGTCAAGTTGTTAATTTACTGATATGTATTGTAATTTTACATGAATTTGTACGTAATGTATAAAAATAGAAAAATGCTGTATAAATAATACAGTAATTTTCTGTATATAAAAAAATTACTGTAATTTGTCATTAATGATATAATCCTTAAAATAACAGTCAAGTTGTTAATTTACTGATATTTATTGTAATTTTAAAAAGAATTTGTATGTAATGTATAAAAATAGAAAAATACGGTATAATACAGTAATTTTCTGTATAAAAAATAAGAATTACTGTAATTTGTCATTAATGATATAATCCTTAAAATAACAGTAAAGTTGTTAATTTACTGATATTTATTGTAATTTTACATAGTTTTAAACCTAATTTAAATTTACAATAAAATACTGTAAAAAATTAGTTATTTTCTGTAAAATTAGGATTTTTTTTTACAGTGTAGAGTCCAAGTGTAGGTCGTAAAACCTTACGAATGTGTGTGGTAAGGGCAGCCGCTTGTCTCAAAGAGTGAGAAAATACATGCATTTACATATCTGTTCACATTCATACAGCAAGTACTAGATGCAGTATTTGAGAATAAAGTGTTCCCAGTGCTCAGGGTAAGCTGATTGTGCTGGTTTTGCTCACCTTGTGTCAGTTAACCCTCTATGACGATAGACAGGAAGAGAGGAAAACATCCAATTACAACCCATGCCGAAAATCCTAGCTCTGCAAGCGGAGTAGAAAGGCCGCAGGAAGACTTTGGAATGCACACCAATGGGCTTAAGGAGTCAGGGGGTGGCAAGTGTCAAAGGCAAGTCTGAAAGGGTTCTTCTTTGGCGGATGAAAAGAGCCACAGTGGATGGCTGTACATTTTTAATCTTGTTAGCACCTGTATGCGATGACCTTTATTTTGACAGATGCTTTTAAACTCAAGTCTTTTTGTGCTTTCACTGTGATCCAGGGCACAAGGTGCGGATGCTAAATTTAACACCCTAAGATTACCTCTGCTTCAAGGTGGAGGGATGTTGACAGGTGAACTGTTTGTTGTTGTTTTTTTTAACATGGAAGATTTACTGAACGTTTTCAACAATGCACCACACACGCAATGCTTATACAAGACAGTTGCATAAAAACCCCAATAGTTTTAACATATGTGACAGAATCCTTGAATGGAAATTCATAAGGGACTGATTCTGAATGCATAGACAGGAGCCCATCTCATATGAAGCACACAGGAGACTTGGGTCACAATTGGCTCATCTGTCTTTCTTTCCAGTTAATTTTAAGACAAATAACTAAATTAAAGTTGACGGTCCAAAACAAAATGAAGAAAATTCCTTTAAATATTGTATAAATAATTTTTTGGGGAAAAAAAATAAAAAAATGGCCCTAAATATTATGACAACACAAAGTATGTTTAAGCACAATTCTAATCAAGTCACAGCAGGTTTTTGCAACCAGTAGTTGAGGTACAGTCCTCATCTCTATGTCCAAATATACATGACGCAATGCATAATTAAATAGTTGAAGTATTAAATACACATTGAACATCCTCTTCTCTTTGAGAGAAGGTGCAAAGCAGCAATCCCAACTGTAGTCCAAGTTATGTGCAAACATGCTAGACGAAGCTGAGCTTCTATCATATTACATTAGGCAGACGACTGTATTCATCAATTGATCATGCATTTCCTGTTTTTTAGACATGTAAATTATTTTAATGTACACGTTCCACACAAACTGATAGACAAAACCTCATATCTATACCATGTTTGACAGTTAACACCTACATATATTAACTTTACCCGATGAATGGTTACCACAGTGGCGCTACCGTTCACAAACAAACTTGTGTGCTATGCAGAGCCATTTTAGTGGGATCTCAGGGGAACTCTTTGCCACTTCCCTGAACACTGATAAACTGTAACTATACTATATTACATCAGAATTGTATTGAATTTGTGACTGCTTACAAATGTACTCTCTCACAGTCGATTAAACACTGAACATCAATAACGTGAGCCCATATGAAATATCATGTAGTACTTCTCTGACATCTTATAGAACTAAGAGACTGTATTTTATTTTGAGTTGATATTACTTGTAACATCACAGATAAACATGAACATTTTGGATTGAAGATAGCCAAGATTGTTAATAGTAGGACATTGCTGGAGATTGGATTGTTACTCAACCAGCATATCAAAATGAAACAATTTTGCACAACGCTTTCCAGAAGATTATTTTCTGAAAATCTGAAGCACGAGTCAAAAACATGCCTCATTGGCGACATGTATTAAAAAAAAAATAAAAAAAAAAAAAAGGTTTTTCAATGCAGTAATATTTTATTCCTGATGGTAGGTTTCTCCAAACAATTTATATGTGAGTATTTTGAGAAGTATAAATATATATATGTATATTTTTCTCATGTATATTTTTCTCATATCTCATTTCCATGCTTCTATTGTTTTTATTTTATACTTTCTACAGCTTCTAGTGACCTTTGTGATGGCAACACCACAAATTTGCGAGCAGTTGTCAACATGTTTCTCATCATGTCATAACCATGTAAGAACTGAGAGCGGATCGGACGGGTATGATTAGTTCAAACATAATTCTATAGAGTCCAAATCAACAATCTAGCAGTGGGCACCATCCAGTCTGAATTAACTAGTGAACTCCACAACTTTAAAACAATGAATACTGGTAAAAAGATAATCCCAACCAGAAAAAAATATACATTTTAGATATCAATGTTAGGTAGATTTAAGACAGACCTTCTTAAACACAGGATTAAAATCTACAAAAAATCTACAGAGATTACTTGTTTCTTATCAAAATGCATCAGATAATTCCAAAACAATTCTATAAAGACTAACATTGTTCAACTGCAACTGTGTTTCTTTTGTATGTTTCTTTTGTCATTAAATTACTTTTACCAGCATTTGAGTCCTCCCACTAATGTTCTGTGACAAACAAAGCATCAGACAGATTTGGGAGATGAAAATTGGTTGGAACGCTAAAACGAAGAGCTAACTAGCCATCTAACTACTCTCATCTGACTTTTCTTTCTTTTACCTAGTTTATTTTTCAAAAACTAAATTTTTCCTTAGTTTTAGGTTAAGACTGGTCACTATTTATCAATTTTTTTCACAAAAGCAAATTCTTCTGTCTCCCAACATGTGCTCAAACATCCAAAACAGTTCATTTGAAGCCTAGCCAAGATTGGAAACCAGTTAACCACAACTGGGATCAAACAAGATCTTAAAATTATCGTGAAATCAAAAACACATGAGGAAATGTATTTTATCGAACCAATTCTTTTTTCTGATGACATGTTCATCAGTACAAGCGCAGGCCAGTAACCTATTTCCTCTATCAACCTGCTACTCACAATTGCAAACAACAACAATTCAATGAGCCAATTGACTAAGTCAAGTCCTGCCCTACATATGTTCTTGTTAGAAAAGCGGTTTAATTTGGATATATGCCATAATAGCCACATGCCAACTGTAAACTCACTCACTAAACAGCAGGCAGTATTTTTTTTTTATTGAATAAGAAGAGGCTTGGATTGAGAGTATTCTTTATCTGTTTGTTTTTATGCTCCTCACCCTTTTTATTTTCAACATAAAAATTGTGTGTATGAGTGTCATTGTCTTAATTCATGGTTATGTGGGCTGGTGTGATGTTTTCCCTGTCCCATCAGCCACATAATTAAAAGCCAGAAGCATCTTCATTTCATATGCCATCAACAGCCACTAAATAGAAGCTGTACAAACAGCACAAAGCATCAGCATGTGCACAGATGAAAACCAAGATGACCATTTAAATACATTCAACTTTCACAAGATGATAGTCCTTTAAGTTTGAGTTCCTGAGACCATTTTTTTTTTTTTTTTTTTTTGCAGAAATGCCTTATAACACAGTCCTGTTCCCTATTTCGATGTAATCAGCACTGTGAATCATGATGTCCTCAAACACTTCAGTTCAATTCATTCAGGCATAAATGATGGGAATAACCAAACAACAGAAGAGGAAACATCTCTGGATGACATTTTAATAAATACTATCCAAATATAAAATTATCCAAATTATTATAAAATTGAGGAACATTTCAAGGACTATGTACTAAATAATTAAAACGTTCTAGTGTATAAAATATAGAAGATACATGCATAGAGTAAAAATATAATAAAAATAAGAATATAAAACTAATTCAGAATCTAATAATAGGTGTCTTTTAAATTTTATTCTATACTAAATATTTACTGAGAAGACCCTATGAATATAATCCACTGTGTCCTGTTTTAACAGCATAAACTTCAGATCACAAGAAAAAAATTATAGTCATAAAAAGTGACCATTTATTTTCTATTGAACTCTAGTTGACAAAGTAATGCAAAGACTGTAAATCTGAGGCAACAATAGAACATCTCTGCTTTTAATCAGAGTCTGTGAAGCAATAAAGAGCTTTGAATCAAGGGGACCATGCTCATATTAGAGAGTATGTATTTTGGATGTGTATGATTGATGATTGCAGTTTACTGGGGATGTTGATTAATAGGCTGATTAGAATGGATGAATGCCAAAAGCTCCTCTCAGAGAGTAACGAATCTCATGTTGAGCTTCTTAAAAATGGCATGCTCTTTGATAAACACTAGCTGCTGTTAATATTCTCATCTGCTGGCACAAAAGCATGTTTAGCCTCTAGACTAATAACCAACATGCATTAGAAAATGGGAATGATTGCTCTGATTGACTGCTGCACTTTTGGGGAATGTTAGCTTTTCCGTTGCTCAACCAGTAGAGCATTGGTGTTAACAATGCCAAGGTCATGAGTTTGATCCCAGGGAAAGCAAGAACTGATTAGAATGTCAATGTGTATCTTGAAAGCAATGAAAGTTGCTTTGGATAAAAGCATCTGTCAAATGCTAAACTGTTTCTGATAAGTGAGGATTTGTGTGCTTAGATTTGATATTTACACACTTTACACTATCAAAACTGCACTACCTCACTTTACATTATCAGGACTGCACTACCTCACTTTACTACTTTGCCCTTTTACATTTTTACATTGTTATATATTTGCTCTTCTTATTATTTATATATTTATCTTATTTTTTTAGTTTACTACTTGTGTGACATTTACTGTGGAAGGCAAAGTAAGAATCTCATTGTACAGGGAAACATGCTTTCTGTCTGTATATATGACAATAAACACTTTGAATCTTGAATCTTGATATGCTACATTGTTAATTAAAAAGCCTGTTCTCCACTGGTGTCCATTAAAATAAAAACATGTAGCCATGACAAAATTAGGCTTTGACTTTTCATTCCATTTTATAACTGATGACTTATAACATACTAGAAAGCTGTCTGACTAAGAATTTGTCAGAAATGGGGGTGTGGAGAAAGCTGGATCAGTCTGAAATCAAACAAAAATGGATTGTAAATAATTTCTAAAAGCATAAATGAACTTGCATGTCTTGTCTGTAATTCTCATTGATCACCAGATGCCTCTTTAAAGTGCACTGCTGCTAAAAAAAATAAAAAAATAATCAACTTATGGAGCACAGATTGAAAATACAGAAGTGCAGGGTGTGGTGAACACGGCAGGGCCAAGGGGCTACACGAAGACAGTGGTGAGATTGATAATGAACGTCACTCCTCGTATGCTTCCGCTCATCTGCTAACCACATTGTTTTTTTAATAATTATCACAGAGCATAATGGGTGAAATTATCATTTAATGAATGGAGACATCATGGAATGCCTTTCTATACAGACGCAGGAGATCGTGGTTGAACAGTAAAATATGCAGCAGTCATTTTGATAGTTTATTCAATTCTTTAATTCAAATAATAATTTTTTATTTTCTTTGTTAAATTCTTTAAACGTAGACCAAACCTTTGTGTTGATTATATTTAATCTTGGTTAAACTTTTCAAATAGGTAATAGAAGGGATATTAACATAATCAGGACACACACTGTCAGAACCCAGGGCTCCACCTTATTGAAGGTTAAGGTTAGTAGGTGCTACACTGGTTTGAAACAACCCCAATACTGTCTTTATTTCCTAGTATTTTAATGTATTAAATATTAACTAAACTTTCACTTAGGTATGCACTGAAATTAAAATTCTGCGAGAAACACCCCCCCCCCCCCCAAAAAAAAAGAAAGAAAGTGAACATTTCAGAATAAGTCCCAAGGCGTAACATTTCTTTGTGAATATTCTTTACTGTGAAACTCATCATTGCTGCGGCAATGGAGGAAAGTTCTGAACTGAGCTCCTGCGGGAGCCTCGCTGATGCGACGGTGGAATAATTTTACCCTTAGACTGAATCCTGCGAATGTGGGGGAACGTCGCTGCTGCGGTAATGGAAGCAAGTTCAGAACTGAGCTCCTGCGGGAGCCTCACTGCTGCGGCAGTGGAATACTTTCCCCATAGGCTGACTCCTGCGGGAGTGTGGGGGAACATAATTGCTGCGGCAATGGATGGTTTCCAGGGCTGAGCTCCTTCTGGAGCCTCACTGCTGTGGCTGTGGAAAAGGCTGTTGCCGTGAAGTTAAATGTGGAGATGAGCGGATGTTTAGCTGATGAGTGTTTGTTGAGCTTGTTTGATGTGCTCTCTGTTTGACCGGATGTAGCTCTTGAAAGCTTCTGAAGACCAGCGGCCCAATGTTTGTATCTGTTGTTGTGAAAGGCCTTTTTGTGCAGCCGTGGTTGCTGCGCCTATGCGGAAAGAGTGGCTGGAAAATTGGTCTGCTGGGAGACCAGTTTGTAGAAGTGTAGCTTTAAGGTGTTTTTGGAACCAAAAACGTGTAATGGGGCGGTTGGAATCATCTGTGAAGAGTGGGTCGGAAGGGAGTTTAGCCTGTGATTTTCTGAAATGGAGGTAGGCTGAGAGGGTTTGATATGGTTGGATTGGTGATGGAAGGTTAAAGATGTAGATGAAGTGGCCTTTTTTATATTGGTCGGTCTTGCTTCCTTTGATGAAATATGAGATGGTTTCGTCGTCCAGTACTGACAAGTCGGAAATTGTAGGATGAACTTTTGGGTTGAAGCTGGATGTGACGGTGAGTTCTGAGCTTCTGAGGAATCCGAAAAAAGCCAGGATGAACATAGTGTCGAGGGTGCGGGAAGTATTGGTGGAGTGGAAACCTCGGCGGAGGTGGAGATGCATTTGGAGAGTATATTGAGAGTTATTAGTTGTCTGGTGTCTGGGTTGGTGGGTTGGGTTCTTTGAATGCCTTTGATGAGTAAAGATGTCTGGGGGTTGGCTATTTCTGAGGAGGGTGAGCCAAAAATGTATTTATGAAAAAATTGTATGCCACTTAGGTAACCTTTAATAGAGCTGGCTTGGAAGTTTTTGGCGCTGTTGAGGTAGGATATAAATGAGGTGATGGTGAGCAGGGAAAAATCTGGAAAAAGCAGGTTATATGAACAATGGAAGGTCTTGAAACTCTTCCATGCAGTTAGATATGACTTGAGGGCCCTGAGGATGTTGTCCAGTGAGGCGTCGAGGAGGTTTTTTAGTGGATGGTTCATGGGAATATCAGTTCTGAAAAGTGAGGCACTGGGGTTGGGAATGGGTCCGCTTCTGGTACCAGCAGCTTGAATTTCTGAAAGGCAAAACGAGAGAACGAGTCGGCTATTTGGTTTTTGGCTCCAGGGAAATGTTTTGCAATCATGATGAATTGATCGCAGGCTGAAATCCAAGTGAGGCGTCTGAGAAAGGGCATGAGTGCGAGGGAGTGAGAACAGCCTTCATTTATGCAATGTACAGTGGCTTCGTTGTCGCAATGTACTAGGATGCTATTGGTGAACCATTCTTTCCCCCACACAGAGAGGCTGCTATGATCAGAGGATACAGTTCGAACAACTCTGAGGATGATGTCGCCTGCATTGAGTCTGACAGCTGTGGTGGCCATGTAGATGCAAAACATTGGCCTTGGTAGTAACCCCCGAAACCGATAGAGGGCGCTGCGTCTGCAAAGAGTTGGATATCTATAGCGAGTGAAACTAGATTGTTGTAGAAGAATGATATCCCGTTCCATTGTTTAAGGAAATTAATCCATAGGCTGAGCTCGTTGCAACATGGACTGGTTAAAGTGAGTTTGTCTTCGAGTGCGCGCACAGAGGATGCTAGAGAGAGGAGATGGGAGATGAATGAGCGGCCTTGTGGGATTATGCACATCGCGAAGTTTAGATGGCCGAGTAAAGATAGTACTTCGCGTTTTGAACAGTTTGGATTGTCTAAAAGGTTTGAAGTGATCTGAATGATCCTGTAAATTTTTTCTTTGGGTAGAGATGCTTGGAATTTGGTTGAATTTAGGTTGATGCCCAAAAATTTGATTGATGTGGCTGGACCTGTGGTTTTATCCTCAGCGATTGGGATTCCGAGCTCAGCGAAAACTTTTTGCACTGTAAGGAGATGGGCGGCTGGGATGGCGTCGGGAGGCGAGATGATTAAGAAGTCGTCGAGCAGGTGAATGATGTAAGAGATTCCGTGATTATTAGAAAGAATCCAACGGATTGCTTCTGATAATGTGTCGAAAATCTTTGGGCTGCTTTTGCACCCGAAAGTTAGGCGGACGGCAAAATAAAACGTGTGGCGCCAGCGCACTCCGAATAAATGCCAAAAGTCGGGGTGGATGGGCATCACTTTGAAAGCTGAAGTGATGTCGATTTTTGCAAGCCAAGCATCGCGGCCAGCGTTTTTAATCAAGGTAATGGCTTGCTCGATATTATGATAATGTAGAGAGTATTCTTCGAGAGGAATGAGACTGTTAATGCTTGGGTACGGAGAATTGTGCGGGGCTGAGAGATCGATAATTAGACGTTTTTTTTGCCTGAAAATGTCCTAGTAGCCACTCCAATAGGGCTGATACGGAAATGTGCAAAAGGAGGAGCGTTAAACGGACCAATCATAAAACCTGAATCGATCTCTTTTTTGATTAGTGTTGTCCACTGTGTCGGGTTCAGCGAGCGCAGATTGGAGATTATCGCAGATAATGTTTTTTGTGGGGAGGCTTTCAACACCGGGTTTGAGGCCGTGTTCGAGACCGGATAGGAGAAAATGTTTAAAATTTGTGTCTGGGTGGGTAGACAATTCTACAGCTAACTGGGAAATATTCACGGGAGTTGATAGGTAGTTTTGCAAATCTTTATTTTGGGAGCTTTAGACAGGGCATATGGTGTGGGCGTGAGCGCCGCCACAGTAATTACATATGTGCATGAAATGGCAGCGCTGTCTTGTGCATCTTCCTGTATTGAAGTTATTGCAAACCTGGTTACTGGAAGTGTAGTTGTTTTCCTTTGTGAATTTTTTGGTGGAGGGATTGTAGATGGTGGTCGTTTGCCATGGGACGTTGCTTGTTGATTTTGGTTGTGGTGGGTCGGAGCTGGGTAGAGGTTTTGTTAGTGGGCAGGTTGAGGTGTTGTGCGTCACTGATCTGCAGATCGTGCATGAGATGTTGCGGCAGCCTAAAAACACTCTATTGTGTAAGTCGATGTCCAGGGCGCCCCAGTACGGGCACTGGTTCCACTGGGCTACTCTAACTGCGCATTTAGCTGAAAACAGTTTATGGTAGGTGTAAAAGTGCGTTCCTCCGTATGATAGTGCGAGTTCTGCGATTATCGCAAGATAATCGTTCAGTTCTCGTCTCCTGTGGGTTAATGCAGCACATATGATTTCACTGTAGCGGCTGAAAGCCAGGCAAAATTCTGGGAAAGAGAGGGTGCGAGATGGATTGTGAGATGAGTTTTTTAAGGTGACTGAAAAACCACCACATTCGAATTGGCGATCTAGTATGGGAGGCGGGAGTAAAGATAGCAAGGATGATAAATCGATGTCCGTACCTGAGAGGATCTGTGTTCTGATGTTATTTGCGACAGGGGGCGGTTCCAGAGCTGGAGCGATTGGTGGAATGGTTAGAGGAATTGCAGAGACCAGGGTGAAAGAAGATTTAGTTTGGGGAAGAGAATTAAGAGGGATAGAGGCTGGGGCCGCATGCGGAGGTAACTTCACACTTGGGTCAACCACTGGAGCCTGAAGAGGAATGTGAAGGTTAGAAAGAGGGATAGGTTGGGGGAAAAGGCGGGGTGGTTGGGCCTGCATCGCTAGCGGAGGCAGCCTCGTGCTAGAATTAGATATAGGGGCTGCGGGCCAGACATGGGGCAGAGGGTTAGGAATGAGTTTATTTTGGCTGGGCTGAGCCTGTCCTGCTGGCGGAAGTGAGTTTGTGCTTGGAGGATGGCGGATGTCGGATGTCGACGGAATCTGGCTTTTGGGGTCCGGTGTGTTGCTCAGCTGTGTGGAGAGAAGTGCTAGGCCCGGTGGATGCGGAATCTGGCGCGCGGCCCAGACTTGCAGAGGGTGTGCTGCTGCGGTGAGATGAAAGACGGTCTGGTCTTCTGTGGGAAAGAGACGGGGATTTTTGAGAGCCTTGGTTTGAGGTAATCCTGCTTTTTCTTGTTTGTTTTGAGGTTTTTTGAGGAGGAGAGGCTGGCTGGAGAGAGATGTATAGTTGACAAAATTTTGCTTTTTTCAGTCTCCTGGAGTGACGGAGGAAGCTGGAGATGAGGAAGATGGATGACATGATGGTGGAGGTGAGGGCAAGCCTCGGCGTCGTGGGGTTCGAGAAGCGGCGCGGCTGGGCCAGCGACAGCGCGGTGTAGTTGGCGGCTCAACTGCGGAGCTTTGCTGAGCGTGAGTGTTCCTTGCATTGGCGGAATGCGGCGGAGGAACTGGAGGAAGGAATTGGTCGTCGTTAGACGCGTAGAGCTCGACCTCAGAAATTGGAACAAGGGGCGGGGCCAAAATGCCGTAAACTGTCGAAGGAATGTCGGTGAGTCAAACGTGGCTATATATACACGCTTCCTCGCTTCGGATTGAAGAACTTGATAGTTAAAAGACAGGACGAAGCCGAATTTGTTGAGAAAGCACATTAGACAGGCAGAACGCTAGAAAGTATGCAAAGTATGACCTCACGAATATGTTGTGCCTGTTTACACTGTGAGCGAAACTGTGTTTGCAATGTTGGAGAATATAGGTTGTGTAGGGGGTTTGTATCGAGAATCAAAAGTGTTTTTTTATTGTGTACTGGTAAATCTCTGCATCAAATAAATCACCATGTTGGCTGTTGTCTCGATCATCGGTTATCTCGATGCTTTTTTGCAATCCCGAGGCCATCAACATAACTGTATTCCACTGTATATACAATGTCTTCCCGCTCTTTAGCTGATCGCTATTTCAAACTAAAAGTCCCAGAGAAAATAACTTAATAAAATGATAAATAAAATATTTATTTATAAAAATAAAATGCACAGAAAATAATAAAATTTTCATTTTTTTATTTTCATAGAAAATGTCAACTTTTTGAGGGCAACACCCTCTCCTCAGGAGTCAATCAATCAATCAATCAATCAAACTTTATTTATATAGCGCCTAACAACAACCAAAAGGTGCACAAGGCGCTTTCCAGACAAAAAAATAAAAAATAATAAAAAAAAATTAAACGAAAACATAAAGAAACAACAAAATAAAGGGAAAATAAAATCATAGTGAAGTCCGAGGCTATGCGTCAAAATCTTGAGTGAAAAGGTGGGTTTTTAAATGTGATTTAAAGACATTCAACACTGTAATATTAAGGAGATGAGTAGGGAGTGCATTCCACAATTTAGGACCCTGGATGCTAAAACACCGGCCTCCAAACTTGAATGAAATTATGCCACTACTTATCATTAATCAAACTTTTGTCCATTTTTTTGTTTTGTTTTCAGAGTCTTTGAGAAATGTCTCTAGTTTTTTGAGAGAAGAGAACAACTATTTCTGAAATTGGTCTTAGAAAGATTGTAATGGTTCCCTGGTCAAAAACGTTTAATTCCACTTTTCGAACCATTTGGTCTATATTTGGATTAGTCCAATAGGCCACATCAGTTGTTCCTTGGTGCCCGACTGTGTTTAAAAAGTACACATCACCAGTTTTCACATTTGGTTTTTCGTCAGACCACTTTTTTGCTTCTGCAGTGTTGACAAATACTCCCTTCGCCATCTTTTCCAAAAGGTATTGGTGTTCTGTTACAGTGTTTGTTCAAGTTAAAGTTAATTAGTTTAGTTGACAGTTTGTCTCCCTCTACTGGTTTTTAATGTATAATTTTTGGATAATGTAGTACAATGTTGTCATTATCATCTGCATGATCAGCTGACTAACCAGGAAATCAGTGTCTTCCATGAGGTTACTGTTTTCATGAGTCACAAATGGTACATCAGCTCCATCTGCATTCATCCTTGGCCTTTGGTAGCTTCGTCGGTACGTTTTATTGTTATTATCCATAATACCTTTAATTATATCTGATTATTGGAACTATTTGTAAACTGTGTTGTTAGAGTGCATCTATATAAATGTAGATCATATGGAGATATGGATATGTTCATTACTTTCATTTTCCTGACAATTTATGTTAATGTTAGTAAGAAATATTGTTATTTTATACATGTATATACTTATGTAAATTAATTTTGTTTTCTTCTTATTTGTAGTTTTACCCTACCCTTATTAAAATAACAAAAAGGACATTCCGTGTCTGTGGAGTTAACGAGGGAGAGTTTAACTTGCTGTTAAAGTATACAAAGGACGTATACAGAGAACAGTACAATCGGCAAGGCACTGCACTTGTTTCCATTATTTTGCATGGAGATCAGCTATGTCAAAATTTACATAGGAACATAATTTTCTCTGGAACTGAAATTGCATTTCTTTTCTGTGTCAACAACAATGCTGAAGTAAGTATTTCAGGAGCTTCTGGGTCTGTAGACACTATTACCAAAGGCCTTGTGTTTATGATTGCCATAACTTCTGCCATAAGAGTTGCCAAAAACCTCATGTGTGAGACATATGAGATTCATAATCAGCAAACCATCCAGAATCCTTCTAGCAACTCCAATGAGTCTCTTCCAATATCCTTCCATATGTGACGCATGGGGTGGATTGAAATTCCATGTGCATCCCGTGTCCTTAAGGTAACTGTTTAACTCAGAGTCATTCACATTGATTTTCAACTCTTTGCAGGCACCTACAAAACTTGTACCTCTATCAGAGCAAAGGAGTTTTGCTGGACCACGAATGGAGACAAATCAGATGTAAACAAAACTTGATGTAGTCATGGATTCAATTAAATCAATATGCCCTGCTCTGACAGATGTGCACACGAAGTTAACTGCCCAGCGTTTTGAATCTGCACTGCCACCTCTCGTACGGCATGTGACTACACTCCATGGACCAAACACATCGATGCCCATGTAAGTAAATGGTGGCTCAGAGGACAGTCACTCCTCTGAGTTTGCAGCAGATAACACAGTCGTGAATAATGCTAGAAATAAGACGTTTGCTTCCTATTATCCAAAATCCAACTGCTCTGATGAAAACATCAGTAAAATGGCGTCCCTGGTGTGCTACTTGGTATAGTATCTTATCAGGAGAGCGGCAATATGACGCTTGTATGAGAGGATGCTTTTCTCTATGAGACAGGTCTGATGACGATACACAACCTCTAACCCTCAGCAAACCATCATCAATTATTGGATTTAATTTTTTTAAGAGGCTTTGTTTTGCAAGGACCACTCCATTTTTAAGGTACTCAAGCTCTTTCTTAAATGTTTTGTGTTGAACACAACATATGATTGTATTCTTGGCTTGTGTCAACTCACTTATGCTACGGGATTTGCTGCCAACCTTTTAAATAAGGGTCGTCTGTTTTACCACAATAGGATTTTGCAACATGAATTAGTCGTGCTATTGATTTACAAAGAGTTTTCCAGGAGAACCTCTCAAATCTGCGAGTGCATAGCTGACCTGAAGAAATCTTAGTAGCAAGAACTGAAATGTCAGGTCGAATTTCAGCATCAGGTTTCACCAATTCAAAGATCTGAGTCAATTCTTGAGCATTGCTCTGGAGTAGAAATTGTGGCCCACAAAACCAACATAAGTACTGTAAGCGTTCTGCTGTCACTGCTCTGGTGGCACAATCTGCTGGGTTGTTGTTGGTATTCACATAACACCACTGGTCAGGACGTGTTGATTTCCTTATTTGGGCTACACTATTTGCTACATATATGTAGAATATCTTGGTGACATTATGGGTATATCCTAAAACTATCCTGCTGTCTGTGAAGAATTGAACTGCATCTATTTCCTCATCAATCTCATCCCTGATCATTTCATACATTTCCACTGCTAGCACAGCTGCACGTAATTCTAAGCGAGGTATGGTATGTGCTGGACGAGGGGCTAACTTTGCTTTCCCCATGACAAACCCAACATGGCTTTGGTTGTCAACATCAACTACCCTAAGGTAAGCTACTTCTCCTATTGCAACTATCGAGGCATCTGAGAAGAAGCACAGTTCTTTTCTTTGTGTACCAGACAGTGGACCAGGTACATATGTCCTTTCAATCTGCAAATGCTCCAAAGTCATTAGAGAATTTCGCCATTGATTCCACTATGCTTGTCTTTCCTTTGAAAGATCCCAATCACTCTGTTCAGATGAAAGTGCTCTGAGTAAAGCTTTTCCTCGCACTATGACATGAGCCAGAAAACCTAGTGGGTCATATAGGCTGTTCACATTGGACATATTGCACCTTCTTGTAAAATGCTTCTCTTCTTGATTCACTTGGAAATTAAAGCTGTCAGTCTTAAAGTTCCAAGAGAGACCTAGGCTGTGTTGAACAGGCGAGTTATCAACTCCCAGATCAAAGTCTTTCAAGTCTTTGGCATAATCTTCTTTGGGAAATGCTTCCATAACGGTTTTGCCATTGAATGTGATTTTGTGTAATTTAAGATTTGATTCTGCAAGCACATGTTGTGTGTTTTTGATGAGCTTAGTGACTTCCTCAGAAGTTGAGAGTGAAGTCAGTCCATCATCAACATAAAAAATGTCTCACTACAAAGTGCTTTGCCTTAGAGCCATAATAATTCTATAATAATATAATATTATAGAATTATAATTCTATAATTCTAACTATTGGAATATGGACTATTCTTTCAATGGACTATTCTGACTAGTAAATGCAGCAATTACATGTAGGTCGTTTTTATATAAATATAAAATAAAACTTTAACCTAAAGTGGGTCCATGACCAGAGACATTACCAGATGCTGAACAAACATCTGCATAACCTCACAAAGGCCCCATGATATAGTCTCTGGAAAATGTGAATAAGTTTGAGAACATAAAGATTTAATTTGAGGTTTCAGACCTTAAGATGTTAGCCTAAAAGAATTATTTAAAATACTTACCTACTGTTTTTTTATTAATGTGTTTTATTATTACATAACCATTTCATTTTTTCAGATTAATTAGTCAGTAAGAATTGAACAAGGTTAATGGTTTGAATTGAGATTTAGAAATGCCAGCTGACCAATGCGAGAGCTACTGTGAACCTATTCTGACAGCTCTATCAATAAGAATTCCAAATGATCTGATTGGAGAGCGGAGATGTAGAACATAATCAAATGAGAATACCACATAGAAGTCTAATCCCTGTACTGCTCTACACAAATATGATTTTAAGCAGTTCAGAGCAGAAAATAAACATTCACTATTAGGGATGAGCGAGTACAGCATTATCTGTATCTGTATCTGTATCTGTTAACCAAATGAATTACAGTAATACCTCGGTTTACGAGCGACTTGGTATACGAGAAAATCGGTGTACGAGCAAGGAGGGTCGAATCGGAGTACGAGCATTGTATCGGTGTACGAGAAAACAATTCCCTCACCCATGCGCAGTTCTGTGTGGAAAAAGTCCTAACGCTCTGCATCCTTGTGCGCATTTTTACATGAAATATCCTAATGACAGCCTCTCATAACAGTCAGGAGGTTCCAACCCCTTTTATAACCCCTTAACTCATTCATTGGCTCTATCATTCACCACAGTGATATTTTTATAAGTGATTTACAGAAGTTTTTACCTCATATTCTAAACATTAATTAATTGTGATCACTATTGTTCACGTAGTGAAAAATACACGGTTTTAGCCAAATAATAAACAAAGTAATAGGGTTAGACAAACCATATTTTTATACAAACAACATATAAGCCTCTCCTACAAATGAGCACTGTTTTCATGTTCGTCAAACCTGCCGTTTCTCTGCAGTATCGGCAAAAGCGCAAGGAGTAAAATGTGACTTATTACCCCATGAGCGGGGCTCGTTTTAACAGACAGCGGGTTAGTTGTAACACCATGTTATCCAATGCAAGTTCATTCACGTATTTTTATTTGTTTAAAAAAGTTGTGTCTTGATGATCATAAGCATAACTTTTTTCCTTTATTTTTTACATTTGTTGTGTTTTGAACAATGTAATGACATGAAAAACGTTTTAATAGGTTAATACAATGCAAAATATATGATTATTGATGCAACTTGTTCAATGAGGCTTAGTGTTACAACTAACCCCGCGCTGTCTTGTTTACTTCAGGACTGGATAGCAGCCAGTATGTGTTTTTCACGTCTTTCAAAATGGTACCATCTTTTAGCCAAGAAGATGGTAATCATAACAATATAAGATTAGACTAACAATCTTTCACACATTCTTTGAAAATCGAAAAACAACTACTATAACAAAAAATATTTACATGCTGCCAAAAGAGTTTTTCCTGTGGTTCTCATCCAAACTTCTATGAAATTTCTCGAAAAATGGCCAGAAGACGTGGGCAAACAGTGTGATGAAAAGCCCTTTAGCACGTCACATTTATGCCCCTGCAACTATCTAAAAAAATCGCTGTTACTATTTACCCCGCTTTACTTTGTGCCCCGCGCTCCCCTAGTTCTCTCGCGGCTCCCGCAAATTCGTTCTCTTGCGGCACCCGCGAATTCGTTCGTTCCAGGCTCCCGCGAATTCGTTCGTTCGCGGCTTCCGCGAATTAGTTCGTTCGAGGCTCCCGCGAATTCGTTCGTTCGCGGCTCCCGCGAATTCGTTCTCTCCCGGCTCCCGTGAATTCGTTCTTTCGCGGCTCCCATGTTCCACGACTTTAACTCTGGATTATCACTCATTTGTTTTCTGCACTATTATAATAAATTCACTCATTTGCTTTCATCCTTGCTTTCCCCGCTCCCCTCTCCTCCCTCCTCTCTCTCCTCCAAGCAGGCTGCTCAAACCTGACGTGCATTACAGTAAATTGTCAAGTATTTTTTGAGTTTAATTGTCAATTATTAATTAGTATTTATATGATATCTTTATGGTTACAATTTTAACTGCAATTAATAGGGTAAAACCAAACAAATATTTAAAATGGGCATTTGTGGTCATGTGGAACGAATTAATTGATTTTTAGTGCATTCTTATGGGGAAATTTGTTTTGGTGTACGAGCATTTTGGTTTACGAGCTCGCTCTTGGAACGAATTAAACTCGTAAACCGAGGTAGTACTGTATCTGTATCTGTACTCGGACTGGGCGTGGCCTAACCCGGAAATGGGCGGGATTTAACCAGGAAGTGGGCGGGACTGTACCTACTATGTTGTTTTTAATCATGCAATTGATTTGGGTCGATTAGAAATTGTTATATTTATTTCTGATTAGAAAACTATTTACATGACAGCATCAGCATTGAGCTTCATATCAAAGGTTTTGATCACAAGAACAAACAAACTATATAAAATAAGTTTTGCAACAATGAATACAACACATGCGGTTGGAATTATGAAGAAAAATTTAATGAACAAGAGTTTATTTAAACATAACTTTCTTTTTTTAACTTTTAATTTTTTATGAACAGTGTGATTTTTTTTTAAATTTCCACGCCAGGTATGCGTGTGTGTGAGTGAGTGAGTAAGAGAGAGAGAGACAGAGAGAGACTGTGTGTTCTATGGATCAAATAGTCTGACGTTGTTTTTAAAATCTGCATTTATTATGTATGAAATACAGCAAGAAAGTGTCAGACACTTAGTGCGTGAAGTTAAACACTCGTTAGAGCCAGCAGACGGTTAAAAAAAAAATTCCGACAGGCAGAGACGCAACGACAGTCGCATACTACCGAGCAAACCCCACGTTTACCAGAACTATACTGGCTAATAAGTAAGTACTACAAACAAATTGAAATAAAAAACAAATCTAAAGCTGAAGAAACCCTAAACCATAGGTGTCAAACTCCCGCCCCGGCGTGTTATTATGTCCGGCCCGCGAGATCATTTTATTAATGACCCGCGAGATGGCCCGCGCTCCAGCTGCCGCGCCGAACACTTCCTGTATTAATCAAGTCTAGCATATGGCTTATGATGCTTCGCGCTCGCGCTACCACCCTGCCCTAAACGTTAACGGAAAAGACCCGCGAACCTGAGTGATAGAGAGAGAAAGACACCTGTTCTCGTCTCAGCGTTCTGTGTGTGAATGAGCAGGGCGGAGCCGCGGGACGCAGGAAATTTGCACGCAGACACTCAGCTGCCCAATGAGGATTTTTATTCAATTAAATATTCGTATTACTCGTATGATACTCGTACTACTCGTATGATACTCGTACTCGGCAAAAGTGCATTATCCGTACCGGATACTCGTTTCAGCCGAGTATCCGGCTCAACTCTATTCACTATATCATTCAACATTACTGTAACATATATCAGTGGAACACAATCAGATATTGACAGCTATTGTAGATGCTCCTCTAATAAATTCAGTCCGTTTTCAAGCGAGTTTTGACTTCTATTTCAGCTGGCAAAGAAAATGCTATGGATATGCCACAACATTCGGGTGAGTAAAATATTATTTATTTTTAGTGAACTATTTCTTTAATGTTGCAGTGAACTATGAAAAAACAAGGGTTGAAAGGGGAAATACTGGGCAGTGTATTGCTGGCTTTAAAAGAATGAACACAGAAATAATTTGGTTTCTTGTGCCAAACTGGGGCATAAACTATTACTGGGAATGAGAACAGCCAAGCTGGACAGCTTGTGTGCAGGAGAGATACGAGCAATTCAGAGCCCTGATCCACACTACCAAGGGCAGTTGGCTTTTTGTGTGAGCTCAAGGCCAAAAACCTGCACAAACATCTTCTCCTATTCATACAACCCATGCTGGCAACAGCAAGAAAGCACATTGCTGCCATAAGTACAGCAGCCAGACTAAACACAAGGCAACTAAATACATCCTAGTCCATGTTTTAGAAAAATGAACTAGGTTTCTTTATGAAGTATCTCCAGTTTTTAATAAATTACACTTTAATGAAAAAACAAACAAACAAAATGGTTCACTCTAAATGACAAAACAAACAAACAAAATCACCCTAATATGACATTTCTGTCATTTTTTACTCACCCTTGCGGGTTATAAATCCGTATGAATTTATTCTATGGTACACAGAAGGTGACTTAAAAAAAGAAGTACACTTACATGAACATGGACTTGTAGTGTATTTTCAAAGAGTAAAAGTTTTTTTTTTTTAAACTGTGCTTGCACATAATATAATATTAATGAAATAAAAGGCCAATGAGGTGATGTCACACTTGGTCCTGTCTTTCTGTGTCTTTGTCACTTCCCTGTCACTGAGGTCATGGGGTCACTTCCTGTTGTCACTCCCTGTCTATTGTGATATCACTTCCTGTTCACTTCCGGGGCTTTCTAGAATCTTCCACACCTTTCTAGTTTCAATCACCTCGTCAGTGTCTCCAGGTGTTTCCCATGTCTGTCTCTATTTATACCCTCTTGTGTGTCCTGGTCTTTGTCAGTTGTTGAACCTGTAATGTTGACTTCAATGTTGCTACTTCGTGTTTGGATGTCTGCTTCTTGTTCTCCTTGTCTCCAGTGTTCTCCTTTCCGAGTTCTTAAGTAAGCTCCTTGTTCCTTGCACTAAGAGTGCCGTTTTGTTTTCTGAAGTGGTTTGTTTTCCGAATTTAAATAAAGAAGAGTTTCAGCTCTGGAACCTGCCGCTCCTCGTTCTTCCTCCGTATCGCACACGTTCCTGATCTGTAACAGAACAACTGACCGGGTTTGTCGCCCCAAAAGGACAATATTGTTTGAGATGGCAGACCTGCAGAAGGCAAGATTCAGGCTATTAAGCCTGGAGCAGCGAGACCTCTCACTGGAGGATCACACCCAGGACTTTTTAGATCTGGCGTGCCTAACCGATTACTCGGACGACATCCTGGTGGGCTTTTACCGCTGGACCCTAAACCCCCAAGTTGTGGCACGCCTGCCTGAGGGTGGTCCCCGGACAATTTTGCTGGTTATGTGGACTGGGTACTGGCCTTCTTCGGATCCCCATTCACTGTTGGCATCGCAGAGGAATACGTTTCCCAGGAGACCCAGTCAGCCATCTCACCCTCGACAGCAGTGCGCTCACCTGAGCTTTCGCCCGCACATCAGCGGACTGCACCTGTGCCCGCAGACAAACAGCCTGGACCAGTATGCCTCGCTGGTCAGTCTGTCGCCGCGCCCACAGTTCTACAGCCTGTTCCAGCGCCCGAAGCCAGCCAGGTGACGCTTGCAGCCATTAGGTCATCACTCCCGAGCTCCGCGTCCGAGTCATCGTTCCTGAGCCCCACGTCCGAGTCCCCAATCCTGAGCTTCGCCGACCGGTGCCACGCCCCCGAGCCGCCGCCTTAAACGGGGTAAGCGGAGGCGACAACAGGCCAGAGAACAGATTCCCCAGGCCACTGTTGACCTCCCTGATCTCCCAGACCCGGGTGAGGATCCAGAGCCAGAGAGCTCCCAGCCAGAACCAGAGCCAGCGACTGACCTGGGACTCCCGCCGTGGCCTGAATCGCCGGACCTGCCTGGGCCTCTGGATTGGCCAGATCTCCCGTGGCCCGAACCGCCCCCGCCGGTGCAGCCGGCCCTCCCAGAGCCTCCGCCGGTGCAGCCGGCCCTCCCAGAGCCTCCGCCGGTGCAGCCGGCCCTCCCAGAGCCTCCGCCGGTGCAGCCGGCCCTCCCAGAGCCGGTCCCTCCAGAGCCAGAGCCGGTCCCTCCAGAGCCGGTCCCTCCAGAGCCAGAGCCGGTCCCTCCAGAGCCAGAGCCGGTCCCTCCAGAGCCAGAGCCGGTCCCTCCAGAGCCAGAGCCGGTCCCTCCAGAGCTGGCCCTGCCAGAGCCACCGGTCCAGCCCGAGCATCCGGATCCGCCGTTCCAGTCGGCCCAGCCAGAGCATCCGGATCCAACGGTCCAGACCGAGCCTCCAGATTCATCGGTCCAGCCAGTTCTCCTTGAGCCTCCGCCGCCGGTCGTCCAGCCAGAGCCTCCGCCGCCGGTCGTCCAGCCAGAGCCTCCGCCGCCGGTCGTCCAGCCAGAGCCTCCGCCGCCGGTCGTCCAGCCAGAGCATCCGCCGCCGGTCGTCCAGCCAGAGCCTCTGCCGCCGGTCCTCCAGCCAGAGCTACCTCCGCCGATCCTCCTGCCGGCCGAGCCCAAGCCTCCAGAACTCTGCCCAGAGCCCGAGCATCCAGAACTCTGCCCAGAGCCCGAGCATCCAGAACTCTGCCCAGAGCCCGAGCATCCAGAACTCTGCCCAGAGCCCGAGCATCCAGAACTCTGCCCAGAGCCCGAGCATCCAGAACTCTGCCCAGAGCCCGAGCATCCAGAACTCTGCCCAGAGCCCGAGCATCCAGAACTCTGCCCAGAGCCCGAGCATCCAGAACTCTGCCCAGAGCCCGAGCATCCAGAACTCTGCCCAGAGCCCGAGCATCCAGAACTCTGCCCAGAGCCCGAGCATCCAGAACTCTGCCCAGAGCCCGAGCATCCAGAACTCTGCCCAGAGCCCGAGCATCCAGAACTCTGCCCAGAGCCCGAGCATCCAGAACTCCGCCCAGAGCCCAGTGACCTCTGCCCCAAGTCCCAGCGCGCCTCGCTCAATTCAGAGCCAAGGCCCCCGGAATTTCCAACTCCCCCTGGGCTCCCTGTGTTTCCGGCACCGCCGTGGAGGGCTGCGCCACCTTGGCCCCCAGAACTCTCTGCTCCTCCCTGGGTCCAAGCTCTTCTGGCGCCACCGTGGAAGACTGCGCCACTCCGGGCCCCAGAACTCCCAGCACCACCCTGGGACTCTGTTCGTCTGACCTTAACCTGGAGGCCTCCTTGAACTTTTTCATGCATGTTTCTTATGTTCCATGTAGTCAGTATTCCTTATTCTGTGTACCGTTGTTTCTTGCATGGTCCATGTGGTCAGTGTTCCTTGTTTTATGTCTCTTCCATGCTCTGGTGTTGGTGTGTCCTACTCTTGGTTTCATGTCTGTTTCCTTCCTTGTCTTGAGCTGTCCCCCTCCGGGTCACCCGCCCACCCTCCACAACTGTTTCTTCTTAGAGGACGCGCCTGCCGGGAGGGGGGGGGGGGAGAGTCTAGAGTCTTCCACACCTTTCTAGTTTCAATTACCTCATCAGTGTCTCCAGGTGTTTCCCATGTCTGTCTCTATTTATACCCTCTTGTGTGTCCTGGTCTTTGTCAGTTGTTGAACCTGTAATGTTGACTTCAATGTTGCTACTTCGTGTTTGGATGTCTGCTTCTTGTTCTCCTTGTCTCCAGTGTTCTCCTTTCCGAGTTCTTAAGTAAGCTCCTTGCTCCTTGCACTAAGAGTGCCGTTTTGTTTTCTGAAGTGGTTTGTTTTCCGAATTTAAATAAAGAAGAGTTTCAGCTCTGGAACCTGCCGCTCCTCGTTCTTCCTCCATATCGCACACGTTCCTGATCTGTAACAGGTGAACTTTAAAAGAGTGCATTTTCATGACTTTGTTTCTTAAGAAACTTAAGTACAGTTTTAAATGGTTCAATTTGTAATAAAGTACATTTTAAATAATTATGTTTTAATGATCTTTTGTTGTGATTTAAATAATTACATTTACACTAATACCTCGGTTTACGAGTTGAATTTGTTCCAAGAGCGAGCTCATAAACCAAAATGATCCTACACCAAAACAAATTTCCCCTTAAGAATGCACTAAAAATCAATTAATTCGTTCCACATGACCACAATTGCCCTTTTTAAATATTTTTTTTGGTTTTACTCTATTAATTGCAGTTAAAATTGTAACCATTCAGATCTCATACAAATACTAATTAATAATTGACAATTAAACTCTAAAAATACTTGACAATTTACTGTAATGCACTTCAGGTTTGAGCAACATGCTTGGAGGAGAGAGAGGAGGGGGGAGCGGGGAAAGCAAGGATGAAAGTAAATGAGTGAATTTATTATAATAGTGCAGAAAACAAATAAAGTGATAATCCAGAGTTAAAGTCCTGGAACATGGGAGCCGCTAACGAACGAATTCGCGGGAGCCGCGAACGAACAAACTCACACCGATTGTCACGGTTCTCTCAGGTTCAGTTCCGTTTCTAGTCACAGAACCGTGGCACTGCTCTTCCTCCCGTGTTTGTGTCTTGTGATTGTAAACCCCGCCCATCTTGTTACCTCATTTCCCTTGAGTGTTGTCAGCTGTTCTCAGCTTGTTACCTTTCCTCATGTGTTCCCTACATATAGCCCTTGTGTTTGCAGTCCGTTGTGGTCTCGTTGTCATTCTGGTGTTCCTGTATGGTGTGTTTCATAATCCTGTTCCTGCCTTGCTTCCCGGTTGAGTGTTGTGGTTTATGTTTTCCCCCTCGTAGGTTTTTCATTTCTTGTGTTATGTTCTTTTGTTATTATAAATAAATGCCTTTCCCTGCACTTGAGTCCTCCCCTTACTACTGAGACGTGACACCGATACAATGCTGGTACACCGATTCGACTCTCCATGCTCCTACACCGATTTGCTCGTATACTAAGTCGCTCGTAAACCGAGGTATTACTGTATTTTGATATTTTACCTACCATACTAAAACGTCTATAAAGTCCTGAGTAACTGTAACTGTTTTATTAAATAGTATATTTAACGTTTAAAACATACAGGTACTAAATGTCATCATTACGTCAGTACAAATGTGTAATTGCTAAATAATTTCAACACATGTTAGTAATATATAACAATACAATACATGCAAGTAAGTTTCAATAGAAATTACATTAAATACATATACATAAATCTTAATAGTACATTTGGCAGTACATTTAACCATCATCAAGACAACAGGATAATATATTAAATTACTTATAAAACACTTGTGCATAGGCAAGGCAAGGCAAGGCAAGGCAAGTTTATTTGTATAGCACATTTCATACACAATGGTAATTCAAAGTGCTTTACATAAAGAAGAATGATAAAAGTAAAACATTAAAAATGATTAAAAGAACAAAAAGATAATACAAAAATAAAATGCAAACAGTTCGGACATAGCACAGTGCTCAATCTGCAAATGCATAGGTAAAAAGATGTGTTTTGAGTCTTGATTTGAATGTGGCTACTGTTGGAGCACACCTGATCTCTTCTGGAAGCTGGTTCCAGCTGCGGCTGGCGTAACAGCTAAAAGCAGACTCTCCTTGCTTTGAGTGAATCCTGGGTATTACTAAGTGACTTGATCCTGATGATCTTAGTGATCTGTTAGGTTTATATTCTATGAGCATATCTGCAATGTATTGAGGTCCTAGGCCATTGAGTGATTTATAAACAAGTAACAGTACTTTAAAATTAATTCTAAATGTAACTGGAAGCCAGTGCAAGGACCTAAGGACTGGTGTGATGTGTTCATATTTTCTGGTTCTGCTCAGAATCCTGGCAGCAGCGTTCTGTACGAGCTGCAGCTGTCTTATGGTCTTTTTGGGAAGGCCGGTGAGGAGCCCATTACAATAATCCACCCTGCTGGTGATGAAAGCATGAACAAGTTTCTCTAAGTCTTGATTGGAGACAAAGCATCTAATTCTTGCAATATTTTTGAGATGATAATATGCTGATTTAGTTATTGTTTTTACATGGCTACTGAAACTCAGGTCTGAAACTCAGGTTACCTGATTTTTAGTTGTTTGACCCCTAGAGTGAAGGTATGCGTTCACTTTGAGAACTTCATCTTTGTTTCCAAATGCAATGACTTCAGTTTTGTCTTTGTTTAACTGAAGGAAGTTTAGGCACATCCAGTTTTTAATTTCATCAATGCATTGACACAGGGAGTCAATGGGGCTGTAATCATTAGGTGATAACGCGAGGTAAATCTGGGTGTCATCTGCATAGCTGTGATATGCAATTTGTACTTTAGTACAAATAGTACTTTAAAGTATATTTAAATAGTACTTTAAAGTATATTATTTCAGCAAAAAGTACTCCTTTTGAAAGTATACTAAAGTGTACATCTTTTTCACAGGAAAATTATTTGGATTGGTGGAAAAAAATAATGATTTTTTTGGGTGACCTTTAAAATATCTAAAAAACATTTTAGCAACTTTAAAAGTAAATTATGTTTAATCTCACACTATCTAAGCTTTGTGAGTTGGTATTTCCGAGATGTGCAGTGATTATATTGACTGTATATAAACACTTTGAATTTGGTGCAAACTGTTGTGTGCTTGTGATGGGATGACATTGGGCCACCACTTGGCTACAGGTGGATATCATGGCACAGATTGGGGGTTGTGCTGTATGCTGACGTTGGGGTTCTTTTGATCAACCGTGAGGAAAAAAGGGATGTGAGAAAGTCAGGGGGGTTGGGAGGCGAGGAATAGGGCCAACAGATCGTCCCTTCTGACAGTGGCAGGCCTTGCTAGAGCAGATTGAGAGAGAGAGAGAGAGAGGTGTGACATTGATCCGATAGGACTGGTCCTGCCGGTTTTGATCTGTGAAAGGAAGATGAGCATGTTTGAACTACTGATGAAAGCACCAAGCTGTCCGAGGCTGCTGGGTCACAATCAGAAAAAAGTGAATTATTGGTCCCATTGTACATTAGCATACGTTCTTGTGTTACTGTGGCTAAAATTTCAGCTTCAGACAGCCACTGTCCAATTCCTGATGCATATTCAGAAACAAAACACAACATCCCTTTCTTGATCTTACTAAACTTCTAAACTGATTGGCTGACTCACATCCTCTAGCAGTAACGGCACCCAGGTTAATGTGAAAAATTATCCATTATTCATCATTTATATTCATTATTCAGACAGGTAAATGAGGTAAATGATTTAGTGAAATGCAGGTCGCAAGCTGTGCTCAAACTTGCAAAGGTATTTAAAATATTTAAACTATGCTATTCATATTTGAGAAGCCCTGGTGCATGTTCTTTGTATGTCGCTAATACACTTATCTGGATTTGATTGTTGGCGATTTGGCATAATCTTGGATTATTTGATTCTTCGAAGCTCATCCTCAACTTGCTGTCATAGCAACAGGTGTGCAAGCTTGAACCTGCTCACAAGCAGACTTATTTCATGTTAACAGGATTAGATCATAAGCAGAGGTGAAATGGGAAGTCTTTCACAGTCATGGCTTGTCCATTTTTATGAGAAGAACCTGTTGCTGAAGGTGCCAGAGTAATTCGAAGAGCCAAACGTGCCTAACATCTTCCATTTAAGGATCATGCAGGATTATATACACTGTGCTCTTAGGAACCTTAAGTGCAGCAGATTTTTTTTGTAACCTCGGCCAGATCTGTGCATTGTCACAATTCTGTCTCTGAGCTCTTCAGGAAGTTCCTTTGACTTCATGATTCTCATTTGCTCTGACATGCACTGTGAGCTGTAAGGTCTTATATTGACAGGTATTGACAAACACAACTTGGACTCAAATGAAGGTGTAGAACCATCTCAAGGATGATCAGAAGAAATGGACAGCACCTGAGTGTCACAGCAAAGTGTCTGAATACTTAGGACCATGTGATATTTCAGTTTTTCTTGTTTAATAAATCTGCAAAAATGTAAACAATTCTGTGCTTTTCAGTCAATATGGGGTGCTGTGTGTATATTAATGAGAACATTAACTTAAATACACTTAAAAATGAACTTAAAATATTTTAGCAAATGGCTGCAATATAACAAAGAGTGAGAAATGTAAGGGGGTCTGAATACTTTCTGTATCCACTGTATGTATATTTCATATACAACTTAATACTCCTGCAACAGCAACCCCTCTACCAGTTACTTTTAGGCAAAACCTGTGCTCTCTTTCTCCTTCCCATCTTTCCTCTATTGTTTCATCCTCTCTTCCTTCACCCAAGCAATTCTTATCTCTGGATGTGAATACGGCAACAGACACTTTATGTTCCACTCTAACTTCTTGTCTAGACAATATCTGTCCGCTCTCTTACAGGCCAGTGCGTGCTACTATCTCCAACCCTTGGCTAACTGATGTTCTTCGTGAAAAACTAAGGGCAGCTGAGTGAAAATGGCACAAATCAAAAGACAAGTCTGACATGTGTATGTATCAATCTCTGCTCTCTACCTTTTTTTTTACTAAATGCCCATACTGCTAAATCATAACAATGTTTATCATACTGCTCAATATTAACAATGTGATCTTAACAAGATTAACAATGCTTCTAACAAACGTACACTTTCAAAAAAATTCAACTCTTTCATCTGTTCCCCTCCACCACCACCACCCTCCTCTACCTCTTTAATTGCCAATAATTTTGCCAATTTCTTTATTAACAAAACAGCAACTATCATCAGTCAGTTCTCAACTCCACACACACAAGAACTTAGACCGAACACTGATGCAAGCAGAAATCTTCTCTCAACCTTCTCTCAACTCACTGACGTAGATGTATTTAAACTTATCCTTTCCAGGCATCTGTAACACAGGACTCACAGGCAGGGATCCAATCGCAATGTCTTTATTTAGAATGGTCGTACAGGCAGGGGGTCAGGGCAAAACAGAGAGCAATCGTGGTCAATACTCCAAGCAGGGGTCAGGAAGGCAGGCAGAACAGATACAGAAACGAAAGTCCAGGCGAGAGGTCGAGGCAGGCAGATATCAATCGAAACGTTATTCCAGGCACAAGGTCGGGGCAGGCAGAACAGGATCAGGAAACAGGTAACAGGCAGAATCGGAACAGATAAACAGGATGAAATAACGCTCAGAAATGCTAACCGGGGTACAACAAGACTTCGCTCTGAGCTGTGGGGTGACCGGGTTTACATAGTCTCTTGTAGTACATGATAATGATATACAGGTGGTGTGGCAAACAGTGAAGATGGAGTCCAGGTGTGTGTGTAATCAGTCTAGTGTGATGGTTGCTGGGAAATGTAGTGTGTAGTGAAGTGTCAGTATAAGTGAGTGAGCTCCTTCTGGTGGCCAGGGAGGGGAGCGCAGAGCTCATATTCATAACAGAGCCCCCCCCCCTACGAGCGCCTCCTGGCGTGAGGCAGCTAAAAGGCGCCGCGCACCACCATGGCGGCGCCCAAAGTTCAATGTTCCAGGGTGGTGCCGGGGGCACGGACCAGGTTGGTTCAGGCAAGGCTGGCGGGTCTGGGAGGTCTGTAAGGTCCCGGGATGTAGCCGACGAGCCGAAGGACCCGATCGACACCGCTGGTTCCGGAGACCGAAGGCCAGCCGCAGCGACGAATGACCGAGGCGGAGTCCAAAGGAGCGAGAGCAGAGTCGGAGACGGAGTGACAGAGGACATAAGGTGTAAGCCGGAGGGAGGAAGGAGCCAGCTGGAGCCGCAGGTGTAGGCAAGGCGACGCACGACCAAGGTGGAGCCTGGAGGACGAGGGAACCCGATGGAGATGATGGTCGAGGGACTTTGGTGAAGCTGAGGGAGTGAGAAGCCAGGCTGTGCCGAAGTGTTGACGGACCGAGGTGGAGAGAAGGGGTCTGAGGCTGGAGGCGGAGTCAGGCATTCCCCGACTGCCGTCGAGGCTGGAGTCGGCAGGATCTGCGGCGGTACCATCCAGCTGAGCACATGCAGTGGCGGTGCAGGACTGACGATCTCTGGCAGAGACAGGGCAGGAGGGCTGGCAGACACAGACAGGGACAGAGGTGATAATGGGTGGGATAGGGTGGGAAACGGTACCTCAGGCTCTGGCTGACGGGTCGTTGCAGGCTCTGGCTCTGGTTGACGGGTCGTTGCAGGTTCTGGCGGTTCTGGCTGACGGGTCGTTGCAGGCTCTGGCGGCTCTGGCTGACGGGTCGTTGCAGGCTCTGGCGGCTCTGGCTGACGGGTCGTTGCAGGCTCTGGCGGCTCTGGCTGACGGGTCGTTGCAGGCTCTGGCGGCTCTGGCTGACGGGTCGTTGCAGGCTCTGGCGGCTCTGTCTGACGGGTCGTTGCAGGCTCTGGCGGCTCTGGCTGACGGGTCGTTGCAGGCTCTGGCGGCTCTGGCTGACGGGTCGTTGCAGGCTCTGGTGGGTCGGGCCACGGCAGCTCGGGCTCTGGTGGGTCGGGCCACGGCAGCTCGGGCTCTGGTGGGTCGGGCCACGGCAGCTCGGGCTCTGGTGGGTCGGGCCACGGCAGCTCGGGCTCTGGTTCTGGCTGGCGCAGCTCTGGATCAGGCTCTGGCTGGCGGATCTCTGGATCAGGCTCTGGCTGGCGGATCTCTGGATCAGGCTCTGGCTGGCGGATCTCTGGATCAGGCTCTGGCTGGCGGATCTCTGGATCAGGCTCTGGCTGGCGGATCTCTGGATCAGGCTCTGGCTGGCGGATCTCTGGATCGGGCTCTGGCTGGCGGATCTCTGGATCGGGCTCTGGCTGGCGGATCTCTGGATCGGGCTTTCTCTGCTTCCGCCGCTTGCGGCGGTGAGGTGTTGACTTGGTCGCGGTGCTCGGAAGTACTGAATCGGTCACTTCTTCAATTTCAAAGTCAATACCATTCAGCCACAGCACAAGATTAATATATTCCATGAGTGAGGTTTCCTGGCATCCAAGAGCCCGGATAGCCCTCTTATCCAGTCCTCGCTCAAATATAGAAACCAAAAAGGCGTCACCCCAACTCACTCGGTGAGAAAGTTCAATGAAGTCAGATACATAGTCCAACAGGGGCCGGTTACCTTGCCGGAGACAGATGAGATGAAACTCAGCCTGTGTCGAATCGTCCATCCTGACAGACAGCTGGATCTTGTGTGGCGAAGTCTTCTGTAACACAGGACTCACAGGCAGGGATCCAATCGCAATGTCTTTATTTAGAATGGTCGTACAGGCAGGGGGTCAGGGCAAAACAGAGAGCAATCGTGGTCAATACTCCAAGCAGGGGTCAGGAAGGCAGGCAGAACAGATACAGAAACGAAAGTCCAGGCGAGAGGTCGAGGCAGGCAGATATCAATCGAAACGTTATTCCAGGCACAAGGTCGGGGCAGGCAGAACAGGATCAGGAAACAGGTAACAGGCAGAATCGGAACAGATAAACAGGATGAAATAACGCTCAGAAATGCTAACCGGGGTACAACAAGACTTCGCTCTGAGCTGTGGGGTGACCGGGTTTACATAGTCTCTTGTAGTACATGATAATGATATACAGGTGGTGTGGCAAACAGTGAAGATGGAGTCCAGGTGTGTGTGTAATCAGTCTAGTGTGATGGTTGCTGGGAAATGTAGTGTGTAGTGAAGTGTCAGTATAAGTGAGTGAGCTCCTTCTGGTGGCCAGGGAGGGGAGCGCAGAGCTCATATTCATAACAGCATCCAACCACCTGCCCTTTAGACCCTATACCCTCATGTCTTCTACAAGCCTCCTACACTTTTACCAGCACTCACTCAGATCATTAACACATCTCTTCACATAGGATCCTTCCCTACCGCATTCAAGCAGGGTCAGGTAATCCCACTGCGTAAAAAAAAAAACTTGGAGAAACTCCGCTTCTCTGGTTTGAATACCATCTCACAGGATGGTCCTTGGATGTCTCAAAAGAATGTTAACTTATCCACAAGGCTCAGTTCTTGGACCACTTCTCTTCTCCATGTACACCACCTCACTGGGTCTCATCATATGGGCACACCGATTCTCCCACAGATTATCACTGCTACACTGATGACACATAGCTTGGATTGACAACAACTCTCCTATCCTTTCATCTAGATCAGTGTTTCCCAACCCTGTTCCTGGAGGCACACCAACACTACAGGTTTTCCAACTCTTTCTAATTAAACACACCTGATTCAACTCATCAGCTTGTTAGTAGAGACTCTCAAGACCAGAAATATATGGGGCAGATAAGGGACACATCCAAAATGTGTACTGTTGGTGTGCCTCCAGGAACAGGGTTGGGAAACACTGATCTAGATGATCCCATGGTTGCTGCACAAATCACAAGTTGTCTAGCGGACATCTTAGCATGGATGAAAGAGCATCATTTGCAGCTCAACTTGGTCAACTTTGGCCTTTCCTGCCAATCCGACTCTACAACACGACTTCACCATCCAGATTGGCTCGTCAACGACCAGCTGAGCTTCAAAAATCACATTGCAAGGACGGCTCGATCATGCAGGTTTGCACTTGAGTGTCAGAATGATTACACCATTCCTAACGGAGCAAGCAACACAACTCCTGGTACAGGTCATGGTCATTTCCAGGCTTGATTATTGCAAAGCTCTTCTGCCAGACTTCCTTCTAGTGCAATCAAACCCCTTTTGCTCGAATCCCACTTGCAGCTCAGTTTAGAACCCAGTTTTACAAGAGCTTCAGAGTTTTGCAAACGAGCACCAGAAAGACAAGCACTTCCTAAATGAAGACATCCATGCAAGGAGAGTATTCAGAAGGAAGCACATCCACAGACGTAACAGCAGCAGTAGGCACTGGTGAACTGGCAGAATCTTTAGAGTCAGGACGAGAGACATACAGTTTAAGCATGTTTATGTGATATATGCAAGTTTTTCTCTTTCTTTCAGGTGTTTGCACTCTTCAATCACATATGGACCTGTAAACTTGGCTTGGAGAGCTGAACCAGACAAAGGCATTAAAAGAAGAACTTGATCACTGACCTTGAATGAGCGTTGAACAGATTTTTTGTCACATCTGTCTTTCATACGGGACTGGGAGGTTGCTAGGGCCTGTGGTGCCAACTGCCCAACTGAATGTAAACGTTCACGAAATAAACAAACATTATCAAGCACATTCTGAGAAGAGGTAACAGACTGATTTGCAGAAAGTAATTGTTCCTGTAATACCTTCAATGGTCCACGCAAAGAATGGACAAAAACGTCTCAGGTTACTTATGTAACCCTAGTTCCCTTAGAGGGAACGAGACACTGAGTCGAACGCACATGGGAACGCCTTAGCGTGATTGTCTCTTGAAACGCAATTGACTCCAGGTGTGCGAGTGCACGTCGCCGAGGGTGATGTCATGAGCCAGGAGTATATAAGCACGCCGTGACCCGGAAGCTGCAGCTTGACCAGTGTCTGAAACAGCCGGCATGCGTAGGAGCTGAGGCTACAAGACGCAGTGTTTCATTCCCTCTAAGGGAACTAGGGTTATGTAAGTAACCTGAGACATTCCCTGTCAAGGGAACTCAACACTGCGTCAAACGCATATGGGAACGAGGAATAATCACGGCGTCTCAGCGTACGGAGTAGGCCAAGCTAACATAGCTCACTACGAAAGGGGCAAAGTTCCCACAGCGGGGTTAAGGTCTAGTTGGTAGAACCAGATAAAGTTATGCGGTGAGGACCAGCCGGCCACATCACAAATGTCAGCAAGGGGAGCCCCTGCAAAGAAAGCTTAGAGGTATCATGCTCCGAGTAGAGTGGGTGCAGACAATGCAGTGGACACTGCTGACGCGCCAAATCATGAGCCAGGGAGATAGTCTCGACTATCCACCTGCTCAGAGTTGGTTTTGATGTTCGAGCTCCCTTAGGAGCCCCGAAGCATGCAAAGAGTTGGTCTGACCTACGCCACGAAACCGCTCTGCGGACGTAGGTTTCCAGTGGAAACTGGACAGACCTTGTTCTTGGACTCCTGGTCACGATCGACAAAAGGAAGGAGGACATAAGGCCTGCAGTATAGTGTGACGATCAGGGCTTGAAAGCACTTTGGGGATGTATGTCTGGGAAAGAGGAAAGGTTTTGCCAGGCCGGGAGCAAACTCCAGACAGGAGGGGCCACTGAGAGGGCCTGAAGGTCGCCAACCCTCTTAAAAGAAGAGATGGCTAAAAGGAACACTGTTTTAAGGGTGAGGAATTTCTCCAAGATGTCCTCGAGCAGCTCAAAGGGTGCCTGGGGCAGAACCTGGAGAACCAGGGAAAGGCCCCAGGGCGGCACCCAAGAGCGTACCGCAGGCCTTAGCCCCAAAGTGCCACGAAGAAAACGCACTACTAGGGGGTCCCGACCCAAAGTGGTACCACTTGGGGGTACGCGGTAAGCCGTAATGGCATCCACGTACACCTTAAGCATGGAGGGGGAACAGCCCAGCAGCGAACCTTTCTTGTAGAAACTCCAGAACGATACCAACTTGGCAGGTCACTGGGTCTAAATGGTTGTCGCTGCACCAGGAAGTGAAGGTTTTCCACTTCCAAGCGTATAGCTTCCTCACGGATGGGGCTCTAGAGTGGAGAATGGTCTCAACGACCTCAGTCGAGACACCTGAGTCTATGAGATGGGCTGCCAGAGAGGCCAGACCCACAGATTCCACAGTTCCGGGTGATGATGAAGGATCCTCCCCTGAGCCTGGGATAGATGATCCACTCTGACGGGAATCTCCCAAGGAGTGCCGTCAATGAGGGACACTAGGTCTGAAACCACACCCTGCCCGGCTAATGCGGGGCAAAAAAAGGTGAGATGGACTCTGTCCTGGCGAACTTTCTCTAGAACCCCTGGGAGCAGAGCAATCGGGGAAAAGGTGTACAAGAGAAGCCTCAGCTACTCATGTCATATCGCATGCAGCCCAAGTGCTGGGGGAACAGGGGGGAATAAAGCACGCAGCGAGCCGTCTCTCCAGACGGAAACAGGCCAGAATTCCCCCACATCTGCTCCAATGACTCCATCTGAAGTCTTTATTCTCCGGACCTTGGCCCCTGTCTCGACAGGAAGTCTGCCCCCAATTTGGGGACCCCAGGATGTAACTGCTCGAAGGGAGCTTTTCCCTAGGGTCCACAGGAGGTCTGGGAGAAAGCTTCAAGCTCTAACCAGACAGCCCACGCTTCCGGCACATTCTATGTGCCAGGAGAGGTGGTGTCTGCTCCACAGACCCACCACAGACCCTCCACAGACCCCGAGTGGGAAGCGTCTGTCGACAGAGTCACGCGGTGACAGAGTGATCCCAGTACGGGCCTTCGGGAAAGAAACCAGGCTTTCTTCCACTGATGCAAGACCCGCAGGCATTGCCTTGAGACCTTGATCAGGCAGGAAAGGTTGCCCCTCAAGGAAACCCCCTGGTTTTGAGCCTCTATAATGGTCACATATGGCGCAGGCCTAGTGGAATAGCACTGGGAACTGCCGCCACGAAACTTAACACTTCCTAGAAGTGTCTGACCTTGAGTGGCTGGCCTAGCCTCATGCTCTTGACTGTGGACGGGATAGAAGCAATAGGGGAAAACCTTGCTAAGATTGACAAAAAGTCCCGTAAAAGACAGAGAGACGTAGTGCTCTGCCTCGGCACTAGCATTTAGTCTCAGCCCAAGCTCCTTCATGTGTGTGAGGACAACATCTCAACATCTCATCTCATGCTGTCCCGCAGGAAAACAGCTGGCAGGGATATACGGTTTCCAAAGGTGGGGCCTCTGGAGAGGAGAGCGGTCTTAGCAACCTCAGTTGTGAGACCAGTAACATGCGGGGAAGGATTTTCCTGAATGCTACCTCCTGCTTAGCAGCCTCCTGAAACCTCTCGACAGCCATCTCGATAGCATTGCCGAAGAGGCCAGGAGGCATAAGAGGGGCATAAAAGAGGATATTCAGTGGCCCTGCGCAGCTCGTCGAGGATGTGGGCAGTGTCGGGATTTTCAGGGGCGGTGATGATTGGCGGGCAAAATAATTCGCCAACCTCCACTCTAGGCATCGCCCTGTAACCGCTCTTTAGTTCCCACAAGAGTAGCTTAGTTAGTGGCTAGCCCTGCTATGCACTCTGTTGGAGGCGGGTCACTTCAAGGACCTCAACACCTCGATGTGGAGGTCCGGGAATAAAGGCAAACCCCGACTGTAGACTGTACTCTGGCGGCAGGTAGCACTCGTCCTTGAACGAGCGTCCATCAGCTTAGCTGGTCACTCGAGACCCAGCCTCGCCATCGCCCGAGTCACCACCTCAAGCAGTTCCTCAAATGCGGATGAAGATGATGGCGGTTCAACCTCATCCACATTGATGCTGACTACATCCACCTCCAGCTCCTCAGAACTGGAGAGGTTCAGCAACACTTCCTCACCCAGGTCGGAAGTGATCACCGCTTGGTGCGCTTCCGAGTCCTGCGTGAGGGCAGATTCAGCAGGTAAGGGAGGAGAAAGGGTGTTGCCCGTCTCCAACCCCACTGCTAAATCCAGTTGCGACCCCCATCAGCGCGACCGCCGCTTTGCTTCAGCTGCAAAAACTCCCTCAAAAACTGCCAGGCATGAGCGGAGAGTTAGGAGCGGCAGCCGCAAACACTCTGCACACTCAGAGCCCTCGAGCACTGAGTGTGCATGGCCCAAACATGTGACACAGAGAGCGTGTGTATCACTGCCCGTGATGAAACGCGGGCAGGGAGTACCACAAGGCCAGAAAGCCTGTTTAACCGCCATAAAAAAAGAGCACTCGCACACCTAGATTCAATTGCGCTTCAAGAGACAATCACGCTAAGGCGTTCCCATATGCGTTTGACGCAGTGTTGAGTTCCCATGACAGGGAACTAACTCAGCTGGACTGAATCCAAGCTAATCTTGAATCGTATTTCAAACTGCAAACAATAGAAGAGAAACTTCTTCATCCCAAAGTTTCTTATGTTGGAGGTAGTATGTTCTGATCATGGTCCTAAGGGTTTGATGAAATTTGTTCCCTCCCTTTGTTCCCGTTTTTTATTAATTGCTATGGTTACTCATTGATGTTCACCTATTCCATATCTAGTTATCTTTGTTTGGATTTTATGTATATATATATATATATATGTATGTATATATATATATATATATATATATATATATATATATATATATACGCGTACAGACACACACACACCCGATCCAAACATGTGACGTGTGACAATTAACACTTTAAATTCACGCATTAATATCTCATGATTCAACAGAAACTAACAGAAGTTCAAAGTGTTTAATTCATGACTTCATGGATGAACAACAGCTTAATTAAAGCATTAACTAAGGTGAGTACATCATCATGAATTATGATTAATTTCGCATGATCATGTTTTTCTTTGTTCACAGAAAAAAATTTGTTCACTTTGTTCACAGAAAAAAATAAATTGGTCTTTACTATTCATTGTGGATAAAGCTATAGTTATATATGAGTCATTGTAAATTCATTATGAATTTAATCAAATGCATGAAATTTAAATTTCTGTACACTAAGTCAGTGGCCCCCAATCCCCGGCCAGCGGTCCGGTACGGCACAAGGAAGATTAAACTATTGGCTCATGCGCAAAACATCGTGACATCGTGGCGGTTTTAGGTGACGTCTGGAGCTGAGGTGTTGGAGGGGAGAACGCCCACACAGAAAAACATTAGTATGTGGACTGGCAACCTCAAATATGTTGATATTTATGTATGCATTAAGTTGGCTATGTCTAATGCCCAGTCTAATAATCGGCTGCAAAAGCTAATTACTTAAAAAATAATAATATAATGAACCATAACATTATTTGCCAGCTTTCGGATGTCTGGCAGCATTGGTCTATGGTGAATAAACCTTTTAATTATGTAAGTTAGGCTAATGACCTATATTATCATTGGCCTACTGAGCATATTATACATAGCTTATCTACATTACGACATTATTAGGTTTTAATATCTGATATCAAGTTAATATCAACATATTGTCAGGTTATATCTGAAATCAAGTTAGCTGTGGTACTGGTAATAACAGTAATTGTTGGAGAGATAGCCAAATTAATATAATTTTCTCTCTCAAATATATCTCATTAACAACGATATCTGTATCAATGCTTTTTTTCATCAATAAGACGTTTTTAATGTAATTATAGTGAACTAGAATGACTTCAGGACCGTGGTGATTTGCTTCCGACCAAGGGTTTTTGTCACTGAGTTTGACTTCAAATCGGCCTTAAAATCACCTAGTGTGAAGATCTAAACATTCTGCAAATCTAAAGATTCTTATTCATGCTCACTATACCATGGTAATATAAAAGTTTAAATGTATAGATGGCATTGCCAAGTTAAGAGTAAAACAAATTAATATTTCAGTAATGCAATAAATTGTAAGTAACAGTTAATTAAGAAACAAGTAAAATGTATCTTCAAACAGCTTAGTGTCACGTTATCTTTCAACACTTTCTTCTTTCCCCTTCACCAACAAAATGAAGTGTTAAATTGTTATAAAGTGCTTGATATTGTTCTCTTCATTTTTTCTAGTCTTCCACCCAGACCTCTCTATGCAGCAATCTCCACAAGATGTGACGACTCCATCCACCGCTACAATATGGCGTTGTAAAAGAATACTATTGTGTATCAGGCTCCATTTGCGGAACTAGCAACAACTAACCCAGATCTGTTCAATACTTTGAGGTCCACTTTTAAAAGCGTGAAAGGTTTGCTGAAACCTGCCAGGGGTTTTGTGAGCAGGAGCCAACAGCTAAAGCTATCCTAAAGAAAAAAAGATCCTTTCTGGATATTTTCAAAAACTAAAAAAGAAGTTTATATATGTTTTTTTATTGTTACTTAGAAGTGCCGTGTAAGATGCGGAGAGACGCGCAGACATGGAGATCCAAACAGAAACACTTTAATAATAAACAAAACGGCACATTCGGCACAAAAGCAGTTCTCGGGGAAACCATTCATCGGGCCCGGCCGCTCGGGGAAACCGTTCATCGGGCCCGGCCGCTCGGGGAAACCGTTCATCGGGCCCGGCCGCTCGGGGAAACCGTTCATCCGGCCCGGCCGCTCGGGGAAACCGTTCATCCGGCCCGGCCGCTCGGGGAAACCGTTCATCCGGCCCGGCCGCTTGGGGAATCGGCTCACTCTTCGCTGTAGCAGGAGGAATTGGTTACGTGGACCGAGGATGGAGCTTCTCCAGACATCGTGCCATGGCTTCCCGCCAGCCCAGTCCCGAGATGTCCGGGAGATCTCGATGATGGAATCTTGCCCCGATCCAGAACAGCGAGTCCAGCGACCGCTCATTGAGGGGAGCGACGGCAGCAAGCAAACCGAACTCGAAAGCGAATTGTTGGAAGTCCTTATTTCACTCAGCAGTCGCAATAACGAGGGCGTTGAAATCCATCTGGAAAGTTGGTTTGGGTAACTAACCCGGTCGATTGTTCTGTTACTTAGAAGTGGCGTGTGCGATGCGGAGAGATGCGCAGACACGGAGATACAAACAGAAACACTTTAATAATAAACAAAACGGCACTTAGCAGTGCAAATACTGGAGCACAGAGCATCCACACACGAACTACATAGAACGTCAACAATCAACCACTGAGGAGTGAACACAAAGAACTAAATACTGGCAGTGATTAAACCGAAACGCAAAAGACCTGTGATAATCTGTGACCATGGGAACCAACGAGTGACTGAAGGTACTGAAACCAAAACAGTGTGAACAATGGTCAAAATAAGAGTCCTCGGTGACGGTGAATGTGACATTTATGTGTTTTTACTTTGTATTTGTTTAGTTTTAGTTGTTTGCATAAATCAGGCACTTAAATGTTATGTAACATGGTAATACATGGTAATACTTTACATGGTAATAAATGAGGGGATGTGTGGGGGGGAGTCCAACCCCAAAAAGGGGGTTGTTTTTCATTGTTTCTTGTGACATTACTCTTATTGCATCATCCCAAACAGAACAGTTTAAAGATTACCAGCAACATCTGCTGCTTTAAGAAAAAACAAGTATTCATTAGTGGCATCAGGAAAATGAACATACGGCCTGAAATTGCAATTAGTATGTTGTGCCTTATGGGTGGGAGTGTGCAGATGTTTTTTAACTAGTTTGATCAGAGCCTTATGCCACTGTGACATCACATGTGAGCCCCTCTAGATAGAAGGTTGGGGTTACAGCACTATAGCCAACTTCATAATGCAAAACTTGAATAATGTATGAAAATTCTTGAAACAAAAACCAGATCTAATATTCTATGGAAAAAATCCAAGAATTTCCATATGAAAAAGTATATTTTAGCATAAACACACACACAAACATATATATATATATATATATATATATATATATATATAAGGTGGGTGCTGAAAGCATTCTTTAGAAATGTTGGCCCATATTGATAGGATAGCATCTTGCAGTTGATGGAGATTTGTGGGATGCACATTCAAGGCACCTGTTCAAAGCTCCTGTTCCACCACATCCCAAAGATCCTTTATTGGGTTGAGTGGTGGTGACTGTGTGTGTGTGGGGGGGGGGGGACATTGAATTTTAGTACATTGAACTCAATTTAATGTTCAGGAAACCAATTGAGATTTGGGACATGGTGCATTATCCTGCTGTGGTCATAAAATGACGGACATGGTCAGAAACAATGCTCAGGTAGGCTGTGGTATTTAAATGATGCCCAATTAGCACTAAGGGGCCTAATGTGTGCCAGGAAAACATCCCCCAAACCATGACGCCACAACCACCAGCCTGCACAGTGGTAACAAGGCATGATGGATCCATGTTCTCATTCTGTTTACGCCAAATTCTGACTCTACCATCTGAAAGTCTCAACAGAAATCGAGACGAGACAACATTTTGTCTTCAACAAAAGTCTTCAACTATCCAATTTTGGTAAGCTTGTGGAAATTGTCGCCTCTTTTTCCTATTTGGAGTGGAGATTAGTGGTATCCGGTGAAGTCTTCTGCTGTTGAAGCCCATCCGCCTCAAGGTTGTGTGTGTTGTGGCTTCACAAATGCTTTGTTGCATATCTTGGTTGTTACGAGTGGTTATTTCAGTCAAAGTTGCTCTTCTATCAGCTTGAATCAGTCGGCCTATTCTCCACTGAAATCTAGCATCAACAACGCATTTTCGCCCACAGAACTGGATGTTTTTCCCCTTTTCACAACATTCTTTGTAAACCCTAGAAATGGTTGTGCGTGAAAATCCTAGTAACTGAGCAGATTGTGAAATACTCAGAACAACCCGTCTGGCAACAATGTAACCATGCCACTCAAAATTGCTTTCAAAATCTTTCCCATTCTGACATTCAGTTTGGTGTTCAGGAAATATCTTGACCAGGACCACACCCCTAAAAGGATTGAAGCGACTGCCATGTTGAACAGGTGTTCTTAATAAACCTTTAGGTGGTATATATATATACACACACACACATGTTAATCCCCACTACCACAGTATTTGAATATCATGTGAAGTTCATTACCACTCTACAATTCACATTTATTCAACATATGTGTAAAAAGCTCTTGAAGGATCATAATAAAAAAAACATGTACGCAATTCAGTCAACAATAGGCTTTAGACGATAATTTCACAGTTGCTGAGTACCACAGAATCACATGAACTAATAAATAACTACAGTGAATGCATCTTATGACCATTTCTGAGAGACTGACCTGAAAGTAGTCAGATACCTGTGATACCTCCCTATTCACTTTGCCTCCTAATTGATCAGCTCTTGGATCTACATGATGTCTTGTCAGCCTTCACACATAAAATGTTCACGTTAGTTAATACAATATCAATGTATGGACATATTCTATATATAATCTTTATTTTTTTAAAGAATTGTAATGTAATGATGATTGGAAATAAGAGTAAGCAGATGACTGTTACTAACAGTATTATTGTATTTGTTTTGCTGTATATATTTATATATGTTTAGTTATATTTTCAGTTTTACAGTAAATAATATTCACCAAGAAAAGTTATGCCTTGATACTTATTCTGAAATGTTCACTATCTTTCTAATGGAGCACAGTCATGTTCTGTGAGGGCAAAATAGTAAAAAGTCGTCATCGCAACAGACTAATCTTTACAAGATTACTGCATGAACAGCTCATGATAATACGTTCTTCCAAGAGAGTTTCTCCTCTTGATGATAATAGCCTCTTCAGCAGATGGAAACACTATTGCTATCCTCCAGGTCATCACTATCAAGAAGGTCCAGCACAAGCTTAGCAGCTATGCGAGCCAGAGCAAAAGCAGTTGCAGCACAAGTTCAAATTGCCTATGCAGAGAAAGAGGCAAGGATGATAAAACAAAAACTGACTTGGAAGCAAGTCTACACATCTTACAAGTTGAACGTGCAGCAGAATATGAAGAAGCAGAAGATAAACTTAAAAGTGTTGGACATTAAGTCAAGTCAAGTCACCTTTATTTATATAGCGCTTTTTACAATGTAGATTGTTTCAAAGCAGCTTTACAGGAAAAACAATATAAACAAAGTTTGTTTGGCTGAACAGAAGCCCCAAAAGAGCAGGTGAATCAATACAATTGATGAATTTTAAGTGTTAAGTTTCCCCAACTGAGCAAGCCATAGGCGACAGCGGCAAGGAACCAAAACTCCGGCAGGTGACGTAACGAATGAAGAATAGAATGGAAAAAAAACCTTGGGAGAAACCAGGCTCAGTCGGGGGACCAGTTCTCCTCTGGCCAACAGCCAAACAGTGCATGATTATTATACAACAATTCAAGTCCAATATGAAGTCCAATTTGGTCCGGTTAGAGATGGGTTCATGATTGTCACAGGGGAGGGTCTAGTAGAGTCACGGTCTCCGCAGACACTTCAGGGCAGTGCTGTGTTCGTGTCCAGGTCCTTCATCTGATCTGGATACGGCCCGGATCCAGCTGACCACGGTAACCTCGGAAAAAACAGAGACCAATATCAGCGTAGATGCCATTCTTCTTCTGATGTATCGAGTACATCAGGTGTTATGGGAATGTTCCCGGTTTCGGCTTATCTAAATTATGCAGCCTAACAATCATTTTACATGATTATTATGTGCTGAACTTTTTGGTCTAATAATTAGAATCTCTGTTTTTTCAGAATTAAGCAGTAGAAAGTTATTAGTCATCCAATTTTTTATATCAGTTATGCATTCTGTTAATTTAGTGAATTTGTTCGTTTCATCAGGATGAGAAGAAATATAGAGCTGAGTATCATCAGCGTAACAATGAAAGCTAATGCCATGCTTCCTAATAACTGCACCCAAAGGAAGCATGTACAGGGTGAAAAGCAATGGTCCTAGTACTGAACCTTGAGGAACTCCATACTGAACCCGTGACCGATATGACATCTCCTCATTTACTGCTACAAACTGATAACGGTCAGATAAGTATGACTTGAACCAGGCTAATGCAACTCCACTAATGCCAACATCATTTTCAAGTCTATTCAGAAGGATTTTGTGGTCTTGTTTAAGTGCCAGCGTTCAGGAGTCTGATGGCCTGGGGGAAGAAACTCCTCTTGAGTCTCTCAGTTTTGTCCATCAGGCTTCGGAAGCGTTTCCCAGATGGCAGCCGGGTGAAGTGAGGGTTAGCAGTGTGGTTAATGTCTTTGATGATTTTTGTAGCTCTACCTCTGCATCGTTTGGTGTAGATGTCCTGCAGATATGGGAGAGCTGACCCTGAGATGCACTCGGATAAGCGCACCACTCTTTGCAGGGCTTTGCAATCTTGACTGGTGCTGTTACCATACCACGCTGTGATGCCAGTCAGCATACTTTCTACCGCCCCTAAATAGAAAGTTTTCAGGGTAGCTGGTGAAACCCTGAATTTTCTCATCTGACACAGGTGGTACAGTCTTTGCCTGGCCTTTTTCACATGTGTCTGGATGTGTGCAGTCCAGGTCAGGTCCTCAGAGATGTTTACACCCAGGTACTTGAAGCTGCTCACTCTCTCTACTGGTGTCCCGCTGAACATAAGAGGGGAGTGTGACCATTGCTGTCTCTTCCTTAAGTCCACAATCAGTTATTTGGTCTTGCTAACATTCAGAAAGAGACAGTTGTCCTGGCACCATGATGTCAGTTGCTCCACCTAGTCCAAGTATGCAATCTCATTGTTGTCGGAAATGAGGCCCAGAACAACAGTATCATCAGCAAACTTGATGACAGAGGTGGAGCTGTGTGTGGACAAACAGTCATGTGTGTAGAGAGAGTAGAACAGGGGACTGAGGACACAGCCCTGTGGAGCTCCCACACTCAGGGTGATGGAGGTGGAGGTAAATTGGGACAATAGGCAAACCGAAGAGCGTCCAAAGTGTCAGGGATGGAGGAGCAAATGTTGTTTTTGATGAGTCTCTCAAAAACCTTCATGACTAAAGACGTGAGAGCCACTGGACGATGTAGGCATTTAGGCAAGAGGGTTTACTGTTCTTAGGGACAGGGATGATGGTGGATTTTTTGAAGGAGGTTGGGACCACAGATGTAGCAAGGGACTTATTAAAGATGGATGTGAAGAGCCCGGCGAGCTGATCAGCACAGGACCTGAAACACGACCTGAAACACCATCCGGCCCAGCAACTTTCCTAACATCCACACGGTAGAGTGCTCTCCGAACCTCATCCCCTGAGACCGAGATCACGTGATTGTGGCTACTCTGAGTGATTCTCTCTGACGTGCCGTAGAGCGTAAAAAGCGAGCGTAGAAAGAGTTTAACTCGTTCACAAGCAACGGATCAGCTCTCACCTCTGCAGAGGATTTAGTTCCAAAAGCACAGATGGTCCTCAGTCCCTGCCACATCCGCCAGGAGTCGTTGAGCTGGAAATGAGACTCCACTCGATCCCTATAACGGAGCTTTGCAGCTTTAACGATGTGTCGGAGAGCATAACAGGATGATTTATAATCACTTATATTCCCTGTTAGGAAACCGGCGTTGTATGCGGCAGTGCGTCCGTTCACTGCAGCGTGGGTTGAACTGTCCACCCACGGTTTCTGATTAGAGAATGTTGTTATTGTTTTTGTTTGTGTGGCTTGCTCTGTCAGTGTGTTGATGAAGCAGAGCGCCACATCAGTGAACTTGCTGACATCAGATGAACTTGCCCGGAATATGTCCCAGTCGATCTCATCAAGAGCTGCCTGTAGCATGATCTCTGAATGAGGTGACCAGCGTTTAACTTCCCTCCTCACCGGGGGTTCCTGAACTAGCCTTTGTTTGTACTCAGGTGTGAGGAAAATGGCGGCATGGTCCGATTTACCAAAGGCTGGTATTGAACGAGCCTTGTGGGTGTTCGTAAACAGAGAATAGCAATGATCCAGTGTGTTTGCTCCTCGTGTGGGACAGAAAACATGCTGGTGAAAGTTTTGCGATACTTTCTTAAGGTTTGCCTTGTTAAAATCATCCGCGACGATGAAAGCAGCATCGTGGAGCCGCTGATGGCATCATGGAGGCCAGATAAAGCCAGTCCCGTGTCTGCCTGTGGTGGATTATAAACCACAGTGGCGACAACCAAAGATAACTCCTTAGGCAGATAGAATGGGCGGCAAATGATTGATAAATGTTCCAGATGAGGCGAGCAGGATTGCGAAAGGATGGAGATGTTTCTGGGATCGCACCATTTCTTGTTGATCATGAAACACACTCCAGCGCCTTTGGTTTTACCTGCCTCGGCTGTTCTGTCCATCCGAAAAACAAAGAAAATCTCAGACGACGTCACAGCTGTGTCCGGGACCATGGGTGTGAGCCATGTCTTGGACAAATAATAGATGTTGCAGTCCCTCATGTCCCATTGAAAACTTATCCTGGCTCTAAGATCGTCCATCTTATTCTCCAAGGATTGGACATTTGCGAGCAGAATGCTCGGGAGAGGACTGATTGCTCTTTTCCTTAGTCTGTTGTGGATCTCAGCACGTTTCCCGCTGTGTTTTTTGAATCTTCACCTTCGACTCAAGTGGCCATTGTTCAACTCGGCATTCCGAAGAATCTCAGTTGGCCACAGAGGATTGATAAAAGTGTCTTGAAACAGGGCAGTGTAGCGATAACCTATATCCAAAAGTGTTTTGCTATCATAGCAGACCAAGGCTTATGATAGATTTGTAAAAAAAAAAAAAAAAAAAATCGAGAACAAAAGAGTGTAGAATAATAAACAAAAGCGAAGTCTCAGAGGAGCGACCTGAACGGCGACCGAACATGGCGGCACCATCTTAGCAACCTAGAAGGAAGTAGACAGTGAGAAGGATGGTAACCAAACATAATTTCATCATTCTTTGCAATATGTACCCGAGACACAAGATACATTGGATCTAACCAAATATCTGATCAGACGTGAAATGGTCAGTTCTGGTCATCTGAAATTTGATGACTGTCCAGAGGATTGCTCGGCATGACAAGCCTCTTTTGTTAATTCAACAAAATAACTGAATCTAACAGCCAGAGAAGAGTTGGATTCGATGATAAAATGGTTAGGAAAAGACTCCTCCGATCAAGTGAAAATAATTAGACCTGTGCATGTTCTTAATGCAACAGCGGCAATCAGTATGGTCCGGCAGCGCTTAGAAGAGTGCTATAGATCACCTGAAGTGCATGAAAATGCACTTCTAAAAAAAATTGAGAATCTACTGAAACTGTCATGATGGACTCAAGGACACAGAAGTCAGTACTCAATACAGATTTATTGAAGTCAGGACACGAAACAGTGAACTGGTGAAAACACAGGGAATGGTGAGAGGCTTAGCTGTAGTGGAGAACACGGAGAATGTCTTGGAGTCTTGGAATACAGGGAAACAATCTCAATGAAGCCGGGTGTAGCGCAGAGTCGAGCTGCAGTCTGTGTAGCAAGAGCTGTGACCAGACACTGAGTGTGGGGTGAGGGCTGGTGATAAAGGGCTTCAGTGATGGGAAAAAGGTGCGGGTGCTCAGTATTCAGGTGATTGGGAACGAGTGGGCAGAACGTGGGAGTCTGGTGCAGGGGGCGTGGCTGAGTCCGTGACAGAAACTTACAAAGACAACTATAAATTGAGAGAGTTAGGAGATATTATTCTTGAACTGGAATGTGCTAAAGCTGATGGGTACCTTCCAGGCCTTGCTTATCTCAACACTCCACGTGGGGTTAATCCCTTTGCCTTGCCTTTTTTTCAAAGTTTGAGAGAAATCAAGCAAAAATAAGGAATGACCCACGTTTCCCATTCTCAAGCTCTTATAATCAACCGCATCAAGCAGAGCTGAGCCTAACAAATTCAGTGGAAGTAATTTTGTAACATTGAACAGAGATGTCCCATACAATAGACCTGCAGTCGAAACAGTCTCAGAAACTAAGTAAAATTCCAGAATGGCAATGTCCTATTCATCGCAAGCCTCGTCCTCTCAAAAAGTGTAGAGCCTTTAGAGAGAGATCAATGGAAGAGCGCAAATCTTTTCTAAAAGAAAATCTTATTTGCTTCAGATGTTGTGACTCTACAAAACATATTGCGAGAAATTGCACAACACCAGTCAAATGCAATGAATGCAACAGCAAAATAAAAGCTGTGCATCCAGCCCCAACATTTCTAATTTCTAACCTGTCAAAGAGAAAGAGCAATGCAGGGAGCAGACTGATATCTCACAAACCTCAGTTACTTAAAAATACACAGAGATATGTGTTGAGTCTGACCATGCAAGATCATATTCTAAAAACTGTCTGGTAACAGTTTATCCTGCTGGTAAAAGAGAGAAAGCAATCAGAGTGTATGCTGTTTTGGATGAACAAAGTAAAATATCTTCAGCCAAGACTTAAAAAACAAAAAAGCGAGTAAAAAACGAGTTTTTCAGCGTTTTTGATATCAAAGACACTTTCGCCCCATTTGCTATTAATACTTGTGCTGGGGCAAATCAGACTTCTGGATGGAGAGCCATCAACTTTATGGTAGAATCTGTAGATGGAAGCACAAAATGCTCATTGCCAACCTTGATAGAGTGTGATTCTGGTGCCAGATGATAGAAAAAAACATCTTCTCCGGATGTTGCTAAGCATTATCCTCACTTACTGCCAATTGTGAAACAATTTTACACTATAAGAACTGCACTACCTCACTTTACACTATCAGGACTGCACTACCTCACTTTACTTCTTTACTCTTTTTGCCCTTTTACATTTTTTATATATATATATATATATACATATATATATTTGCTCTTATAATCTATATATTTATCTTATTTTATTTTACTTGTGTGTTATCTGTGCGACATTTACTGTGGACGGCAAAGTAAGAATTTCATTGTACAGGGAAACATGCTTTCTATCTGTACACATGACAATAAACACTTGAAATCTTGAATCTTGAAATCCCTTCTACTGATCCTGACTTTTAGGAAGAGACATTCTGAGGGTGCACAAAGATAGAGAGCAAATAAATGGACCCAATAATGCTCCTTATGCACAGCGACTGGATCTCGGATGGGTGATGGTTGGGGAAGTGTTCCTAAGAACAGCACATCAACCTTGGAGTGTGAATGTCTATCGAACACATGTACTCAGTGATGGTCACATATACCTTTCACTCTCCAAGGTATTGTTTTCCAAATAATAGAGATCAGGCTATGAAATGTCTCACATCACTTCGTAGAACTCTGGATTAAAAAAAAAAAAACAGAGAAACATCAGTTCATTGAATTCATGCAACAACTTTTTGACAATGACCATGCAAAGTCAAGTCAAGTCACATTTACTTATGCGTCTTTTTCATTATCTACATAAATATTAAAATCACTGACAATTATGACTTTATCTGCAGACATTACTAAGTCTGAGAGAAAATCAGCAAATTCTTTGATAAAGTGTGTATGGTGCCCTGGTGGCCTGTATAGAATAGCCAGCACAAAAGTTAAACAGTAATTACGACTTGCGCTAGATAATTTTACATTAAGGACCACTTCAAAAGTATTATATTTCAAATTAGACCTTTGAGCAGTGCTGATAGTGTTACTATAAATTACAGCAACACCTCCTCCTTTACCTTTTAGACGAGGCTCATGTTTATAACAGTTATCTTGAGCGGTGGACTCATTTAAAGTAATGTAATCGTCTGGTTTTAGCCAGGTTTCTGTCAAACACAGCACATCTAGTTTATGATCTGTAATCATATCATTTACAATAAGTGCTTTTGAGGAAAGGGATCATATAATCAATAACCCAAGCTTTATAATTTGTTCATTTGTGTTATATCCCTTCTTATTTGTTTGTAAATCAATTCAATTTTTACCCTTAAATGGTTTTGAGAGTTTTTTGTATTTGCTAATTCGGGGAACAGATACAGTCTCTATAAGATAATATCTAGGTGAAAGAGTCTCTATGTGTTGGAATTTATCTGACCTCTGTGACGTGAGACATCTACCAGACAGTCGGTTTAGCCTGTTTAGTTTGTCTGCTTCCTGACCTGGGCCCCAGTTAGTCTAGGTTCAGCTCTAAGATTATGTGCCAAATTACTAGAGAGAAGAGAGGCACCATCCCAGGTGGGATGAATACCATCTCTTTTCAACAGGTCAGGTCTGCCCCAAAAACTTTTCCAATTGTCTATAAACCCTATGTTATTCTGTGGGCACCACTTAGACATCCAGCCATTGAGTGAGGATAATCTGCTAAGCATCTCATCACTCCTGCGCATAGGAAGAGGGCCAGAGCAAATTACAGTGCCTAACATCGTACTTGCGAGTTCACACACCTCTTTAATATTAGTTTTAGTGATCTCTGACTGGCGAAGTCGGACATCATTAGTGCCGACGTGAATAACAATCTTAGAATATTTACGATTAGCCTTAGCCAGCACTTTTAAATTTGCTTTGACGTCAGGCACTCTGGCTCCCGGCAAACATGTGACTATAGTGGCTGGAGTCTCTATTTTCACATTCCGAGTAATAGAATCGCCAATCACTAGGGCACTTTCAACAGGTTTCTCAGTGGGTGCGTCACTGAGTGGGGAGAACCTGTTTGATGTTCTAATCGGAATGGAACAGTGTTTTTTTGGCCCGCGATTATGCCGTCTCACAGTCACCCAGTTGCCCTGCTGCACAGGCTCTACAGCCAGAACCAAACAATGTACAGTGTTTGCTAAGCTAGTCGCATCCAAAGTAGTATCTAAAGCCCTTGCATTCTTACTATCCTCGATTAAAGTTTGGATGCGTGTCTCTAATTCTGAGATCTTCTCTGTCAGCCTGACTATGTCCCTACATTTATCACATGTGAAGCCCTTGCTGCTGACAGAGACAGACAGACTATGCATGAAGCAGGAAGTGCATGTAAGAATTACAGGAGATGACATGACTCACAGTGTGTGTTGATCCAATTCACCAGTTGTTTGATGAACTCGGGGAAAAAAAGGCTGGAGCGAGAAAATGCTGTATGCACGGACAGTAAGACAGCTCAATGCTAACGCGTTTAGCGACTAAGATTAAAGCTAAGATTACAATTTATTAAACAATCTAGTATTGTATTTAGCAGTATGAACGAACGTAGAGTTTAAAATCTAAAACAAAAACAAGTTTATGACGCAAACAAACACAATCCACTCAAGCAAACAGGAAACAGCAGCAGTGCCGCACAGAAGGTCCACACAAAGCAGACCTCTTTGATAAAGAAGAAGAGAGCTGGTACCTCCCCATGTTTGGTGTTTACCACCCGAAAAAACCTGATCAAATCGGGGTTGTGTTTGACTCAAGTGCAGAATTTGAAGGAATGTCACTTAACAAGGTATTGCTCAGTGGACCTGATTTAAACAATACACTCCTTGGAGTTCTCATGTGATTCTGAAAAGAGAGCATTGTAGTGACAGTGTGTAACGCTCGGGGTTACGGTGCGAACACGAGACGGACAGGAACTCAACACGTGTTTATTTAAAGTAAAAAGCAAAAACACCTTAAATATAAACAAAATGGCACAAGTTGTGCAAAAACTCAAAACACGGGTAAACCAAAAGACTAGAGAATAAACACAAAAGGCACCTTGCGTGCAAACCTGGGAGAACTCGGAGGGGGAAAACATCCACAGGAACCACCAACAGGAAACATCCACAAAACGTCAACCACGGACAAAGAAAGGGGAGAAGCCAAGGGGTGAAATACACTAGGAAATGACCTGGGGCACACTAATGAACTAGAGACGAGACAGGTGCAGGGAGGTAACGAGAGGCAACACCCAGGTGATAACCAACACACCCACTGACAGTGACACTGAAGGCTAGACAAGTGAGAAAGGCCCGACAGCTAGGAAGTGCACAACATAAACACCACACCCAGGGCAAAATGGTAACAGAGTGGATGTGCAGCATATGTTTTATTTTTTGTAGTATGTCAAGATCACAGAGATTATTTAAGGTTTTATGGTATGAGGACGACAATCTGCACAAAAGTGTCAAGTCAAGTCACCTTTACTTATATAGCCCTTTTTACAATACAGATTGTTTCAAAGCAGCTTTACATTGGTCACATGAAAACGTTATAAACAAAGTTTGTTTGGCTGAACGGCAGCCTTAAAAGAGCAGGCGAATTAATACAATTGATGAATATTAAGTGCTAAGTTATAATTATTGATCGATTTGATTGATTTATAGTTTGATTATTATATTGATAATTCAAGTCTAATTTGGTCCGATTGGAGATGGGTTCATAATCTACACAGGGAAGGGTTTAGTGGAGTCACGGTCTCCACAGACACTTCAGGGCAGTGCTGTGCTCGTGTCCAGGTGCAGGTCCTTCATCTGATCTCGATACGGCCCGGATCCGGCTGACCATGGTAACCTCGTAATAAACAGAGAATAATATCAGCTTAGAAGTGCAGCATACCTGTAATGCTAGCTTGGAGGTATGTGATGCGGAAACACGAGGAGACACAGAGATTCAACAGAAAACACTTTAATCCACAACGGAGAAACAAAACGGCATACTTGAAGCACAGAATACTTGAAACACAGAAGGAGCATCCACACACACAGAGAACAGACTAGGAACTGGTTACAACAATCGACAAAGACCAGGGAGAACATGAGGGTTTAAAAAGGCAGGATTGCGGGGAGCATCTGAACAACTAACAAGGAGGAGTGGCTGACGTGAAGGACAGAAGCACAGAATGATCACACAGGCTGAAAGTGATGAAACACGACATGACTGTGACAATACCAAGTTCAAATCTTCTAATTATCCCATATCAGAAATTTTGTGGTCAGCCGTTTTTTTTTTTTTTAGTAAATGCCGTATTTTGGGGAAAATTATGGTAATTATGATATATTTTGTAAAAAACTCCTATCCACCAATTTTAATAAATTTGAAAACATACTTTTCTAACTGCTGGTACGATTTTCATCAAAACTGGCTCAGATAATTTTCAGACCATGCTGGCAAAAAAAAAAAAGTTTCTCACAATTAACTTGTAGCTTATTAGCATGCATAATACTAGGGTATTGGCTGATTATTAGTACTTGTAAAATACACATTAATGGCTTGTTCAGCATGACAATACTCTACCTCCTTCAATCCTATGCAATACCTAAGACAATTTAAACTCTTTTGGAGTTGGGCAACATGACAGGACCCACTGATTGTCATAATCATATTTTAGAACTAATATTGTCACATGGAATCAAACAAAGCTAGAGGTTTTTCACATTTTGTGGAAAGACAGCTCTATTTTACACACATAAAGCCCGTAAAAATGCTACATCGGCTTATTTTTGGACCCTCTTAGAAGAAAACAAATACAACCCTAGGTATTTAATTGATGGCTAAATTAACAAGAAATAAAGGTTCGACCCCAGATGCTTCCAAATGGCACAGCATTAATGATTTCATGAAGTTCTTTACTTACAAGATTCATAATATTAGAGAAAAAAATTGTAAACATGCAACTGACAACTCGAGTATCACATCATTACATTGTAGTGTCCTTGAGGAAAAATTCCACTGTATTGCTATAGGAGAAGGACAGAAGAAGCGGAATAAGTGAGATAAACTGTGAAGTAAACTGTAGACTATAAAAATAAACACATGGATAACAGAAGTACAGAAGTAATAATTTGCAAACATCATTATAACAAGTAGTTACATAGTAACAACGAGAACATAAAGTGCAGTGCAATATCAATATGTGGAGTTTGTTTATACTGAAGTCAAGTGAGGTCACATGTTGTTAAGTGACAGCGTTCAGGAGTCTGATGGCCTGTGGGAAGAAACTCCTCCTAAGTCTCTCGGTTTTGGCCATCAGGCTTCGGAAGCGTTTCCCAGATGGCAGCTAGGTGAAGTGAGGGTTAGCATGTTGGTTAATATCTTTGATTATTTTTGTAGCTCTACTTCTGCAGCGTTTTGTGTAGATGTCCTGCATAGATGGGAGAGCTGACCCTGAGATGCGCTCGGATAAGCGCACCTCTCTTTGCAGGGCTTTGCAGTCATGACTGGTGCTGTTCCCATACCACGCTGTGATGCACTGAGACAGTACACTTTCTATCGCCCCTAAATAGAAAGTTATCAGGATAGCTGGTGAGACCCTGAATTTTCTCAGCTGACTAATAATTAATATCATTAATACTTGATCCTACAGAATTAATAAATTACAGGATGATCTAGAATCTACCTTATCTGTAAAAGATACTAGAAAAGGCAATATCCTCACAATTATGTTGTTATATCATTATGGTATTGGCTTGGTATTAGCTTTCGCTGTTACGCTGATGATACTAAGCTCTATATTTCTCCTCACCCTAATGAAATGTACCAACAAAATCTACAGTAGTATCCTATAACGTGGTTTCCTGTAGAACAGTAGAACGCGCATTCATGGGATGGATCCCCAGATAAAGCAAAAACTGATTAGAATGTGTCCCTTGCATGCATGTTACTTTGAATAAAAGCATCTGCCAAATGCAATGTAATGCATAACTAATAAAAAAAATTGATGACTAGTAATTTCCTATCACTGAATTCTGGAAAAAACAAAGCTTCTAATTATTGGACTAAAAACCTCTGCACACAATAGCATTCAATGGCTGCTCTGTCAAGTCTTTGTCGTCAGCTCCTCCCACTCGTTCCCAGTCCCCAGAATTCTGATCTGCACCTACACCTGATCGCAATCATCCACAGCACTATATCACTGGTACTCACAGAGTCATCATTGTCTGGTCTCAGCTATGCTATCCTACGCTACTCAGACTCTCCATGTTGGATCAGCGCTACGCTTCCCAAGTGTCTTCGTCTTTGTCTCCGTGTCCCAAGCAAGTTCTCTGTGTTCAACTCTCAGCTAAGCCACCATCCAACCACCCACTGCACCACCAGTTCACTTGTCACTGTTTTCGTGCCTTGTTCTCTAATAAACATCCTATGTCTTACCTCTGCTTCCTGTGATTTATCATGACAGAAGACCAGACCACGAGACGGGCCGAAACAGTGACGGAGGATCCCCCGTCACCAGCAACGCATCCCATCACTGATCTCGCCCACGCCATAATCCACTTGCTTCAACAAAGCACTTCCTCGCCATCTGCCTCTGCCAGTCCCGTGGTCCGACCAGTGCCCTATTCAGGTGAGGCAGGGGAATGCAGCAGATTTATTTTCCAATGCTCACTGAATTTTGAAATGCAGGCACATCAGTTCCCCATCGAATGCTCCAAGATCGCATTCATTGTGTCCCATCTCGCTGGCACAGCCCGTCTCTGGGCTGGAGCCATCATGGATGCCAATGGACCAGTTACACAGTCTATTGAGGCCTTCACCCGACATTTCCGTGAAGTTTAGTACAGCTTCCAAGTCCATTCATGACCAGTTGCTACATCTCCAGCAAAGTAACCGACCATTACATGACAACACCATCCAGTTCTGCACCCTGGCAGCAGCTAGCGGGTGGAATGAGACCACGCTGCTATCAGTGTTTCGCGCAGGATTGAACCCCCGTCTGCAAGTCCCCCTGGTCATTTACAATAACAGTACTGGTTTGGAGAACTTCATACAACATGCTACATTGGTGTCTCAAAATCTCACTGCCTGTTCCGTTCAATGAAATGCTGCATTCTTCACCTCAATCAAGGGAGCTCGATCCTCCAGCACCAGAGCCCATGTAAGTGGACCGTCAGCGTCGGTCCCCTGTGGAACGCAACCGTCGTATGCGAATGCACCTCTGCCTGTACTGTGGTGGTTCGGATAATTTCCGTACATCCTGACCGACCCGGCCACCTCGCCCATCGGTGAGTACCATCAGCCCATTAGCAGTTATGAAGGATCTAGCATACTCTGATGTTCTGGTAAATTCTCCCCTGTATTCACTTTCAGCCAAAGCTCTGATGGATTCAGGATCTGCTGGAAACTTCATCTCCGCCAAACTGTTAACCCAACTCCAAGTTAAAAAACACAGACTTTCTCGACCATACCAGGCACACTCCATCCTGGGGAACCCGCTGGGCAGGGGGTGCATTTGCTACGAGTCCGCGCCACTTGAACTGCAGATGGGATGTATGCACAAGGAAACCATCTCCTTACTGGTGCTGGAGGGATCCACTACTGACATCGTCCTGGGACGCCCCTGGCTGGCCACTCATAAACTCGTCGTCAACTGGGAATCTGGGGAGGTAACGAAGTGGAGCAGGGGCTGCCAGGCTGACTGTCTACTACCTGTCACAAGGATTTCCGAGCCGAGCATCCCATCCCCAGCCGCTAAACTGTTGGATATAGCCTCCACGTCCATCGAGAGCCCCACTGTTACCTCCCTAGAACGCATCCCTCCGGAGTGCCAGGCGTTCCAGGACGTATTCAGTAAACAACGGGCATCCGAACTCTCTCCACATCGTGCCATCGACCTGCTGCCTGGGGCATCATTCCCTAACGGACGTATCTACCCATTGTCCATCCCGGAGCAACAGGCCATATAGGAGTATATTCGGGAGGCGCTGGACCAAAGTTACATCTGACCATCAAACTCCCCTGCCGCTTCGAGTTTTTTCTTCGTGGGCAAGAAGGACGAAGGACTACCGTCACCTCAATTCTGTTAAAATCTGGTATCCACTTCCCCTGATACCTGCCGCTCTGGAGCAGCTGTGGGGAGCTCGCATATTCATGAAGTTGGACCTGCGCAGCGCTCACAACCTCATCCGCATCAAGAGGGGTGATGAATGGAAAACCGCATTCGTGATGCCATCCGGACACTATTAGTACCTGGTAATGCCCTTCAGATTATCCAATGCACCTGCTATATTCCAAGGTTTCATGAATGAGATCCTCCGAGACTTTCTGAATCGGTTTGTCATAGTGTAAATAGACGACATCTTGGTGTACTTTCAGAACCCCAAAGACCATCACCAGCACGTTGTGCAGGTCCTACAACGCCTTCGAGAGTACCATCTATTCCTCAAATTGGAGAAATGTGACTTTCACCACAGCTGCACCCATTTTCTTGGTTACGTCATCGACCAGAGTGGCATCAAGATGGACCAGGGGAAGGTAAAAGCTGTTCAGTGCTGGTCGCAACCTTCCACTATCAAGGAAATCCAGAGATTCCTCGGTTTCGCAAACTTCTATCGAAGATTCAATCAGTTCAAGTTCATTCATTCCATTTCACTGTAACCTACTGCCCTGGTCACAAGAACTACAAGGCCAATGCCCTGTCCCGTCAGTGTTCCCCCGAGAACCTCACTACCACCCATTCTCCCTCCAGCCATCATTGTCAGTCCCATCCAGTGGAGCATTGACCAACTTATTGAGCAAGCAACTCACAACGAACCTGCTCCGCCGGGGGGTCCTGAGGGGCGTATCTACGTGCCATCAAACCTTCGCCTACTCTTCATGGACCAGGCTCACACCTCTCCGGGCTCTGGACACCCAGGCAACCAGCGACCCCTCTCGCTTCTCCAAAATCGATATTGGTGGCCCAGTATGGCTCCGGACATTGTTCGGTATGTCAAGGGTTGCTCAGTCTGTGCCACCACCAAAACACCCCGCCATCTTCCCGAGGGCAAACTCGTCCCCTTGCCAGTTCCACGATTCTCCTGGTCACACCTAGGAGTCGACGTCCTGACCGATCACCCTCGGACGGTAACACCTTTGTATTGGTTTTGTGGTAGATCAGTTATCCAAAGGCTGTAAGTTAATCCCCCTGAAAGGCCTGCCCACGGCTCTGGAGACTGCAGAGGCCCGATTCCAGCACTTGTTTCGTCACTTCGGCCTCCCAGAAGACATCGTCTCAGACCGTGGGCCACAGTTCATATCATATCATCACAGTTCTTCAATCTCCTAGGTGTGTCCGTCAGTCTCAGCTCCGGTTATCACCCTCAGACCAACGGCCAGACTGAGTGAAAGATTAAGGAGATTGGGAAGTACCTCCGAGCCTACTGTGGTCGCCAACAGGACAGGTGGAACCGTTTCCTTCCGTGGACCGAATACGGCCAGAACTCCCTTCGGTAAGACACTACTCACCTCACACCCTTTCAATGCACACTTGGTTCCAACCCCCTTTGTTTCCCTGGACAGGAGTTCCAACAGAGCGAGAGGGTATGGGACTCAGCACATGTCCATCTCCAGCAGGCAATCTTATTTTTTAATGAACTTCAACACAAAAAAAGTGATTAAAAAAAGTGATGCAGAAAATGTATCTGCAGGGAACAAAGTTCTTTTAGGAGAAAATTGAATTATTCAAATGAGAACTATGCAAACAACACTGTAACTGCATGCTGACATATGCAGTCGCAATATATGAGAAATACATTATTATACACTACAGAAGAGACTGTTATGTGTGTGAGAGAGATGTGTTTTAAAGTTCTGAGTCTCATTAATCATTTTTAAGTGAATGAAATTCTGTTTATGGTCGTGATTATGTCATAGTATCTAGTTTAATTGATTAATGTGATTGTGACAAAGCAATTATTTAGATGTCAAATATTAAAATCATTCTTGACATTTCTGATGAATGGCTTAATTGTAAAAATGTTAACACTTTTTTTATTATTTGTCAAACAAGACCCAAATGTACTAAGTGTAAAAACACTTTTAAATTGCTACACAATTCATTATAAAAGAACAACAAAAGGAAACAATTAAACACGTGAAAATGTGAAACACGTGAAAATGACGTTTGAAGCAAACACACTGCTTCACTCCGGCAGTGAACCACCTGACTGCTTTGACAGCCCGATCCAGTGTTGACGGGTTTCAAACCTGCCGGCTGTATTTCTTATAAAAGTGAAACCAAACCGTGGGTTATAGTAATCGGTGTTTGCATTTGCGTTATTGTTGAGAGTGGATTGAGTTTATTTCAGTGTTGTATATTCAAAGCAATATATCCTCATTTATATCAGCTTTCTAAACAGTTTTTGTGTACTCATGAATCATCTGTTCCATGCGAGAGAATGTTCTCTGAAGCTGGCGAAATAGGAAAAAAAGGAAAAAAAAGAAATCGCCTTTCACCAAAGACTGGAGAAAATAATTTTTCTGAATAAAAACCATACCATTTCATGAACACTTTGTCTAAGCCTTCTACATGTACCCAAAGCACACCCTCTGCCACAGAATATTTATTTATTTGTTTTATAATATTTATTTATACAATATTTATTTGTATTATTAATTAAAGAACATACGAACATTGTTACATAAAAACATGCGTCAAAGACAAAAACTTCAAAGCCCTCTGATACATTATACAAGTACAGTACACACAAATATCAGTCCCACCTCAGCTAAGCAAGATAAAGCTTTCACGCATGATACTGCCCTAAAAAAAACTATAGAAAACATTACAGAATTTCTATTGGATTTAATGGTTTTCATGGGAATTGTATTGGTTGTAATGGGAATTATAGTGGTCTCTACTAATGTGTATTGGGTTCTATTGGTGGGGGCATTGACTCCTAATGGAATATATCCCAAACACATTACAAAAAAATTATTCTGTAGCGGTTTAAATGGTAAAAGCCAATGGTTCCCGTTGGTATTTTAATAGAAACCATTAGAATTTCTGTGATGGTTCCCAACTTTTTTTTAAGCTGGTCTAATCTTCTGTCCTTGTCTAAAGAAATAATTACACACACACACACACACACACACACACACACACACACACACACACACACACACACACACACACACACACACACACACACACACACACACACACATCATGCTTAATGTTTTATTATCGAAGTGTCTCAGTATCATCAGTATTGGTCAAATTCACCAAGATAAATGAGTTTCACAGCACTAACACTGTTTCAGCTTTGATCGCCTCGGTAAACACGTAATAAACGGGCGTTAACATGTAAGCCTCCTTCCATTTATTGGTTGTCAGCTTTGTTGCATTACATTTACTTCACCAGGAGATGGGGCTGCAATTTCTATCTGAATGAAGCTTCGAGTAATGAACCATTTTTGACACAATTGTTAGTGATGTGACGTTTGACACCGGGGCTTCGAAGCTTCGAAGCAAAAAACGAAACATCTCACAGTGAAGCACTGTATCGGAGCGTGATTCGTTTGGCCACAACCACGTGATCAGTGACGTCCGAAGCTTCGTTTTCTCCCTCAACCACGTGACTGCTTCGCAATCTGGTTCAAATGTAGCGCGAACCACTTGCGCAGGTTTTGAGTGTCATGCACTTCGGTAAAACGGTAGTGAACTGACTCGAAACAGAGGATAAGCTCTTTTGAATTTTGAGCATGGCACCAGCCAAGAAAAGAGGCCGCTAGGAAGTCTGGCAGCATTTTCAGGTTGTAACAAATAAAGTAAGCTCATTGTTGTTGTTGTTGTTGTTATTAATATCAAGAATTATATTGTAAAATAATAAATAATTATAAGAATTAGGCTAATAGTAATATGAATAAATATTTACACGAATACTTTTATGTACTTTACTAATAATTTGTCTTTCCACATCATCATCTTGCCCTGGAATTTTTATGCACTCCTGCCTCCTCAGTCCCATGTGAGAGAATATATTCAAAGGCAGGGGAAATAGTAAATAGAAAAAAGAAATAGACTTAGCCCCCGCACTGTTGAACAAGTTCTGTTACTTAATAAAAATCTTTAATTTCTTCAATTTCCCACAAAATAAAAACTCCCCAGTTCACAAGCACTTCACCATTCCACAGTTCTTTTCTTTTATTTTGATTGTATATGCCTACATGAGCCTTGCCTATGAATTCATAGGTTTAGGACTAAGGCTAAAGTGTATGGAAATAAGGCTGCATGTGTTGATCAAAGCAGATTCATAAAAATAGTTACATTAATTTGTCCCATTTATTATTTTGTTTCATAAATTCATTAATAGGCTAATTTGTTCACATGTTGTAAGTAGCCTATCAAATTAACAAATGACAAAAAAAAAAAACATTTTTATGTTTAGCATTTTGCTTTTATGGATTTCTCAAAGTGAATTGTTACACGAAACAGTCCAAAAAAAAAAATTAATGGGTCCTCTGGCATAAGCTGCTCTTCAAACTTTGACCACAAGATGTCGTTAGTGTGCGCCGTGTTGAAAAGCTTCGAGTAATGAACCTTTTTACGACCTTTTCACAAAGCGTCATTTCGCCATCACTAACAATTGTATCAAAAAGCAGTGATGCTTCGAAACTCTTCATTTGGCCATCACTACACGGAGATAGCATCCACACACAAAACTTATATCACTTAGCATCAGGAACATGGAACAAAATCACGTTAACAGGATCAACAACTGACAAAGACCAGGACACACAAGAGGGTATTAATAGAGACAGACATGGGAAACACTTGGAGACACTGACGAGGTAACTGATAATAGAAAGGTGTGGAAGGATCTAGAAGGGCCCGGAAGGGATATCACGATAGACAGGAAGAAACAACAGGAAGTGAACCCATGACCTTAGTGACAAAGACACAGAAAGACAGGACCAATGGTGACAGTTCCATTCTATAAATATCTTACCTTTCAAATCTTTAAATCATTTTGCTTTGCAAAGTAAAAAAATAATTTACAATAAATAAGTATAATTAAAAGCATCACATCTGAAGCATCTTTTATTATAAATTGCTTGTGAAGTTCATAAGACTCAACCCCATCTCCTCTAGTTTGCACATATTTAATTATAGACATCTATGTACAAGGTGTACATGTAAGAATGCAAAAGAAAACTGACAAAAGTAATTCACGAGTTCACACTTACAAATGATTCAGGAAATGGTAAGCGTATTTGGCATGCTGTCCGAGGAGAGGGCTCCGAGCTCGGTATTTAGCCCGAACCTGGAGCACTCCCCCAAAAATTGCAACCAAGTCGGACAGCCGCTACAGGGCTTAGTCCCGAGTTCGGGAGGGATTCTTGTCTCTTCAGTAAGGAAGTTTGGTGCTTGTGTTCGGAAGATGAGTATCACAGGTGATTGGCTGTAGAAGGCTTGAGGTCCGAAGGAGATGGTATTTCTTTAGCATTGGAGATGTGCTTGTTGTTCAACTTGTTGCGAGAAGGAGAGTTGGGTGAAAACCTGGTTCCTCTGGGCTGCTGCGAGCGCAGGAAGGCACATCACAGCCGCAGCAAATGGAACCTTTCAGGAGACACTGAACTGCTGGCGAAAGCAAGGAGGCTGTGATGATGGAGGTCAATTTCCAAGGACTGGACTCCTGTGGGAGCATGAAGGCAAGTCACCCATGTAGCTGAGCTCCTGCAGGAGAGTCACTGCTGCGGCAGTGGAATTTCCATTGAAATGAGCTCCTGATGGAGCATGGAGGTGCATCACTGCTGCAGCGGTGGAGAATTCGAGAGAACTGGCTCCTGCGGGAGCATCACTGTAGCGACAATGGAGGCAAATTCAGTACTGAGCTCCTGCGGCAGTGGAGTAATTTCCCCTTAGTTGACTCCTGCGGGAGTGTGGGGGAACATCATTTCTGCGGCAATGGAGGGGCTTCCATGGCTAGGTTCCTTCTGGAGCCTCACTGCTGCGGCAGTGGAAAGCTGTGGCCACGAAGATAGTATGTGGAAAGGAGCAGATATTAACTGATGAGAGTTTGTTGGGCTTGTTTGACGTTTGAACTGTCTGATCGGATGTAGCTCTTTAGCTTATGAAGACCAGCGGCCCAGTGCTTGTATCTGCTGTTGGGAAAGGCCTGTTGGGTGGTTCCTGCACCTATGCGGAAAGAGTGGCTGGAAAATTGGTCTGTTAGGAAGCCAGTATGGAGTAGCGTAGCTTTAAGGTGTATTTGGAACCAAAAACGTGAGATGGGGTGGTTGGAATCATCTATGAAGATTGGGTCAGATGGTAGTTTGACCTGTGAGTTTCTGAAATGGAGGTAGGCTGAGAGGGTTTGATATGGCTGGATTGGTGAATGAAGATTGAAGATGTAGATGAAGTGGCCTTTTCTTGTTAGGTTGGTCTTGCTTTGTTTGATAAAAATAAGAGATGGTTTCTTCGTCCAGTACTGGCAAGTCAGAAATTGTAGGATGTAATTTTGGGTTAAAGCTGGATGTGAGGGTGAGTTCTGAGCATCTGAGGAATCCGAAAGCCTAGGATGAACATATTGGCATGCTCATATTCTTAATAGGAAAATAAGAGAGATGATAAGGATACTCAAAATATATTTTTACAATGTAAAACAACTTTAATATTTCAATCAATCAATCCTCTCTGCGCCATCTGGTGCTTGAGGCAACAGCAAGGGAACGCCATTTTGCTCTGTCGGCAGCTATTGCTGGGGCTGTCTGCAATGTGAGGCCTCTGGTCTTAAGGTCTCTATCCACTGTTCGTCTCTAAGTTTCTTTGGGCCTGCCACGGTTCCTTTTTCCTTGTGGGGTCCATCTTAGTGCTACCCTTGATATTGAGTCAATGGGCATTCTGCAGACATGGCCGAGCCATTGCCTTCGTCGAGTTGCAATGATCTCAGATATGGTGCTTACACCCGCTCTACGGCAAAGTTCCTCATTTGAGATCATGTTTGGCCAGAAGATCCTCATGATGCGCCGCAGGCATTAGGTTTGGAAAACTTTGAGCCTCTTTTCGATGTTTGCAATGGACTTCCAGCACTCCGAACCGTACAAAAGGACGCTCAACACGTTGCTCTTGAAGATATGGATCTTTGTATGGATACTATGATTTCTTGTCTTCCAGATGGGCGTCAACATTATGAAGGTATGGTTGGCCTTGCTGATTGTTGTGATGACTTCTCCTATGCAATCTCCATCTGTGGAAACTTTACTGCCCATGTAAGTGAAGTCATCTAGTTCTTGCAGCGGCTGGTCGTTGATGGTGATTGGGTTGTCCGCTCTAATATTTTTCCTCAAGACCTTTGTCTTCTCTATGTTGACCAGAAGACCTATGGTGTTTTCTGTCTTTACCAACTGTTGTGTCTTCTGCTGAATATCCTGGTGTTTGCTTGCCAGCAACCCTATATCGTCAGCATAGTCCAGGTCATCCAGCATTGAGGTCAATGTCCACTGTATTCCTTGAATCTTGTCTTCTGTGGTGCGGCACGTGATCCAGTCAATTGCAAGTGAGAAAAGGACTGGAGAAAGAATGCATCCTTGTTTCACTCCGGTTTGCACTTTGAATGGTTCAGTGAGTTGGTTGTTGTTGATTACTCTGCACTCAAAGTTCTCGTAGAGGGACCTGATGACATTGACAAGTTTCTCTGGGATGCCATAGTGTCGTAGTATCCTCCACATAGAGACTCGGTGCAGACTGTCAAAGGCCTTTTCAAAGTCCACAAAGACCACATAAAGGGTACCATTCCATTCATGAGACTGCTCAAGTATCTGCCTCAGTGTGAAGATGTGGTCTATTCAAGATTTGCCCTTCCTAAAGCCTGCCTGTTCCTGGCGTAGAATTCCGTCCACAGCTGTTGTGATGCATTGGAGAATGATGCGGCTAAAGATCTTGCTGGAAATGGATAGCAAAGTGATTCCTCGCCAGTTGTTGCAGTTTGCCAGATCTCCTTTCTTGGGAAGTTTGACTATAACTCCTGTGTTCCAGTCTTTTGGTGCTTTTTCACCATCCCATATCTTTTGGAGAATATGGCAAAGAAGTTTCGGCGTCTCTGTGTCTTCTGCCTTCAGCATCTCGGGGCAAACTCCATCATCGCCAGGTGCTTTCCCATTTTTCAGGTTGTGAATGGCCTGCTTGTCCTCTTCAACAGTGATGTCATCGCAGTTGATGTCAAGGTCTTCCACTGCTTCAGGAATATCAGAGAGTACTGGTGGGTCTGGGCGATTCAGGATACACTCAAAGTGTTTCTTCCATCTTTCAAGTTTGTCCTGTTCCACTGTGACATAAGCACCAGCTTCATCTCTCACTGGAAGGTCGTAATGCTGATTATAGTTGCCCTTCAGTTTTTTGGTGTTCTGATAAACCGTCTTCATGTCTTTCTTCCCTGCTGCCACCTCTGCCTCCTTTGCTAGTCTCTCTGTGTATTCTCTCCTGTCTTTCCTTGCTGATTTCTTCACCTCCTTGTCTTTTCTTCTATATTCCTTCGAAATTTTATCTTTCAGTCTTGGTGAATTTGAATCCAAAAGTCTCTTCTCAATCTGTCTTCTCTCTTCTATTCGAGTCCATGTCTCTTCTGATATCCACTCTGTCTTCCTATTATTTCTGTAACCTAAAACTTCTTCTCCTGCTTCCTTCATTGCTTTGTTAAAATTGTCGATTGTCAGCACTGTCTCATCTTCTAGTGTACTAAACCTATTCCTTAAGGCCACACTGAACTCCTCCTTCACTTTTGAATTTTTTAATTTGTTGAAGGAAAATATAGTTTAAAATGTTAGAAATTGTGTTGACGTGCTTATTTCTAATGATAGTTTAAAATGTTCCAAATTGTATTGACATGTTCTTTTCTGTTCTAACATAAGTTACTGTTTTAATTCTGTAACAAATCTTTCCTGTCTAAAACAAAGGACAATGCACTCGGTGAAAAGTCCAAGGCTGTAACTGTTGACGCTATCTGTTTACCAGAAAAGTTACAGATAGGAAGGGATGGGGAAAGGGAGTTCTTGCATTCTTGTGTGCAGATTGCTGATTGCTATGATGTAACCAATGAAGAAATCTACCTGACAACAGTCACTGTATGGAGAGGTGGACTCGAGGGAGGAACTGAAAGTCAAGAATATATAAACTGTTTGCATATACTTGTAAGACATTCTGGACTGCCCAGATGTCAGCTTTTGGCATTGTGGTCCAGTAATCCTGAGCTCAGAGCTCTTTTGATTCTCTATTAAATTGATTCCATTTATCTACGAGTAGCGTCTTTCTTTGACATGGCACATCAACGGACTGGGGGGAAAGCTAAATTCCAACATTGTCCACATCAAAGCATTTACAGGGAGTGCAGAATTATTAGGCAAATGAGTATTTTGACCACATCATCCTCGTTATGCATGTTGTCTTACTCCAAGCTGTATAGGCTGGAAAGCCTACTACCAATTAAGCATATTAGGTGATGTGCATCTCTGTAATGAGAAGGGGTGTGGTCTAATGAAATCAACACCCTATATCAGGTGTGCATAATTATTAGGCAACTTCCTTTCCTTTGGCAAAATGGGTCAAAAGAAGGACTTGACAGGCTCAGAAAAGTCAAAAATAGTGAGATATATTGCAGAGGGATGCAGCAGTCTTAAAATAGCCAAGCTTCTGAAGCGTGATCATCGAACAATCAAGCGTTTCATTCAAAATAGTCAACAGGGTCGCAAGAAGCGTGCGGAAAAACCAAGGCGCAAAATAACTGCCTGTGAACTGAGAAAAGTCAAGCGTGCAGCTGCCAAGATGCCACTTGCCACCAGTTTGGCCATATTTCAGAGCTGCAACATCACTGGAGTGCCCAAAAGCACAAGTTGTGCAATACTCAGAGACATGGCCAAGGTAAGAAAGGCAGAAAGTCGACCACCACTGAACAAGACACACAAGCTGAAACGTCAAGACTGGGCCAAGAAATATCTCAAGACTGATTTTTCTAACGTTTTATGGACTGATGAAATGAGAGTGAGTCTTGATGGGCCAGATGGATGGGCCCGTGGCTGGATTGGTAAAGGGCAGAGAGCTCCAGTCCGACTCAGACGCCAGCAAGGTGGAGGTGGAGTACTGGTTTGGGCTGGTATCATCAAAGATGAGCTTGTGGGGCCTTTTCAGGTTGAGGATGGAGTCAAGCTCAACTCCCAGTCCTACTGCCAGTTTCTGGAAGACACCTTCTTCAAGCAGTGGTACAGGAAGAAGTCTGCATCCTTCAAGAAAAACATGATTTTCATGCAGGACAATGCTCCATCACACGCGTCCAAGTACTCCACAGCGTGGCTGGCAAGAAAGGGTATAAAAGAAGAAAATCTAATGATATGGCCTCCTTGTTCACCTGATCTGAACCCCATTGAGAACCTGCGGTCCATCATCAAATGTGCGATTTACAAGGAGGGAAAACAGTACACCTCTCTGAACAGTGTCTGGGAGGCTGTGGTTGCTGCTGCACGCAATGTTGATGGTGAACAGATCAAAACACTGACAGAATCCATGGATGGCAGGCTTTTGAGTGTCCTTGCAAAGAAAGGTGGCTATATTGGTCACTGATTTGTTTTTGTTTGGTTTTTGAATGTCAGAAATGTATATTTGTGAATGTTGAGATGTTATATTGGTTTCACTGGTAAAAATAAATAATTGAAATGGGTATAAATTTGTTTTTTGTTAAGTTGCCTAATAATTATGCACAGTAATAGTCACCTGCACACACAGATATCCCCCTAAAATAGCTAAAACTAAAAACTACTTAAAATATTGATACAAAAATATTCAGCTTTGATATTAATGAGTTTTTTGTGTTCAGTGAGAACATGGTTGTTGTTCAATAATAAAATTAATCCTCAAAAATACAACTTGCCTAATAATTCTGCACTCCCTGTAGTCCTGGAGACCCCCTATTCTAACTTTCCTAAGCTTCAAAGTCACCTTGGCCACCAGAAGAAAATTATCGCTGCCAATGTCAGCATTTCTCATCACTCGTACATCCTGCAAAGAGTGTTTCCAACGGCCTTGTGGATGTCCTTGTGTTCAAAACAAAGTCCCTCCTATGACCAAGTCATTCTCTTGACAAAAGTTGATCAACCTTTCCCCGTTGTCAGTCATCATGCCTATTCCATGATGCCCCATGGTCTTCTCTCTGTCTTTGTTGTTGCGGCCAACCCTAGCATTGAAATCGCCAAGCAACAACAATACGTCATGTCGAGGGATGTCCTCTAAAACGGTTTGTAGAGCATAGTAAAAAGTGTCTTTGTCCTCTTCTTCCTCGCCATCTGTTGGTGCATAGGCCATTACAACTGACAGTTTGGCGTACTTGGAGTTCATCCTGACGTACAACAGGCGTTCATTTACTGGTTTCCATTGTAGGACAGTATTGGCCTTGTTCTTGCTAATAATAATGGCGACACCCTCCCGGTGAACATTGTCCTTTCTTCCAGACCAGATAATGACCTCTCCAGAGCTCAATTTCTGCTTGCCTGTACCAATCCATCGAGCTTCTGTTACACCCATGAGGATCAGATTGTAGTGGTGCAACTCTCTCACTGCTTGTGCCAACCTTCCAGTCTGGTTGAGTGTTCACACGTTCCAGCACCCAACTTTACTCCATGCTTTTGGTGACAGGAGTTCTGCTATCGGGGTAGGGACTTCTGACTGCAATTTTGTGCCCCATAATGGCGACACCCTCCCGGTGAACATTGTCCTTTCTTCCAGACCAGATAATGACCTCTCCAGAGCTCAATTTCTGCTTGCCTGTACCAATCCATCGAGCTTCTGTTACACCCATGAGGATCAGATTGTAGTGGTGCAACTCTCTCACTGCTTGTGCCAACCTTCCAGTCTGGTTGAGTGTTCACACGTTCCAGCACCCAACTTTACTCCATGCTTTTGGTGACAGGAGTTCTGCTATCGGGGTAGGGACTTCTGACTGCAATTTTGTGCCCCAACCGTCATAGAGCCAGCTGTCTGATCTGCTTCGCTCCCAGTGCCGTTTGTATTTTGTTCCCTTGTTGTCGTTTCCGTAGCAAGAGTAACAAAAAGGTGTCAACTCAATGTCTCAAGGGATGTGAAATGAGATGCAAAATAGCATAATGTGGCAAACTTTAATTACCACATCTCTAAGCCAAACATGTGTATACACATTTTGGGTTGTTTGTTCATCATATAAGCTAAATTGTTGATGTTTGCATATTAATTGCATATTAAAGTAATATATTTACATTTTACATATTTGGCAAATGGTTGCATCCAAAGCGACTTACATTGTTTTCAAGGTACACATTAACATTCTAACATTCAGTTATTGCTTTCCCTGGGAATTGAACCCATGGCCTTGGTGTTGCAAGCATCTACTCTTTGAGCTACAGTAAAGCTATAGATCAGTAAGAACTGTTTTATAAATAGTCTGGTCTACAAATTTTAGTTTTTGACTAGTCTATAGAAGAAAAAACAAACTGTATTTTATTTTGATGGCCCACATTAGACATTTTGTTGACAATAAGTAATGCTGCATGTACATGTTAACTAAATCTTAGAATTACTCTGTAGACCGGTAGGGGTTAGTGTTTGTTTAAAAGGGGTTATGGTTGTTAGAATAAGTTGACATTTCCTTGCAAGTAGAATGTCTGTTGGGCTGTAATAAAAACAAAAAAATTAAATGTTAGTTTTTTAATTAGTCAATGGAACAAAGTAATAACTTTTGATCGTTGAGTTATGTGAACAATACTGAAAGTTTTGACCAGTTATGATCAATTTCCACAGCTATATAACCAGTAATATTTGCTGTGGAAGACACAAGGTTGTTAGTATGTGTCTCTTGCATTATATTTACGGATGGATCTCAGCTTAACTACATGTATTATAAACTGTAGTTTGACTATAGTTTATTTCAATAATGGCAACATTCCACTCTTCCATTTTAGTTACATATGCATGTGTTACCTTTAGTCCTGTCCAGTGTGTCAATTGTGCACTTTCTGTCTTTCATGCTATTTGTCACTTCTTGTCTGGTGTGTCATGTGTTGTTTCACTACCGGGTCCCTTCTGAGTATCCTCTTGTGCCTTCCCTGCACCTGTCTTATCATCACTTACCTTGTTAGTTTACCCATGTGTTCTTCATTTCCTTATGTATGAAGCCCTTGTGTTTCCCTTAGCTTTGTTGGTTGCTGACTTTGTAATATGGATGTTAACCTTATTACTGTGATGTGATTTGAGTGTGTGTATGCCGTTTCCTAGCTTTTGCTCCGAAGTTTTACACCAATGAGTGTGCTGTTTTGTTTCTTAATTAAAGTGTGTTTTGGTTTTGAAATAAATTAAAGAGTTTCAGTTGGAACCTGGGGCATATTCTTTGTACATCGCTGACTATATCCAAGATCAGATGACACATCCCGGATGAGATAATCGCGCTAACTATGATCTGGATGATTCGGTTCTTCGAACGCAGCTGTTGTTGAAGATTAGTATAGCTGGATTGAGTTATCTGAGATCATTGCACGTTCATTTGCTGGCTTAAAAGGGGATATGTATCAATAGTAGAAACATGTGCAGAAATATTTTGATTGGTCAGCCAGCATGCTAAAAGAGCACACACAGTATTTATCGGCAACGTGTCGCTGAATTTCAGTGTTTAATTAAAACACAAGGCAACACTTCAAAGAATGCGAAAGCCAGGAGAGAGAGCTGGCAAAAAGTTGCGGAAAAATTAAATTTGTGAGTAACCTAGTGATCATGTGTGTAATTATATTGTCTTATATTAATTGTATTTCATAATCCTCTTTTATATTAGAGCCACCACAGGACCACTAGAACTTGGGAACAAGTAAAAGTAAAATGCAAAAATATTCGACAAAATGGTAATCTGTACCACTTACGCTGTTCTGCAAAAAAAAAAAGTTAACCAATGAAATAGAATTGCAAGAACTAATAAAGCAAAAAGTCAGACTTGAGATTGAATTGCTTCAAAAGGAACTTCAAAGTTAAAATACACTAAAGTTAAAATACACTAATAAACACACTGTACGATTGATGACCTTGCATGATTTATTTCATTCCACAGACAAGAGATGCCCAGCTAACAATTTTTGGTTCCCAGAACGTTCTGGGAACGTTAGTGTCTGGTTCCCAGAACGTTCTGGGAACCAAACATTAGAACGTTCCCGATACGTTCGCCAGGAAAGTTTTCCTAACAGAAATAGAACATTCGCGATTGGTTCGGGGAACGTCCGCGATAGGTTCCGATTACATTCGCGGTTGGTTCGGGGAACGTTCGCGGTAGGTTCTCTCAACCTCTACATCTAGTTATGCCTGTACACAAATAATCATTCTACAAACTACATCCTCTAAATTACTTATTGTTCAAAAACATTAGAATGAATAGAAAGTTATTACCAGTAACATTTATTGAAAATCTCTATAATCTTAATCTCTTTGTAAAAACATACATTACACAATTGTATGTAATTATGAACATGAATATTCTTTAAACGCACATATATAAGAGCCATTAACATATTTAAACAATTGTATTTAGAAGATGTAATTATGAACATGAATATTCTTTAAACACACATATATAAGAGCCATTAACATATTTAAACACATATTGTCAGGGTTCTGCCACATTCAGTCTAGTCATTTCTTGGTTTTGTGGCAGAGCTCTGACACTACCATATTGTCTCGTGTCTGATGTGTGTGCGCATGGCTTCGAGTATTCGAGCCGTGCGCGCGCTTGTCTGTGTAACGTCTTATGTGCGGGTTATGATGTCTGATCCCGAGACTGGTCTTGTCTAGTTTCGGTTTTGGATCGGGATTCGGGCATTCATAACTCGTTTTGTTCGTCCTTGTCGTGAGCTCATGAGAACAGGTGTTTACACTCGTTCTTGCGAGCTCTACGTCTTGTGAGCGGGCGCGGTTTCAAGCGTTGCGCGAGCCGCGCCTCCTCTGGTCCGTGTGTTTATGTTTGACACGCGGTTCGCATCCCATCGGCCGCGTGCTTGTGTTTTGTCACGCGCAGTTTGGTTGACACCACCTGCGCGTCGTCTTTGTGTAATTGGCTTCATGTTCACGTCTTGTTTGTTACCCCGCCCGTCTTGTTTCATTGTAATTAGTTTGACTTTATTCCAGCTGTGTTTCTCCTCAATTGCATTTCCTCCTGTGTATTTAGTCCCCTCATGTCTGCTGTACGGTGTCGGTTCGTTGTCTTTATTTTGTCATCACTCCCTGTCAGTAAGTCGAGTCGAGTTGAGTCAAGTCAAGTCAAGTCATGTCATGTCGTGCTTCTAGTCATTCGAGTCTTGTTATACTTCAAGTCAGTCAAGTCATGTTATGTTTTCCCCCCACTCGGGGAGGTTTATGTTTGAGTTTTGATTTATTTTTTGAAAAAGTCTGGTTGTGAGACACCGAATGCTTCTATACTGTTTTCCGGACGGCAGGAGGGTGAAGAGTGTGTGTGAGGGGTGTGTGGGGTGAAGGGTTTGTGTGAGGGGTGTGTGGGGTGAAGGGTTTGTGTGAGGGGTGTGTGGGGTGAAGGGTTTGTGTGAGGGGTGTGTGGGGTGAAGGGTTTGTGTGAGGGGTGTGTGGGGTGAAGGGTTTGTGTGAGGGGTGTGTGGGGTGAAGGGTTTGTGTGAGGGGTGTGTGGGGTGAAGGGTTTGTGTGAGGGGTGTGTGGGGTGAAGGGTTTGTGTGAGGGGTGTGTGGGGTGAAGGGTGTGTGTGAGGGGTGTGTGGGGTGAAGAGTGTGTGAGGGGTGTAAAGTTTGTGTGAAGAGTGTGTGTGAGGGGTGTGTGGGGTGAAGAGTTTGTGTGAGGGGTGTGTGGGGTGAAGAGTGTGTGTGTGGGGTGAAGAGTGTGTGTGAGGGGTGTGTGGGGTGAAGAGTGTGTGTGAGGGGTGTGTGGGGTGAAGAGTGTGTGTGAGGGGTGTGTGGGGTGAAGAGTTTGTGTGAGGGGTGTGTGGGGTCGTCCACAATGCTGGTGGCTTTGCGGATATAACGTGAGGTGTAGAAGTCTGTGACAGAGGGAAGAGAGACATGAATATTCTTTAAACATATACAAGCCATGAACATAATTAAACATATTACACAATTGTATTTAGAAAATGTAATTATAAACATATTTACACACAATGAAATGTGGAAAAATAAACATACATGAGTCAGACAGATATAATATAAACAATTGACTGTAAATTACTGTGGATGATTGTGTAGATCTAATATAGTTCTGTCCATTGAAGTTTGGCTGATAACTTGTAAACTGATGTTATACACACTGATGTTATGATATTCCCTGCAAAATACATGATACGGTTAAAACTGTAGTGTTACAGATATACATTAAATGTCACAGTTTACGGAGTTATAAAAAGAGCAGATATGCAATGGCGTTCCACCTACTCTAACATCTCATCTCGTAGTGTGACATGCTATTGATCATCTAAAACAGAGGGACATTATTGCTTACCATTTTAAATGTCTATGTGGGGCAAATTTCAGAAGCATTGCAATAAGCTCTTCCATATCTCTTGCCTTCAGTGTCTGAAATTATTTTCTGTTGTTCCTAGAATCCAGGAATAACAAAGAAGGTTGATTATGTGAAAGGAGTTAGATTTGAGGTGTTATTTACATTACTGTATTTTTGGAACAACAACAAAATATATTCTCAGTGCAAAATACAAATCTGTTGCATTTCATAACATTTATTATTTATATAATTAATAGCCAGTTGGAGGAAAACTTACCTATAATTCTATTAAAGACTGAATTTGCTTGTTGATGGAATGAGACCTAAATAAATCAAATCAATGAGGAAATAAACAGTGAAAAACTGTTTCAGTTCTCATGAATGTATAGAACTATGAATTTATGTAAACATAAAATTATGTATTTTGTATGAAATACAGGAGAGATAAACATGCCTCGTGGCGCAGCACGTGAACGCACGCGCTGAAAACTTTCAACTAAACACAGAACATGACAAAACTGAATAAAACATACCTGGGATGAACACAAGCAACAGTTGATCACAGCACAGATACGTCGCATGAAGAGATCTTAAATGAAATAAACAGGTTTACACACAAACTCTCATTTCATCGTCACGAATAACACATTTGACTCAACGAACAGAATTAGGAATCAAGAGACAAATAAAACAAACTGCGATTTTAACCAATATACTCAATTTTTAATACGTATTATGCGACTTACCATCAGATGAGGGGAAAATTGCGTCCGTTGGCGAAGCTCCGCCCCTCAATATCAGGTGCGTAACGTAACAGCCAATGGGGTGTCTCAATTCACGTATGGATTCAAAACATAATATTTGAAGTGTCCAGCGCTGCACATCTAACCTGATTCAAATCGTCAGTTGTTTCGTCATTTTCTTCAAAACATGCAGTCCCGGTTTTTCCAGGAAAATTCTTACAACTAAACTCTTAAAACATTGTGCACTAGCATCATTCACTGGCAGATATATTTTTTTCTGGCTTGGGGAACTAACAGATGTCAGACTGGGTGAATAATTTTCTGGGAATATTCTCTATAAATTAAAAAATTAAGGCAAAAAATAACCTGCAGAGAACGTTCCCTGTTGGTTATTTTCTTTTGGCTAAATTTTGTTTTAATTTAATGTTCATAATTACATCTTCTAAATAAAATTGTGTAAATATGTTTTTAAATATGTTCATGGCTTATATATGTGTATGTATGTTTTTACAAAGATATTGAGATTATAGAGATTTTCAATAAATGTTACTTGTAATAACTTTCTATTCATTCTAATGTTTTTGAGCAATAAGTAATTTATAACTAGATGTAGAGGTTGAGAGAACCTACCACGAACGTTCCCGGAACCAACCGCGAAGTAACCGGAACGTTCCCCGATCCAACCGCGAACGTTCCCGGAATGTTCCCCGAACCAATCGCAAACGTTCTCGGAACGTTCCTTAGAACGTTCTATTTCCGTAAAGAAAACTTTCCTGGCGAACGTATCGGGAACGTTCTAATGTTTGGTTCCCAGAACGTTCTAGGAACGTTAGTTCCCAAAACGTTCCCAAAAATTGTTAGCTGGGTTTACAAAATTAAGCCACAAAATAACCTGCAGGGAACGTTCCAGGAACGTTCTGTATAATTTACAAAATTATAAGCCAATTAAATAGCCTGCAGGGAACGTTCTCAGAACGTTCTGTATAATTTACAAAATTAAGCTAAAAAATAACCTGCAGGACGGTTCGGGGAACGTTCTCTATAAGTTACACAATTAAGCCAAAAAATAGCCTGGAGGGAACGTTCGGGAACGTTCTCTATAAGTTACAACATTAAGCTAAAAAAATAACCTGCAGGGAACGTTCCGGGAACGTTCTCTATAAGTTACAAAATTAAGCCAAAAAATAACCTGGAGGGAACGTTCCGAGAACGTTCTCTATAAGTTACAAAATTAAGCCACAAAATAACCTGCAGGGAACATTCCTGGAATGTTCTCTATAAGTTACAACATTAAGCTAAAAAAATAACCTGTAGGGAACGTTCAGGGGAACGTTCTCTGTAAGTTACAAAATTAAGCCAAAAATAGCCTGCAGGGAATGTTCCGGGAACGTTCTCTATAAGTTACAAAATTAAGCCAAAAAATAACCTGGAGGGAACGTTCCGAGAACGTTCTCTATAAGTTACACAATTAAGCCAAAAAAATAACCTGCAGGGAACGTTCCGGGAATGTTCTCTATAAGTTACACAATTAAGCCAAAAAATAACCTGCAAGGAACGTTCCGAGAACGTTCTCTATAAGTTACACAATTAAGCCAAAAAAATAACCTGCAGGGAACGTTCCCTGTAGGTTACAAAAATATAACCAATAGAGAACGTTCCCAGAACGTTCTTACTTGGTTCCCCAAAAAATAACCAAACGGGAACCAAATGGGAACGTTAGGGGAACGTTCTGTGTTTGCTGTGCAGTTGTATTTAAAAAAATAAAATAAACAAACTAAACTGTGTGCAAATTTCCCTCTTTTCAAAAATGATGCTGGACAATTCTGTCCCGTGCAGTTCTGCCACTAGGCTGATGCAAGTGCACTGGCTGGAGTTCAGGACATGGCTGTGAAAAACTTCCCATATCACCTCCGCTTATAAAGCCGTGATCTAATCCTGCTAACATGAAGTAAGCCTGCTCCAAGCAGGTTCAATTCAACGGACCTGTTACAATGACAACAAGTCCTGGATGAGCGTCGAAGAACCGAACAATCCAACATTATGCGAAATCGTCAACAATCTAATCCAGCTAAGCAAGCAGTAACAGCAACCGTCAACCTTCGAAATTTCTACTTTTAAAGGGGAAGAATTTATATTATTATTTTATATTATTATATTAAGTTATTCTTTCATTTTAAATCTATACTCTGTTAAGTTATTCTTTCTATTTAAATCTATTTTAAATACTCTGACCTCACTGACAATTATACCAGAGGTTGTTATTGTTTGAAACTCTTGACTTAATTTAAATGTAGTTTCAGAATAATTATAGCACACTCTTTGTCTGATTTTCATTTCATTTAATTTTGCTAGGGAAAGATTGAACATTTAAACCTGAAAGTCTAGATTTTTCCTCTACCCTATCATTGATTAAATTTCCCTCTTCCCGTCAGTGAACATCAAACAGAAGCTTTGCTGAGGAGGTCTGTCCACACCCTGCAGCCACTCTTGATCTTTGTCTGAGTGTGCGTGTTTGACAACTTACAAATGAACCTGACCTCTTCCTCTCTAGACCTACTGTCTCTCTCACACCCTGAAGTGATGCAGAGCCAGCCACAGCATCTGTCATCATAAAAGCCTCTTCTCGCTCTCTCGCCCCACAGATCACATTTCGACCCGCTTCTACAGAAGGCAGGGAGCGTGACCCCTGTATTTCCGATGGAGTCTGACATATGACCTCTCCACTGCCCTTCTGCATGGTGAGAAAGAGAAGCTAGAATTGTGTCTACTTCTTAAAAAAATTACTTTCTACACATTCATTAAAACTGTCTTTTTAATACCCCTATTGCAGTGTAAACCAGCCTGGTCAAATTGGTTAGGCTTGTCTGTTTTGATGTTTTTAGAAGTGTACTCATCAGCTAACCATCTGGCTGAGCAGTTAAACCCACTAAACATCATCTTGAAAGAATATTGGAGCAATGATAAAAGGTTGTGTTAAGCTATGACCTAAAAACCAATTAAGACTGGATGATTGATTGAGATGCTCTTGAATGTCTTGAATTTTAAAAGTCACCTTTACTTATATAGCGCTTTTTACAATACAGATTGTTTCAAAGCAGCTTTACAGTGGTCACATGACAACATTATAAACAAAGTTTGTTTGGCTGAATGGCAGCCTTAAAAGAGCAGGCAACTTAATACAATTGATGAATATTAAGTGTTAAGATTTGATTATTGATTGATTTGATTGATTGATAGTTTGATTATTATATTGATGATTCAAGTCTAATATTAAGTCTAATTTGGTCCGATTGGAGATGGGTTCATGATCTACACAGGGGAGGGTTTATTAGAGTCACGGTCTCCGCAGACAATTCAGGGCAGTGCTGTGCTTGTGTCCAGGTCCAGGTCCTTCATCTGATCTGGATACGGCCTGGATCCGGCTGACCATGGTAACCTCGGAATAAACAGAGAACAAAATCAGCGTAGATGCCATTCTTCTTCTGATGTATCGAGTACATCAGATGTTATGGGAATGTTCCCGGTTCCGGCTGACCTAAATTATTTAGCCTAACAATCATTTTATTTGATTTGATAAAAAATGTATTTATAATGTGTTATGTGTATGCCAGGTTGAAAAGATGTGTTTTTAGTCTAGATTTAAACTGACAGAGTGTGTCTGCTTCCCGAACTGTATTAGGAAGATTGTTCCAGGGTTTAGGAGCTAAATAGGAAAAGAATCGACTGCCAGCAGTTGACTTTGATATTCTAGGTATTATAAGCTGGTCAGTATTTTGGGATCGCAATAGACGTGAAGGACTATAATGTGTTAAGAGATCGCTAAAGTACTATGGAGTTAAACCATTTAATGCTTTGTAAGTAATTAGCAAGATTTTAAAATGTATTCGTTGATTAATAGGAAGCCGGTGCAGGTTTGACAGAACTGGGGTAATATGCTCATATACTTCCTGGTTCTAGTAATTCCTGATTCTAGTAAGAAATCGAGCTGCTGCATTTTGGACCAGCTGGAATTTGTTTATTAAACGTGCAGGGCAACCACCTAGTGGAGCATTACAATAATCTAGCCTTGAACTAATAAATGCATGAACTAACTTTTTCGCATTTGGCTTAGAGAGCATATGTCGCAATTTAGATATATTTTTTAAGATGGAAGAATGCCGTTTCACAGATGCTAGAGACGTGGCTTTCAAATGAAAGATTGATATCAAAGAGCACATAGATTAATAAATAAAATGTAAATAAAACATAAATAATCTATAATGTTGTCTATAAAACAATGGCTATGTACACACTCCAGTCAAATTCGTTGTCAATTCACTACAGTGTTTAATCTCATTTTGTATAACCAGATCAATAATGGTGGGGGTGTATTTGGTTATAGTAAAGCTGAATGTTTCGTTATAAATTGAGGACCACAGTTTTTGTTTAAAATGTTCAATAAAAAGGTGCTCCACTCTATTTAATTTTTTTCCTGACTTGAATGAATGATTCAGTGACTCGCAGAGTCTTCACTTGTTTAATTACTAGATAAATCAGTGTTTTTGAACTATTCTTTTGAACTAATCTTTTTTTTTTTTTTCAAATGAATTAATCATTCAATTGTAAATGCATTTGTAACAGTCACTAGTCACGGGAATAACAAAGGGATTGATACAATTACTTCCAAAAGATGATGTACTTTATTTTGATCGCTACTGCAGACATCAGTGTTTATATATGAACTATACACTTTTATTCTAGTACTTCTGTGATAATTTAAATATTTGTAACAGAAATAACGATACTGTGTAATTGAAAAGACCTCAGGTTTTTTTTGACACATGGTTAATAACTTTTGCCACAATTAACTTTAGCATTTGGTTATGAGTATTTCTTTAGGATTAGATTACAATACATTCTATCAGGTTTCTGGAAAACAAAGAAGATTGTTTTTGAGGAAATATTACTCATCTATGCATCTACATCACCAGTTTATTTTTTTAATCAAAAGTCCTAACAAATTCATCCATATCTAAGCTATTAGTGATAGACTTCTAATGCGCCAATATCAGTAAATGAAAAGGGGTCAAAACCCGTGGACATAATGCTCTTCACAGGACATAATGCTCACATGATAGGCACATGTTAGGGGCCATAGGATGTATGCATTCCACTTTTAACAGAAGACAACTGCTCCTCTGGTAATGTAATAACATTTTTGACAGAAGCCAATTGTTTCTCTGGTCATGCCAGATGCTTATCTGGTAATGTATAAAAACCCAACGTATGTTACAGAGAACCAGAGAAAGACGGAATGAAGACCACCTCTACAGCATACTCTTTCTCTCCTATGTCTTGACATATATACAGTAATACCTCAGTTTACAAGTTTAATTCGTACCAAGAGCGAGCTCGTAAACCAAAATGCTCGTGCACAAAAACATATTTCCCCATAAGAATGCACTAAAAATCAATTAATTCGTTCCACACGACCATAAACGCCCATTTTATATATTTTTTTTTGGTTTTACCCTATTAATTGCAGTTAAAATTGTAACCATTAAGATCTCATATAAATACTAATTAATAGTTGACAATTAAACTCTAAAAATACTTGACAATTTACTGTAATGCACTTCAGGTTTGAGCAGCCTGCTTGGAGGAGAGAGAGGAGGGGGGAGCGGGGAAAGCAAGGACGAAAGCAAATTAGTGAATTTATTATAATAGTGCAGAAAACAAACGAAGTGATAATCCAGAGTTAAAGTCGTGGAACATGAGAGCCGCTTAAGAACGAGTTTGGTACTTTGTTTGGTAGTTATGTTCACCAAGACTGCACTTGAAAAAACTATAATATTGTGAAATCCTGTTTTCTATATATATATATATATATATATATATATATATATATATATGATGATGATGATTTGCTGCTTAAGAAACATTTCTGATTATTATCATGTTTAAAAGAGATGTGCTGCTTAATGAAGTGTGGAATTCGTTATACAGTGTCTGTTTTCTGTATTCTTTGAATAGAAAGTTCAAAAGAGCAGAATTTATTTGAAATACATTATGTCACATTGCAAATGTCTTTAATGACACTTTTGATCAATTTAATGCATCCATGCTGAATAAAAGTTAACATTTCTTAAATCATCATGATTCCAAAATGCAAATCTTAAGAGTGATTAAGAAAGAAAAAAAAAACCATTAGAAGCACAGTAAGAAGTTTATGAAATTTTCTGACTGAAATCAAGATGGACCATTGCAGGTATACGGTGCAAAACATGGTCAAAGAAAGAGCAGATGGCAGAGAGTAGCACCACTGTAGGTTGTGAAGTGTTTATGAGGCACTGATATGGTTGTGTATGTTATTTCAGTCATTGTCAGAACCAACATAGATTCAATAGTTTATGTAATTTAAGAATATTGCTCTTCTATTGAAAATCAGTGTATCTATAATCATTCAGGTGTTCTGGAAATTTTGGTTTCACTGTGCAAGTGGAATCTTAAACCATAATTTTAATGTGTAAGGATTTAGTTTTAGTTTGTTCTGTTTCTTCACGTAATCATTAAATGATGTTTTATTAACAAAGTTCGGGAGGAGCACGTTCAAATGATTAATACAATCAACACGTCATCAGCAATTACTCCTCATCCTATCAGCAGGAGAGGAAGTACGTATATATAGACAAGTTTGACTCACCTACAGCTCTTTGACATTTTTCGGCAGCTCGACAGTTTACGGCATTGTAGCTCCGCCTTCTGGTCGCCATACACCCGAAATCGAGCTCCACTCGTTAGATGGATTCTCCACGAAAACCTCCGGACCCAGTAGCGATCCTCATCCGCTCAACACCATGCTAACTATATTATATCACCCTCAGCAATACATCACGGGTGCCAGACCAAACAAACGGGTCCTAAGCAACAACAAGCAACGCACAGTAAGACTTGAGGCCGTTCTCGCCACCAAGTAAACATCCGTATCCAGCAGCTCTACATCGGCTTTTAATCGCTCCTGCCATTGAGAAAGGACGATAAAGCTGGTCGAGCTACAAGCTCGACTCTCAGGCTATGCCGCTTTCTTCCTGCTAGCCAGGCCGCCGCCGCGAGCCTCAGCAGACCGCGCTGCAGCTTCAGCTCACACTCTCTCTGTCCGTCAGCTCACACAAACAAGAGCAGCTGTAATCCTTCCCGGCGCTTTTATTTCTGCATCGCTAAATCACGAGCAGTTGTGCCCTCTCAATACTACTGTTCCGGGGAACCCACGTCTGAGATGTGATTGTTCTAAAGTAACGCGCTGCTTCCTCGCAACTCAAGCAGTAGCGCGCACCGAAGCCAGATCGCGCGCAGTACAGTCCGATCGCACGCGCCACTTCAGATCGCGCGCTCAGCCGCCCACACAAGAATCAAGCACTTATTGCCAACGCTGCCTTGTTGTTTCAACTTAATCGGCTATTAAGTGGACTCGCTGAAAAGAAACCATATGCACTTTCTATTTCAAAGTAATTCTTTGCCTTCACTGTTTCAATCCTTTAAGTCCAAGATAAGCTTTATAAGTCTATGATATTTGGATGAACCCCTGCTCAGGGTTTACTCAAAACCAATAAGTTTGTGAACTTTCATAAACTTTGATATTTCGATTTCCAACAGGTAAGTTTGTTTTGAAATTAAATATGCAACATGCATCTGATATAAATTCAACTGTCAATATGATAATTGAAAGGTTTTACTTACGGAAATCAATGTTTTACAAACCATATTGATTGTTTTTGTTGTTGTTTCTCGCGTGTATTTAGACGTCTGTAACCAAAATAATTCAAGAGATTGAAACACTGAACAGCAACCAGCTTTGAGCGCTTTCTCTGGCTCAGCGCCAGCCAATGTGTTCAAATTTAGCAGGCGATCATGTGATGCCCCGCCTTTCGCCACATTGTCCAAGACCAGGGGCGGCCAACCCGCATGCGGCTCTTTGACTGCCCTTTCGCGGCTCTCATCCGGCCCGCTGAGACCTTTTGTCTACAAAAACATAAATTTACATGTATCCTGCCAAGGTCAGCCGCCGCTCACGTGGACACGATGTTTTTACCGAATTCAAATAGAGGCGCGCAGAAGCGCGTTCCCTTTCGAGAGTAGGAACGAGATGTTTAATGAAACGCATTTGGGAACTCCTCCCCTTCACGTCATTTCTGAAAATTTATGGATAACAGCAGTTGACAACTGGCCAATCGTAGCGCGATGCAGATCCGGCTGCCAGACGGTATAAATATCTTAAACAGCATTTCCTTCATACTTCTCTAAACGGAATATGATTAAATTACAGAGGTTACGATAGTAACCGGAGACGTTTTCCAACCGATCACTACATTACCAAGGCTGCTTACTTTTATACTTCCTGTCACCGTCAATGAGATGATATATCGTTTTCCCGCATATATAATTCACAGACGCATTGTCTCCGCATGCTTGTATAGCTCGTGGGGTGGCATATGTAAAAAAAAAAAAAAAAAAAAAAAATATGAGCGATATATGTGCGAGACCTTCTAATGTCAAAAACCCCATCAACAAATGCGAATTTAACAGTCTGTCATGCGGCTCTCCGCAGTCATGAGCTTATTTCGAGGCTCATGCTGAACAGGTTGGCCACCCCTGTCCAAGATTGAGATGTACCAGTTTCACGATAAACTCTTCCTCTCAAGTTCCTTCACTGTATCCCACTGTCGAAAGGAGCTCATGCACCCAACAAACACTGCAACGAGCCTCCAACAACACCACGCGGTCGCCAGCTCTTCCGCTCCGTTGTCACACCCTATGACGCCGAGGCTTGCCTTCACCTCCACCATCAAGACATCCACCTTCTTCTTGCCCAACTTCCTACGACACCTCAGCACTCGTATCAATAGTAAAGGAGGACGACCAAAGCAAATTAACTAGAATAGGTCTCGCTCCAGTCAGCTGTACCATCTCCAAATCAACTCTACCTTCAAAATGTCTCAAACGTACGTTCCTTAAATCTTCATATCTCTCCCTTGCAAATCCAGATTTCCAAGCGTTAAGACGCAGCAGCACTGCAGTTTTCCAGCACTGCACCTCACATGCCAGCACCTAGCGACAAACGCCGCCCCTTAAGTGCGAGCTTGCCTCCGCCAGCGGTGCAGGGTTAGCAACGGCAGCACGTACCTAACCTTTCCCATACGTTAGGCCTGCAGCCCGGCCTTCCGATCCTAGCGTGAGGCTGCCTCCGCAAGTGGCTTCGCCCCTGGCCTTTCCCACCTAATTCTCTCCACCATGCTAATTCTCCTTTCATCCCGTTCTCTGCTATGCCATTCCACAAACACTGCTGCTTAGAACCACCTCTGTCGCCAACAACAGTTGAACGCAAATCCCAACTGAAGTTAAGGCTGCTGCCACCAGAGGTGGACCTATTCCCAACCAGTACATCAATACTCAGAGTTGATATTTATCGACGCTAAACGTTCATTCTTCAAGCTTTCGCTTCAAACCACTCCCTCGGAGGATTACATGTGGAGTGGAAAAGTTAAAGACTTTCCACTCCACATGTGGTCTGCTCCTCATGGTCTCTACCCACTACCACCGACTCGTATTGCATTCCAATAACACCAAGAACTTCCAAGCCAGCTTCACCATGGGTTACCTAGGCGAAATCTACTTCTCACTACCGAAACCTAATCCTCTGCTCATCAAAGGTATATCAAGAACGCAACCCACCAGCTCAGACACCAGACAATCAATCATGTTGGAAATCCGTACCCCTACTCTCCGCCAAGGATTCTACCCAAATGTCGTCCGACCACTCAACGCCATGGTCGAGCCATATAGATTCCAGTTCCTCTGATTCTATCACATCCAACCTTAATCCAAATCCGTCCATATTCTGACTCGTCAGCGCCGCACAACGAAAGTAAGAGAGACCAAGCTGTAAGGCTTTTACTCCAACAGCAACAATCCTTCGTTGCCAACCTTCATTTAAGAGATCAGGCCAAACTCCCATCCGACCCCACCACATGCCGCGTCCCAAAACCTGCAGATCCAAGCACTGGGTCGCAGGTCATCGGAAGCTTCAGGAGTTACATTCGATCAAATCAGTCTCCCCAGAAATGGCTTTCACCGCCACAAGAGACAACAGAAGTCGAGGAAATGGACAATCTCCAGAAATGGACAATCTCCATCATCCAACTCGCGATTAGTTCAGAGGAAGTTCTCCTTTCCCGCTGTAGTGATGCACCTCCACACTCCCGCATGAGCTCAGTTCAAATGGAAATGATTCCACTGCCGCCTCCATTGCCGCAGCAATGATGTTCCCCCACACTCCCGCAGGAGTCAGCAAAGGGGGAAGTTTCCCACTGCCGCAGCAGCGAAGCCACGTTCACACTGGCTTGGTTACCTCAGATGCTCATGACTCACCATCACATCCACTCAGCCTACTTTCATTTCAGAAACTCGCAGGCTAAACTCCCATCCGTCCCACTCTCTATAGACGATTCCACCCCATTACAAATTCCGGTTTCAAACTTCTTAAAGCTACGCTACCCCAAACCGGATTCCCAACAGACCATTCATCCAGCCATCCTTTTCGCATAGGTGCAGCAACCACGGCCGTGCAAAGGCCTTTCCCAACAGTAAATACAAGCATTGCGCCGCTGGTCTCCAGAAGCTTTCAAGAGCCACATCAGACCAAACAGACCGCACATTCAAACAAGGTCTTCTGTTAAGCATCAGCTCCTCCCCACTTACAACTTCATGGCCACTGCTTCCATTGCCGCAGCAGTGACGCTCCCGCAGGAGCAAGCTCTCTCTAACTCTCACTGCCGCAGCAGTGACTCTCCCGCAGGAGCAAGCACTCGCTAACTTCCACTGCCGCAGCAGTGACGCTCCCTCCAGGAGCCAGCTTCTAATTGCATATGATATAAATTCAACTGTCAATTCATAATTGAAAGGTTTCTTATGCTTTTACAAACCATACTGATTTTGTTATTTCTTGAGTGTATTTAGACGTCTGTAACCAAAATAATTTCAAGACATATTGATTTTGTTACTTCTTGAGTGTATTTAGACGTCTGTAACCAAAATAATTTCAAGAGACTACAACACTGAACAGAACTCCCACTGCCGCAGCAGTGACGCTCCCGCAGGAGCAAACTCTCTCTATCTTCCAGCTCTCTCTAACTCCCACTGCCGCAGCAGTGACGCTCCTGCAGGAGTAAGCTCTCTCTATCTTCCAGCTCTCTCTAACTTCCACTGCCGCAGCAGTGACGCTCCCGCAGGAGCAAGCTTCTAATTTCCACTGCCGCAGCAGTGACGCTCCCGCAGGAGCAAGCTCTCTCTATCTTCCAGCTCTCTCTAACTTCCACTGCCGCAGCAGTGACGCTCCCGCAGGAGCAAGCTCTCTCCATCTTCCAGCTCTCTCTAACTTCCACTGCCGCAGCAGTGACGCTCCCGCAGGAGTAAGCTCTCTCTATCTTCCAGCTCTCTCTAACTTCCACTGCCGCAGCAGTGACGCTCCCGCAGGAGCAAGCTCTCTCTATCTTCCAGCTCTCTCTAACTTCCACTGCCGCAGCAGTGACGCTCCCGCAGGAGCAAGCTTCTAATCCCACTGCCGCAGCAGTGACGCTCCCGCAGGAGCAAGCTCTCTCTAAACCTCCACTGCCGCAGCAGTGACGCTCCCGCAGGAGCAAGCCTCTAATTTCCACTGCCGCAGCAGTGACGCTCCCGCAGGAGCAAGCTTCTAATTTCCACTGCCGCAGCAGTGACGCTCCCGCAGGAGCAAGCTTCTAATTTCCACTGCCGCAGCAGTGACGCTCCCACAGGAGCAAGCCTCTAATTTCCACTGCCGCAGCAGTGACGCTCCCGCAGGAGCAAGCTTCTAATTTCCACTGCCGCAGCAGTGACGCTCCCGCAGGAGCAAGCTTCTAATTTCCACTGCCGCAGCAGTGACGCTCCCGCAGGAGCAAGCCTCTAATTTCCACTGCCGCAGCAGTGACGCTCCCGCAGGAGCAAGCCTCTAATTTCCACTGCCGCAGCAGTGACGCTCCCGCAGGAGCAAGCTTCTAATTTCCACTGCCGCAGCAGTGACGCTCCCGAAGGAGCAAGCCTCTAATTTCCACTGCCGCAGCAGTGACGCTCCCGCAGGAGCAAGCTTCTAATTTCCACTGCCGCAGCAGTGACGCTCCCGCAGGAGCAAGCCTCTAATTTCCACTGCCGCAGCAGTGACGCTCCCGCAGGAGCAAGCTTCTAATTTCCACTGCCGCAGCAGTGACGCTCCCGCAGGAGCAAGCTTCTAATTTCCACTGCCGCAGCAGTGACGCTCCCGCAGGAGCAAGCCTCTAATTTCCACTGCCGCAGCAGTGACGCTCCCGCAGGAGCAAGCCTCTAATTTCCACTGCCGCAGCAGTGACGCTCCCGCAGGAGCAAGCTTCTAATTTCCACTGCCGCAGAAGTGACGCTCCCGCAGGAGCAAGCCTCTAATTTCCACTGCCGCAGCAGTGACGCTCCCGCAGGAGCAAGCCTCTAATTTCCACTGCCGCAGCAGTGACGCTCCCGCAGGAGCAAGCCTCTAATTTCCACTGCCGCAGCAGTGACGCTCCCGCAGGAGCAAGCTTCTAATTTCCACTGCCGCAGCAGTGACGCTCCCGCAGGAGCAAGCTTCTAATTCCACTGCCGCAGCAGTGACGCTCCCGCAGGAGCAAGCTTCTAAATTCCACTGCCGCAGCAGTGATGCTCCCGCAGGAGCAAGCTTCTAATTTTCCACTGCCGCAGCAGTGATGCTCCCGCAGGAGTTTCAGTTACAGGATCGATGTGCTTTCTTACTCCCAAGGGAGCCATTCTTTCAATCAGTTCCACCACCACAGCAGCGACGTACCTCTTTGGTCCTGCGGCGGAGGGGTTTTTCGCTGCAGTGGTGGCGACGTGCCTCCTGCTGTCGCCGGGGCCCCGAGGGGTTTTCTCCTGCTGCGACGCTGACGTGCCTCCTGCCGCTTCAAGGGCCCAGAGGGGCTTTCCCCTGCTACGACGCTGACGTGCCTCCTGCCGCTGCAGGGGCCCAGAGGGGTTTCCCCTACTACGACGTTGACGTGCCTCCTGCCGCTGAAAGGGCTCAGAGGGGCTTTCCCCTGCTACGACGCTGACGTACCTCCTGCCGCTGCAGGGGCCCAGAGGGGTTTCCCCTGCTGTGACGTTGACGTGCCTCCTGCTGCTGTGGGGGCCCCGAGGGGTTTCCACTGCTACGGTAGTGACGTGCCTCCTGCTCCCACAGCGGCCCCGAGGGGTTTCCACCGTCACAGTGGCGACGTGCCTCCTGCTCCTGCAGCAGCCCCGAGGGGTTTCCACCGTCACGGCGGCGACGTGCCCCCTGCTCCCACAGCGGCCCCGAGGGGTTTCCACCGTCACAGCGGCGACGTGCCTCCTGCTCCTGCAGCAGCCCCGAGGGGTTTCCACCGTCACCGCAGCGACGTGCCTCCTGCTCCCACAGCGGCCCCGAGGGGTTTCCACCGTCGCAGCGGCAAAGTGCCCCCTGCTCCCGCGACAGCCCCGAGGGGTTTCCACTGCCACGGCAGCGACATGCCTCCCGCAGCGACCACGGGGGTTTCCACCACCGCGGCAGCGACGCACCACCTTGGTCCTGCAGCAGCCCCGAGGGGTTTCCCCTGCTGCAACAGCGATGTGCCTCCTGCTACTGCGGGGGCCAGAGGGGTTTCCCCTGCTAAGACGCTGACGTGCCTCCTGCTGCTGTGAGGGCCCCGTGGGGTTTCCACTGCTACGGCAGCGACGTGCCTCCTGCTCCCACAGCGGCCCCGAGGGGTTTCCACCGTCACGGCGGCGATGTACCCCCTGCCTCCCGCAGCGGCCCCGAGGGGTTTCCACTGTCGCAGCGGCGATGTACCTCCTGCCTCCCGCAGCGACCACGGGGGTTTCCCCTACCGCGGTGGCTTCATACCTCCCTTCTCCTATGGCAGCCAGGGGAGTAGTTTCAGAGGTACCCCTCATACTCCCAGAAACAAAATTACACCCAATTCTCTTTCTGGCAACAAATTGAACAACAAACACATACCCAATGCTAAAGCCATATCATCCCCTCCGCACCTCAAGCCCTCTACAGCAACATTCATCTGCCCTCCCGAACTCACAATCTACCCCCCCCAGCTGTAACCTTGCAATTCTTTGGGGGGTCATCAAAATCTTCAGCGGCTGTCCGACTAGGTTGCAATTTTTGGGGGGAGTGCTCCAGGTTCGGGCTAACACCGAGCTCGGAGCCCTCTCCTCGGACAGCTCGCCAAATACGCTTACCATTCATTGCTCCTGAATCATTCGTAAGTGTGAACTCGTGAAATGATGTTTTATTAACAAAGTTCGGGAGGAGCACGTTCAAATGATTAATACAATCAACACGTCATCAGCAATTACTCCTCATCCTATCAGCAGGAGAGGAAGTACGTATATATAGACACGTTTGACTCACCTACAGCTCTTTGACATTTTTCGGCATCCCTCCACCACCCCAACTCCTCACACTTAATTGTTCCTATCAAAGTCAGGATACGGGGGGAGTGCTCCAGGTTCGGGCTAACACCGAGCTCGGAGCCCTCTCCTCGGACAGCTCGCCAAATACGCTTACCATTCATTGCTCCTGAATCATTCGTAAGTGTGAACTCGTGAAATCGATGATGGTGAAATCAGATCTCTGTGTGGAGCACCATCTCTTGTCAGACTCCTTGTGCTACAAAAATCGTATTGAATTAATTAAAAGTAAAATGAATGCCAAAAGGGATACTTTGAAACGTAAACTAATATTTCCTACTGACACACTACAGCAAAATATAGAAATAACTGCTTTAAAACACATTTTTGGGGTGAAAATACTATCATGCATAAGACTTTTCCACAATATTATATATGTTTATCTCATCGTAAACGAGATAAACAGTCCGAGGTAATACACAAGAATCAGCGTAATCACAGGTTAAACGCTCAGAGATGTCAGCCAGGGCAGAACAAAACTTTGCACTGAGGAGATGGGAGAGTGAGAGTTTATAGTTTGCAAGAGTGATTTCAGGTGGAAGGGTAATCAGAGTCCAGCAAGGGTTTCTGGGAAATGGAGTCCAGAGGGTTTAGTATTCGGGTGAGGGAGCCCTCTGGTGGTGATCGGAGGGGACCACAGAGACCGTATTTGTGACAGTTATAAGAGGCTGTCATTAGGATATTTCATGTAAAAATGCGCACAAGGATGCTGAGCGTTAGCACTTTTTCCACAAAAAACTGCGCATAGGTGAGGGAAATGTTTTCTCGTACACCGATACAATGCTCGTACACCGATTCAACCCTCCATGCTCGTACACTGATTTGCTCATATACCAAGTCGCTCGTAAACCGAGGTATTACTGTATATAAAAATAAATAAGAGGTCTCTTGGCAAAATTACTGGTGTCAGGTCCTGTGATTTAACAAAAGCTTTTTTTTTCAAGTCTACAACATGTTACTTTGAATATATGTAGCTCTGGCAGCCGACAGGTCAGTTTTTACCAGGAAATTGTTTAAGCATACGTCTGGCAACGTGGATTTCATTTTCAGTACCAACATGCAAATGTAGAAAGCTTAATAATGTGGACACTAAAAATGCATTATACATTGGCACAATAGAAGATAAGTCAACATTTTTTGTGGAAAATCTGTTTTCTATTTCAGGAATGGGCCTGTCGAGAACGGAATGCCAGGATCTCTTCAGAGACTGACTGCAAAGTACTGTAGAATTATCAGTCTGTGTGGCCCACTGTGGAATACACAACACTGTCATCTAGTGTTATTCTTCTTGTTTGTCAGATGGTTGTTTGTTATGCCCCAGTTCGTCGGACTGTCCAGCCCTGTGTCTGCATCCCTGGCTGTCTGTCTTTGCTGTTCCCATGTTCCCATGTCTCCATGTCACTCACTGGGTTTGTCTGCACTCATCATTCTGTCCATTCGGTACCTGCATCATCTAGTCCTGCCAGTCTGCGGATCATCATCTCTTGGACTCTGTTTATCTGCCTTCGAACAGTACATCACATTTCACTTGCTCTTGGACTCATTCTCTTTATTCCACCCTGACATAACCATCTGACCAACTATGGATCCAGAAAGTGCGAACAACTGGCAGGACTTTTCTCGCTAACAATGTGGCGCGCCTCGACCAGCAAGAAGAACAGATGGTTGCGACAGGGTGCGCCGTACAACAAGATTCAACAACTGCCTGCTTTTACTGTGTCTGACCCACTGCCCATCCCCAACCTGTCCTCGTCTACTCCAGCAGCCCACAAGAACCTCACTAACCTCCACCTGAATGTTATGCTGGTGAGCCTAATCTTTGCAGAGCAATTTTAACTAAATGTTCTGTTTTCTTTTCCTTCCAGCCCATATTCCACCGAGCAAAATAAAGTAGCCCTCATGATCACATTACTTTCAGGACTATGGGGAATATAAGGACCAGTGCTGTTCCTCGTTCCTAGCCTTCTCGGAAGAGATGAGAAGGGTCTTTGTCTTTGGCTGTCGGTCACGAGGCAGCGTAGCAATTTTCTGATCTCCAGCAGGGCAAGCGATCTGTTTCCGATTATGCCATCAAATTTCGCACCCTCGCGGCCGACTCAAGATGGAACAAGGAGGCGCCGTGGGACAGGTTCCTGCATGGGCTGGCTGACCTTTTTCAGTGAGAAATCTACCCCCTGGACCTTCCCCGCAGCCTTAAGGTTAATCGATCTTGCTTTGCTTGTGGATGCTCGTCTGGAGCGAGTTTAACAACTAACCACGCAACCCACAGGTCCAGGGACCAGAGCAGATTTTCCCACCAACTCTCCTGGCACGGTTGGCTAAACGTTCGATCCCAAGCCAATGCATGTCGGTATTGCTCGGCTTTCTCGGGAGGATAGAGAGCATCATAGGGAGCACGGTCTCTGCATGTACTGTGGTGGAGTGGGACAATTCATCGATCGGTGTCTGTTCAAAGCCAGAGTTTGTCAGTAAGAAGAAGGCTACTGACTGGCGCCATCTCTCTAAACAAGATCTACTCGTCAACTCTCCTCTCGTAAGACTCCAATGGGCATTCTCATCTCACCAGGGTCAGGCACTGGTGGATTTGGGAGGAGAGTCCCGAAAATTACCTACTAGACCAGTATCATTACTCTGCTCAGGTCAGGTAATCACTCCGAAAGAATTTATGTTTTGATCACGGACTCTTGTCTTGTGTCTGCATGTATGTCTGTGTCTAGTTCTGTGTTGCAGGAGGAGCCTGTGAATACGTCGAAACGTGCACTCAGAGTATCTCAACCTGAAAGAGTTGTTCAGTAAGTCATAAGCTGATTCTCTTCCTCCTAACCATCCCTACGACTGTGCCATAGACATATTGCCAGGTATGTCTCTGCCTAAGGATAAGTTATAATCACTTTCCAATCCTGACTGGGAGGCCATGGAGAAAGATATTTCTAATTCTCTAGCAACCGAGTTCATCTGCCCCTCTTCATCTCCAGCGGGGGTGGGATTCTTTTTTCTGTGGGAAAAAAAGATGGTTCTCTGCTACCTTGCATCAATTACCAAGGGCTGAATAACATTATGGTAAAGAATACTTATCCTTTGCCGCTGATGTCTTCAGCGTTTGAGAGGTTGCAAGGATCATCCTTTTTCACAAAACTGGATTTGCGTAACACATATCATTTGGTCCGCATAAAAGAGGGGGATGAATGGAAGGCAGCGTTCAATAGTCCCAAGGGGCATTTTGATTACTTGGTAATGCCTTTCGAGCTGTACAACGCCCCTGCTGTCTTCCAAGCACTCATTAATGACGTGCTGCTGATAAACTCCCTGAAAAAGGGGCATTGATAGTTTTAAGAACAAGCACAAACACTTGTGTTTCCCTCACGCTCTGTGTGCCTTGTTAATAAATCTTCCTGCTTACCCATCCCCTACTGGAGTCTTTCGGTACTGCATCATGAACAGATTATATTTGCTTATTAGCTATACCTATTACACGGAGAAACATGGTAGATCAGTTCATGTATGTTTACCTGGATGACATACTGATTTTTTCTTTGTCTCTGCAGAAACATGTTCGGCACGTCCGATGAGTGCTCCGATGATTGTTACAGAATGGGCTTTTTGTCAAGGCGGAGAAATTAGTTCCCTTTCAGGGAACTCGAGCTGCGTCAAAGCGCTAGAGGAAATAGCCTGACGTCAGTCACATGAAGATCTGTGCAACCAATGAGAGACGAATGCGTGTGAATGCGTCACTGCCGGCACGTACCGGTGACGTCATGAGAGAGAGCATAAAGCGCGCCCGAAACCCGGAAGCGCCAGCTCTGAGTGTCTTCAGCATGCTGTGTCTGTGTGAGAGTGATTTAGAAACTAAGCTAGTTAAAAAATCAGGAGTTTGTGTGTAATGAGGCCGCTCAGGCTAGTGTTCCCAGAGGTTCGGGACCTGCAGCAGCCGAGGCTTTGCGGCGCTCTCAGTCATGGGGATCACAAATGGATCTCGCTGAGGCAGCTGGGATGGGTCCTCCCTTATCTCAGCCCTCACAAGATGAGGCGGGTCCCAGTCACGAGCGCTCCCAATGAGACGATCTTGCTGGGGCTCCGGCACTAACTTTGTCTAGTTCAGATGAGATGGATTTAGCTAGTGTCGACCCGGTTGGGGAGGATTCGCCACCCTCCTCGCCGGCATTTGAGAAGCTAGTTGAGGTCGTGGCGCGAGCGATCTCGCGTCTGGATATTGATTGGCCGGAGGGTACCAGGAGCGCTCGTCCTAGAAAGAGTATATTGGACGAGTGCTACCTGCCTGCTCGCGTCACTCCCCCGTGCCGAGCTATGCCTTTTCTTCCCGATCTCCATGCCGAGGTATCTAGATCATGGAGAAGGCCAGCCTCCGAAAGAGTTCATACACGGTGCTATGTATACGAATCTTGTCGGGGCTCAGCATCACGGTTATGGAGGGATGCAGAAAGTGGACGAGGCTCTTGCTGGATACCTCGTTCCCCAGTCTGCGTCCTCTATTAAAGCTCTGGCGCTCCCCACCATGCCGATGCGTGTCACGTCGTCTTTGGTGGGGAAAGCATACTCTGCTTCGAGCCAGGCTGCTGCGTGCCTGCATACTACAGCACTGCTGCAGGCCTGTCAAGCAGAGTTGCCAGGGGATCTCAACGAGGGCGGTGGTATCGGTCCGGAGGCAGTGGCAGAGCTGCGCCGGACCATGGATTTGTCTCTTCGGGCCACTAGGGAGACGGCCTACCTTGTCGGCCGCTCCATGGCAGCTCTGGTGGCCACGGAGAGACATTAATGGCTCAATTTATCGGCCATGAAGGATAAAGATAAATTTGTGCTACTGGATTCCCCCCTGTCCCCTTCGGGCTTGTTCGGCGATGCCGTAAAAAGCGTCGTCGACAAATTCCAGGAGGCGTCACGACAGCAGGCGGCAGTCAGTAAGGTTCTTCCCCGCCGCCCTCCACGTGAGACCGCCGGTCAAGCGCGGTCTCAAAGCTCCGCATACAGGGCCGATCAAAAGGAAAGTTTCGCTACCCGACTTCCTCCGGTAAACCCCGGAAGGTCGGGAAGACAAGTCCAAGTTCAGCCTTCGGGCAAAAAGGGTGATTTGAGGGTTTTCCTTAAAACTAAGAAGGCTAAGACGAAGCGGTCCTGACGCCAAGCTGCAACAAGGTGGTGTCTCCCATGTGCAGCTCCAGAGGCAGCCTGCCACGGGAGAACCACCCCCTCTAAGGAGGGTACTAGAGCATTCCACCCGAGTTTCCGGAAGCCCCGGCTCAGTGGTGAATATGTTCACAGTACCAGAGACCAGCCCCGGGAGGCTGGTTCCCTTAGTAGAGTTCCAGGCTGCGTGGTCACGGCTACCAGGTATCTCTCAGTGGGTCCTGCGCACTGTAACCTCCGGGTATGCCATCCAGTTCGGGGTTTCTCCACCCCGGTTCTCGGGGGTCCTACAGTCCGTGGTAGGCCCCCAGCAGGCTCTGGTCATGGAACAAGAAGTAGACACTCTGCTGGCGAAAGGGGCCATCGAGTAAAGCAAGTCTGGGATCTACAGCCGGTACCTCATAGTTCCAAAGAAGGATGGAGGGTTGTGGCACATTCTGGATTTGCATCTCCTAAATCACACAGTCAGGCGTCTAAAATTCAAAATGCTGATGCTCAAGCAGATCGTAGTGCAGGTCAGATCCGAGGATTGGTTTGTCACGGTCGACCTCAAAGACGCATATTTCCAAGGCGTACCAGTATTGGGTGCTTCCTTTCGGTCTGGCGCTCTCGCCCCGCACGTTCACAAAAGTAGTGGACGCTGCTCTAGCTCCGCTACGGTTTCAGGGCATTCGTGTCTTAAATTATATCGCTGACTGGCTTATTCTGGCCCAGTCGCCGCAGTTAGCAGCACAACATCGAGATGCTGTGCTCGCACACATGAAGGAGCTGGGGTTGAGGCTGAACACCAAAAAGAGTGTACTTTCTCCCGCACAGAGAACCACTTTCTTGGGAGTCATTTGGGACTCAGTGGCCATGTCTGCTCGGCTCTCCCACGAGCACATCCAGGTCATTCGTTCAGCCATCAAGAGCATCAAGCTGGGCCAGCCACTCATGGTGAAACACTTTCAGAGAGTGTTAGGGCTCATGAAAGCGGCATCCAGCATTATCCCACTGGGCCTGCTGTACATGAGACCCCTGCAGTGGTGGCTAAAAACCAAGGGGTTCTCCCCGAAGGGAAACCCACTTCGCACTATCAAGGTCACGGGGCGATGCCTACACTGTTCTTCTGCTCTTCTGAGTATGTGGAAGAACTCTTGGTTTCTGTCTCAAGGCCCTGTGTTGGGGGCTCTGGGTCGACAAGTGACTCTCTCGACAGATGCCTCCCTCTCGGGCTGGGGAGCGGTCCTGAAGGATCGCTCCTCACAAGGTCTGTGGAGCAGTCGGCACCAGACCTAGCACATAAACATGCTGGAGTTACTGGCGGTCCGCAGAGCACTCTGTGCGTTCCTCCCGGACCTTCGCGATCACCATGTCACTGTTTTCACCGACAGTATGACGGCAGTCGCATATATCAACCATCAGGGGGGGTCTACGTTCGCGACCATTGTACAAGATGGCGCGACAGATCCTTGTCTGGGCCCAGGGGAGGTTGCTCTCTCTCAAGGCGGCCTACATCCCGGGGGTCCAGAATGTGGGAGCAGACGCCCTATCGAGACAGGGGCCAAGGCCAAGGCAATGGCAGCTCCACCCCGAAGTGGTGGAGCAGATTTTGGAAAGATGCGGCAAGGCACAGGTGGACCTGTTTGCCTCCGTAGAGAACATTCACTGCCCTCTGTGGTTTTCACTAACACATCCAGCGCCTCTGGGGCGGGATGCCATGGTATATGCGTGACCGAGGTTACGCCTGTACGCCTTTCCCCCGATTGCTCTGCTCCCGGGAGTTCTGGCCAAAATTTGCCTGGACAAGGTCCATCTCACGCTAATGACCCCCCACTGGCCTTCCAGAATATGGTTCGCGGACCTCGTGGCCCTCCTCGACAGAGTCCCATGGGAGATTCTGGTCAGGAGGGACCTTCTGTCCCAGGCAGAGGGTTGCATTCTTTACCCTCGCCCAGAGATAATTAAGATAATGCTGTGGGTCTGGCCCCTGAAGGGGTCCGGCTCATAGAATCCGGTCTCTCAGCTGAGGTTGTGGAGACCATCCTTCAGTCCAGAGCTCCCTCCACGAGGAAACTCTACGCCTTGAAGTGGAAACTCTTCACGTCTTGGTGTAGCGAAAGGCAGGTGAACCCAGTAACCTGTCAAGTTGGCAAAGTACTGGAGTTCCTGCAAGAAAGATTTGCGGCAGGGTTGTTCCCCTCCACCTTGAAGGTTTATGTGGCTGCCATAGCAGCTTGCCATGTACCTCTGGGTGGGGTGTCCTTGGGCAGGGACCCCCTAGTCACTCGTTTCCTCCGTGGCACACTAAGGCTGAGACCTGCGGCACAGACTAGGGTGCCTGCCTGGGACTTGTCTGTGGTACTCCAAGGCCTGTCCCAGGCACCCTTTGAACCTCTAGAGGAGCTCCCTATCAAGCTCCTCTCTCTTAAGACCCTTCTTTTGCTGCCCATCACCTCGCTTAAGAGGGTCGGGGATCTTCAGGCCCTCTCGGTGGCTCCCTCATGCCTCGAGTTCGCGCCCAGGATGGCGAAAGCCTTTCTCCACCCGAGGCCAGGCTATGTCCCCAAGGTTCCCACTAATGTGGCTCGGTCTATCATGCTGCAGGCCTTCTGCCCTCCCCCATTTGACGATCATGAGCAGGAGCACAAGAACAAGGTCTATCCAGTGCGAGCACTGGACGTTTACGTTTTCAAGACTAACGCTTGGCGTAAGTCGGACCAACTATTCGTTTACTTTGGGACTCCTAAGGGGGCTCCAGCTTCTAAGCAAACCCTAAGCAGGTGGATAGTCGAGGCTATCTGTCTATTTACGAGTCGGCCGGACATGCTTCTCCGTTGAGGGTCCGGGCCCACTCCACTCGGAGCGTGGCGGCGTCCAAGGCTCTCCTCTCTGGAGTTTCCTTGTCTGCTGTTTGTGCTGCGCCTGGCTGGTCCTCGTCACACACATTCATGAGGTTTTACCAATTGGACCTCGATTCCACCCCAGGAACCAGGGTGCACTATCAGTGAGCTGGGACACACCCGGATGCCGGCGTCGCTGAGGTTCCGTTGGTATAGCGTTCCCCTAGCGCTTTGACGCAGCTCGAGTTCCCTGAAAGGGAACGTCCCGGGTTACGAATGTAACCCTGGTTCCCTGAGGGGAACGAGACGCTGCGTCTTTGCCTCAGCTCCTTGTGCCTCCGTGCCCGCTTCAGACACTCTTTTGCTGGCGCTTCCGGGTTTCGGGCGCGCTTTATGCTCTCTCACATGACGTCACCGGCACGTGCCGGCGGTGACGCATTCACACGCGTTCGTCTCTCATTGGTTGCACAGATCTTCACGTGACTGACGTCAGGCTATTTCCCCTAGCGCTTTGACGCAGCGTCTCGTTCCCCTCAGGGAACCAGGGTTACATTCGTAACCCGAGACATTTTTCATGCACAGTCTGTTGCTTTGCTAGGATACATTATCTCGTCTGAGGGTGTGCGCATGGATCCCAAAAAGATTAATGATTAAAGATTAAAGATTAAACCCTGCAGAGGTTTCTGGGATTTGCTCATTTTTGCCAATGGTTTGTCCATAATTTTAGCCAACTAGCCACGCCTCTGACAGCCTTGACCTCCTGCAGAACTACGTTCAGGTGGTCCGATGCAGACAAAACTGCATTTTCCAAACCGCCCGGGTTCCAAGAACATCAAACCCAATGCTTTATTGCGTATTTTTGACCATTCCGACCGCCCTTCCACTCCCCTGTGTATTATTCCCGAGAAACTCATTGTTTCTGCACTCGTATGGGAGGTCGAATCGAGGGTCAAGTTGGCCTTAGAAGGGGTAAAGTCTCCGCCCGATGGTCCACTGAACCGTTTATTTGTGCCGGAGGAAGTAAGGTCTGAGGTCATTCAGTGGGGTCACTGTTCCAAGGTAGTTTGTCATCCAGGGATCAGTTGCACTAATTTTTTGGTCAAGCAAAAAATTCTGGTGGCCTAGAATGGCTTGTGACATTGAAGATTTTGTTTTGGCTTGTTCAGTTTGCTCTCAGGGTAAGACTTCCAATCGTTCCCCAGATGGGTTACTCCAACCGCTCTAGACTTTTATTACCGCCCTCCCAAGGGAATACAGTCGTTTTGACTGTAGTGGACCTGCGGAAACTGGTATTGAACACGTCTTTAATTTACATGACCTTCCGAATGAACTTCTGGTCCCCATTTTATTTAAAAATTTTGGAAAGAGTTTTGTTAATTGTTGGGCGCAACTATGAGTCTGTCTTCGGGTTTCCTTCCCCTGAGCAACGGCCAAACCGAGTAGGCCAACCAAGATCTAGAAAGACGTCTGCGATGTATTGTGTCCCAGAATCCTTCTTCCTGGAGCCAACAACTCCCTTGGGTTAAGTACAATCATTACCTGTGTCATCCATAGGCCTTTCGCCTTTTGAGTGTAGTCTAGGTTACCAACCACCTATTTTTCCGAGTCTGGAATCCGAAGTCGCGGTCCCCTCTGCTGACGCATTTATCCAGAGATGTCATCACACCTGGAGTAGAGCACATGATACTCTACCGCAGGTGGGAGAGCGCACCAAGTTTCAGGCCGATCACCACCGGTCGGAACATCCCGATTACGTTGTGAGTCAAAAACTGTGGCCTTCTTCCAAGGACACCTCTCCGTTCCATCTGTAACAAACTTGCACCCAAATTTATTGGCCCATTAAATGTTACCAAGATCATTAGTTATTAGCAGTCCGCCTCAAACTACCTCCCGCGTACGGGAGGATTCATCTCGTATTCCATGTTTCCAAAATTAAACCCGTTGTTTCTTCTCCCATTAATCCACCTGTCCCAGTTCCCCCACCTCTGAAACTCGTAGATGGGGAACCAACTTTTTCGTTAAATCGTATTCTGATTTCGAGAAGGAGGGGACACGGGTTTCAGTACATGGTGGATTGGGAAGGTTATGGTCCGTAGGAGAGAAGTTGGATTCCTGCTAGGTACATTCTTTATCACTCCCTTATTGATGATTACAATCGACAGGTATATTCTCCTGGGAATGCAGACAGGTACTGTCACGGTTCATGTTTTCATTGACTCCTTGTACTGCGTGTGTATGACTGTGTGATGAGTGTGGGCGGCGTTGTTTCTGCCTGTCGCGAGAACTCCCTCTATACCAGTAAGCAGTGTCAGCATGTCATTAGCACGACCAATCACAAGCACCCACAATAAAATTATTAACTCGAAATTAATTATAGCTCATCATAGAACACAACATATTTATAACTAGTATTCATATTAAACAATAACAAATAAACAGTAATACAAATAATTTCTTAAAAGTAAATCAAACTTAATAATTCAACATATACCACTGGCAAAAAAAATCCTCTATGATGTTTGAGATGAAACTAAGAATAATGTTTTCATTTTCAATAATGCTCATTGTGATGTAATGGCTTTTACATCAAATTTATTTAAATTAAGGTACATCAAACTTCACAGCCATATAGTGGTAATTGGAGAATGTTTTATAGTGATTTGGCAAAGTCAAAAAACATTTTCCCATGTGGATTACAATGGATTGTATGCACAATTGCTTAATGCAGCTGGTGGTTACAGCACTTAATGCAAGGTACATAACATCTGAGTATGTTTTGCAGCAGTGGTTGCACACTACCTTGTACTGCACTCATCATCAGGCTGTCAGGGTTCTGTCACTTCAGTTTGGGTTTCTAGTGTCGTGTTTGACAGAGCTCTGACACTGACTCTTTGCTGTGTCCTGTGATTGTGAAATAAAGGTGGCTCAATATATGATTGTAAATGTATTAAGCCATCTAGTTGATATAAATTAAGCAACTCAATCAAATGCTCCGCAGGCAAAGAACTGTACACAAACTTAAACATTTCCACATTACATTTGTTTTGTGTTCCATCCCTTTTAAGGCAAAACCCTGTTGAGTAAGCACCTGTGTGCCTGTGCTTAATCTCATAATTCATCTTTTACCTCATTGCAGATCGGTTTCTTCAAGTATCTAGGAGACTTGAAGATTTTTGCACAGTACTATAAGTCTAGTGTAACCCACTTCGTGACGCAAATATTACGTATATTTAAGTATATTACTTTTTATTCACTCATATAATTAATTCCTAAAGAGTTTTGTTTGTTTGAGAATGGTTTCAATTTAATACTCTTTACTCTTAATCTTTTCATATACCAACCACAAAGAAAAATTATAAAAAAAGGGAAAAGGGAATTTAGGAAAATAAAATAAAGAAAATAACTTAAATATACTTATAAACCCACAATTAAAAAAACTTACAATAGCAGTTCAAATGTAAATTTGAATTCAACTCAATCCTTCAGTCCTCTTCAATAAAGACATCCAAGGTCCTTCTTCCGGTAAGACTCAGTTTTTCAGAAATAAATAAAATAATAGAATAATGTGCACAAATCCAACCACACTGCAAATACACACTGCACACTGCTAAAGGGCTTCTTTTTACCGAAGCAAGGACAGTATGAGTTAAAAAATCCACGAAATCGTCCGATGGTCAGTAGTGAGAATCATCCAACTCAGGAAATGATAGACGGGGATAAAACAAAACAAAAAATATATAAAGATAGAAATGGGATGGAAAAGAAAAGGCCCAACCATGCAAAAGACAAGGCCAGGCATACATTTTGACATTACTGTACATATTACACATCATTAACAGTTAACTTGTAAATAAATAAACAACCATTACCTTACTTCACGAGTTCACACTTACCAATGATTCAGGAGTATTAAAGGTATGCGTATTTGGCGTGCTGTCCGAGGAGAGGGCTCCGAGCTCTGTATTTAGCCCGAACCTGGAGCACTCCCCCCGTATTCCTGACTTTGATAGGAACAATTAATTGTGAGGAGCCGGGGTGGTGGAGGGATGCCGTAAACTGTCGAGGGATGTAGGTGAGTCGAACATGGCTATATATACACGCTTCCTCTCATGCTGATAGGATGAGGTGTAATTGCTGATGACCGTCACGGCAGTGGAAACCCCTCTGGGTCCCCACGGCAGCAAGAGGCACGTCACCGTCGTTGCAGTGGAAACCCCTCTGCGGCAATGGAAAGCAGTGGCCATGAAGTTGTAAGTGGGGAGGAGCTGATGCTTGACTTATAAGAGTTTGAAAGCTTGTTTGATGTGCAATCTGTTTGATCTGAAGTGGCTCTTGGAAGCTTCTGAAGACCAGCGGCGCAATGTTTGTATCAGCTGTTGGGGAAGGCCTTTTTGTGCAGCCGTGGTTGCTGTGCTTATGCGAAATGAATGACTGGATAAATGGTCTGTTGGGAATCCGGTTTGAAGTAGCGTAGCTTTAAGAAGTTTGGAACCGAACGTGTAATGGGTTTTGAATCGTCTATGGAGAGTGGGTCGGATGAGAGTTTAACCTGCGAGTTTCTGAAATGGGAGTTTAGCCTGCAAGTTTCTGAAATGGGGGTAGGCTAGGAGGATTTGATATGGTTGGATTGGTGATGGAAGATTAGAGATGTAGGTGAGATGGCCTTTCTTCGTTTGATGAAGTAAGAAATGGTTTCATCGTCCAGTACGGACAAGTCGGAAATTGTTGGATGTAAAGGTGAGTTATGAGCATCTGAGAAAACCGAAAAGCCAGTATGAAGATAGCTTCACTGCTGCGGCAGTGGGATAATTTCCCCTTGGCTAACTCCTGCGAGAGTGTCGGGGAACATCATTGCTGCAGTAATGGAGGTGGCAGTGGAATAATTTCCATTTGAACTGGCTCATGCGAGAGCGTGAAGGTGCGTCACTGCTGCGGTCGTGGAAAACTTCCTCTGGAAACTTGTCATGTGTTGGATGAAGGAGATTGTCTCTTTCTTTATTTCCTGTTGTCTCGGTGGTAGTGAAAGCCATTTCTGGAGGGACTGATGTCCTGTGGTTGCCCCTCTGCTGTGGCAGTGGAGTAGTTTCCCCCTTAGATTGACTCCTGCGGGAGTGTGGGAGGGGGAACATCATTGCTGCGGTAATGGAAGCAAGTTCAGAACTGAGGTCCTGCGGGAGCCTCACTGCTGCGGCAGTGGAATGCTTTCCCCATAGGCTAACTCCTGCGGGAGTGTGGGGGAACATCATTGTTGCGGCAATGGAAAGAAGTTCGGAACTGAGCTCCTGCGGGAGCCTCACTGCTGCGGCAGTGGAATGCTTTCCCCATAGGCTAACTCCTGCGGGAGTGTGGGGGAACATCATTGTTGCGGCAATGGAAAGAAGTTCGGAACTGAGCTCCTGCGGGAGCCTCACTGCTGCGGCAGTGGAATGCTTTCCCCATAGGCTAACTCCTGCGGGAGTGTGGGGGAACATCATTGTTGCGGCAATGGAAAGAAGTTCTGAACTGAGCTCCTGCGGGAGTCTCACTGCTGCGGCAGTTTAGTAATTTCCCCTTAAGCGGACTTCTGCGGGAGTGTGGGGGAACATCGTTGCTACGGTGATGGAAGCAAGTTCAGAACTGAGCTCCTGCGGGAGCCTCACTGCTGCGGCAGTGGAATAATTTCCCCATTGGCTGACTCCTGCGGGAGTGTGGGGGAACATCATTGCTGCGGCAATGGAGGGGTTTCCAGGGCTGGGTTCCTTCTGGAGCATCACTACTGCGGAAGTGGAAAGCTGTGGCCGTGAAGATAGTATGTGGAAAGGAGCAGGTATTAACTGATGAGAGTTTGTTGGGCTTGTTTGATGTTTGGTCTGTCTGATTGGATGTAGCTCTTGGGCTTCTGAAGACCAGCGACCCAGTGCTTGTATCTGCTGTTGGGAAGCCAGTATGGCGTAGCGTAGCTGTGAGGTGAATCTGGAACCAGAAATGTGAGATTGGGTGGTTGGGATCATCTATGAAGACTGGGTCAGATGGTAGTTTGACCTTTGAGTTTCTGAAATGGAGGTAGGCTGAGAGGTTTTGATATGGCTGGATTGGTGATGGAAGATTGAAGATGTAGATGAAGTGGCCTTTTTCTTGTTAGGATGGTCTTGCTTTGATTGATGAAGTAAGAGATGGTTTCTTCGTCCAGAACTCAGAAATTGTAGGATGTACTTTTGGGTTAAAGCTGGATGTGATGGTGAGTTCTGAGCATCTGAGGAATCCGAAAGGCCGGGATGAACATAGCATCACTGCTGCGGCAGTGGGATAATTTCCCCTTGGCTGACTCCTGCGGGAGTGTCACTTCTGTGGCAGTGGATAATTAGAGCAAACTGGCTGAGCATTGCTGCTGTGGCAGTGGAGGATTGAGAGACCTGGCTCCTGCGGGAGCGTCACAGCTGCGGCAATGGAAAGCAGTGGCCATGGAGTTGTAAGTGGGGAGAAGCTGAGGAGCTTAACAGAGTTTGAAGAGCTTGTTTGATGTGCGATCTGTTTGATCTGGCGTGGCTCTTGAAAGCTTCTGAAGACCAGGAGCGCAATGCTTGCATTTGCTATTGGGAAAGGCCTTTGTGCAGCCGTGGTTGCTGCGCCTATGCAAAATGAATGGCTGGATAAATGGTCTGTTGGGAATCCGGTTTGAAGTAGCGTAGCTTTAGTTTGGAATCAAACGTGTAATGGGGTTGGAATCGTTGGAATCGTCTATGGAGAGTGGGTCTGATGGGAGTTTAACCTGCGATTTTCTGAAATGGGAGTTTAGCCTGCGAGTTTCTGAAATGGAGGTAGGCTAGGAGGATTTGATATGGTTGGATTGGAGATGGAAGATTAGAGATGTAGGTGAGATGGCCTTTCTTCGTTTGATGAAGTAAGAAATGGTTTCGTCGTCCAGTACTGACAAGTCGGAAATTGTTGGATGTAATGGTGAGTTATGAGCGTCTGAGGAAACCGAAAAGCCAGTATGAAGATAGCTTCACTGCTGCGGCAGTGGGATGATTTCCCCTTGGCTAACTCCTGCGGGAGTGTCGGGGAAAATCATTGCTGCAGCAATGGAAGGATTGTTGTTGTTCGTGGAAGATAAAGGCCTTTATGGTTTGGACTACCTTATTTTCGTCTTGCAGCGCTGATGAGTAGGAATAAGAATAAGATTTGGATTAAGGTTGGATGTGATAGAATCTGAGGAAACTGAAACAACATGGCTCGATCATGGCGTTGAATGGTCGGACAACATTTGGTCGGAATCCTTAGCGGAGAGTGGGGATACGGATTTCCAACGTAATTGGTTGTCTGGAGTCTGAGCTGGTGGGTTGGGTTCTTGAGATTGAGATTTCAGCAGAGGGAAGTAGATTTCACCTAGTCAACCCATGGTGAAGCTGGATTGGGGGTTCTTGGTGTTGTTGAAATGCAATATGAATCGGTGGTGGTGGATAGAGACAACATGAAGCAGATTATATGTGGAGTGGAAAGTCTTGAACTCTTCCACTCCACATGTAATCTTCCAAAATGAGTGGTTTGAAGAGAAAAAGGCTTGAAGAACAGAAATTTAGAGGCGTTGAGAAATATCAAATCTGAATATTGATATACTGGTTGGGAATGGGTCCACCTCTGGTGGCAGCAACCTTAACTTCAGTGAGGATTTGTGTTCTACTGTTGTTGGCGACAGGGGTGGTTCCGTGCAGGAGTGTTTGTGGAATGGCACGAGCATTGCAGAGAACAGGATGAAAGGAGATTTAGCATGGTGGAGAGAATTAGGTGGTAAAAAGGCCTGGGCCAAAGCCACTTGTGGAGGCAACCTCACGCTTGGGTTGACGCCTGGAGCTTGGAGACAGAAGCTGTAGAAAGGGAAGATGAAACAGAGTTTCTGGGCCTGCGCCGCTAGCGGAGGCAGCCTCACGCTAGAACCGTATTGTAGGGCTGCAGGCCAAACATAAGGGAAAGGTTAGGTACGTGCTTCCGTGCTGAGTCTGCACCGCTGGTGGAGGCAAGCTCACGCTTGGGGGGCGGCGTGTGTCACTAAAGGCTGGCATGTGAGGTGCAGTGCTGGAAACCTGCAGTGTGCTGCTGCTGCGACATAACGCTTGAAGATCTGGTCTTGCAAGGGAGAGAGATGAAGATTTAGGGAGCGAAGGTTTGAGGCATTTTGAAGGTAGAGTGAATTTGGAGATGGTACAGCTGAGACCTGTATTCTAGTTAGTTTTGCTTTGGTCGTTTTCCTTTCACTATTGATGCAAGTGCTGAGTTGTCGTAGGAAGTTGAGTAAGAAGATGGCGGATGTCTTGATGGAGGAGGTGAGTGTAAGCCTTGGCGTCATAGGGTGCGATGACCGCGTGGTGATGTTGGAAGCTCGGTTGCAGTGTTTGTTGAGCTTGGGAGCTCATTTCATCAGTGAGATACGGCGAAGGAACTTGAGAGAGAAAGTTATCATCACCAAACAGGTACATCTCAATCTTGGACATTGTGGCGGAAAGGCGGGGCATCACATGATCGCCTGCTAAATTCCAACACGTTGGCTGGCGCTGAGCCAGAGAAAGCGCTCAACACTTGTTGCTATTCAGTGTTTTCAATCTCTTGAAGATTATTTACAGACATCTAAATATATATGCAAGTAATAACAAACAAAACTCCACTATGGTTTGTAAAATACGCTGATTTCCATAAAGTATATAACGTTTCAATTATAAAATTGACAGAGAGTTTAATTTATATCAAGTGCATGTGGCATATTTAAAGACTAAACACACTTACTTACCTGTTGGAATTCGGAATATCAAAATTGATGAAAGTTCACAAACTTATTGGCTTTAAATAGACATAGATCATAGATTTAAATAGATCATTCAAATATCATAGACTTATAAGACTTATCATAGACTTAAAGGATTAAAGACAGTGAATTACTTTGAAATAAGAAGTGCATTTGGTTTCTTTTCCTGAGAGTCCACTTAATAGGGGATTAAGTTGAATCATCCAGGCAGTGTTGGCAATGAGTTCTTGATTCTTGTGTCGGCGGCTGAGCGCGCGATCTGGCTGTACTGCACGCAATCTGACTTTGGTGCGCGCTACTGCTTGAGCTGCGAGGGGGCAGCGCGTTAGTTTAAAACGTTAGATTCCCCAAAACAGTAGCATCGAGATGGCACAAACTGATCGTGATTTAGCATTTGCTGAAATCAAAGCGCTGGGAGGATTACAGCTGCTCTTGTTTGTGTGAGCTGACGGAGAGAGAGTGTGAGCTGAAACTGCAGCGCGGTTTGCCGGAGGGCCCGCGGTGGCGGCGGCCTGGTGCTGGTGGAAAGCCCGTTCCTTGCTGGAAGAGGGCAGCATTGCTTGAGACTCAAGCTTGGCAACGAGCTTTATGAATGCGGATGTTTCGCTTGCGGTGGCGAGAACAGGCCTCGCGTCTCACTGTGCGTTTGGTTGTTTGTTGCACACATGATGAAATGCCGAGGGTGATATAATATAGTCAGCATGGTGTTAGGCAGATGAGAATCGCTCCAGATTCCGGAGGTTTTTGTAGAAAATCCATCTAACGTGTAGAGCTCGATTCCGGTTGTATCGTGACCGGAAGGTGGAGCCGTAGGCCGTAAACTGTCCAGCTGCCGTAAACTGTCGAGGGATGTAGGTGAGTTGAACATGGCTATATATACACGCTTCCTCTCATGCTGATAGGATGAGGTGTAATTGCTGATGATGAGTTGATTGCTTTCATCCTTGAACATGTTCCTCCCGAACTTTGTTAATAAAACATCATAGTTGTATAAAGTTGTATAAATGTGCAAAGAATACATTTTTTCAAATGGCGCACTAGGCCTCATCCGCTTGTTTCACAGGCACATCATGGGTGACAATTTTTAACATTTTAAATAAAACATATACACTCTTCAAAGTCTGGAATATTAAACACATTTACTGAATATTATTCCTTTCTGTTTTCAGCAGAAGATGCACGTATTTTACCTACAACTTCACACAACAGCATTCGATACTTTTTCCAACCCTTAAACAAAATATCTCTCAATCTCAGTAATTGAGAATTAACATCTTTCTTCTTACCAAGATAATTAAATTTGTTTCAATAAGGAAGTCTTCAGAAAGGTAACACTTTTGGTCTCATTTGTTTCTCTCTCCGTAGCACACTGTCAGGGAGAGTCAGAGACAGATTCAATTGCAAGACGATGATGTTTATTGGAAACACAAAATGAATAATGTCCGGGAAATGGCTGGCGGTGACGCAGGGACTCAATGGGCTAGACGGTGAAGACAGCGTGCGGTGAATAATCCCAGTGTGGTGGTGAACGTGAACGCAGGACGACAGGAAACACAGGAACACAATGTCACCGGACCACAGGAATGACAGGCATGGGGTCACAGGTAGAACAACGACTCAACAACATGGTGAGGGTGAGAAGGGAACTAAATAGGCAGAGCAGATGGATGTCAGGTGCGAAGGATAACGATGCTGAGTGAGTGACCAGCGACCACGCCTCCCACACTCACCTCACAAACACACACAGGCAGTAACTAGGACACAACGAATTTGCATCGAGTGATGATGTTCACTCACAGTTTTACCTCATATATCCCACAAATATTTTCTCTTGTGAAACGGAGAGTTTTAACTGTTCTAATTATCTATTTATCTTTCTTTTTTCCAGGATTGCACACAGGAGCAGATTCACTAGCTGTTTTCTCTCACCAACAAAAACTTTATTTTTCTCTGACTCTCTTTAGCTCCACCAGAGCTAATTTTCCACTCGTCTAATTGGACCAATCTTCCACTTGTTTAATTAAATATATCAAATGCATATACATTTAGTCTTCACAGCCATACTTGTTATAGATGTTAATAAAATAAAATAAATGTACACATTCATGAATGTTATGTTTTGCTTTTTTTTTTCAATTCATACAGGATTTCTAGTGACCTGAGTTATTTTTCTAACTTTGCTCGGTGTTTCAGTAAGGGAATTGCTTTGAGCGTGAGCAACTACGGAAGCTCTTATGACACCACGTCTGTCTTAGACAGACAGGTCGACCTGTGATCAGGCTCCGCCCCCACCAATATCACTCAGGTTGACCCCTCCCAAACTCATTTGCGCTTTCTTCCCATGAGGGACTACTAGCTCTCTTAGCACTTCCAACATCCTTGCTGTTTTTTTCCGCTAAACTGTTCATCAGGCGAGTCATCATTGGATTATGCCATCGAACGCGACATCAGCTGGATTGGATAGTGTTGAATGACATCATATTCGGAATAGTGTCCACGTCAAGGTGAGCTATTCTGTTCCATACATGGACCATCAACCTCGAGCTGCCACGAGCTGGGTGGACATGATGGAAGCCGAATTCCCGGATATGCCACCTCTGTTTGAAGGCCTTCTTACACAGGATGAGGACGCAGATGACGATGCTAACTGTGACCTCCTCGACTTGGACATGGATGATGATGAGGAGGAGGAAGGCAACTCTGCCTTCCCCGTCCAACATTCTAGACCGCCAAGCATGACTTACTCTGAAGCCGGGCCTAGATTGGCCTGCGGCGCAAGATGCAGAGGGAGCAGAGAGGGACCTTTATGATGGAAAAGGGCTGCCGCCTGCTCAACCCACTGCTAGACAACTCCTGCCCGCCATGTCTGGTTGCATGAAAGAGATATCTTGCCATTGGTGTAGCCCCTTTAAGAGCAAGCTCCCGGCCAAGGGACATTCGAAACTGGAGATTCAAGGGATGGGAGGGCTGGGGTTGACCGAACACTCAGCGGTAGAGTCTTCAGTGGCCTATCATCTCCATCCGAATTGACGCTCTATTTCTGCCTCCTCTCAGATTTCGCTGACGAGCTAGATGGAACATCTTAACACGTCCGTCTATAAACGGATGTATGTGGCACAGTCACTGTGCTCGCTGAACACGTTGACTTTACTGTCAGCATATCAGACAGAGATTCTGGAGGAGATGGGGCGACAGCTGGATACAGGAGTGCTGAACCCAGCATTTTGGGACGAAATATGTGTGGTGAACGATTTAATTCTTCGCTCTTCCCGTGAAGCAGTTCAGGGGTGTGGCCGCGTGATGGGCCTGGCCGTGTCAGGTGAGAGAGCATTATGGCTAAACCTGTCAGGACTGAGTGACTTTAAGAAACCAGAGGTGATTGACGCTGCATACGACCCAACCAAAGGTCTGTTTGGTGGTCCAGCTTTCAAAAAAATGAGAGAAACCAGCACCCTCAGCTTTCAACCTTTGTTTACTACGCAAACCAGCACAACGACCACCCGCTCACCCAGCGCAAAAGAGCTTTACAGCATTCGCTGCGGTGAGAGGGAGACAGACGGAGGGTAGAAACATAAGACACGCTCCCAGCAGACAACAAACTGGCCAACTGTGGTAACTTGGTATAAAAAAATGACACGGAGGGAGGAATGCCAAGAACTCGTATACTTGCAGTAAAACCAAGAAGAACAGGACTGTAATACAACCACTGTATATCTCTCACAGGTTCGAACATAGAACTGCCTCAGGTGATTCCTGGCACTACTACACCGACATAACCCCCCCCCCCCCCCCCCCCCCCCCCCCCCCCCCCCCCCCCCTGGCTCCTGTGTCATTTGTGGCCACGGCTGCTAGAAACCGGCCGCCCCACCCCGTGGAACAGAAGAAAAAGCATGTTGCACACGCACGTTCCCCTGCACTTCTCTCTCCGCCTGCAAAGAGAAAGAGGCTTTCCAGCCCTGTTCTTAGTTCAGTATGGGCTCTCACTGTAAGTTCGCCAAAGGTTCAAAAACACGAGGAAATTGTTCAACAGTGTTACCAAGCACTCACACAGCGTTTTCAAATGCCTGTCAGTTATTTATAAATACACAATAAAGAATGCATCCAAGCCATGAGCTAAGGGCAAGGTGCTCCCCTATTACAAAACACAAATTAATACATGTTTCACTATCGCAGCCAGGCAGACAGCCCAGGGCGCATAAATCACATAAAAGTCACATAAATCCCAAAAAAGTAAATCACGCCTCCCTAGCATCTATACAGTGTGCCAGAGCTTCTTTTACTCGCTCGCTTTATACCATTAAATAGCAAATCTTTGAAGCATGGTGTGAGAAAAACCATATTGTCCCTTTTCTATGCTCAGTAAGGAACATATTATGTTTTCTCCTGGATTTGCTGGATAAAGGGAAGGTTTTTTCGACTTTGAAGGTATATTTAGCAGTGATTTCTGCTTTCCATGTAGGGTTTGGGGACAAGACACCAGACCAGCACCCTTTAATAAGTTGTTTTATGAAGGGAGCACGATGTAAAAGGCCAGTGACCAGGAAGATGGTCCCTTTGTGGGATTTATCTACGGTTCTAGAGGCCCTTTCTCAACACCCTTTTGAGCCATTAGAAGGCATAGGGTTGAAGTTTCTCTCTCTCAAAACCACACTGCTTGTAGCGCTGGTGACAGCTAAGCATGTGAATGACTTATAGGCCCTGTCGGTCAGCCCGTCATGTTTGCAGTTTTCTCCAGGGTTCACAAAGGTTTCCTTTTTCCCTAATCCTGCTTTCACACGTAATGAGGTAGATTCATCTTATAGATGTCCTACTATGGAACTTACAGCTTTCCACCCTCCTCTGTTCTCTTCTCCGGAGGATCGGAGATTGAATTAATTGTGTCCAGTACGTGCACTTCATGCATATATGGAGAGGACTGCAGGTTTCAGAAAAGATGACTAGCTTTTTGACCAGCTTGATGACCAGCTTGTCTTGGGCTACTCCTCACAAAGGGAAACCATTGTCATGTCAGCAAATGTCCCACTTTATTATAGATGCTATATCTCTAGCATTTAAATTCAGAGGATATCAGCCTCCTGAGGGCTTAAGGGCCTACTCCACTAGGGGCATGGCTACATCATGGGCCCTGCTTAAGGGGGTGTCAAATCAGGTATCTGTGCTTCAGCAAGTTGGTCACTCGCACACTTTTCTGCGTTTTTATAGACTAAATGTGTCTAAGCCATCACTAGCACATGCGGTGCTAGGAGCCGGCAGGTCAGGACCCTAGTAAACAAAAACATAAACTGTGCAATCCGGGAGTGGTCTATATCTCCCATAGTGAAACACAGAGCAAAGTTAGAAAAAGAACGATGGGTTACTTAACCTAACCCCAGGTTCTTTGATAACAGAGTGAGGTGTTTCACCAACACTTCCCTCCTTGCAGAAGAACGGGAAGAAATCTCTCTGTAATGAGTTTGTCTAAGAGAAACTTGGTGTCATAAGAGCTCCCGGAGTTGGTCATGCTCAAAGTGACTCCCATAGTGAAACACCTCACTCTGTTATCAAAGAACCTGGGGTTACGTTAAGTAACCCATCGTTACACCAGCAGTGTGATTTGGGAGTCTGAGGTGGGGGGGGGATGGATGGCTGCAAGTTGGAGTAGTCGGCATGCCAAAAGGGGTCGTGTCAAAAGGTGAATCTATAACAGTCTATAACAGATATGTTATATCTATAACTCTGTCTATAACAGAAACATCTCAGTCACAACTGTAACCCTGGTTCCCTGAAGGTTTTGCTTCTTGTCTGCCACGGCCACCTAGATCGCAGTAAAGTACAGTCTTGTGGTGTGACTGAGAATGAGCGTAATCTGCATGCAGCACCGGCCTCGTATCTCACAGTGTAGCAGAGGCTTAAAAGAAGGATCGGTGCCAGGAAAGATGAGAGAGGACAAGGCCAGGATTTTACATTGTGTTTTGTGTTTGTGGCTTTCATTTCAATTCATTTCATTCTCAATTTAAAAAAAAAATACTTACATTTTGTGTTTGATTATTTTAAAATTAAAAATGTTTAACATTTGACAATTCCCATCTCCTTTTTCTCCAAACTACGAACTGTGTTAAATGGAGACTGAAGTGGGCTACAACACAGTGCCTCTCCTGGGGTAGAAGTAATTGCAGTGTGTGCTTCCACATCGCGAGAGAGTACATTGGACCTGCCAGGTGACAGAAGAGATAAGTTAAGGCTCATTTCTAACCCCTCTGACAGGTCAATTTTCAATTCCCAGGATGAAGATTGTTCTTCCAGCTTTGCCTTGAGGACCTTGAGCATAGGCAAAAATAGCTATTCACAGTGAGCACAGACAGTGCCCTTAAGCGCAAACCGTGCGTGCTCCGCTCCCAAACAAACAACACAAAAATTGTGTGTGTATCTGCCTGTGATGTCTCTTCCGTAAAGGGCAGGGAATGACGCACAATCTGAATCGTTTGCTTGTTATTATAATTGTTAGGATTACCTGTTTGTTTTATTAACATAACATGTCAGCAAACACTTCAGACACACATTTTACAGAGAGCACTTATTGAAGACACACAAGCTGCTGTTTCCGGTATTTGGTATCCTTTTATAGATTTCTGGATCGTGATGTTACCCATCTCTGTCATTCACAACATTGATTCAATGTCACACCTGCTTCACAACATAGACACGCTCCCAAAGGAAACTCCTAAAGCTACTCCACACACTGACTGACAGCTTCTACGACCAACGATAACAACATTTACTCATGCCGCTACATTTCAGTATGCATCAACCTTTTGTCACACACCATTACTCTAACCTGCTGATAGCCATATTTTTGTTTCTGAAGTGGGAACTGGGGAAGTTAGAATTTGTGAAAAAACTAGTGGCCACATCACAGTCACTGCTGCTAAGGCCACTGAGAGATTTCTTTAAGGGCACCACAAATCTATGCATTGCATGTCAATACTTGTTAAAGTTATTGGTTGTGTCATGTCCTGACAGAATATGTATTTAATGAGGCTTCGACTGGGTTCTCTCCCTTTGAGTTGTTATATGGACATGAGGTGAGGGGCCCTTTGATCATGCTTCGAGAACTGTGGGAAGGAACTCAGGTTTGCGTGGAACTCAGGTTTGCGGGGACCCTGTGAATGTGGTCTCTTATGTAGTGTGGATGAGAGAACGGTTGGTGGCAATGACACAACTGGCACAAGCTCACATGGCTGAGGCACAAAGATATCATAAGTCATGGTATGATCTGTCAACTAGGGAGCGGAGTTTTAACCCAGGCCAGAAGGTGTTGGTTATGCTACCAAGTCAAGAGAGCAAACTGTTGGCGAAGTGGCAGTGTCCATTTGAAATCAGGCGGCAGCTTGGACCCACCACTTATGAAATTTCCACACTAGGATTGGACCGGTCTAAGAAACTACACATTAACTTGCTTAAGGAGTGGGTTCCTCGTCTTGAGAGAAAGTCCCCAGTCCTGATGATTCAGCAGGTGATTGAGGAGGAAGAACGGGATGAGCAATATTTGCCTCAGCCGAACACTGAATGTGTCAAGTTGGAGCATCTGCCAAGAGATCGCCAGGCACAGGTAAGAGCTCTCTGCCACCCTGATCTTTTTAATGATTTTCGATACTTAAACTCCATCTCTAAGTTTGACTCCTATCCCACCCCACGAATAAGCAACCTTATTGACCGCCTGGGTCGAAGCAAGTATCTGACCACCATCGACCTCGCCAAAGGATACTGGCAAATTCCTCTTACTTTACAATCTAGAGAGCTGACTGCCTTTCGAACACCATTGGGGCTATTTCATTTCCGGGTCCTCCCCTTTGGCCTGCATGGAGCTCCAGCCACTTTTCAGAGGCTGATGGATCAGATGTTGCATGGTTTGTCTTTCACAGCTGCTAATTTGGATGACATTGTTATCTATATTGACAATTGGGAACAGCACTTGCAACACCTTCAAGAAGTGCTGCAGAGACTTCAACGAGCGGGCCTCACTGTTAATCCCCTTAAATGTGCTGTGGCTCGAACCGAAGTCGAATATCTGGGCTACGTCATTGGTAACGGGGTGGTCAGACCCCAGATGAAGCCGATTAATTTTTCTAACGTGGCCCCGGAGTACCTCGACCTGAAGGAAGTGTTCTGTAAGTCACGGGCTGCTTTTCTCCCTCCGCACCGTCCCTACGACTGTGCTATAGATATTCTACCATGTATGTCTCCGCCTAAGGGCAAGTTATACTCGCTTTCCATTCCTGAAAGGGAGGCCATGGAGAAATATATTTCTGATTCTTTGGCTACCGGGTTCATCCGCCGCTCTTCTTCTCCAGCGGGGGCGGGATTCTTTTTTGTGGGGAAGAAGGATGGATCTGCGACCTTGTATTGACTACCGAGGGTTGAACAACATCACGGTAAAGAATACCTATCCTCTACCGTTGATGTCTTCAGCCTTCGAGAGGTTGCAGGGAGCATCTATCTTCACGAAATTGGATTTAAGAAATGCTTATCATTTGGTCCACATAAGAGAGGGGGATGAATGGAAGACAACATTTAATACCCCCAGGGGCCACTTTGAATACTTGGTCATGCCTTTCGGGCTGTCCAACTCCCAAGCTGTCTTCCAAGCACTCATCAATGACGTGTTGAGATACATGATAGACCTGTTCACGTATGTTTACCTGGATGACATACTGATATTTGATATTTGCTCCAACAGTTACTACAGAATGGGCTTTTTGTCAAGGTGGAGAAATGTTCCTTTTCTTGGATATATCATCTCGTCGGAGGGAGTGTGCATGGATCCCGACAAGGTTAAGGCTGTGGTAGAGTGGCCAACCCCGGACTCTCGCAAGGCCCTGTTGAGGTTCCTGGGGTTCGCTAACTTCTACCGACGTTTCATCCGCAACTTCAGCCAACTAGCCACTGCTCTGAAAGCCTTGACCTCCCCCAGAACTACGTTCAGGTGGTGCAACGCCGCCGATAGGCGTTCTCCAAACTTAAGAGCCGCTTCCTCTCGGTTCCCATTCTGATTGCACCTGATCCCACACGTCAGTTTGTGGTGGGGGTAGGTGCGGTTCTCTCCCAGCGCTCTCCCTCAGATGATAAGATGCACCCTTGTGCGTTTTTGTTCCCATCGTCTGTCCCCAGCTGAACGCAATTATGACATTGGTAACCGAGAGTTGTTGGCAGTCAAGCTAGCATTGGAGGAGTGGCGTCACTGGTTAGAGGATTCAGGGGTGCCCTTTCTAGTTTGGACCGATCACAAGAACTTAGAGTACATTAGAACCGCCAAAAGACTCAACTCCAGGCAGGCGCGGTGGGCCCTTTTTTTCGGACGTTTTGACTTTTTGTTATCTTACAGGCCGGGGTCCAAAAACATCAAGCCCGATGCCTTATCACAGATTTTAGATTTTTCAGAGCGCCCATCTACTCCCGAGTGTATTTTTCCTGAGAGACTCATTGTTTTCTTACTTGTGTGGGAGATCGAAGCGAAGGTCAAATTGGCCTTAGAAGGGGTAACGCCTCCACCTGGGGGTCCACCGGACCGATTATTTGTGCCGGAGGAAGGGGTTGTAAATCTTGAGGTGTGGACTCATTTAAAGTAATTTAATCGTCTGGTTTTAGCCAGGTTTCTGTCAAACACAGCATATCTAGTTTATGATCTGTAATCATATAATTTACAATAAGTGCTTTTGAGGAAAGGAATCGTATATTCAGTAACCAAAGCTTTATCTTTTGTTCATTTGTGTTATATCCGTTCTTAGTTGTTTGTAAATCAATTAAATTTTTACCCTTAAACGGTTTTGAGAGTTTTTTGTATTTGCTAATTCGGGGAACAGACACAGTCTCTATAGGATGATATCTAGATGAAAGAGTCTCTATGTGTTGTAATTTATCTGACCTCTGTGACGTGAGACAGCTAGCAGACTAGGTTGGTTTAGCCAGTTTGTCTGCTTCCTGACCTGGGCCCCAGTTAGTCAAGGTTTAGCTCTAAGACTATGTGCCAAATTACTAGAGAGAAGAGCGGCACCATCCCAGATGGGATGAATACCATCTCTTTTCAACAGATCAAGTCTGCCCCAAAAACTTTTCCAATTGTCAATGAAACCTATGTTATTCTGGGGGCACCACTTAGACATCCAGCCATTGAGTGAGGATAATCTGCTAAGCATCACATCACTCCTGCGCATAGGAAGAGGGCCAGAACAAATTACAGTGCCTGACATCGTACTTGCGAGTTCACACACCTCTTTAATATTAGTTTTAGTGATCTCCGACTGCCGAAGTCGGACATTATTAGCGGCGACGTGAATAAAAATCTTAGAATATTTACGATTAGTCTTAGCCAGCACTTTTAAATTTGCTTTGACGTCAGGCGGTCTGGCTCCTGGCAAACATGTGACTATGGGGGCTGGAGTCTCTATTTTCACATTCCGAGTAATAGAATCACCAATCACAAGGGCACTTTCAACAGGTTTCTCAGTGGGTGCATCACTGAGTGGGGAGAACCTGTTTGATGTTCTGATCGGAATGGAACAGTGGTTTTTTGACCCGCGATTATGCCGTCTCACAGTCACCCAGTTGCCCTGCTGCACGGGCTCTACAGCCAGAACCGAACAATGTACAGGGTTTGCTAAGCTAGTCGCATCCAAAGTATAATCTAAAGCCCTTGCATTCTTACTATCCTCGATCAAAGTTTGGATGCGTGTCTCTAATTCTGAGATCTTCTCTGTCAGCCGGACTATGTCCCTACATTTATCACATGTGAAGCCCTGGTCACATCTAGCCCAAAAAGTGTGGCTTTCTTTCAAAGATATTCCTCTCCGCTCCGTGTGTAATAAACTTGCTACTAAATTCATTGGCCCGTTCCCTGTCACCAAGATCATTACTCCGGTGATAGTCCGCCTTTCATGCTTCCAAAATTAAGCCCGTCTTTCGTTCTCGCATTAATCTGCCCACCCTGGTTCCTCTTCCGCCGCTTCTCATAGACGGGGCCCCTACTTATTCGGTAAACCGTATTCTGGATTCAAGAAGGAGGGGACGCGGATTCCAGTACTTGGTGGACTGGGAGGGTTACGGCCCGGAGGAGAGAAGTTGGGTACCTGCAAGAGACATATTGGATCACTCCCTCATCGATGACTACAATCGACAGGTAAGTGCCCCTGGGAGCGTCGAGAGACGCTCCTAAGGGGGGTGGGGTGGTACTGTCACGGTTCGCGAATTCATTGTCTCCGATGACTGACTGTGTATGCTTGTGAGATGAATGTGGGAGGCGTGGTCACTGATCACCGCCACCATCATCACACACACCTGATTCCCATCTCCCTCTGCCTATTTAGTTCACCTTTCCCTGGAGTTCCCTTTAGTCCTTTCCCCTCGAGTCCATGGTGTTCTGGCTTCCGGTGTCTTCCTGTAGCTTCCTGTTCCAGTGTCTACCGTCAGCGTGTCGTTGTGTGTTCCTGGTTCCCGTGTTCCACGCTTAACCTCCACACTGCGCATTTGGAATACACCTCTTCACGCCATCACCTGCAAGCCAATTGAGTCTCTGCGTCGCCATCTCCTGGACATTTCTCTATTTTCTCATTATTTACAATAAACTACATTCGCACTTGAATCCAGTCTCCTCCGGTTCCTGACAGTGATGTTGCAACAGAAACTATTAGCTCTCTCTTTGCCTGTACTTTAGACACGGTTGCTCTGTTGTGCTTAAAGAAGATTAAAGAAAATATTCCAACACTGGTACAACGAGCACACCTGGGCCCTCTTTTTGCATTCCATGGAAAGACAGCTCTATTGCATTCAGAAACGCCTTAAAATCAGCTAGATCTGCTTATTTGTCTACCTTCTTAGAAGAATACAAATACAACCCTAGGGATTTATTTGAAACAGTGACTAAATTAACAAGAAATAAAGCTTCAAATCCAGATGCTTTAAAACAGCACAGCAGTGATAACTTCATGGACTTCTACACTTGCAAAATTCATAATATTAGAGAGAAAATTATAACCATGCAACCGTCTAGTACAATATCACAAAATACCGTAAATGTTAGTGTCTCTGAAGAAAAATTCCACTTCTTCATTGACCCAATACAAACTAAGCTGCTGAAAGAGATGCTTCCAGAGGTCATAGATCCTCTTCATAATATCATTAATTTATATTTGTCATTAGGATACGTACCAAAAACTTTTAATCTGGCCATAATTAAACTGCTTATTAAAAAAACACAACTTGATCCTACATAATTAGTTAATTACAGGCCGATATCAAATCTACCTTTTTTGTCAAAGATTCTAGAAAAGGCAACATCTTCACAACTATGTTCCTTTCTAGAAAGAAACAGCATCTACAATGATTTCCAGTCAGGATTTAGACCATATCATAGTACAGAGACTGCTCTCATTAGAGTTAAAAATTGCTCTCATCATCCGATCATGGTTATATCTCTCTGTTAGTGTTACTGGACCTTAGTGCTGCATTTGATACAATCGACCACAAAATCCTTCTGAAAAGACTTGAAAATTGTGTTGGCATTAGTGGAATTGCATTAGCATGGTTTAAATCATACTTATCTGACCGTTATCAGTTTGTAGCAGTAAATGAGGAGATGTCATATCGATCACGGGTTCAGTATGGAATTCCTCAAGGTTCAGTACTAGGACCATTGCTTTTCACCCTGTACATTGTAGCGATTCTAAGCCTAAGGGAAATGGTGTGGATCTATGTGTGCGTTTAATCGTTTTATGATCAAAAACACATAAATCTGCACAAAGGGGAATTTGGATATTAACAGTTAATTATAACGGATTATAACAATTATTAATATCTATGGCTTGATTCGGCTTGTAGAATTTTCTTTAATTCTATAAAAGAGTTCAAAGGACGGATAATTTGTCCAGCAAATATTGACCTTATAAACTCTATAAAAAGGAAAGGTTTCTTTTCTTTTGGCCACAAAGAAAGATCTTTCCCTTAATTTGTAACAAGGATCGGTCACCATTAAAGTGACTTATGGTTGAGCAATTCAGAGGCAATCACGTGTGAATATATATATTTTAATAATCGACAAACAATAAACAAACATACACAGATTAATTGAAAAAGGGAAGAAGAGAGAATAAGAGAGAGAGAGAGTAGGAGAGACAAAGGAAGGTAGTATTACAGACTATAACCTATTTGAGAACAAGCAAGGAATCAGACCAACTTATTGGTATAAACTCAAAAACTCTCTAACGAGGGTAGGCTACTTGCATGTGTTTGTTTCTGTGGCTGGTCGGAATTTGTGCGTGTGAATTCCGATCTGGTCCGAGGTTTGCGTCTTGCTGGGCGGGTCCGTTGGAATCCGCGGTAAGTTCAAATGTTGGTTCTTTGTTTGTAATGTCCTTTGTGGAAAATGGCGCTGGATCCAAGAATCCGCGCCAGAGGAGAGTTGGAAGAGGAACAGGAAGAGTAAGAGAAGAGGTAGACTGAAGAAGAGGGAGATGTTTGAATCTCAGGGGTCTTATAGAAACATTAGGACACTCCCACACCTTGGCTGTGGAGCCAGTCGCTGGCTTGGAGGTGGAGGCTGGGAAGTTTCCTTTTGTCTCTGTTCAACCTAATCTGCATAGTTTATGATCCTGTGTGGAACTTACTCCGATTCGATCAAACAAGGGTAGAAAATATGTAATGCATTTCAGCATTAAACAAAATACAGATTGAGAAAGAGCAGGCTGAACGAATTCAAATGATACCAAGGAAGGTAGTAAGACATAGAGGGGTTTCGTTTAAACGATTATACACATTTAAACATCTAAATGAACTACCTAAAATAACTAAAAAGACTGCACATGGAGGGCATGCATACATACATACGAATACATCAGTGTTATACAAGTTTACATAGTGTATGTAGGCATTTTGTATATTCCATGTGTGTGTGTGTGTGTGTGTGTGTGTGTGTGTGTTTTCAGATGTGCCATCCTGTGGAATGTATGTAGGTATGTGGGGGGTGAAGGGAGGCCTGGAGGAGGACAAAGAGTTGTATTGCCCCAGGGCTGTAAAACGACTGTCCATGCAGACAGAGCTGCATTCTGAGTTTCCAAGTCTCATTCTGTTAAATCAAAAGTCACAATCAGATGTTTGTTTTTTGATCGATCAATTTGAGACACCGTCCAGACGCTACATAATCCCCCTTTATGGCCGATGAAGTTCGTGTTTGAACATCTTTGGACATTAGTTCCGATTGTCGAATGGCAGGTGGATCATGATGATCGACTTGGTTGATGGGAGTTGAATCAGCAGGTGCACTGACAGTGTCATCTGTCATCTTAAAGTCAGTTCATGTGAGGCAGGTGTTTTCTGGTTGCTGCAGGTAGTGGTCAAGGCTTTTGTGTACCGTGAGACAAACATGTAGCAAACTGACCTAGCGCTGGTGCTGGTGGAAGGAGGACAGCAGGTAGACATTAGTGCACTTTCAGGGTGTCTGCAGGTCGGAATGTTGCTCTGTTCTGATGGCAGTGCTGAATGGAGCTTGTTTGAGCTGTGTTGGGCAGAGAGTCAGAAGTTTGTGGTGGCACAGTACTTCTGTGGTGGGTCCTGTTCAGGGAGCCGTGTTGCTCATGCCAGCAGCTCTGGTGACTCTGAGGCAGGCACATCCGGCCATCTCAGTGCAGTTTCCGCTTGACACCTGTGCGAAATGTCTGAAGTCGGTTGTTGTTGTTGACAGCTGTTGGTCCTTCCGTGGCGTTTGCGTGTTGAGGTCTTTGTCACTGCATGTGTTGTTTCAGGGTTGGTGTGGTTTAAGCCTTTCTTTCTTTGACTGCAGAAGCCTTCATGAAACTTGTGGGTGAAGTTTTGAGTGGAGGGCTCTGGTTTCCCTCCCCCCTTCGGTGTTTGTCAAAGGCTGAGGGAATTTTTTTTCACTGCTGATGTGGTGTTAACCAGCAGGGTACCTCTTTGTGGGATTCAATTTGAGTTGACCAGACTCTGTCAGTTCTCTCTGGACCAGGTTGAGCTTGTCTCTACTGCAGCTGAACTGTTGTGTCCGGGTTCGGACTTGAGCTCTTGGAGGGCAGTGTCAAGGTGAGTGATGCTGGAAACTCACCCCCCTTTCTCAATCTTCAGTTCAAGTTCTGGATCAGGAGTCAACTGACACAAGTGGCAGTGTCATGCTGGTGGGAGTGTTGACCACCTGCAAATTCTGCTTGTGAGGTGAGTGTTTCTGTGAGACTGGGTTACTTGTTGAACTGGCAGCCAACCAGGTACCATCTGACGTACTCTGCCATGTCTTGCTGCATGCCAGGGCAGAATGTCACTTGTTTCGAGTGGCTTTAGTGTCATGGTGTCTGGTGCATGGTGCGTCGTGGGCATATGCTGGCGTGACCCCCCTGTGGCGCGGTGTCACCACTAGCCTTGGCGCTGTGAGGACATCCGGGGCATACCACAGCATGTTTGCTTTCACACGCAGCAGGTGTTTCAGTTCGTGCAGCCTTCTGAGGCTTGGTGCAGAAGTGAGGTCAGAGGTGCAGATAGGGTGGCTGGTGGGGTCTGAGAGGTGGTTAGAAGCTTCAAGGTCAGCTGTATCGCTAGCAGCGTTTTGTGGAGCCAGCGTAAGCGGCTGTGATGTTGACACCGTTGCTGGTGGTGTCTGCTTGCTGCGGGTTGTTGCTGCAGCATTGAGGGTGGGTGGGTGGGTTGGTACTGACCATAGCTTGCCATGGAGTGCGCCCGTCTTGGCATTTGGTTTGAGGACGGGCCAGATGGGAGCAGAGTAGGTGCTGTTGGATGGGCGGATGACACCTTCTTCAAGCATGGAGTTGATGATTTCCTGCACAGGTTCTTGTGAAGCTATGGGAATCTTGTCCTGCTTGACAGAAGTGGGAGGAGCATTTGGGTGTGTTGGGATGCGCACTGTGTGAAGGTCAGTGAGACCACAGTCTTGTGAGTCTTTGGCAATTGACGCTTTGAATTTGTACAGTACTGGTCGTTCTTGACAGTCTGTATCAGTCTTTAAAGCGTCCGCATCCTTGAGGATTTGCTGGACTTGAGTCTCAAATCCTGGATATGGCTCCTCTGTCTCCTTTGTGTCATCTGCCCTGTCAGCTGTCAGAGGTGCAGTGTCGTTGTCAGTCTCACAAGCAGGTTGGTTAGAGACTGTAAGCACTGTCAGGCGTTGATCCTCTGTTTTGCATACCTGTTCTGTGGTTAATGCCATGGCAGGGGCGATAGTGATGATCTGGAAGGGTGCTGTGGACAGGGTGTTGTCAGTGCGCCCTTCTGGGATCATTGAAGGTGGGATGGAACCAGTTATTGGTAAAGTGAGTTCAAAGTTGTGGAAATCATGACTCACTAACCATCCCAGACGATAAGCTCTGGGGATTCTAATGTCTGTTGCAGTGCAGTTGTTGAACAGGATGTAGACCTCACGGGAAAGCACCTTGGTGAGAGGTGTGGCTTCCAGGGTTTGACCACGTCGCATGTTGAGCCGAACAGCGACCCCTTTGGTGTAGGCTGGTACTACAATGTCCTGTTCATTAACTAAAGTGCAGACCTCTGGAATGGTCTGGCCTGACTTGAGGTTTTCAGGGCAAACTGCAACAGAAGATTTTAAAGTCATTGGGGCCCATACCACTTTGTCAATAAAATCCACTTGAGCTTTAAGGCGAATCAAAATGTCTGCTCCGATGTAGACATCATGTGGCAGGTCCGGGAGGACCAGGAAGTAATGGGTTAAACACCTGCCATTCCAGTTCACGTTCAAAGCGCAAATGTTCTTGGCAGTTCTCATTGTTGATGAGCAGGAGTCAATGGGGAAGCAGGTGCGCTTGCTGGTGAAGGGAAGGTCAGGTGAGTCCTTGATGAGGGCATTGAACAGTGCAAGGCTGATGGCTGAGTTGTCTGCCCACAATGCAAGAGTGATGTCTGTTGTTGTGACATCATTCAACTGCAAGTTTGTTGTGACCTTGGGGAGGTCAGAGTCAAAGTCTTTGATAGGTTGAAAGGTGCAAAGCAGTGAACTTGAAATTTTCCCGGGAGCTGACACGGCTGTGAAAGTTCCCGCAGCCTCTGGCTGAGTTCCCGTGACCTCCATGACCTGACAGTCTGGTTCAGTTGTCCTAGGTGACTGGAGAGACAGGGGTTCTCGCACTTGAGCCCAAATTTTCAAGTGTCTAAAGTCCAGCAGGGGTTCGAAACGATCTAGCAGATCTTTGCCGATGATGAGAGGAAATGTGTCCACAGGTGATACGTACACTGGGTGTACCAGACTCATTGGACCGATTGTGAGGTGGATGGGAGCAGTGTGTTCGAGCTGTACCTCATTTTGGCTGTATGAGTGCACATTCAACACACATTTTTGTGATTTTAGAGTTCGGTTCTGTCTCTTAGCTGAAACTTGGAGTCTGTCAAAGAGTTGGGATGACATTAAAGTGAGGTCTGCCCCCGTGTCAACAAGGGCCTCGAGACTCATCTCATTCTCCAAGGTGACTGCTAGATGCAGTTTCCGGGTCACCCCCTTTTCAATCAGGTTTCCTAAGAGTCTTAGTGTTGGGACTTGAGTGGTGACTGCTAAGCAGGTGGTGCTAGTCTCAGGTGAATTGTCAGGGAGGCTGACAACCACTACAGCACTTGCAGGTGCCTTGTGAGCCTGACTGGTTGTGTGCTGGAGAGAATACACTTGTTCTGTCTGTGCAGTCAGCGGCAGTTGTGTGATGCTTGAAGATTGGTAGGTCGTTTCTGTGATCTGTGGTTGGAATGCTGGAATCTGGACTTGCTGTTCAGTTTGAGGGCTTATAGTGATGGTGTTGATTTCACATTTCACGCCTAGTCATGCGTGGTCTGACATGTCGTCCTTTTGAGGTGTCCTGTTGACAAGTTCTCTTAGAATCTTCAGGATCTCAGCTGTTTCAGACACAGTTGCACCTTTCTGTTCTGGAACAAACTTGGACTTGGGCTTGTTTGGGCCCTGTCGAGAGCCATTTCGCCGGTGACTCTCTGGGCTGTACGCACCGTTCGACGAGTGTCGGTCGTTTCTGGGCCATCGGCTACCATCCCACGTGGCTCCACCCTTTGTGTTGTGGGGTGAACGTGGCTGGTCCCAGAATCTTTCAGAGTGTCTGGGCTGGTGCATGGGACGGGCACCATTGTAGTTATGGCGCCCTCTGCTGGCTGGAAACGATCTTGACTCTCTGTTTGGGTGCCCACTGTTGTGGTGTTGCTGGGCACCCTCTAGTGACAGTTCAGCGCTGTGATAGAAGACAGGGTAGACTGTTGGGTTTTTTACAGTCTTTTCAGTGACAGTCTTTTGCTTGGTGTAAGCTTTATGGGCGAGGTCCCGCAGCTGTTGGATGGGCATGCTGCGGGGACAGACCAGAACTCCTAGATGTTGACTCACTGTGTGATGCAGATTTCGGAGGAACAGAATTTTGAAGTTCAGATCCTCCTCCATTCCAGGCTCGTTCCGTGCTCCGAAGTAGGTCTGTCGCAGTCGATTGTAGTATGCTTGCGGGGTTTCTGCTCGGCCCTGTGTAAGGTCCATAGCAGCGAAGAACCCGTTGTCTGACTCAGGATCAGAGAACTCTTGAATCAAAGCCTGTCGCAGCTGTTGATAGTTGGTTTTGACAGTTTCTGGTTGTCGATCCAAGAAGCTGCGTACATCCCGGCTTGATGTGATTCGAAGCAAATACAATCTGTCCCATGTTGTCACATTGTGCACAGTTTGTAAGACAAAGTCTATATCCTGCAGATAGGCATGCACGTCGTGTCCTCCTGCAGGGCTTGGGGTGAAAGTGGGGATGTTTCTGGCCAGCTTGTCAAGTTCTTTGTGCGCGCTGCCGTGCCTGGCGGCAGGAATGTCTTGGGAAGGTTCCCACCCCTTCGCTGCTGAACGGGGTTCTGGGAAGCTGGCTGGTGACACTTTGAACTGTGGGCTAGCACCCCCCTTGGGAACAAGGAACTCTTGACTCGGAGGTCTTGACCTATTGTTCAGGGGAAACACTGTGTTGTGCATTTCCCCTAGCTGCTTGCTGTACAGCTTGTAGGAATGTCTGAGTTCACTGTGAGCATTGTCAAGTTCATCTTTAAGATTGTCTCTTTCATTTGCTAGAGCAAGGATTTCGGTTCTGGCCAGTTGCAGGTGCTTTTTGCAAGCTCTGACCTCAGCATCCTTCTCTTTTAGTTCATTTCCAGCTCTGATCAGGAGAGCTTCGCCTTGTTGGAGTCGTTCATTTAAGTCCTCTCTGTGGTCTTTCTCCAACTGCTCTCGGTGCTCTGTGTCAGCACGAAGTTCTCTTAGTGCATTTTGGAGTCTCTCAACTTTGTCTTGTAGCTCTGTGTCGGTCTCATCCGCTCCGCTGTGCCGTTCCTGAGCCTCGACGAGTAGCTGATCTAGACGAGTCTGGGCGTCAGCCTGGTTCCTCCGGGCCTCCTCAGCCTGAAGTTTGAGCGCTGTTGTCTCCTGCTCCAGCTGGAGGTTGTTATTCTCGCTGAGCCGTGTCTGGACGATCAGATTGTGAGCGAGCCTCCCGATGATCTTGGCCCATTCTTTGCGATTGTAGCTCTGTGTGGGATCATGGGTCGTTAGCCTGTTCAGATCGTCGTCCAGCTGTTCTCTGCTCAGCTGCTGTAGGTCGCCGGTGACTCCGGGCAGGAACTCATGGGTCATAGCAGACAGCCAGGTCTCGAGGTTGTCCCAGTGGGCAGCAGGGCTGGATGCACAGGACATCTTGGCGTACTGTTGACGAGAGAACACAGCACAAAAGAAACAATGCAAGTCCTTGCAGAATTTAGAGCTAAAATTTTGCACGTTTCAAGTACAAATTTAGAGCTAACAGTATAGACTGTTAGTGAGCTACGGTCCAGATACTTAATATCTTTGGCCGTGAATCTTGGTGAGTGCCAAGCCTAAATAAAGATTTTGACGGCGGCAGCCTATTGGGTCGTGTGATGACTCTGGCGGCTGGGTTCCAATCTAATATTTAGCTTTCCTTGCTTGCTCACACAGGTTCTGTCTGTATGTGAACTGAAAGAAACACAACAGGACAGTGAGGTACACAGGGCAGGATAAAACAAACAAAAATATTAAAGTGGATTAAAAATCGAAAACAAAGTAACAGGAAATGGTAAGAGGGGAGGAGAAACTCTAAGCTTCGCCACTAGGTGTTATTGCGGACCCGACAGAGCGGTGGCGCTGTCGAGTAATAACCCTTAGGGAGACTGGATGCTTAGAGGGGGAAAGCCCCAAAGGCACTCAATGTTAATTTGAAAATGTTGAATTTAAACTTAGTTTAAACCGAATTTCAAATAACCAGGTGCCAAGGTACCTGTATAATTTTGGAAATTTGCTGTTACAATAAATAGGCACTTAAAGCAGAAATAACACTTCAGAGGAAAGTCATGGGAGGAAAGATCTGAGCATGACCTCCAGGGGGTGTGTTAATCATTGAATGCCTGTGGTGACACTGATACAACTTTATTTGAATTTAAGTTAAACTCGTTTAACATAAATTTAAATAAGTGTGAAGAGTCGTAGAGACAGAGAGTGTCAAATAACAGTAACAGTGAAAATTACAGTTCTGGGCAGAACTAATGCAGCAAAAGGGAAAGTTAGGATTAACCTTCAGGAAAATTGAGAGAGAAAACAAAGAGGAGAAGCCGCACTACGAATAATGTCCACCAGGTGGCGTTATCGAGTTCGCTGCGACGATGACGTAGGGAGGAGGGCCTGCGCTCTGTTTGGTCAGAGAAGCAGCGCCAATCCCAACGCTCGTGATTTGAATTTTGGGCGGGTTCAATGGTTCATTGAAGCTGCAAAATACTCACGCATGCAATAAATCTCTCTATATATAACTTTTGGTTCCTCTTTCGATCGCGGCGGATCAAGGAAGTGCCTGGCATGAACCTTTCACTACCATTAAAGCACAAATATAAACGAACAGGCTTTCTTCACTGTCGTTTTTAAGCTGGATCAGAGCTTACACCTAGCTCCTGGCTCATATCACACAAAACTGTCGTGGCGCGACTTTCTTTGTCTGATCTGCCTGAGCGCACGTGGGTAATTACTCCGCGTGGGCTCAACGGAGCGAATTCGCCAAGTTACAAAGCATCGGACATACGCGATGAATGACTAGCGACACAATAAAGGCCTAAACAGGGTTGATCGGAGGAGACTCGCTCGGATCAAACGTTATCCACTGAGGAGATTTCTTCGTCCAACAGGGATATAAACAAATATTAAAATGCTCTGCAAAGAGATTTCTTCGTCTCTGCAGATGCGATTTTAATATTGACTGCAGTTTTTAACGGATTTACTTGTTAACAAAGGCTAAATGATAGACAAATAGACGTGTTAACAGACCGGGTTCAGAAACATGAGCTCATTAGGTTTTAGGCAGAGTGAGTTGCTCGGCGGCACTCACTTTGCGCAACGCACGTTACAACAAAACATATACATACACACTTAGACTGGACTGAGTTTGCTCAAACACAAGTTTAAAACGGTGCCCGCTGATTCTCCACCATTATATGTAGCGATTCTAAGCCTAAGGGAAATGGTGCGGATCTATGTGTGCGTGAATCGTTTTATGATCAAACACACATAAATCTGCACAAAGGGGAATTTGGATATTAACAGTTAATTATAACGGATTATAACAATTATTAATATCTATGGCTTGATTCGGCTTGTAGAATTTTCTTTAATTCTATAAAAGAGTTCAAAGGACGGATAATTTGTCCAGCAAATATTGACCTTATAAACTCTATAAAAAGGAAAGGTTTCTTTTCTTTTGGCCACAAAGAAAGATCTTTCCCTTAATTTGTAACAAGGATCGGTCACCATTAAAGTGACTTATGGTTGAGCAATTCAGAGGCAATCACGTGTGAATATATATATTTTAATAATCGACAAACAATAGACAAACATACACAGATTAATTGAAAAAGGGAAGAAGAGAGAATAAGAGAGAGAGAGAGTAGGAGAGACAAAGGAAGGTAGTATTACAGACAATAACCTATTTGAGAACAAGCAAGGAATCAGACCAACTTATTGGTATAAACTCAAAAACTCTCTAACGAGGGTAGGCTACTTGCATGTGTTTGTTTCTGTGGCTGGTCGGAATTTGTGCGTGTGAATTCCGATCTGGTCCGAGGTTTGCGTCTTGCTGGGCGGGTCCGTTGGAATCCGCGGTAAGTTCAAATGTTGGTTCTTTGTTTGTAATGTCCTTTGTGGAAAATGGCGCTGGATCCAAGAATCCGCGCCAGAGGAGAGTTGGAAGAGGAACAGGAAGAGTAAGAGAAGAGGTAGATGAAGAAGAGGGAGATGTTTGAATCTCAGGGGTCTTATAGAAACATTAGGACACTCCCACACCTTGGCTGTGGAGCCAGTCGCTGGCTTGGAGGTGGAGGCTGGGAAGTTTCCTTTTGTCTCTGTTCAACCTAATCTGCATAGTTTATGATCCTGTGTGGAACTTACTCCGATTCGATCAAACAAGGGTAGAAAATATGTAATGCATTTCAGCATTAAACAAAATACAGATTGAGAAAGAGCAGGCTGAACGAATTCAAATGATACCAAGGAAGGTAGTAAGACATAGAGGGGTTTCGTTTAAACGATTATACACATTTAAACATCTAAATGAACTACCTAAAATAACTAAAAAGACTGCACATGGAGGGCATGCATACATACATACGAATACATCAGTGTTATACAAGTTTACATAGTGTATGTAGGCATTTTGTATATTCCATGTGTGTGTGTGTGTGTGTGTGTGTGTGTGTGTGTGTGTGTTTTCAGATGTGCCATCCTGTGGAATGTATGTAGGTATGTGGGGGGTGAAGGGAGGCCTGGAGGAGGACAAAGAGTTGTATTGCCCCAGGGCTGTAAAACGACTGTCCATGCAGACAGAGCTGCATTCTGAGTTTCCAAGTCTCATTCTGTTAAATCAAAAGTCACAATCAGATGTTTGTTTTTTGATCGATCAATTTGAGACACCGTCCAGACGCTACAACATGCTTTCTTTGGGTGTAATTATTAGGAAGCATGGCATTAGCTTTCACTGTTACGCTGATGATACTCAGCTCTATATTTCTTCTCATCCTGATGAAACGTACCAATTCATTAAATTAACAGAATGCAAAACTGATATAAAAAATTGGATGACTACTACATTTCTTCTGCTTCATTCTGAAAAAAAAACAGAGATTCTAATTATTAGACCAAAAAGATCCACACGTAATAATCTAGACTACTGCCTAACACTTGATGGCTGATCTGTCAAGTCTTCGTTGTCAGTTAGAATCCCCGTTTCTAGCATCTATAAAACCTCATTCTTCCATCTTAAAAATATATCTAAATTACGAAATATGCTTTCAATCACAAATGCGGAACAATTAGTTCATTGCGTTTATGAGCTTACGGCTAGATTATTCAACTGGTCTACTTGGTTGTTGCGCTGCAAGCTTATTAGACAAAATCCATTTAGTACAAAATGCAGCAGCCCGAGTTCTTACTAGAACCAGGAAGTATGAGCATATTAGACCAGTTCTGTAAAACCTCCATTGGCTTCCTATTAAACGCAGAATACATTTTAAAAACTTGCTAAATACTTACAAAGCTTTAAATGGTTTAGCTCACCAGTACTTGAGCGATCTGCTGTAAAGTGCCCATCTTGGTATATATCGACCATAACCCTCTGGTTTTTCAGTTTTGAATGTCTATCTCAAACCAAAGACTGATGCTTTGGTCTCTGTTGATTCAAGGTTTTAGCGTAGAAATCCGTTACAAGAAAGGATGTGAGAATGTACTCGCTGATGCTTTGTCGCGTACACCATGTACATCTGATGGTATAATTGACTTTTGTTACAAATGATGATTTGTAAATTTAAGTGTGGGAATATTAAGTATATCTACGTATATATTGTTTTTTGGTGGATTCTGTTATTTTCTCTTTCTTGTCTTGACAGGATTGGTTTTGGACATAATGAGGCAACTGGTGATTGGCCCAGGAGAAGAGTCCCTGACTATAAAGTTCCCCGGAGTTCCTCTGGTGGGAGCTAGCTTTTTTTCTCTCTACTCTGTGTCCATGGTTCCTTCTGTGTGTGGGTTATTTGTTGGAAGTTGGGTTCCAGAGAATGTGTTTTTCTGTACTCATCTGCTGTGTTAAACAGATTGCTGTTACTAGCTTGTGTGCAAGTGATCCCACATCTTGTCCTGTTGATCTATAATTTTTGTTGTATCTTTTTGTTTTGTAACCTGTGAAGCTGAAGGGCCTTGTTTTGTTTGTAGACCCAAGGGCCATTCGTTTTCTCCTGTTTCTGCTTTAGTTAAGGAGATAGGGAAGTTCATTGTTTGTTTATTTTTGGTTGATTTTATAGGGAAGCTAGTTTGCTTAGGAAGTTTAGTTTCTATCATCTTTGTTGTTTTGGCACTTAGCTCACCCCTGACGATTTTGCTTCTAAACTTCTTTTTTTTTTGGATTTGTATTCACTGGTGTCTTTTCTTTGAGAAATAATTCAAAGAATTATTGCCCCAAAATACTGACCAGCTTATAATACCTAGAATATCAGTCAACGGATCCAGGCCGTATGCAGATCAGACGATGGACCTGCACCTGGACACAAGCACAATACAGCCCTGAAGTGTCTGCAGATACAGTGGCTCTACTAGACCCTCCCCTGTGAAGATCATGAACCCATTTCCAACCAGACCAAACTGGACTTAATATTGGACTTGAATTGTTATCAATATTATAATTATGCACTGTTTGGCTGTTGGCCAGAGGAGAACTGGTCCCCCGACTGAGCCTGGTTTCTCCCAAGGTTTTTTTTCTCCATTCCGTTCTTCATTCATTCCGTCACCTGCTGGAGTTTTGGTTCCTTGCCACTGTTGCCTCTGGCTTGCTTAGTTGGGGACACTTAACACCTAATTTTCATCAATTGTATTGATCTTCCTGCTCTTTTAGAGCTGCTGTTCATCCAAAACAAACTTTGTTTATATTGTTTTCCTGTGACCACTGTAAAGCTGCTTTGAAACAATCTGCATTGTAAAAAGTGCTATATAAGTAAAGGCGACTTGACTTGACTAGAATCAGTTGGCATACTTGAGTGGGACTGTACAGCTTTTGTAAGGCAGGCTATTTAAAATGCTGAAAGTGTGCATGACTGGGTATATATGCCCAGTTATATGCTCTCTTCCATTATTTAATAAAAAAACAGCTACCATGATCAATAGAAAATATATACAAAAACCTTTTTTAAATTAAATGTACTACTTGGTTTCTGTAGGCACATATTTACTGTATGAACAGTTGACCTACTGGCACACTACTGAAAAATGTAGTTCCCTTTCATGGGAACTCGAGCTGTGTCAAAGCGCTAGGGGAAATACTCTGACGGTAGTTACGGGAAGATGTGTGCAACCAACGAGAGACGAACGCATGTGAATGGACGTCACGGGTCAGTGACGTCATGAACAGCATAAGAGTGCGCCAAAACACGGAAGCGCCAGCTTTGAATGTCTTCAGCGTGTTGTGTGTAGCTGAGAGAGTGAGAAAGTGTGATTGTGTCAGAAACACCTTCTAGTTAAAAAATTAGGGACTGGAGTGTGTGTTTGTGAATTATGGCAAGTGAACAGACATTTAGACCATGTGTTTTTCCCTGTCCTCGTTTCATTACGGGCAGGGATACACACAATCTGTGCGCCGTCTGTTTGGGAAAAGAGCATGCTCAGTCAGCGCTCGAGGGTGCTGGCTGTGAGGACTGCGAGAGGTTCTCATTGCATATGCTCCGCTCCCGCCTGGCGGCGTGTAATAGCACTGATCAGGCTATTACAGGCGTTCCCCAGGGCTCGGGACCCGCTGCAGCTGAGGCTCAGTGGTGTTTGCGCTCCTGGGGATCGCAGATGGACCTCTCAGAGGGTCTAGAGATGGGTCTTCCCGCATCTCAGCCCTCTAGTGAGGAGTCTTGTTCCAGTCAGGATCTGGGAGCACGTGCTCTGGGCGCGGTTTCTCCCGATCACGCTAGGACATCGGTGATGACTTTGTCTAGTTCCGAGGAGACAGATGTGGTTGGCATTGATACGGTTCAGTGCCAGCCTCCTCACCGGATTTTGAGGATCTGATTGAGGTAGTGAAATGTTTCTCTCGTCTGGAGATTGATTGGCTGGTGGAGACCAGGTGTGCTCGTCCTGAAAAGAGCAAGCTAGACGAGCGCTACCTGCCGGCTTGCGTGGTTCCCCAGCGCCGGGCATTGCCTTTCTTCACTGATCTCCACACTGAGGTGTCGAGATCGTGGAAAAGGCCAGCCTCCGACAGGGTGCATGCTCGCAGCCTCACAGCTCCTCGCAACGGGCTGCACAAAAGCATAGTGTCGCTTCCCGTTTACCTCCTGTAAAGCTCGGGAAGTTGGGTCAACACTCTCAGGCCCAGTCTTCTGGCAAACGGACGGATCTGCGGACCGTCCTGGAGGCCAAGAAGGCAAAGAGCAAGCGGAGCTGATGCCAGAAGACAGCCGCAACGAGGTAGCACCTCCCGTCGGCGGCTCCCGAGGGAGTCCACCATGGGAGAATTGCCCCCTCCAAGGAGCATCCTAGAGCATTACACCCGAGTGGTTTCCAGAAACCCCGGCCCTATGGTGGCGCTGCTCGCAGCACCAGAAGCCAGCCTCGAGAGGCTGGTTCCCTTATTAGAGTCCCAGGCCATGTGGTCACGTCTGCCGGATGTCTCTCAATGGGTCCTGCGCACGGTAACCTTCGGGTATGCCGTTCAGTTCGAGGCTTCACCACTTCGCCTCTCGGGGGTCCTACCGTCACTGGTAGACCCACAGCAGGCTCTGGTTTTGGAACAAGAAGTAAACACTCTACTGCGGAAGGAGGCTATCGAGTATGTACCTCTCGCAGACAGTCATTCCTGTTTCTACAGCCGGTACTTCATAGTTCCAAAGAAGGTTGGAGGTTGCGGCCCATACTGGACGGTCTTCTAAATCGCACAGTCAAGCGTCTCAAATTCAAAATGCTGACGCTCAAACAGATCATGATGCAGATCAGGTCTGAGCACTGATTCGTCACGATCGACCTCAAAGATGCATACTTCCATATCTCCATCCTTCCACAACACAGGAAGAACCTACGGTTTATCTTTGAGGGAAAGCGTACCAGTATTGGGTACTTCCTTTTGGCCTATAGCTCTTGCCCCGCACGTTCACGAAGGTTGAGGATGCTGCGCTGGCCCCTCTACGCTCCCGGGGCATTCGTGTTCTGAACTATATAGACGACTGGCTGTTGTTAGCCCAGTCGTCGCAGCTAGCAGTACTGCATCGAGATGTTGTGCTTGCACACATGATGGAGCTGGGGTTAAGGTTGAACACCAAGAAGAGTGTACTTTCTCCTACTTAGAGAACTACTTTTTTGGGAGTCATCTGGGACTCAGAGGCCATGTCTGCTCGGCTATCCCCCGGGCGCATCCAGGCCATTCGTTCAGCAGTCAAGAGTATCAGAATAGGCCAGCTACTCAATGTCAAACACTTTCAGAGAGTGTTGGGGCTCATGGCAGCGGCGTCCAGCGTCATTCTGCTCGGCCTGCTGTACATGAGACCCCTGCAGTGGTGGCTCAAAACCAGGGGGTTCGCCCCAAGGGGCAACCCGCTTTGCACATTCCGGGTCACAAGGCGATGCCTACGGAGAGATCAGACTTTTGTTACAGATTGAAAGAATATAATAATCATGCCAGAGGAGATCAGAAAGAACAACCAGGTCCCCTGCATGCACTGAGCATGTGGAAGAATTCCTGGTTCCTGTTGCAAGGCCCAGTGTTGGGAGCGATCGGCCAACGTGTGTCGCTGTCGACAGATGCATCCCTCAGGGTCTGTGGAGCACTCGACACCAGTCCTGGAACATAAACCTGCTAGAGTTGCTGGCAGTCTACAGAGTGCTGCGTGCGTTCCTCCCGGACCTTCGCGACTGCCATGTCACTGTTTTCACCGACACATACGTCGGTGGTCGTGTATATCAATCACCAGAGGGGCCTACGTTCGCGTCCAATGTACAAGTTGGCCTGGCACGCAGAGGCCCGGGGAATGGCGGCTCCAACCCGAGGTGGTGGAGCAGATTTGGAAGAGATTCGGGCAGGTACAGGTGGACCTGTTTGCCTCCGTCGAGAACACTCATTGCCCTCTGTGATTTTCTCTAATGCATCCAGCGCCCCTGGGGCGGGATGCCATGGTGCATGCGTGGCCGAGGCCGCACCTGCACGCCTTTCCCCCGATCGCTCTGCTTCCGGGAGTTCTGGCCAAGTTTCGTCGGGACGGGGTCCACCTCACGCTGGTGGCCCTGCACTGGCCCAGCAGGATTTGGTTTTCGAAGAACAGGATTTTCGAAGGATTTTGGTTTTGAGAAGAACAGATGTGAAGGAGTCCAAATGTTTGCCCACACGATTCTCTTCTTTGGCAGAATTCACCCACTCATCTACAACATCTGTCCATCCTATGCCAAGCTCCAGCAAATCTCTGAAAACTGCCACTGTACACCTGCCCTCTTCCTCTGCTGCCATAACGTGACAAGGGAAATGCATCACTGTTTCAGTGACTGAAGAATCTGTTAAAGCGGACAGAAGTCATTCAGTGCTACTCTGTGTGATAATTGAATTGTGAATTATTTAGAATAGTCAGGCAATTAAAGTTGTGTAGGTGGTTTCCCTGGAGTTTAGAAACGCTTGCATTTCTCTGGATTTCAGTGTGTCAACAACTCATATCTCAGGGTTCATCATTTTTGTATTTATTGTTAGAATAAACAATATGCATAATAATGCAAAAAATCACTAACTTTAGTAATGATAAAAGTATTATGTTTAGAGTCAAGTGAATAATTATTTGGGGGTGGGGTGGGGAGTTTGCATGTATGTAGTGCATGTAGATCTGCTTCTGGATATATAGTTAGTGTCACGGGTTTGTAGAAGAATATAGGACTCAAAAATGCGGTGAATAAACAAGGTGTTTATTATCAAATAAACTTAACAAAAATGGGAAAAACAGTCTGTAAGTGAACAAATGAAAGACCCAAGTAGTGGCTCCTGTGCGTCCATACACACACCAGCGGACACATCAAACGAGGAGTCCACCCAGGGGAAAAGCTGAACAGAAAACAAGATTAGAGCATGAGTCCGAGGGCAGCAAGGGAACCCATCTTGCTGTTAACATCTCATGTCTGGTTCCTGAGCATAGAAGAATAAAACAACAGATGAGGGAACAGATAGCCCCGCAAACACGCCACAAACACTGATCAACTGACAACATGGGGAAGACACATTTGGAAACATATAGGGTAGAGGGAACGAGCAACAGGTGTGGGAGATCAGTCTGTGATTGTGCACACAGGGCTGCCAAGCAGCACTGATTGCTCAACTCGCGTTCTGATGAAATTGACAGGACAATACAGACAACAGAGAAGAACCAGTGTTACACCCTGACCCGTGAGAGTTAGTGAAAGTTATATTATAAGTTGTTGTAGTAAGTTTTACTACATTTACATCATAATGTATCATTGTGTGCACATAGTTCTCCAGATTTAACCGAGAAGCTACATATCCAAAGATGTTATTGTATTTGCAAAAGAAAAAAAATGAAAATATTGTATTTCAAAAACAATTAATTTATAAAAAAAGATGTAATGGTATGTACCTGGCAAACTTAGTGTGTCTTACCATTTTCAAGCTGACTAAAGTGTGAACTTAATGTTATTTCAAGTTCATACCAGATGACCACATCGCGGTTCTTTTTATTGTGCCATCTTTTCGATAATGTTTCTGTGTCTCGGGCAGGCTGCACCCAGTAGTCGTGTTGTGTTCCGGAACAAATCTGTATTTTATAACACTCAGTCATGAATAAAACATTTAACTGTTCTCTTTAAAATTATTTAGTGGATCTGTACACATGATAAATCTTGATGACTACATTTTTTATGACAAATTGGTTGAGTATGATCCTCTCAGATTTATCTCTTTCCTGTTCTAGTGTTATTTTGGGTGTGTGGCTACTGTAGCAAGCAGAGCCAGAGAATGCTTAGCCAGCATGACACCATGGTATGGTGTATTCTATTATTATAATTACATTTAGTACATTTGAAATAAGTAATTTGAAAATGAATCAATACATCTCTAAATTAACTTGCTTTACTTTGATGGAAGATTCTTGATTCTGTAATTGCCTTCACAAATAAAAGCAAAATATTGGAAAGAAATACTACTGGTATGCCATGGGCATGCCGTCAGAGACTAACAACTGTATCTTACATTAAATATTATATTATATTATATTTATATATATATATATATATATATATATATATATATATATATTAGGAGAAGCGTTTGTCAGCTGAGAGAGAACACGTGAGTCTTGTTTACATACTTTGTTTGCTTTCATTTTGTGAATCAGTAGTCATTAGCAAGGAGTAATCTTTGGTAATTGTGGTAACTGTACTGCTATTGTTTGTTTGTTTACCACGTTGCGACTCGGCGTGCCAGTTTCGGTCAAAAACGTTTTTCCGCCTCGTGGTTTTGCCTTTTATTGCAGTTTAAACGCCGCGCGAAGCTGTGGGCGTGGCATTTGGCAGTTTCACCCAAACAGGATAATTAGCTGCTACGCACGCTGTCGTGAAAGCGTTCCAGCGTCCTCGTGTGAAGACAGACGAGTGTAAACACGTTCGACTCTACCTGCGTGACTCCACCGAGCAACGATACCGGCAAGTCTGTCTAATATTTCTTTTTCTTTCTTTCACACTACACTTTCTCTGCTATCATGTGCTTTCAGTATATTCCTGCCGTCTCTTAACGTCGCTCTGTTAACACTCGCCGAAGGCGGCGCAACATAAACAACCTGCATTCTGTTCCTTCCTCTAATGCACCTCTCTCCATCTCTGTAGGTCTCTGGAACTGTTAGTCAGCAGTCAATAAGGCTACCTTTATCCCAGCCTTTGCTACTAACTCTGCTCTTAATATCCTAGGTTTGACTGAGACATGGATTCGTCCAGAGGACTCAGCAACCCCCGCTGCCCTCTCTAACAATTTCTCTTTCTCCCAGACCCCTCGCCGTCTGGGAGGGGTGGGGGCACAGGTCTCCTCATTTCTAGCAACTGGACATATTCTACTCGCTCCTCTTTATGCATGTACAATTCGTTTGAATTTCACTCCATTACAGTTTCATCTCCTGCAGTAATACACTTTGTTGTAATCTATTGCCCTCCAGGTCAGCTGGGCACCTTTGTTGAGGAGATGGATATGCTGCTCTCCTCATTTCCTGAGGATGGCACTCTGCTGGTCGTCTTTGGTGACTTCAACATACATTTGGAGAAGCCTTGCACTACAGACTTCCTCTCTCTTCTAGCCTCATTTGACCTCAACCAACTCATCACCACAGGTACCCACAAGTCGGGCAATCAACTCGACTTGATCGACACATGCAACTGCACCACAGACAACACTCTGGTTAAACCACTGCATGTTTCTGACCATTCTTTCATTACATTTCATATGCATCTTACTAATTCTGCAACACCAACCCCACTTCCAGTCACTTTCAGGTGTAACCTGCGCTCTCTCTCTCCTTCTCATTTCTCCTCTATCGTCTCATCCTCTCTTCCCTCTCACAAACAGTTCTCAACTCTGGATGTGAATACTGCAACTGCTCAAAAAACCCACATTAAACGAAGCACTCGTTGATAATTACAGGCCTGTCTCTCTCCTTCCATTCATATATAAAACTCTTGAATGTGATTGTTTTTAACCAAGTATCTTCTTTTCTATCTCAGAAAGACCGGTTGGACATCAACCACTCTGGTTTCAAGAAGGGCCATTCAAACGAGACGGCATTACTATCTGTCACGGAAGCTCTAAGGAGTGCAAAAGCTGATTCAAAATCGTCAGTTCTCATTCTTTTAGATCTTTCTGCCGCCTTTGACACTGGTAATCACCAAATCTTTTTATCTACCCTCTCGTCACTAGGCATCACCGGAACTCCCCTTCAGTGGTTTGAATCCTATCTCACGGATAGGTCCTTCAGGGTGGCATGGTGTGGGGAGGTCTCCAAAGAATGTCAACTGATCACCGGTGTTCCACAGGGCTCAGTGCTTGGACCACTTCTCTTCACCATGTACACCACATCACTGGGTCCCATTATAGAGGCACACGGCTTCTCCTATCACTGCTATGCAGATGACACTCAGCTCTACATATCATTTTCAACCAGATGATCCAATGATGGCTGCGAGAATCACAAGCTGCCTAGCAGACATCTCGACATGGATGAAAGAGCATCATCTGCAGCTCAACCTAGCAAAGACGGAGCTTCTAGTCTTTCCTGCCGTTCCAACCCAACAGCATGATTTCACTATCCAGATCGGTACTACCACGATTACCCCTTCAAAGTCTGTCAGAAATCTTGGAATGATCTTTGAGGACCAGCTGACCTTCAAGGACCACATTGCAAAGACGGCTTGATCATGCAGGTTTGCACTGTACAACATCAGAAGGATCAGGCCATTCCTAACTGAGCAAGCTACGTAACTTCTGGTGCAGGCCATGGTCATTTCCAGACTGGACTACTGCAACGCTCTTCTAGTTGGGCTTCCTGCAAGTGCAATCAAACCCCTAAAACTGATCCAGAACGCAGCAGCTTGTCTGGTATTCGACCAACCGAAAAGGACTCATGTCACACCACTCTTCATCTCGCTACACTGGCTCCCTCTCTCAGCTCGCATCAAATTCAAAGCACTGACTCTTGCATACAGAACTTGCACAAACTCAGCACCTTCATACTTTCATTCATTGGTACAACTCTATACGCCTACCAGAAACCTTCGATCGATTAACGAGCGACGACTCGTGGTTCCATCACAGAGAGGTAAAAGAACGATCACAAGAACATTTTCATTCACCACCCCCGGCTGGTGGAACGCCCTCCCTGTCCTCATCCGGAATGCAGATTCCCTGTCGAAGTTTAAAAGACTACTCAAAACGCACCTCTTCCATGAGCACCTAACATGACACACACACACACACACACACACACACACACACACACACACACACACACACAAAAAACATTCCTTTTCTCTATTCCCCATGCTTGTGCTACTTGTGTTCAAAATGTTTGAAACTTTGTATTGTAAGCACTCTTATGTTTTTGTATCCTTTTGACAAATAGCTTCTATACTCCTCAAATTGTAAGTCGCTTTGGATAAAAGCATCTGCTAAATGAGTAAATGTAAAATGTAAATGTAAATGACCCACCTTTCCATTTATTGTATACTACAAGGAAGAGTATAGGTAGTATTGTCAATCAGTTTCTATATAGACATTATACACCTTAAAGCTTGGCTACAAAATGCTACTGAACATGTAATAGATTGAAAAATCAGTCCATTGTACTTACACTGATAAACTGCTTAGACTAGTCTTAAAATGAGTTAAATTAAAAGGGTAGATAAAACAAAATTCCATAAAAAGACTGATTACCTCTTGTCTAATGATTTGCTGGTCAAACTAATTCTAAGACAAAAATTGCATGAAAACAAAATTGCATGGAAACGTCTTGGGTTACGTATGTAACCCTGGTTCCCTGAAGGGGAACGAGACGCTGCGTCAAAGCGCTAGGGGAAATGCCTGATGATAGTCTTCTGAAGTACTATGAAACAAATGCGTGTGAATGCACGTGCGGATCGGCGACATCATGGTTCGGAGGCGCAAGGAGCTGAGGCTGAGACGATATGCCCATGCCACCTCAGTGATGCTGGCCGTCCAGCGCTGATTGGACTCTTGAGCGCTGACTGAGCGCTCCACTCCCGAACAAGCCTCATAGACTAGAGAGGGAGATGGCGAAACTTCCTCTCCAGCCTTGACACTAGCACATCCAAGTCCTCAGAGCTGGAGCGTTACAGCGTAATTCTGCCTCTGCCTGATCGGAGGCAAACGCTTCAAACAGCGTGCTTCCGAACATGACAGAGACTGGATCCTGTGAGGAAAGCTGAGGTAGGGCGGAGCCCATCTCAACCCCCGCTGATGGATCCGACGCGATCCCCAGGTACAGCCTGCTGCTGAGCCTCAGCTGTAGCAGGACCAGATCCCTGAGGAAAATGCGTTACTGAGTGGATTAGCAAAGCTGGCTCAGATTGTGTGTATCACTATCTGTGACATTCATTGCGAACAGCTCTTTTTTTCTTGTTTTTTTAAAACACACAGCTTGTTCGCCAAATATAAGAAGGAAGTCCCTTTTCTTTTAAACTAGACTAGGGAGATATGTGCACACCAGCAACACAACACAAGTGACACAGCACGCTGAAGACAATCAAGCTGTTGTTCCGGGTTCCGGTGCCCCCTTTTATGACCTGGTTCATGACGTCACCGACCCGCACGTGCATTCACGCGCATTTGTTTCATAGTACTTCAGAAGACTATCGCCAGGCATTTCACCTAGCGCTTTGACGCAGCTCGAGTTCCCATGAAAGGGAACTGATTTTTCATTTTGGTGTAGCACACAGAAAAGGTGTTAGTAACTTTTCCTTCAACCTTAAAACACAATGAAATACATATTCAAAATATGGGTAAAATATTTGTGAAAAATCTATTTTAAAAAGTCGTTTCATGTTAGCATAGCACATTGCGCCTTATTTTATTCTTAGAATGTAGGGTACTACTGCTGATCAGTGATCTGAGGGTTTGATGTCTGTGTATTTTTAGTTTCTCTCTTCTTTTAAGAGACAGTACTGTTACCTGTTCTTTTCATCATGTTTTGTATTTCTCTCTCCCACTCTCTCTTTTTCTTTCTTTCCTGTGGTGCTGCTCTCCCAAAGTCATCCTAATTAGTGTTTAAAGCAGGACTCCTGTTGGCAAGGTCACCAGTGCCTCTGTGGCACACTGTTGTCAGGACGGTGCTAGAAATAATGAAAGAGCCTATCTGCTCCCATCAGCAGAGAGAGAATCACACTAGCTGCTGCACCAACACCCTCAAACATCATTAGTCATCTGCATTCGATTACACTTACTGACAATTGAGTCATGATAGAACTTTTCAAAGTTTTTTTTCAGTTTTATTTAACTCTTAAAATAAAGATGATGCAACTCATTTGACTTTCATTATGTGTTTCTGATTGAACCAGGGGGGAAAGAAAAAGGAAAAAAATATAGCCTTGATTTTATTGACCAGGGGCATATTCTTCGTACGTCACTTACTACATCCAAGATCAGTTGACACATCCGGGATGAGATAATCGCGCTAACTATGAGCTGGATTATTCGGTTCTTCGAACGCACCTGTTCTTGACGATTAGTATAGCTGGATTGAGTTATCTGAGATCATTGCGCGTTCATGTGCTGGTTTAAAAGGGGATATGTATCGATAGTAGAAACACTGATCAGCAACATTTTGATTGGTCAGCGAGCATGCTGAAAGAGCGTGCGCAGTATTTCTCGGCGGCGCGTCGCTGAATTTCAGTGTTCAATTAAAACACAAAGCAACACTTTAAAGGCTTCAAAAGCCAGGAGAGAGGGCTGGCAAAAAGTTGCCGACAAATTACATTTGTGAGTTGCCTAGTGATCGTGTGTGTAATTATATTGTCTTATATTAATTGTATTTTATAATCCTCTTTTAGAGCCACCGCAGGACCCACTAGAACTTGGCAACAAGTAAAAGTAAAATGCAAAAATATTCTACAAAATGGTATCTTTACTACTTGCGCTGTTCTGCAAAAAAAAAAAAAGTTAATTCATGAAATAGAATTGCAAGAACTAATAAAGCAAAAAGTCCGACTTGAGATTTAATTGCTTCAAAAGGAACTTCAAAGTTAGTCAAATACACTAATAAACACACTGTACTATTGATGACCTTGCATGATTTATTTATTTCATTCCACAGGCAAGAGACGATCAGCTGGATTTTTAAAAATTAAACTAAACTGTGTGCAAAGTTCCCTCTTTTCAAAAATGATGCTGGACAGTTCTGTCCCATGCAGCTCCAACACTAGACTGGTCAAGTGCACTGGCTGGAGATCATCATCAGCTGTATTTCCACCACAGGGTCCTCTGCTTTCTGATGGTGGCAATGTGTGTGCAGTCTATGGCACCAATCACATTAGGGTGATATTTACTGGCATGGTCATGATTTCATAATCTCCATAATCAATTATAATGTACCTGTAATAGCGAAAAAGCTCTCTTAAACAACTTGGGGTCTTAAGTGGTTTGTAAAAACCACAAAAAACACCGTAAAGATTGCTTGAGTGCCAGGAAAACTTTGCGAATGACACGACAGACAGCACTTTCACAAAGTTCTCTGCATCTCTAACAGGAACGTGCCACTCGCAAAGTAGCGCAAGGCAATACACACAGTTTGAGCTGTTGTTAACGCCCGACTAATTGTATCTAAATTAACTAGATACATTATACCCTCACGTGAAAAACTATAGTTTATATTTATATATATAGCTATATATATATTTTTTATTTTTATTTATTTATTTATTTTTATTATAATTCTATTAAATATATTATATTGAACCTTCAGCAACAGTTTGCTCTCGTAAAAACGGACAGGACAAAATTCCCATATCACTTCCGCTTATAAAGCCGTGATCTAATCCTGCCATCATGAAGTAAGCCTGCTCCCTAGCAGGTTCAATTCAACGGACCTGTTACTATGACAACCAGTCCCGGATGAGCGTCGAAGAACCGAACAATCCAAGATCATGCGAAATCGCCAACAATCTAATCCAGCTAAGCGAGTTAGCGAGGTACGAAGAATATGCCCCAGGAATTGATTGGAAAATTCTGTACCAGAATGGAACCAGACTAGAATGATTTTGCAGAGGATTGTGTAAGATTACACTTTTCTTCAAGACTATTTAATCAAACCCAAAAAATAACACAGTTGTATTTATTTTATTATTATTATTTTTTTTTAAGTCTATAATTTTGTGCTGTTACTGCCATAACTTTTATTTTCAATAATACATTATTGTTAAATATTGTGAAGGATTTAGAAAAAGCTTACAAAAGTATCCTAAACTAGGATAAAAGTGCCTGCCAAATATGTAAATTCAAATTTAATTAAATAGGTAGATAAGATGTACTTTGATGATGTTAACTAAATTTTGAGACTCACAGTTCAACATAATTCTGAGCTTTAAGTATGTGGCAAAAAAGGCGCGCCAGTCACCGACAGAGTGTGTTGCCATTGGCATTGGGATATCGCAACACCAACTGCCATTCGCATAGTCCTCCAGCAATGCCAGTGCATCCATCATGCCATAGATGCAGGGGTGTCAACGTAGTATGTATGTTTACACTGATCACATTAAATCCTTTACACCTTGTCATACCAATTAGACAATGTACATAAACCCATAGATCAGGGGTCTCAAACTCAAATGAGCTGGGGGCCGCAGGAGGCAGAGTTTGGGTGAGGCAGGGCCGCATCAAGTATTCCACAAAAAAAAATATTTTCTCAAACGTCATTATTGACAGTTCTTTAACTTCAATGGGTTCTTCTTCTATGTACTTGGACTTACTGAAGTTCAAGGTTGAGGAAAAAGTTACAAAAATTTTTTCGAGATACTAAGTCATTATTATGATAAACTGTCAATATTATGAAACTTTCTCATTTTCTCCAGATATTAAGTCATTATTATGATAAATTCTCATTATTTTAAGATACTAAGTCATTACTATGATAATCTCTCATTATTTCGAGATAATAAGTCATTATTATAAGAAATTTGATCATTATTTCGAGATATTAAGTCATTATTATGAAACTTTCTAATTCTGTCCAGATACTAAGTCATTATTATGAGAAACTCTCTCATTATTATGACTTAAATAATCCTTTTTTTTTCAACTGTGGCGGAAACGGGCATCCATACTTTCCTGATGACATGAACATCGTAATATTTTATATGGTAGAAAATACAGATATAGGCGACTGCTAAAGGCTGTTAATTATTAGCTGGGACTGTGGGACACCATTAATAAATGTATTATATACAAACAATGGGATGCAGCCACGGAGGCGATATTTACTGGATTTTATTTTCTATATTATAACACTGATGTCCCGCAAATCAGCCCATTTCAAATTATGGAAAAACAAATACAATCCGCATGATAACAGACCCAACGCCGATAACAGTAACATTCACTTCGTCCAGCTCAAAGTAGAACATGCTCAATTTCAAATTTCAAAAATGTGATGTAACACAAGCAGCTCCACAGTTGTTTCTCTGTCTGCATCAAGCCTGGCCGATGCCCCGCCCCCGGGAGTCATTTCCTCCACTGTGATTGGCCCCCGGGAGTCATATACTCCACTCTGATTGGCCCCCGGGAGTCATATACTCCACTGTGATTGGTTTTTATGTACAGCTCCAGCTCGCACGAAAAAGGAATCTTCCTCACACAAAGCGGTAAAGCGCTTTTCATTCATCACTCGCGGGCCGCACTTATATTAAACTTTCAAATGGACCCGCGGGCCACAAAATATCGTTTCGCGGGCCGCAATTGGCCCGCTGGCCGCATGTTTGAGACCCCTGCCATAGATCATTAGCAAGTGAAAGTAAAATAAATTAAATTTATACACTTTTATCTGATAATTTATTACCATTTATTTATATAAATTGATATTGTGGACATGCATGTTTTATAGGACGCATAATAAGGATTGAAATTGATTTGTATGTTTATGGTTATATGGATAGATCTATATGCGTATGGAAATCCGTTTCCACCACACCCCCCCATCCAGACTCTCCTCTCACCCCCCACCATCCCACTCCCCTCATAGACTCCTCTCACCCCCCTGCCCCCCCCACCATCCCACTCCCCTCAGACTCCTCTCACCCCCCTGCCCCCCACCACCATCCCACTCCCCTCACAGACTCTCCTCTCTCCCCCTAAACCACCATCCTACCACCCTCATAGACTCCTCTTACCCCCCCACCAGCCCAATCCCCTCATAGACTCCTCTCCCTCCCACCATCCCACTCCCCTCATAGACTCCTCTCACCCCCCTGCCCCCCCACCACCACCTTCCCACTCCCCTCACAGACTCTTCTCCCCCCCCCACCACCATCCCACTCCCCTCACAGACTCCTCTCCCCCCCGCACCACCATCCCACTCCCCTCACAGACTATCCTCTCTCCCCCACCACCATCCCACTCCCCTCATAGACTCCTCTCACCCCCCTGCCCCCCCACCACCTTCCCACTCCCCTCACAGACTCCTCTCCCCCCCCACCACCATCCCACTCCCCTCACAGACTCCTCTACCCCCAACGCCATCCCACTCCCCTCACAGACTATCCTCTCTCCCCCAACGCCATCCCACTCCCCTCACAGACTATCCTCTCTCCCCCACCACCATCCCACTCCCCTCATAGACTCTCCTCCCACCCCCACCACCATCCCACTCCCCTCACAGACACTCTCCTCTTACCACCCCACTCCCCTCATAGACTCTCCTCTTACCTCCCCACCATCCCACTCCCCTCATAGACTCCTCTCTCCCCCACCACCATCCCACTCCCCTCACAGACTCTCCTCTTACCACCATCCCACTCCCCTCATAGACTCCTCTCTCCCCCACCACCATCCCACTCCCCTCATAGACTCTCCTCTTAACCCCCACCACCATCCCACTCTCCTCTCACCCCCCACCATCCCACTCCCCTCATAGACTCCTCTCTCCCCCACCACCATCCCACTCCCCTCATAGACTCCTCTCTCCCCCACCACCATCCCACTCCCCTCACAGACTCTCCTCTTACCACCATCCCACTCCCCTCATAGACTCCTCTCTCCCCCACCACCATCCCACTCCCCTCACAGACTCTCCTCTTACCACCATCCCACTCCCATCATAGACTCCTCTCTCCCCCACCACCATCCCACTCCCCTCACAGACTCTCCTCTTACCCCCCCCACCATCCCACTCCCCTCATAGACTCCTCTCTCCCCCCCACCACCATCCTACTCTCCTCACCCCCCACCACCCCACTCCCGTCACAGACTCTCCTCTCACCCCCCACCACACCAGACTCCTTCACTGCCCCCCCCCACTACTACCCTTATAGACTCTTCGCTCACTCTGTTACTTATTTGTGCCATTTGCACTGCCGACTGTTCATTACAGTAAAAACTGTTTACAACAACTGTTTACTGTTTACAGTAACAACTGTTTACACTTGCACCTTGCAAACTGCATTTCGTTGCCTTGTACCTGTACCTGTGTAATGACAATAAAGTTGAATCTAATCTAATCTAATCTAAAGTGGAGAAAAAAAAAGATTAAGTCGAAATAACGAATTATAATATAACAATAAACTTTCTCGAAATAATGACTTAACTTCTCGTGCTTCTCCGCATGGTCAAAGCGTGTAAATGCGAGATCACAGCAAATATGACACGTTCTGTAAAACAGCTGTTAAAGTCAGTGTTAAAGTCAATCAATAATATAATTAAAGAACATGAATGATAAATCATCAGTATAGAAGAGGGGATTCCATAGTATTTATTATTTTATTCATTTGTATTTTTGTGTATGAACAAGCAACAGCACAGTTATCCATGGTTTTCAAACAGAGGAATTATAGACTGTTGTATTATATTATTGAATAGTATTTTATTGTATTATAGTGACTCTTTGTGATGAACCTGCACATCAAAGAGCATCCGTGAAATTCGTGCTAATATTAACACATGTAGTACCCATGCATTTCATGAAGACGTTACACTTAAACTTAACTAATAAATCCAGCGCTAATCTGATAATTTTGTAAATCCTGCATTTTTGATGCAACATGGTAACCGCCTCGCTTCTGTTCCACTTCCATGCCTTCATATGCAAAATATACTGATAATTTATAATTCATGTTGCTATAGATTGCATTTTAAATATTACACAGACTTTAACTAAGACAGCAGTTTTTACCGAGCGTGTCATGTTTGCTGTGATCTCGCATTTACACGCTTTGACCATGCGCAGAAACAGAGAAGTTAAGTCATTATTTCGAGAAAGTTTCTCTTTATTTCGAGATACTAAGACGTTATTTCAACTTAAATAATCAAACTTTTCAAGTTGTGCATATTCATGTTTAATTTCAATAATTCTACCGTCAATCCCTCAGTTCACCATCGGTTGTCGCCAAAACCGCTCTGTCTCCAAAATGTTCGTACGCATGGGTCACAGTTTGCGTGCTGGTACACAAATATTCCCGTAAAGTTTGTTTTTATAGATCTCAACCTTTGCATTGGAACTGGCGTACATACGTTTCCAGCCCCATTTTGTGCGTACGCACGCTTTATAAATAAGACCCCTGGTGTGCCACTTGCAAAGCAGGCATGAACACAGACTCCACTGATGATTTATGTAGGTGACCACCGATGTCTTCTCTAAACGGACAAAAATGTGATGGCCCCTGAGGTCTGGGAGAAGGGCTCTGAGAATCAGGAGGACAGCCATCATTGTTGGAGATTATATTGCCAGGAAAGCTGGAGTCCCCTCCACAGGCCTTGTGACTGCTCCCCATCCCATGAGGAATGCATCTGTCGACTGGCAATGATAGGGAGCTCTCAACACGAGTCTTTGGTATAAAACCAGGTTTCTTCCACATATCTTCCACACACACATTTCTTCCATGTTCAGAAGGCCGAACGGATAACGTTGAAAGCTGCTGCCCTGAGGCCCAGCAGTCTCTGAAACTGCTTTAGAGTGAGTGACTGGTCTAGCTTTACACATTTTTTACTGCTGACAGGATGGTTTCAATGCACACAGTGAATATGTGCAAACATCTTTATCGAATTCACCTAGGAAGGCTGTTCTCAATAGATGAGAAAGTACACGCTTCCTTATGTTCAGACTTAAACTTAGTTCCTTCACGTGAGCAGGAATGATATCTCGGTATCATACTGCTAACTGATCTAAGATCAACAAACATCTATGTAGTTCAGAATGTTGACCCATGAAGATGCGGGGTGATAAAGCTAGACCAATTGGAAGAACCTGATATTGGTATGCCTTGCCACCGAAGACAAAACTCAAGAACTTCCCAGTTTCTGAAGGATAGAGATATCTTTCGAGATATCTCTGATATTGTCTGAACAATCACTCCAGTGCCCTGAAGCGGTGTACTATCAGGGGATACCTGAATAGATTCCAGTCTCTAAGCTAATAATGTCCAGTTCCTCATAATCGGATAGCTGCAGCACCGATGGTTCTGCCACAGTGGAAGTACCATTCCACTGGACGTTCTGGAACAGGAAGTTCCTCCGTGCTTCCAGCTCCTGAAAGATGATATCAGACATGTCAGATGTTTGACATGTCAAAAGCTAGCCAGGCCCGGCTCTAGCCCCCAGTCGATTTTTGATCCTGGGCAGCCGCCTGAAAGACTGCCAAGTGGGAGCATAGCTCCAGACCAGAGTGCCAGTCTTCCATCATTCTATGGAAGAGTGAAGTACCAGCTGTAAAACCAACTGTGGGCAGGAGCCTTTTGAACCTGGGCAGGGGAGACCCAAACTGAATGGCGATGGTGCGCAGGACCCAATGAGAAATATTCAGCACACAAGGTGATGGGGTTGCTAGAATAGTTTCCTGAGAGACCCATGGGGAGATGGGTACTGTAATAATGAGTTTTTTTGTGTGTGTGTGTGTGAGGAGCTTTCTTAAAGTGTGTTGGGGCTGCTCCCCCTCAGCAGCCCCCATGAGACCTGAGAGAAGCGATTGTAGTGGGGCTCCTAAGTTATCAAGGGTTGGGCTTAAGCAATCAACATCCAATCACGTAGCTTTAGGGCAAATATAAAGGGGGCAACTAAGGTATCGCTCGTGCGTCACTGCTGGTGGACCGCCCCCTTCCGGTTTCCCTTCCGTTTCGTGGGTAAGTGGTTTGGTTGAAGTACTAGTAAATGCATCGGTGTTTATATTTAGTTGATCTTTGTGTCTAGAGCGCCTCGATTAAAATCTGAGTTTTTGGTTGGCGGCTGCCTACCCCTCATCAACGCGTGTTCAGTTTGCCCTGTTGTATTGGCCGTGCGTACATGTCCTCACGCTGTATTTGGCGACAATGGTGTGACTGCGCGTGATATTAACAATATACAGGTATGTGAATCCGCCGCTGTTCGCGCAGGTTTTATTTTATTACTGTGATAACATGTTGTTTTAAAAATCATTTTAGGAGGAATGATCGGGCGCCAGCTCATTGTTGGCTAGATACAACCAACATATAAAAGGAAGAATCTACAGAGCCTGCAGGGCGATATATTGACACTGCTGTTTTCTTTACGTTGTTTCCTCCACACTGTTTCTTCTATACCATTCCTTCCGTACTGATTTTCCCGAACATCAATCCTCTCAGCGAGCAATCGCCGTGCGTTGCTTCCCTGGAGATTTTGTTCCTTTAGTAATTAATGTTTTTTTGGTTTTGTTATTTAGTTTCATTTTGTGTGGATTTCTTTAGTTTATTTAATTCGTTGTCTGTCTTGAACTTGTTTATTTCGTTTGCTGATAATTCATTCAGTGTTTGTTTTGTTTAATATATTGTTTATTTCGTTTGTTGATAATTCTTCCAGTGTTTTGCTTTCGTTTAGTTTATTGTTTTTTTCTTTGTTATCCCTGGTTGTTTTGATTCATTATTACATTGTCTTGTAGTTTTTTCGTTTTATTTATTATATATATCTTGTTTCATTCCTGTCTGTGCTTACTATTTGTTGTCTTATTGTGTGAATATGTACTCTTGATTTCATTTAAGTATTGTGGAACATATAATTTTGTAATTGAGTTAAACCATTAATTTTCCCTTTTTTTTGTTATAGGAACTGAGGCTTCGAGGCAGGCCTTTAGTGGATTCTCGTGTGCGGTGGTGGGCCTTTGTCACAGTGTGTGAGTGTGTTTGTGTGTTCCTGTGTGAGATTACCCTTGTGTGCAGTGAGACCTTGCACTTGGTGGTAAGAGTTCTCCTCTTCGTAGAGACTTTGTGCTCTTTAGTTACCTGTTATAGGTAAGCCTCAGTTCCTGTGGGTAATCTGATATAGGGCTGATAGCCAAGTCATTCTAACTTATTTTTAAGAGTTTCTATTCGTCAATAAAATTTGTATTTTTCTATATCCACGTCTCTGGTCCTCTTTCAAAACCACGGACCTGTGTCCAAGAAATATTCCCTTTAACAAGGGTGGCGTAGTCAGCTGTTATTCCAAGTGGTATCTTTATCAGTTTTGAGGTCCCGCTACATTCTGGCGTAGTCGGCAGGAGTTTGCGTTTTCCCTTTATGGGCCGAGACGTGGATGTATATGTTCTGAGAATGACTTGTGCTTAAGCCTTGTTGTTGTTTGTTTCTTTTGTTTAGTTCATTTGGTAAGAAACAGCAGTGTCATTTTTTTTCTTCTGTGGAACATTCTAGTAGCTATTTCCTGTATCTTTCCATTTTGTGTTGGTACATTAGCTGATTCTATATAAAAAATAAAAAAAAATTAAAAAAAGTAACTAAGAGAATGGAAGACGAATTGCGGGAATTAAGAGATCTTGTCGCTCAGTTAAGGGCAGACAATGAAATGTTGCGTCAGGAGCAGAGTCGTGCTGTTCCTTCTAGTCCAATACCAGGCCCTTCTAGAGAAATTCCAGGGCCCTCCACTGATTCGTCAGTGGGAGCTAGAGCCACTTTAACTGAACGACTTGTGTTTATTCCAAGGGATCGAAAATGTCCAACATTTGATGGTAGGTCAGGTATTGGTATAAATGAGTGGATAGATGAAGCAAAAGCTTGTATAAGAACACGTCATCTGTCAGTGGCAGATCAGGCTTTTTTTCTCTTTGACCATTTAGGAGGGGAAGCGCGTGAGGAAGTTCGGTACCGTCCTGCTTCTGACCGTGGTGACCCAGATAAGATATTTTCTATCTTACAAGAGTTATATGGATGTTCTCAATCTTATGTTGCCCTGCAGGAAGCCTTTTTCTCTAGGAAACAGCGGGAAGGGGAAACGTTGTTGGAGTTTTCCCTGGCCCTGATGAGCCTGCTGGAGAAAATTAGGCAGAAATCCCCTACTGCGATGCCAAATGCAGAGACTCTATTAAGGGATCAGTTTGTAGAGTATGTGTGTGATACTTCCCTTCGTCGTGAGCTGAAACAGCTAGTTCGCCGTCAACCTTATTCCACATTATTAGAGGTGCGGGGTGAAGCTATTAGATGGGAGCGGGAGGGGGTACCGGGTGGAGCACGGGGTAGAAGCTTTTCTGTCCCTTTGTCCCATGGGTTTCAATATGAAGTGCAGGGGGGTCGTAGGCCACCGGAGGAGTCTGAAATGGGTGAGCTTAGGGAAATGCTAAAGACTCAGCAGGAGCAGTTAAATCAGCTCACGCAGAGTATTGCCCGGTTACAGGGCCCCCATTCTCGCCCTCGTACTCAATCGTTCCGAAGTGCGCCTGTGATTTGTAGGCGGTGCCAAAAACCAGGTCATTTTGCACGAGAATGTGATGGGGAACGCGTCACGCTCCAGCCACCGTTGCGTCCTTATGTCGATCGAGATGTTGACGGGGGTAGGCCGCAACGACCCAATAATGCGTCGGAAAACTAGTTCCCGCCATGCTGGAGGGCCACAGCTTGGCTGGGGAAGGTACTGGCTCAGACGGTAAAAGGTCCAGTGCAATTCCAAGTTTAATGTCATCTTGTCCACACTTAGACGTTTTTATTGGTGGAGTGACTGTTCCCTGTCTAATTGATACCGGGTCAATGGTGTCAACCATTACGGAAAGTTGTTTTATGGAGTATTTTGAGCCCTGGGGCCAAGAGCGTTTAAGATCGTGTTCGTGGTTACAGTTGCGGGCGGCAAATGGGCTCTCAATTCCATATATTGGTTATATGGAGTTGGATGTTGAGCTCTGTGGTAGGATAGTGCCGCGATGCGGGGTGCTGGTGGTCAAGGATCCTCCTGGTGGCTTGCGTTCCCAAGTCCCTGGTGTGTTGGGGATGAATGTTATCGGGCGATGCTACCAGGAGCTCTTTGGCCAGCATGGCCTTGCTCTATTTGAGTTTCCCCCTGTACGTAGTGCACCACTTCCAATTTTTCAAGCCCTACAACATTGCCATCATGGTAGCGAGCAGCCTCCTCTTGAGCATTCTACTAAAGTAAGGGTGCGCGGTCCACGGGCATGTCGCGTCACGAGCGGTACCATTAAGCTGGTTGCAGCTACTTGTGCAGAACAGTTAGTAGGTAGTACAGTCCTGTTTGAGCCCACAGAGTCGGGATTACCTGAGGGGTTGTTAGCCTCCCCCTCTCTTGTGCGAGTGACTGGAGGGTCAGTTTATGTGCCAGTGGTCAACGTTGGGACATCTGATGTGTTACTCTTCCCACGCCGAACACTAGGTACCCTAGTTAAGGTGCAGGTTGTCAGTTTGCCCACAGGGGTTACGGAAGTTAGACCCCCTGTAGTAAGTACTACTTCACAAACCACCGTAGCAGCTCCCTCTAATGTCCCAGGACAGATAGCAGCAATTGATCTGAGTGCATTGCCAGAATCAGAACAGTGCAAGGTTAGGGCTTTGCTTATGCAGTATCAAACTGTGTTCTCCGAACATGAGGGTGATCTGGGATGCACAAGTCTCCTCTCTCATGATATCCCATTGCTAGACGACATCCCAGTGCGGCAGAGACATCGTCGTGTACCTCCTTCTGAGTATGAAGTTGTTAGGGCTCATATTAATCAGCTGCTGGAGTCTCAGGTAATTAGAGAGAGTTGTAGCCCTTATGCCTCCCCAATTGTGCTGGTTAAAAAGAAAGACGGTAGCCTGCGCTTGTGTGTCGACTACCGACAGCTGAATGCTAAGACCAGACGAGATGCATTCCCCTTGCCTAGGATTGAGGAGTCACTGGATGCGTTGACAGGGGCCTGTTGGTTTTCTACTATGGATCTAGCTAGTGGTTATAACCAGGTTCCTGTCACCGAAAAGGACAAGTTAAAAACTGCATTTTGCACCCCATTTGGTTTATTCGAATGGAATCGAATGCCATTTGGGTTGTGCAATGCTCCCTCAACCTTTCAGCGACTCATGGAGAGATTATTCGGTGATCAACAGTGCCAGTCATTACTCCTGTATCTAGACGACATTGTTGTGTTCTCCACCTCCATTGTTCAACATCTTGAGAGGTTGGAGATCGTTTTGGGTCGTCTGGAACGGGAAGGGTTGAAGGCTAGGCTGGAAAAGTGTGCTTTTCTCCAACAAGAGGTGAAATACCTGGGTCATATCATTTCTGCTAGGGGAGTAGCCACTGACCCTAGTAAGATTGAGGCGGTTACTAAGTGGCCCTGTCCCTCTGGTGTTACGGAATTACGATCCTTCCTGGGGTTTGCCAGTTACTATAGACGGTTTGTGGAGGGGTTTGCCAAGTTGGCTGCCCCTCTACATAAGTTGGTAGGTGAATTTGCTGGTGTCAAGGGCAAACGGGCAAATAAGAACTTTGCTAATGCCTGGGATGAAAGATGTCAGGGAAGCTTTGAGGGGTTAAAAGAGAAACTTTCTACTGCCCCTGTACTGGTGTATGCAGATTTTTCTAAGCCTTTTATCCTGGAGGTGGATGCTAGTTACCAAGGCCTTGGGGCAGTCCTTTCCCAGGAATATGAAGGTAAGGTAAGACCAGTGGCATATGCCAGCCGGAGTCTAAGGCCCACTGAGCGCAACATGTCCAACTACAGTTCCATGAAGTTGGAGTTTGTGGCGCTCAAGTGGGCCATGACTGAGAAATTCCGAGAGTACTTGTTGGGTAACAAGTGTGTGGTATTCACGGATAATAACCCCCTTAGCCATCTGACTTCTGCAAAGTTAGGGGCAACCGAGCAACGCTGGGCCTCTCAGTTGGCGGCCTTTGACTTTGAGATTAAATATCGTTCAGGTAAGAGCAATAAGAACGCAGATGCACTGTCACGGCAGACTTGCCTGGAACAAAGTGGGTTGGATGGGTTGGTCCCAGGTACCGCGATTCCTGAGTTTTTGCGGCAGCTAACTGAGTCTGGTTCTATCGAGACGGCGACCCAATGTGTAGTCTCCACTCTACCTGGTTATTCAGCTAGTGAGTTGGGTTTGCTGCAAGCAGCTGATCCGGTCATTCAGGAAGTGCAGCGATTCTGGGTCCGAGGTATTCGCCCTGGTCCTGATGAACGACGGCAACTGACTAAGGCAGCGTTAACACTGCTTCGTCAGTGGGACCGGTTATGTGAGCACGAGGGTGTGCTCTATCGCCGGGTCCACTGCCCAAACGGTAAGGAGGAGGTGTTACAGTTAGTATTGCCCACTGCCTTGAGGCCAGAGGTGTTAGGACAATTGCACCAGCAACATGGACATCAGGGTAGGGAGCGTACAACTGAGTTGGTGCGGCAGAGGTGTTATTGGCCGGGATTATCCTCAGACGTGGCACGCTGGTGTCAAGAGTGTGACCGGTGCCAGACAGCTAAGGACACTCAACCACTGGTCCAGGGATTTATGGGACGGCTGTTGTCATCTAGGCCAAATGATATTCTGGCGGTGGATTTTACAGTGTTAGAGCCCACAAGTTGTGGCATTGAAAACATCTTGGTGATGACTGATGTTTTCAGTAAATATACCCTGGCTGTCCCAACTAGGGATCAGCGAGCTGAAACTGTGGCTCAGGTCCTAGTCACCGAATGGTTCTATAGGTTTGGCGTTCCGGGTCGTCTCCATTCTGACCAGGGTCGGAATTTCGAGTCCATGCTGATACGCCAATTATGCGAGCTCTATGGGGTCGAGAAGTCTCGTACTACCCCGTACCATCCGGCCGGAAACGGCCAGTGCGAGCGTTTTAATCGCACGTTACACAGCTTGTTGCGCACTTTGCCAGTGTCCAGGAAACGAGATTGGGTAGCTTGTCTTCCCCAGGTAGTGTTCAGTTATAATAGCACCCCTCATCAGGCTACAGGCGAATCACCCCATTTTTTGATGTTCGGTCAGGAACCACGGTTGCCGGTCGATTTTCTATTGGGGAGAGACCCACAGCCAAGAGAGGGTAGCGTGCATGACTGGGTCTTGGAGCATCAAACGAGGTTACAGGTAGCCTTTGCAGGTGCCCGTGAAAGGTTACAGGTTATGGCAGATAGGCGTAAGGTCCTTCATGACAAGCATGTTCGAGATGAGCCACTGGTGGAGGGTCAGCTGGTGTACCTTCGTAATTATGGGGTAAGAGGTCGTCATAAAATCCAGGACCTGTGGAGCCCAGTGGTTTATCAAGTAATGAGGACGCCCCAGGAGGGTGGTGTGGTGTACACAATTGCGCCTGCAGATGACTTGACCAAGGTAAAGAATGTGCACCGTTCACTGATAAAGAGTCGAAGGCGTAAAGATGTTGTGGCTATAGACTCTGGTAGAGTTTTGCCTGACACAGAGATAGACGCCTCTTTATCTACTGAGGGAGAGGAAGAGGTAGATTTGCTAGCAGTGGTACAAGAGCGAGACCAACTTCAGGCTGATTTACAAATGAGGGTTCCGGTACGGGATGTGGAGCTGTGTCTTCCTGAAGGGATGAGCGCCATGGCACCAGTTCCAGGAAATGGACCTGGGTTGCTGGTCCCAGAAGGGGATGCAGCCCGTCCTCATGAGTACCCGCCGGATAGCCAGCTTGGTTCCGATGGGGTTGGTTTACGTAGGACACAACGTGCGACTGCGGGCTTGCATCCAAATCCTCATCATCTTCCCCGTCCCGTTGGAGCCTCTCTCCAACAAGTGAGTGGCATAACGGTAGGAATTTTTAGGCCATGGGATTAGGCTATGGTGGTTGAGCCGTGGGATCGGCGGGGCGCCGATCCAAGAGTTGGGGGTAGATTGTAGTGGGGCTCCTAAGTTATCAAGGGTTGGGCTTAAGCAATCAACATCCAATCACGTAGCTTTAGGGCAAATATAAAGGGGGCAACTAAGGTATCGCTCGTGCGTCACTGCTGGTGGACCGCCCCCTTCCGGTTTCCCTTCCGTTTCGTGGGTAAGTGGTTTGGTTGAAGTACTAGTAAATGCATCGGTGTTTATATTTAGTTGATCTTTGTGTCTAGAGCGCCTCGATTAAAATCTGAGTTTTTGGTTGGCGGCTGCCTACCCCTCATCAACGCGTGTTCAGTTTGCCCTGTTGTATTGGCCGTGCGTACATGTCCTCACGCTGTATTTGGCGACAATGGTGTGACTGCGCGTGATATTAACAATATACAGGTATGTGAATCCGCCGCTGTTCGCGCAGGTTTTATTTTATTACTGTGATAACATGTTGTTTTAAAAATCATTTTAGGAGGAATGATCGGGCGCCAGCTCATTGTTGGCTAGATACAACCAACATATAAAAGGAAGAATCTACAGAGCCTGCAGGGCGATATATTGACACTGCTGTTTTCTTTACGTTGTTTCCTCCACACTGTTTCTTCTATACCATTCCTTCCGTACTGATTTTCCCGAACATCAATCCTCTCAGCGAGCAATCGCCGTGCGTTGCTTCCCCGGAGATTTTGTTCCTTTAGTAATTAATGTTTTTTTGGTTTTGTTATTTAGTTTCATTTTGTGTGGATTTCTTTAGTTTATTTAATTCGTTGTCTGTCTTGAACTTGTTTATTTCGTTTGCTGATAATTCATTCAGCGTTTGTTTTGTTTAATTTATTGTTTATTTCGTTTGTTGATAATTCTTCGTTTCATTCCTGTCTGTGCTTACTATTTGTTGTCTTATTGTGTGAATATGTACTCTTGATTTCATTTAAGTATTGTGGAACATATAATTTTGTAATTGAGTTAAACCATTAATTTTCCCTTTTTTTTGTTATAGGAACTGAGGCTTCGAGGCAGGCCTTTAGTGGATTCTCGTGTGAGGTGGTGGGCCTTTGTCACAGTGTGTGAGTGTGTTTGTGTGTTCCTGTGTGAGATTACCCTTGTGTGCAGTGAGACCTTGCACTTGGTGGTAAGAGTTCTCCTCTTCGTAGAGACTTTGTGCTCTTTAGTTACCTGTTATAGGTAAGCCTCAGTTCCTGTGGGTAATCTGATATAGGGCTGATAGCCAAGTCATTCTAACTTATTTTTAAGAGTTTCTATTCGTCAATAAAAAATTTGTATTTTTCTATATCCACGTCTCTGGTCCTCTTTCAAAACCACGGACCTGTGTCCAAGAAATATTCCCTTTAACAAGGGTGGCGTAGTCAGCTGTTATTCCAAGTGGTATCTTTATCAGTTTTGAGGTCCCGCTACACAAGGAAGAGATATTGGAATGCCACAGTCTGTTTGGTATCTTCCTGAAACAATTCTCTTTCATTTCCTTTTTTGTTATGTTAATGAAAATATATTCGCTCCGCCTCATCCAGGTCTCCTAACCGTCTACTAATGAGGAAAGCCGTCTACCGTCTACTAACTTGGGGACCAGTTTCTTCCACAATTTCATCACCTCGATGGTCTGATGAGAAGTTTTATGAATAGATTGCTGTTGTGTATCGGTGTGCAGTCATGGGTCAGCAAAGTGAAGAGGAGGGGACTCAATACACATCCTTGAGGGGCTCCAGTTGTGATTTTATTGAATGCTGAACTAAAATCTGTGAACATAAGTGTCTTTTTGTCCAGATGTGTTAATGCCGAATGGACGGCAGTGGTGATGGTGTCATCGGTCGAGCGTTTTGACCGGTAAGCAAATTGGAGTATCCTCCTGGAGTACTTCTGGAGAAGTCTCTTAGCCTTCCTGATGCCAGGTGACAGGTTGGCCCTACCTGTCCTCAGGCCCATCTCATCTCCAACTCTGAAGGCAGTGTTGCGCGTCTTCAGAAGTCTGTAGACATTCCCTGTCAGCCACAGTTTTTGGTTGGGTCAGGTGGTGATGGTCTTTGTGACTATTACACCCTCAATGCACTTTGTGATGTGAGAAGTAGCAGTCTCTGAGTACCCCTGGAGGTCTGTGGTGTTATGGTAAGTTGCAGCCTGTTTAAACATGTACCAGTCAGTGGTGTCAAAACAGTTTTGTAGTGCCTCTGTTGACTCTTCTGGCCAGACTTGAATTTGCTTCTGGACTGGTTTGGTGACTTTCACAAGTGGTCTGTTTGCTGGCATTAGCATAACAGTGATGTGGTCTGAAGCACCAAGGTGGGGGTGGGGGAGGCCTTTGTAAGCTCCTCTCTGTGTGGTGTACAGAAAGTCCAGAGTTTTTTTTCCACGTGTTGGGAAGTCGATGTGCTGGTGAATTTTTGGAAACACACTCTTTAAGACTGCATGATTGTAATCTCCAGCGAAGATGAGAAAAGCATCTAGGTGGGCTGTCTGCTGCTCGCTGATGTGTTGATAGAGATTATTCAATGCCTCACTCCTGTTGTTGTTGGTGGAGATGGGGGGGGGGGGGGGGGGGGGGGGGGGGTTATATGGCAATAAGTATAATAGCTGTATATTCCCGCGGTGGGTAATACAGCCGGCACTTTATAATCATAAACTCCACCAGGGATGAGCAGTGTTTGCAGACCTGCAGCCTTACAGAGACCTTACAGAGTCTGCCGCCACGGGTCTTAAATCCTTCGTCAAGCACTATGTCCACTCGATGGCATGTTAGCCGACTGTCATGATAAACAGGCAACACAGGCGTGAATGAAGACTTTATTGGTACATCATTGGTACAGCTTTATTGGTAAGCAGGCACGAGAGCAGAAACTAGAGAGATGGAAGTGATGAATGAGCAGTGGCAATGAAGAGGGCTTATCTGACGGCAGGTAGTAGATGCAGGTAACAGAGGATCTCTAGGAAGAGCACTTGGAGACACGGAGTTGCTTGGTAGCTAGTCAGGTTGTCAGTGACGAGACGGGACGAAGAGTGCACAGTGAGGGCTGGTGATAAAGGGGTTGTTGATGCAAGGCAGGTGCAAGTAATCAGTATTCAGGTGACCGCGATCGTGAGGGAGGAGTGTGCGTGTCTTGCGTGAGGGGTGTGGATGGATCCATGACACCGATCAAGCTGAATGGCGCTGTCCGCAATGCTGTTGTTGAGCCATGTTTCCGTGAACACAAAAACACAATAGTCTCTTACAGTCCTTGTTGTCCAATGAGCGCACGTTACCCAGAACGATGGTAGGGATGGCAGGCTTGTGTGGGTTAGCCGCTTCCCCCTCTTCTGTTTCCTCTCGCACTGCTTGTGGCACCTCCACTGTGGGTAGGTGCAGTAATGGGGGACAGTGATGGAGTTGGCCTCCGGAGAAGACCATGGTCCTGCAGCTCTTGCACGAGCACCAAGCTTAGATTGAATACTGTAGTCTTTCTGACCTCAAGCAGAAACTCACGTCTGTAGCTATGTTTGCAGACGAGTGGACGCAACAAGACGTATAAAAACACTGTGATTTACACGACAAATACGAAAACACCAATCTGTTGGGAGAGAGAGAAGCCACTGCGTGTGCACGCGCCGCCATCTTGTAGTTTCATGTGCTTAATGCTTAATGCTTAGTTTCATGCGCATTAATTTACACTATTGGTTAATGCTATATGTTGTTAAGGAATTAATACACAATGACACATTTAATTGATAAAAAAATCATATAATACTTAATCTGTGAATCTATTAATTCTTCATAAGTCATATATTAACATCATTATCTGTGCATTGGTTCAATTATTATTTACAATAATAATTAATACACACACACATATATATATATATATATATATATATATATATATATATGTATATATATTTAAATTACTAATATGAATTAATGCATATTAGTGCACTGCAGTTCACTTTAATGTCAGCACTTAAACTGGATACAAATTTGATTAGTGATTTTAGAGAGGTCTCTGTTTTTCTACACTATCTACACTCTAAATGATAGCCAGCTTTCTAATTTCTAATCATAAAGTTGTAAAATACGCCTATACATTGGATTAGGAAAAGGTTACTTTTTTTTTAATCCAGCTTTTTGTTAAGAACAAATATTTGAACCCAGAATTATATTTTAAAAACATAATTGTTGGTTATGTTAAAAACATAATTTGAAAAATATATTGTCGCTTTTCTGAAGAACTTGTTGAAGTGTAGACTTGTATGGCAGTGACCCGGGTCGGGCTACTAGAGAACGAAGGCCTCAAGGAACCAGAGCCGAGGCCCAAGCACGCTCGATCTAGAGTCCGAAGGAGTGCAGGAGCAACTCCACTCAGGACTGAACCCGCAAAGCGAAGACCTAGAGCCGCAACTGCTAGGTCTACACGTTTAGGCGCTACTGAGCTCTAAGAGCGGCTGGGCACACGGCCAGCACTTTGCAGCTGTTCCTCTAGAGCGTAGAGGGGAACAGCACTCAACGCTTGTGGACAGCAAGGGGGTTCAGCGGAACCACTTTCTTACAAGCGGAGCTCACCGGAGCGGAGGCCATAGTCGTCGGCCTGACAACGCTCGACAGCCAAGTCCAGTTCGGGAGTCAAGGGTGACTCCACTGCCCTCGCACCAACCCAAGTCGTTTGGGTTCAGGCAAGAACTGAGGTGCAGTATCGCTTCACTCAGAGAAGAAAGGCCAACCTCCCGAAGGGTACACTCTCAAGATGAGAGGGCCAAAAAACTCCTGTACTTCAAGAGCAAAATAATGTATACAGTGTAAAAGCAAGTACTGAAAACACAGCAAATAGGTAGCACTTTTAAAAAACATACAAGCAATAACACATTTTAATTACAAATTAAATTAGTAATTAGAACATGGAAAAAGCAGAATGATATTTAAACAACCATATTACAGTGTTTGTGAATGTATAACTATTTAATACATAAACTATTAATACATATTTTACTATTACTGATATTACATAATAGTACATAATACATATGAACTAGTTCTACTGAACAGCAATCAGAAATGACCTGCACAAGCATAGAGATTAGTTATTTTTGTCTTTTCAGCAATCCACCTCTGGCTCTCAGTATCATAGAATGGGGACTGCTGAAATTCTGTCCATGTCATCTGTGCGCTCATTCCCTGCACCTCATATCCAAAAATATAATATCTGTCATTGATAAACAATCATTGACGCAGGAAATTGCTACTGATAATTAGTGTTTTACATATATTTTTTTAAGTGAAAACACCATAGAAAATGTGTATGTTTATATTTGTATTGTACTATATATTGCATAATGTAATTGTTAAAACAGGCATTGTCAACATTTAGTATCTTGAAACACTTTCACTGTGTAGAATTAAATGTTGCAGAATGTGCAGTTTCTGTATGTGCCTCATCTTCAGGATGGAAGGCTTGGGGAGTGGGACGTTGTTGGGGTGTGTGGCCTTGATGAAGATACTTCAAGACTTTCTCCACTCTGTTCAGAAGCTCTGTATTTGCTCTTATACATGCTGTTTGCTGGATGGAAACCACAGAACCTACAGACGTCCTGGAGCCTCTTTAGGTCGTCCTGATCCTCCACAGACAGGAGCAGCAGAAAGTGCTGAACAGACGTGATGGTCAGAGGTAAAACACCTCAGGCAGAGGAACAAGTCCAGCTTCACCACGATGTTGAGGTTGAAATGTTACTGAGATGATTACAGATGTTCTCCAGGGGTCCAGAGGCACCAGCAACAATGGATGGGGTCTTCCAGGTGTTCACCAGGGATCTTAAATGGAGCACAGCAATACAACAAACAATTTAGATTATTATTATTTTTTAAAGAAACATAATTTGTAATGAATAGTGGAGCCAAATGTAATGCATTAAGAGTTAGGATGAGCAATTAACTAAATCATCCTTTGGCTGACGTAACAATAAATGATTTAGCTCTTCAGACAGTGTCTGTTTTTCACTAGGTAAATGAGGTAAATGGAAATATATATAAAAAAACTTATGCTTTACTATTCTTGATTAATGACAGGAAAAAAAAACATTTTTAAGGGACTGACAGCACTAACATTTAAACATGACACTGACAGTTTGACTGGCAGAGATAAGAGAAGATTCTCATCTGTATTAACATATATAGAATGAAGAGAAAGAGAGCATTTATTGCATTTATAAAACCATGATTGCACAACAGATATCATGAAAAAACATATTTACTACATTAACAACATATATACTTGTATATAAACATTATATTATCGATATTCTAGTCCTAACTGTAGCTGTACTATTTTTACCATGGTAAAACCATGAAAGCAAACATTTCATTTTAACATCTTTTTGAGCTGTTTATGTAAAATCATAAACATTACAGAAGTTGAAAATAATGGTCAAGCTCATTCATAATTTAGCTCGTAATCTACAAGTGACTAAACAGTCATTAGGTCTTTTACCACTTAATAACACAAAAACCACAAAAGCGAGAATTAAAGACATGTTTGGTCATAATTTAGCGTGCAAATCATACAATGATTAACAAGAGGAAAGAGAAGTCTATTTGCTAATAAACAAATCCTCATTTGGAGGTTATGGCGTGTTTCACACAAGAATTCAGCATTAACAGTAAAAGGAGAAGTGAAATAAAGTATATTACCTTTGTGAGACGATCTGAAAATGCGTTTAAAAGACGAACGCTGTGTTTCCACTCTTCCTGTCGGGATGAAAACAAAGTCTTCAAACTTCCCGGGGTGACAAAACACGGAACAGCGCCACCAGAGCACCCAGCGGCCGAAAGTATATTACATCCGTAGTGTTAAGCACTACCATAGAGAAAGAATGGGAAAAGTTAAGGGAAGTTAAGCTCAACTATTTTCGGCTCCCGCGCGGGTGATAGGCAAACATAGTAACAGTGTACCACAGCAGGGTGTGCTTCTGGAACATCCGAAATCCCCGTGATAGCGATCACCGCCGAGCCTCAGCTGCAGCAGGACCGAAACCGCGAGCCTGAACAGTCTCCTCGAAGACTGTCAGACAGGATTGGCAACTACACAGTCGGCGCCCTCGACCGCGGACTATGCATCACACATACAGTTTCGCTTCAGCGCTTGTTGAAGACACTAAGGCTGAAGAAAGCATGCAGAGTATGGCTTTTCACCTGATCTCCGCACCTCAGTGTGGAGCTCATGGAGAGAGAAGGGCTGCACGAGACTGGCATAGAATGACTCGCGAGAGCGCTATTCAGACGGCAGGGCCGATCGAATCCCACGTGCTTCCACAGCCACTCCCCTCGCGGGAAGGGAGCGCGAGTTATAACTGCCGGCAGCTCGTTTTCATACGCGGCGCAGGTAGGCTGTGAGTGCCACACAAACAGCCCCCTGCACACCTAGTTTTTGCAGGGAGCGCGCGCGCTCACCCACGATGAGGAGAGAAAGAGAGAGAACGCGTTCTTCCGCGAAAGCTCGCTCGCGTCAGCGACCAACGGCTGAGACAAAAAACCCTCTCACCAGTTCGCCGGCAAGCACCAGCAGCTCGCAATTCAACGCGAGCGCAGCCTCGGAGAGAGAAGCGCTCGCTACGCACACAAACAACCTCCTCGAAGGTTGGCGTGCACACTCCTCACTATTCAATTCCATCATAACACACATCTCGCATGTATCATCAGGTGCCGAAACGCTGACACGGATGAATACAATGAATGTGGTTTCCTTGCTGACCAACGTGACAGACAATTGCTTAGACAAGCTGTCTCCCTGAAGATATGAAGAGAATGACCTACTGTTTGTGTGCTCCTTTTATACCTGCAGCCGCACCCGTGGTGACGTAATAGGCAGCAGCCGGCCATTGTCAAGTTCATTGACGTGATTAGATAATTTGCTTCAGACACCTGTCACACCGAGGGTGTTCCCCAAAGCGACCCCTAGGGGACGCAGCATAGAGTTCCCTTCGAAAGGGAACATACTATTGCTTGAGGGAAGATAATATTTCCAATAACACATTTTTATTTACAACTTCCCCATGTTATTAAATGTGATAATATTAATGCTGCTTCTTTAATTTTTTTAAATAATTTTAATGGCAGTTTGAACAGTTTCAAGTCAAGTCACCTTACCTCAAGTACATCAGATGTTATTGGAATGTTCCCGTTTCCGGCTGACCTAAATTATGCAGCCTAATAATCATTTTACATGATTTGGATTAAAAATGTATATATAATGTGTTAAGTGTATGCCAGGTTGAAGAGATGTGTTTTTAGTCTAGATTTCAACTGACAGAGTGTGTCTGCTTCCTGAACTGTATTAGGTTCTGTTCCAGAGTTTAGGAGCTAAATAGGAAAAAGATCGACTGCCAGCAGTTGACTTTGATATTATAGGTATTATAAGCTGGTCAGTATTTTGGGATCGCAATAGATGTGAAGGACTATAATGTGTTAAGAGATCGGTCAAGTACTGTGAAGCTAAACCATTTAAATCTTTTTTTAAACCATTAAAAAAAAAGTAATTAGCAAGATTTTAAAATATATTCAGTGATTAATAGGAAGCCAGTGCAGGTTTGACAGAACTGGGCTAATATGGTCATACTTCCTGGTTCTAGTAAGAACTCGAGCTGCTGCATTTTGGACCAGCTGGAATTTGTTTATTAGGCGTGCAGGGCAACCACCTAGTAAAGCATTACAATAATCTAGCCTTGAACTCATAAACTAAGTTTTTCACAATTTAGATATATTTTTAAGATCGAAGAATGCCATTTTACAGATGCTAGAGACATGGCTTTCAAATGAAAGATTGTTATCAAAGAGCACACCCAGGTTTCTAACGGACGACGAAGACTTGACAGAACAGCCATCGAGTGTTAGGCAGTAGTCTAGATTATTACGTACAAAACTTTTTGGTCTAATAATTAGATTTTTTTTTTTGAATTAAGCAGTAGAAAGTTATTAGTCATCCAATTATGCATTCTGTTAATTTAGTCAATTAGTACATTTCATCAGGATGAGAAGAAAAATAGAGCTGAGTATCATAGCGTAACAGTGAAAGCTAATGCCATGCTTCCTAATAATTGTTCCCAAAGGAAGCATGTACAGGGTGAAAATGGTTTTGTCAGATAAAATGTACAAATAAATTGTATATATGACGACAGAAACACATTGATCCACAGTTTGTCCATCTTTATTATTGAATTTTGCAACATTTTGATTTTTTCAATCACATTTAGTAGAACTTTAGTCAAGTCAAGTCAAGTCACCTTTATTTATATAGCGCTTTTTACAATGTAGATTGTTTCAAAGCAGCTTTACATTGGTCACAGAAAAAAACAACATAAACAAAGTTTGTTTGGCTGAACAGCAGCCCCCAAAGAGCAGGCGAATCAATACAATTGATGCATTTTAAGTGTTAAGTTTCCCCAACTGAGCAAGCCATAGGCGACAGCGGCAAGGAACCAAAACTCCGGCAGGTGATGTAATGAATGAAGTGATTATTATATTATTATATGATTATTATATTGACAACAATTCAAGTCCAATATGAAGTCCAATTTGGTCCGGTCAGAGATGGGTTCATGATCGTCACATGGGAGGGTCTAGTAGAGTCACGGTCTCCGCAGACACTTCAGGGCAGTGCTGTGCTTGTGTCCAGGTCCTTCATCTGATCTGGATACGGCCCGGATCCGGCTGACCACGGTAACCTCAGAATAAACAGAAACCAATATCAGCGTAGATGCCATTCTTCTTCTGATGTATCGAGTACATCAGGTGTTATGGGAATGTTCCCGTAAGCTGTCACGCTCAGTGGTTGCAGGAAGAAACAAAAAGCTTTAATAACCCACACTAAAAAAACTCAAATAATAACAGAAAGTAAATATCGATGTAACATTAAAAATAATGGACAACTGAAGAGTGAACAGACAGCAACTTAAGTCCAAGGCAAATAAATTAATAAATTAATAATTAATGATGATCACCTGTGCTGATAAAATGAATTACCATGATAACTAAAGATTGGCAGGAAAACTGAACAAAAGAAGGCATGTGACTAATGAATACAAACTAAGAATGAGTATTTGTGACATGAGAAAATGCTAGTAATGGGAAGAGAAAACTAAAAGAAAAGTCCCCCACAACAACATGTCTCCTTGCAATAGTCTTTTATTGATGTATTATTTTATTATTTTTTTAAATGTTAATGAATGAGATCATTAATTATATATCATCAGTGTTTTGCTTGACTATTCATATTCATTTTCATGCAAAACTGTCACAGTTAAAATCACTTTGATCTTTTGTGAAATTTGTCCTTGTGTTTGGTTGGAATTTCTCCTCAGTTGTAGGATTTATATTTAGTTTAGAGACATAGATTATTTAATGCTGTTTACTATGAGCAATTTTTTGTCATTAGGATTCTGTTGCTGTACTCCTAATTCTGTATATGTTAAATGGGAGTTCCCTTTCGAAAGGGAACTCTATGCTGCATCCCCTAGGGGTCGCTTTGGGGAATACCTTCGGTGTCTGAAGTAATCATCTAATCATGGCAATGAACTTGACTATGGCTGGCAGCTGCCTATGACGCCACCACGGGTGCAGTTGCAGGTATAAAGGAGCACCCAAACAGTAAGTCATCCTCTTTTTATCTTCATTTAGTCACGATGGGCAGTGAGGAATGCAACTATCGTCGCTGTGTTCATCCGTGTCAGCGTTTTCTGAAACCCGATGACACTCACGATGTGTGTGTTATGTGTCTTGGGGAAGAGCATGCAATCACTTATAAATCACTTCCCGCTGAGAAAGTTGCGCTCGCGTTTGTCCCTTTTATCGAGGTAATTGGGACAGCCGTCTGCACCGGGGAGTTCCGGTTCTGCTCTAGACGAGGCGGGCAGGAACCGGCGCTCCTGGGGCTCGCAGTTGGATCGCTCTGAGAGGCTGGAGAGGGTTAGCGTTTCCCAGCCATCAGAGGGTGACGCTAGCGCGATTCTCGAGGGAAGCGCGTCACTCTCTTCCTCCTAGCGGGAAAGTGTGCACCTCGCGAGTCAAGACAGGTGGGAGGATGCGGATATCGATTCCTCTGAGATTTCGCATCCCTCTTGCCCGCGTACGACGAGTTGCTGTCGGTTATGGCACGCGCCACTGATCGCTTAAATCTGCTTAAAGACCTGGATCAGGGCCAAGGGCTCTCTGCTGACGTGGTAGCTGAGCTGCGGCGCACTACAGATATGGCTCTCCGTGCTACCAAACAGACAGCGTTCCCTGTTGGCTGCCCTATGGCGGCCATGGTAGTCACGGAGAGACATCTTTGCGTGCTCTGGGTCTTCCTAGCCAGAAGCCCTCACAAATTCTCTGGAGTACAGCGCTCTGCTTTCTCTTGCACTGGGAGCGTTGAGCCTTGCTCCCTGAGCAAGCCATGCTGGAGTTAAATAGGCACTAGTAGGCCTCCACTCGTGTAGAGTTATCCCTTTGGGGGCCCTGCTCCGTTGTGCACCCAGCACCATTGGGGTTTCTTAGAGGCAGCTGTGGCCGAGGCTACTTCTGCTTGCTTCCCAATGCATTGTCAGGCCTCCTCTTAAAGCGGAGTCGTAGGCCTCCACTCGTGGTGTTCAGGAGTGCTTGTTTGTGTAGACAAAAAAACAAGCTTGTTAGTGCTTGTTTGTGTAGATGCCCTGTGGTGGCAAAATCTTTTTCTTGTTCTGAATAAGAGACAAATATCCAAATTGTAATTTAAAAAGGTTTATTTTCTTGCAAGAAAAGGCAACAGTCATACAGACATTCGAGTTGCCCTGCAGAGTGTGACAAAAAAGGGAGGGCCGCTTCGGTACTTATATCTCTACTCAAGGTAAAAGACTCAGTTGTAATTTTCCATTCCTTATCAGGAACACATTACCCTCTCTATACCTCAAGTGTATTTCTTCAGACTTATTATATTTTACTTACTAGTTCTACAGAACAAAAATACAATCAATGTCACACAATAATCAATAATGTCAAAAAACAAAATATAATCATATACAAGAAGGAAGAAGAAAACATATTATTTATAAAATTCCATAACAGCCCGTTAGCTCCGCTCGGCTGGCTTTCACAAGTGTGGGCCCCCTTTGGCCTCCTTGTGCATTCTGAGTGTGGTGAGGCCGTTGCGCCTTCACCCCAGAGCTTTGCAGCACAGGGAGCATTGGAAGGCCTCCTCTTATAGAAGAGTTTGCCTGCTTTCGGCGAGGCCTTAATTCCCCGAGCTCCGCCCGGGCTACATGGGTGTGTTCTAGAGTCGGCGGCTCAAGTTGAGCCCCCTCGCCCCCGCCTGTGCTTGCTTGTTGTTTCCTGTGCTCGGCATACTAGACCATAGCAAAATAGAGCAGTGTGTGAGGGCCCTGAGAATCCAGTCGGTGTGCCTTCCCTGCTCGCCTGAGCTCCACTCAGTTGGTTCAGGGGCGGTGGCTCACTAAGAGAGCCCCCTCTAGTCGCTCCTGAGTGTTCAAGTCGTGTTGATGTCTGAGCTCCTGAGGAGCCTAGTTGTAGTAAAGGGGTAGGTTTAGAGCGGGTTGCTCCTCTCTATCTGAGAGTTGTCCCCTTTCAGGTGAGCTCCCACTCCCCTATGCTCCCTCAGGCACTTTCTGCGAGTCATCGGCTTCTCTTAAGCCTCCTTTTCACTGCCTGGGGTCTGAGAGGGCACTTCTTCGCACTCTGAACTCTCTACGACTAGCGTCCTCTCTGTGGCATTGTAGGCTTCCTCTCGTTACAAGAGTATTATCTGTCGAGGCCTCCGCTTCACAAAGCTCCGCTCGGCGACCTTTAGCGAGTGGTAGGCGAGGTAAAGTATTCTTACCTCCTCTGGTCGGCTGATGCGTAGGGGTGTCGTCAGGCCTCTCCAAGGTGATCGAGCCTCCGTCCTGTGAGCCCCTGCTGCGCTCTTGAAGTACAGGAGTTTCTAGACCTCTCATCTTGAGAGTGTACCCTTCGGGAGGATTGGCCCTACTTCTGCACGGTACTGCACCTCAGTTCTTGCTTTAACCCAAACGGCTTGGATCGGCACGAGGGCAGTGGAGTCACCCTTGACTCCCGAACTAGACTTGGCTGACGAGCGTTGTCAGGCCGACTACTATGGCCTCCGCTCCGGTGAGCTCCGCTTGTAAGAAAGTGGTTCCTCTGAACCCCCTTTCTGTCTGCAAGCGTTGACTGCTGTTCCTCTCTACGCTCTAGAGGAACAGCTGCAAAGTGCTGGCTGTGAGCCCAGCCACTCTTAAAGCTCAGTAGCGCCTAAACGTGTAGGCCTAGCAGTTGCGGTAATCTCCGCTTTGTGGGTTCAGTCCTGAGTGGAGTGGCTCCTGCACTCCTGTGGTTGGGCCTCTGTTGGTCACTGACTGCTGGTTTTTACATATTAAGTGCAGTCATGCCCTTCAGCATGGTGGCGTTGGTATTCCGTTCCCCAAAGCGACCCCTAAGGGACTCAGCATAGAGTTCCCTTTTGAAAGGGAACGTCTCAGTTTACTATTGTAACCATAGTTCCCTGAGAACAGGGAACGAGATGCTGCGTCCCTTTGCCATGCTTTGAGCCTTCCTGCTTTTGACTTCTTCTGATAAAAAGTGGATGACTTACTGTTCGGGTGCTCCTTTATACCTGCAGCCGCACCCGTGGTGGCATCATAGGCAGCTGCCGGCCATTGTCAAGTTAATTGCCGTGATTAGATGATTACTTCAGACACCTGTCACACCGAAGGTATTCCCCAAAGCGACCCCTAGGGGACGCAGCATCTCGTTCCCGGTTCTCAGGGAACTATGGTTACAATAGTGACATGAGACGTTTTCTATTCTTCTCTATGCATTAGACATATCGAACGTCTCAGTTTACTATTGTAACCATAGTTCGCTGAGAACAGGAAACGAGATGCTGCGTCCCTTTGCCATGTTTTGAGCCTTCCTGCTTTTGACTTCTTCAGATAAAAAGTGGATGACTTATTGTTCGGGTGCTCCTTTATACCTGCAGCATCTCGTTCCCGGTTCTCAGGGAACTATGGTTACAATAGTAACATGAGACGTTTTCTATTCTTTTCTTTGCATTAGACATATCCTAAGATGCTGTGAGACCACCGCTTGGCCAGCTCCATTACAAATACAATACACACCAGTGGTGCAACTGGTTATTCAATTTTCCCAGTATTCTGACTTCCTACTTATTTGACACTATATTTTACATTCTGTATAACAGAGAAGGGTGCAAATTTAGGCATGCAAATAGTCAATATGACAATTCTGAAATTAAGGCAAATCTAATGTAATGGGAACACATCTAATGTACAAAACAGTATATGAAACTGTAAGGTCAGTTTTGAGAGAACTAGACCACCCACAACCTTGCTTTCTCTACCCATTACCTGCATTTGCTTAAGGTTCATTCCTATTCCAGTAGTAATTTCACTGTGCCACTTTGCAGGGCAGCTGCAGGTGCAAGGGCTTGATAATGAAGTACTCTGCAGTGTGGGTGGCAGCTGTGCTTGACTCTAGAGAGGTGAGAGTCATATCCCTTAAACACACATACCTTCAATTGACTCAGCACTTTAAGAGACCTGTGTGGAGAGACTTTAGTTACTTACCCAGCTGGCTACTTGCTTTTCTCCTCAGCTCTCCTTACATACATATATTACAGGTGCACTCTACTTTCAATTAGACTCTCTCCCATCATTAATAAGAGTGAATGACCTGCGCTCCCTCTAGTTCTGTATGGACCTGGCTGCAAAGGCCAGGTGTTCATCCAGCCAAAAAGGAGAAAGAGAGGAGAAAACAGGTTACTGCCTCCTTGTGGTCTCTGTAAATAGCGAAAGACTATGTAAGATGGTCAACATAATATAACTAAAAATCTTTCTGTATGACTAAAACCTTGATATATGACACAGTATTAAAAGCATAATGATAGACATTAAATATACATAGGAAAGGATGATCATAGCATTACATAAATTTGTGCATTGTTGTGGACTGTGATTGTCCCTGGATCAGTCACCTCTGGCCAAAGTCTCAAAGCAACTGACCATCAATCAACCCACACAACTAAGTCAATGCAAAAACAAATATTCTACGTTTATATAATTCATATGAAGTCAACTAGAGGTACAGTTTCTCACATATTAACTCATCTTCAATGTGACCTAATCGTCCATGTGGCGAGCAAGGTGGGGTCGAGGGCGCCACCTGTGAGCCACCGGTCTCGTATCTCATGGAGGAACGGAGGCATAAAAGGAGGAGCGGCGACAGTAAAGGATGAGAGAGGACCAGGCCTGGATTTTATGTTCGTGTGGGCAGCAGTCGTCCTTGTATTCCTTAGTACTTGTATTTTGTATTTATGTTATTTTCACAATTAAAGTCTGTTGAATGCTTTATAAAATAACATTTTACATTTTACAATGTAGAAGTAATAAAAGTGCTTGCACTGTAAATGTGCTAAACATGATATGTTTTAATATTTTATATATTATATTTTTATATTTATCTGCATATAAATATACTTTGTTCTTATGAAAATACCGAGATTGAAGAACACAGATAAACCATATACTGCCGTAGTTGTGTTTTTATCGTCTTCATATTTCATACTTCATATTAAATCAAAGAAGCGTTTCTATCTTTTTATTCAGTTTCAGCGAACAGTTGTATTAGGGATATCTTGGTAAGTCACATTACTTCTGTTAGTCATATTTGTACTTTCTGCGTGAGTGCGCCCTCCAGCTTCCAGTATGAATTAAACATACATAACATGATGTTCTCATGATAGTTATAGAATGCCTGCAAGTTTTCAGTAAAACAAAGTGATTGGGGGCCAAGCACCAAAAGTGCCCTAGGGCCTTATTGAAACTGTTCCCATTCGTATTATTATTCCATTTCTTCTTCTTTCGCTCTGGAAGTCTAAGGCAGTCTTTGGCACACATGTATTGGTCAGTCCAATCATTCACCATAGCAAATGCAAACTCTCTAACTGAATCCCTCCAGTGAAACTACCTGTACAAAATTACAAATACGCCCTAGAAATGAATTTCTTATGTCCTCTTATTCCTCGCCTCAAGGCGGTTCAATTGCGTTAAATGACGTCATAAAACTTTTTCCACCCTTTTGAGTTTTATGAAAAATCTACTTTTTCTCTAAAAAAAAATCTAACTCCTACGAGACCATTGCTCCGATTTTCACGAAAAAGGGAACCACATCATTTCTATACCCTGCTGACCAAGAGTTAAGGAATACAAATGATTCCTCAAACTGTTTTCTAATAACTCACAAACGAATTTGAGGAAGTGCCGGCTATGATGAAAGTGAGGCTATATCTCCAGAGGGGATTAGTGTATTCTAACTCAACTGTGTATGTCATGACAATCATGATCTCAAAGTACCTGCAGATTTTCGACATAGTACCCAAAAACTTTGGGTAAAGATGCTATAATGACTTATATAATGATTTATGTCAACAATGTTTGCACGTGTCATTGACCTCACTCTGACCACAATACATCAATGTGGTCACAACGTCACCTACTAGTCAAATGTTATAAGGAAATTTACAAACATGCTAATAACTTTTGAATACATTATCCTAATGTAAATCAAGTTATCTTTGGCCATGCCGAGAATACAGATATCCAATTTGCTATTGTTGGTCTGGCATCCTGTCTGCCATATTGTTTTTCTTTCAAAACATTACATTTACATTTATTCATTTAGCAGACACTTTTATCCAAAGCGACTTACAATTTGAGGAGTATAGAAGCTATTTGTCCAAAGGATATAAAAACACAGTGAGTGTGTGTGTGTGTGTGTGTCATGTTAGGTGCTTATGGAAGAGGTGCGTTTTTAGAAGTCTTTTAAACTTCGACAGTGAATCTGTATTCTGGATGAGGGCAGGGAGGGCGTTCCACCAGCCGGGGGTGGTGAATGAAAATGTTCTTATGATCGTTCTTTTTCCTCTCTGTGATGGAACCACGAGTCGTCGCTCGTTGATCGATCGAAGATTTCTGGTAGGCGTGTAAAGTTCTACCAATGAATGGAAGTATGAAGGTGCTTAGTTTGTGTAAGTTCTGTATGCAAGAGTCAGTGCTTTGAATTTGATGCGTGCTGCGAGAGGGAGCCAGTGTAGTGAGATGAAGAGTGGTGTGACATGAGACCTTTTTGGTTGGTTGAAGACCAGACGAGCTGCTGCATTCTGGATCAGTTGTAGGGGTTTGATTGCACTTGCAGGAAGCCCAACCAGAAGAGCGTTGCAGTAGTCCAGTCTGGAAATGACCATGGCCTGCACCAGAAGTTGTGTTGCTTGCTCAGTTAGGAATGGCCTGATAATTCTGATGTTGTACAGTGCAAACCTGCATGATCGAGCCGTCTTTGCAATGTGGTCCTTGAAAGTCAGCTGGTCCTCAAAGATCACTCCAAGATGTCTGACAGACTTTGAAGGGTTAATCGTGGTAGCAACGATCTGGATATTGAAATCATGCTGTCTGGTTGGATTGGCAGGAAAGACTAGAAGCTCCGTCTTTGCCATGTTGAGCTGCAGATGATGCTCTTTCATCCATATTGAGATGTCCGCTAGGCAGCTTGTGCTTCTCGCAGCCACCGTTGGATCATCTGGTTGAAATGATATGTAGAGCTGAGTGTCATCTGCATAGCAGTGATAGGAGAAGCCGTGTGCCTCTATGATGGGACCCAGTGATGTGGTGTACACGGAGAAGAGAACTGGTCCAAGAACTGAGCAGTCCTGTGGAACACCGGTGATCAGTTGACATTCTCTGGAGACCTCCCCGCACCATGCCACCCTGAAGGACCTATCAGTGAGATAGGATTCAAACCACTGAAGGGGAGTTCCGGTGATACCTAGTGACGAGAGGGTAGATAGTGACGAGAGGGATTTGGTGATTAACAGTTTTAAAGGCAGCAGAAAGATCTAAAAGAATGAGAACTGACGATTTTGAATCAGCTTTTGCACTCCTTAGAGCTCCCGTAAAAGATAGTAATGACGTCTCGGTTGAATGGCCCTTCTTGAAGCCAGACTGGTTGATGTCCAACCGGTCATTCTGAGAGAGAAAAGAAGATACTTGGATAAAAACAACACATTTAAGAGTTTTAGATATGAATGGTAGGAGAGAGACAGGTCTGAAATTATCAACGAGTGATGCATTTAATGTGGGTTTTTTGAGCAGTGGGGTTACCCGAGCCTGCTTGAATGCGGTATGGAAGGATCCCGTGTGAAGGGAGGTGTTGATGATGTGAGTGAGTGCTGGTAAGATTGTAGGAGAGATGGCTTGTAGAAGGTGTGAGGGGATTGGGTCTAAAGGGCAGGTTGGATGGCTGGAAAGAAGTTGTTTAGATACATCGACCTCAGTGAGTGGAGAGAAGGTTTCAGAGGTCGGTGTACGTTCGTGCGTGTGTGGAGGTGAGAACTGGCTACTGATAGTTGCAGTTTTGTTAATAAAGAAATGGGTAAAATCATTGGCAGTTAAAGAGGTGGAGGGCGGTGTTGGGGGACAGAGGAGAGAGTTGAACGTTTTGAAAAGTACATGCATGTTGAAAGTTCTATTGATCTTGGTGTAGAAGTGTAAAGATTTAGCAGTATGGACATCAGTAGAAAAGGTAGAGAGAAGAGATTTATACAAACTCAGGTCAGACGGGTCCTTTGACTTGCGCCATTTTCTCTCAGCTACCCTTAGCTTGGCCTGGTGTTCACAAAGAACATCAGTTAGCCAGGGGCTAGAGGGAGTGGCACGTGATGACCTGGAAGAGAGCGGACAGATATGATCTAGGCAAGACGTTAGAGTAGAACATAAGGTATCCGTTGTAGTATTCATATCCAGAGTTGAGAACTGTTTGTGAGAGGGAAGAGAGGATGAGACGATAGAGGAGAAATGAGAAGGAGAGAGAGAGAGCGCAGGTTACGCCTGAAAGTGACTGGAAGAGGGGTTAGTGTTGCAGAATTAGTAAGATGCATATGAAATGTAATGAAAGAATGGTCAGAAACATGCAGTGGTTTAACCAGAGTGTTGTCTGTGGTGCAGTTGCATGTGTAGATCAAGTCGAGTTGATTGCCCGACTTGTGGGTACCTGCGGTGATGAGTCGGTTGAGGTCAAATGAGGCTAGGAGAGAGAGGAAGTCTGTAGCGCCAGGCTTCTCCAAATGTATGTTGAAGTCACCAAAGACGACCAGTGGAGTGCCATCTTCAGGAAATGAGGAGAGCAGCATATCCATCTCCTCAACAAAGGTGCCCAGTTGACCTGGGGCATATTCGTCGTACCTTGCTAAATCGCTTAGCTGGATTAGATTGTTGACGATTTCTTGGATTGTTCGGTTCTTCGACGCTCATCCTCACTGGTTGTCATAGTAACAGGTCCGTTGAATTGAACCTGCTGGGGTGCAGGCTTACTTAATGATAGCAGGATTAGATCACGGCTTTATAATCGGAAATGATGTGGCAAGTTTGTCGCAGCACGTCCTGTCTGTTTTTACGAGAGCAAACTGTTGCTGAAGGATCAATATAATATATTTAATAGAATTATAATAATTATAATATTTAAAAAAATGTGTGTATATATATATATATATATATATATATATATATATTTATATATATATATATATATGTAAACGTCTCAGGTTACGTATGTAACCCTGGTTCCCTGAGGGGAACGAGACGCTGTGTCGAAGCACTAGGGGAAATAGCCTTGTGTGAGTCACGTGAAGATCTGTGCAACCAATGAGAAACGAACGCGTGTGAATGCGTCACTGCCGGCCGTAGCCGGTGACGTCATGAGGAAGAGCATAAAGGCGCGTCTGAAACCGGGGTGCGTCAGCCATGAATGCCTGAAGCGGGCCCGGAGGCGCCAGGAGCTGAGGCAAAGACACAGCGTCTCGTTCCCCTCAGGGAACCAGGGTTACATACGTAACCCAAGACGTTCCCTTTCTGGGAACTCGAGCTGTGTCGAAGCACTAGGGGAACGCTATGCCAACGCCACCTCAGCGACGTCAGCATCCGGGTGTGTCCCAGCTCACTGAGAGAGCACCCTGGTTCCCGGGGCGGCATCGAGGTCTAGCTGGTAGAACCTCATGAATGTGTGCGGTGAGGACCAGCCAGCCGCAGCACAAACATCAGACAAGGAGACTCCGGAGAGGAGAGCCTTGGATGCCAACATGCTCCTAGTGGAGTGGGCTCGGACCCTCAAAGGAGAAGCATGACCGGCCGACTCGTAAGCTAGACAGATAGCCTCGACTATCCACCTGCTTAGAGTTTGCTTGGAAGCTGGAGCCCCCTCGGGAGCCCCAAAGCAAACGAACAGTTGGTCCGACTTACGCCAAGTGGCAGTCTTGAGAACGTAAGCGTCCAGCGCTCGCACTGGACAGACCTTGTTCTTGTGCTCCTGCTCATGATCATGATCGTCAAATGGGGGAGGGCAGAAGGCCTGCAGCGTGATAGACCGAGCCACATTAGTGGGAACCTTGGGGACGTAGCCTGGCCTCGGGTGGAGGAAAGCTTTCGCCATGCCGGGCGCAAACTCAAGACATGATGGGGCCACCGAGAGGGCCTGAAGGTCCCCGACCCTCTTAAGCGAGGTGATTGCCAGCAAAAGAAGGGTCTTAAGCGAGAGGTACTTGATAGAGATATCCTCTAGAGGTTCAAAGGGTGGCTGGGACAAGCCTAGGAGTACCACGGACAAGTCCCAGGCAGGCACCCCGGTCTGTGCCGCAGGTCTCAGCCTTAGTGTACCACAGAGAAAACGAGTGAACAGGGGGGCCCTGCCCAGAGATACCCCACCCAGAGGTACGTGGCAAGCCGCTATAGCAGCCACGTAGACCTTCAAGGTGGAGGGGGACAGCCCTGCCACAAATCTTTCTTGCAGGAACTCCAGTACTTTGCCAACTTGACAGGTTACTGGGTTCACCTGCCTTTCACTACACCAAGAAGTGAAGAGCTTCCACTTCAGGGCGTAGAGTTTCCTCGTGGAGGGAGCTCTGAACTGAAGGATGGTCTCAACAACCTCGGCTGAGAGACCGGCCTCTATGAGCTGGGCCCCCTCAGGGGCCAGACCCACAGTTTCAACAGCTCTTGTTGCGGGTGAAGAATGCAACCTTCCGCCTGGGACAGAAGGTCCCTCCTGATCGGGATCTCCCAGGGGACCCGGTCGAGGAGGGACACAAGGTCCGCGAACCATATTCTGGACGGCCAGTGGGGGGCCACTAACGTGAGACGGACCTTGTCCCGGCGAATCTTGGCCAGAACTCCCGGGAGCAGAGCGATCGGGGGAAAAGCGTACAGGTGTAACCTCGGCCACGCCTGTGTCACGGCATCCCACCCCAGAGGCACTGGATGTGTGAGTGAAAACCACAGATGGCAATGGGAGTTTTCTACCGAGGCAAACAGGTCGACCTGTGCCTTTCCGTACCTTTCCCAAATTTGCTCCACCACCTCGGGGTGGAGTCGCCATTCCCCTGGTCTCGCCCCCTGTCTCGACAGGGCGTCTGCTCCCACATTCTGGACCCCCGGGATGTAGGCCGCCCTGACAGAGAGCAGCTTTCCCTGGGCCCAGAGGAGGATCTGTCGCGCCATCTTGTAAAGTGGTCGCGAACGCAGACCCCCCTGATGATTGATATATGCAACCGCAGTCATACTGTCGGTGAAAACAGTGACATGGTGGTCGCGAAGGTCCGGTAGGAACGCACAGAGTGCTTTGCGGATCGCCAGTAACTCTAACATGTTTATGTGCCAGGTCTGGTGCCGACTGTTCCATAGACCTTGTGAGGAGCAGTCTCTCAAGACCGCCCCCCAGCCCGAGAGGGAGGCATCTGTCGAGAGAGAGACTCTCCGAGCCAGAGCTCCTAGCATTGGGCCTTGAGACAAAAACCAAGGATTCTTCCACATACTCAAGGTGCGTAGGCATCGCCCCGTGACCTTGATAATGCGAAGCGGGTTCCCTTTCGGGGAAAACCCCTTGGTCTTTAGCCACCACTGCAGGGGCCTCATGTGCAGCAGGCCCAGTGGGATGACGCTGGATGCCGCTGCCATGAGTCCTAACACCCTCTGAAAGGGTCTGACCGTGAGTGGCTGGCCTAACTTGATGCTCTTGACGGCTGAACAGATAGCTTGGATGCGCCCGGGGGAAAGCCGAGCCGACATCGCCACTGAGTCCCAGACGACTCCCAAGAAGGTGGTTCTCTGAGCAGGAGAAAGGACACTCTTCTTGGCGTTCAGCCTCAACCCCAGCTCCTTTATGTGTGCGAGCACTACATCTCGATGTTGCTCCGCCAACTGCGGCGACTGGGCCAGAATAAGCCAGTCGTCTATATAATTTAAGACACGGATGCCCCGTAAGCGCAGTAGAGCTAGAGCAGTGTCCACGACTTTCGTGAACGTGCGGGGTGAGAGCGCTAGGCCGAAAGGAAGCACCTTTGTATCTCGTACCACTGGTACGCCTTTCCCCCAAAGGCAAACCTCAGGAACTTCCTGTGTTGCGGAAGGATGGAGACATGGAAATATGCGTCCTTGAGGTCGACTGTGACAAACCAATCCTCGGATCTGATCTGCACTACGATCTGTTTGAGCGTTAGCATTTTGAACTTTAGACGCTTGACCGCACGATTCAAGAGACGTAAATCCAGAATGGGCCGCAACCCTCCATCCTTCTTGGGAACTATGAAGTACCGGCTGTAGAACCCGGACTTGCTCTCTGCGAGGGGCACATGCTCGATGGCCCCTTTTGCCAGCAAAGTGTCTACTTCTTGTTCCATGACCAGAGCCTGCTGAGGGCCTACAGCTGACTGTAGGACCCCCGAGAACCGGGGTGGTGAAACCCCGAACTGAATGGCGTACCCTAAGGTGACCGTGCGCAGGACCCACTGAGAGATACCGGGTAGCCGTGACCACGCATCCCGGAACTCTACTAGGGGAACCAGCCTCCCGGGGCTGGCCTCTGGTGCTAATAGCATGTCCACCACTGGGCCGGGATTTCCGGATTCCCGGGTGGACTGCTCTAGGACCCTCCTCGGAGGGGGTGGTTTTCCCATGGCGGGCTGACTGATCAGCTGCTCCAGGGATACACCACCTTGTGGTGAGAGCAAGCTTGGCGTCAGGGCCGCTTGCTCTTAGCCTTCTTAGTGCTCAGGACAACCCTCAGATCGCCCCTTTTGCCAGACGCTTGAGCCTGTCGGCCCGACCCCCCGGGGTTCACCGGAGGGAGACGGGTGGCGACACTTCGTTTTTGAGCGGCCCTGTGTGAAGAGCTCTGAGCCCGCGCTTGACGTGGAGGGCGGCGGGGAATAACTTTACTGAACGCCACCTGCTGTCGTGCAGCCTCCTGAAACTTATCGACGACGCTTTTTACGGCGTCGCCGAACAAGCCCGAAGGGGACAGAGGGGCGTCCAGCAAAACAAATTTGTCCCTATCTTTAATGGATGACAAATTGAGCCATAGATGTCTCTCCATAGCCACCAGAGCTGCCATGGAGCGGCCGACAGAGTAGGCCGTCTCCCTAGTGGCCCGGAGAGACAGATCCACGGTCCGGCGCAGCTCTGCCACTGCCTCCAGACCGATACCGCCGCCCTCGTTGATGTCCCCAAGCAACTCAGCCTGATAAGCCTGCAGCAGAGCCGTGGTGTGCAGGCACGCTGCGGCCTGACTAGAGGCTGAGTAAGCTTTCCCCACCAAAGACGACGTGACGCGCATCAGCTTGGAGGGGAGCGCCGGAGCTTTAATGGAGGATGCAGATTGGGGCACAAGGTAACTCGCAAGCGCCTCGTCCACCATCTGCATCCCCCCATAGCAATGACTTTGAGCCCCTACGAGATTCGTATACATCGGACTGTTCCGTGTATGAACTCTCTCAGAGGCTGGCTTTTCCCACGATCTGGACACCTCGGCATGCAAATCGGGTAGGAAAGGCATAGCTCGGCGCGGGGGAGTGACGCGAGCCGGCAGATAACGCTCGTCTAACATACTTCTTTTAGGACGAGCGCTCCTGGTCTCCGCCGGCCATTCAATATCCAGACGAGAGACAGCTCGCGCCACAACCTCAACTAGCTCTTCAAATGCCGGCGAGGAGAGTGGCGAAACCTCCCCAGCCGGGTCAACACTAGCTAAGTCCATCTCACTATTGGAACTCGACAAAGCTAGTGTTGGAGTTACAGCACGAACATCTCCGGAAGAGTGCCCGCGACTGGAACCCGTTTGATCTCGTGAGGGCTGAGGTAAGGACGGGCCCACCCCAGCGACCTCAGCGAGATCCATTTGTGAACCCCAGGACTGGGAGCGCCGCAAAGCCTCGGCTGCTGCAGGTCCCGAACCCCGGGGAACACTAGCCTGGGCGGCCTCGTTACAGAGAACATGCAGGGAAAACTACTCACAGTCTTTACAGCCGGCACCCTCAAGTGCCGACCGTGCATGTTCCACTCCTAAACAGATAACACACATAACGTGTGTATCCCTGCCCTTTATAAAACGAGGACAGGGATAAACACACGGTCTGAAACTCTGTTCATCTCTCGCCACACTTTTCACCTTCATTCTCTGATTTTTTAAGCTATCACAGTCTCAAAAACAACTCTCGCACAGACACAGCACGCTGAAGGCATTCAGAGCTGACGCGCCCCGGTTTCAGACGCGCCTTTATGCTCTTCCTCATGACGTCACCGGCTACGGCCGGCAGTGACGCATTCACATTCGTTCGTTTCTCATTGGTTGCACAGATCTTCACGTGACTCACGCAAGGCTATTTCCCCTAGTGCTTCGACACAGCTCGAGTTCCCAGAAAGGGAACTATAGTTTTTCACGTGAGGATATAATGTATCTAGTTAATTTAGATATAATTAGTTGTTAACAACAGCTCAAACTGTGTATTGCCTTGCGCTACTTTGCAAGAGGCACGTTCATTTACACTGTTAGAGATGCAGAGAAAATTGTGAAAAGTGCTCTCTGTCGTGCCATTCACAAACTTTACCTGGCACTCAAGCAGTCATTTTTGAAAAGAGGGAACTTTGCACACAGTTTAGATTACAGTTACAGTTGTTGTTTTTTTTGTTTTGTTTTTTTTTTGTTTGTTTTTTAAATCCATCTGATCATCTCTTGCCTGTGGAATGAAATAAATAAATCATGCAAGGTCATCAATAGTACAGTGTGTTTATTAGTGTATTTGAATAACTTTGAAGTTCATTTTGAAGCAATTCAATCTGAAGTCTGACTTTTTGCTTTATTAGTTTTTTGCAATTCTATTTCATTAATTAACTTTTTTTTTGCAACACAGTGCAAGTAGTAAAGATACCATTTTGTAGAATATTTTTGCATTTTACTTTTACTTGTTCCCAAGTCCTGTGGTGGCTCTATTATAAAATATGATTATGAAATACAGTACAATTAATATGAGACAATATAATTACACACACGATCACTAGGCAACTCACAAATTTTATTTGTCGGCAACTTTTTGCCAGCCCTCTCTCCTGGCTTTTGCAGCCTTTAAAGTGTTGCCTTGTGTTTTAATTAAACTGAAATTCAGCGGCGCGCCGCCGAGAAATACGCAGCTCTTTCAGCATGCTCACTGACCAATCAAAATGTTTCTGATCAATGTTTCTACTATCGATACATATCCCCTTTTAAGCTAGTACATGAACATGCAATGATCTCAGATAACTCAATCCAGCTATACTAATCATCAAGAACAGGTGCGTTCGAAGAACTGAATAATCCAGATCATAGTAAACGCAATTATCTCATCCCGGATGTGTCAACTGATCTTGGATGTAGTAAGCGACGTATGAAGAATATGCCCCTGGAGGGCGATGAAATTGTAATGGATTAAAATTCAAACGAATTATAAATGCATAAAGAGGAGCGAGTAGAGTATGTCCAGTTGTTAGAAATGAGGAGACTTGTGCACCCACCCCTCCCAGACTGGCGAGGACTGTGGGAGAAAGAGAAACTGCACTGTAACAAAAAAATCCTAATTTTACAGAAAATAATAAGTATTTTTTTGTAAATCTAAATTATGTTTAAAACTACGTAAAATTACAATTAATATCAGTAAATTAACAACTTGACTGTTATTTTAAGGATTATATCATTAAATGAAAAATTACAGTAATTCAAATTTTTTTATACAGAAAATTACTGTATTATTTATACAGTATTTTTCTATTTTTATACATTACGTACAAATTCATGTAAAATTACAACCAATATATGTAATAATTAACAATTTGACCATTATTTTAAGGATTATATCATTAATGACAAATTACAGTAATTCTTATTTTTTTATACAGAAAATAACTGTATTATTTATACAGTATTTTTTCTATTTTTATACATTACGTACAAATTCATGTAAA